>OZ018322.1:29477020-30182203 GCA_963969495.1 Ceratothoa steindachneri
CGTGGTGGTGGGATCGATCATTATCCCCCCAAAAAACTAATTTACAACAATCATGATTATAAACACTGAATTTTCAGGAGAGGGCACATCTGCCTCGGTTCCAAAAATAATTGTAAAGTTTATTTAAATACAAAAGGGGTGCATGTTTCTGACCGAAATTTATTTGGATACATATATATATATATATATATATATATATATATATATATATATATATATATATATATATATATATATATATATATATATATATATATATATATATATATATATATATATAAATATATATATATATATATATATAAATATATATAAATATATATAAATATATATATATATATATATATATATATATATATATATATATATATATATATATATATATATATATATATATATATATATATAAATATATATATAAATATATACATATATATATATATATATATATATATATATATATATATATATATATATATATATATATATATATATATATAAATATATATATATATATATATATATATATATATATATATATATATATATATATATATATATATATATATATATATATATATATATATATAATAGTATGCTCAAGATTCACTTGGGAGGGAATCTACCGGATTTAGCTCTAAGCTATCAGCCATACAATTCTCTGAGCATATTACGTACCGTATCCTAAACTGGAATTTTTGGAGGAACAAACTCCAGCGCATTAATCTACCATTGTTGTTTTTAATATTTTGAAGGTACGACAAATTTTTATGATCGGTCTCTATTACAAATTCTTTCTCTATTAGATACATTTTAAAATTTTGAAGGCCCCCAAATTATTGCGAGGCTTCTCGCTCAATCATAGCGTAGTTCTTTTCGCGCGGTAATACCTTTCGGCTCCGTGTTTGAAGTTGGCGATTGAAAATAGAGTCTAAATGAGTTGCTATGGGACCTTCTTTAGGAGCTCACAAAGGGGGAGCAGAAATGGTGGCAAAATTTAGAATGAATCGCCGATAAAAGGAGGCGGAACCCACGAATGACCTTAACTGCTCTTTGCTTGCGGGCACGTCATTTTTACGATGGCTTGCATCTTTTCCTCATGAGGGGCTAATTGATCATTACCTATGCGGAAGCCTAAGTAATCTATTGTATTAAAGGAAAAATGACATTTGCTTGGACCAATTGTCAAATTATAGTCCCTGAGCCTTTGCAGCAGCGCTTGAAGAGTGGTCAGGTGCTGGTCCCATTCATCTGTAGCCATGCAAATATTATAAAAATAGAATGATACTTGGGGTAGCCCATCTAATATCCGTCTCATCATCCTATTATAATTACTGCAGGCAATGACGAGACCAAAGAGGAACCGACGAAACTGCATTAACCTCTTTTCGGTCTGGAAAGGGGTGTAACTTTTAACCTCTTCCCGCAATGAGATCTGGTAATAGGCCTTACACAAATCCAGTTATAAAATATACTTCGCTTGCTAAAACAGATGGAGATTTTGGTCGATAAGGGGAATCAGCTCTACGTCGAACACGGTAACGGCGTTTAGCTTCCTAAAGTCGATGCACATCCTATAGGAATTATCGCGTTTCTTGACCATGGCGACCGGAGAACAGTAATCGGATTTTGAAGGCTCGATTATCTTTAAATTTTAAAATTCTCAACTTCGGCACACGAAATGCTATCGATCTTCTTGAGTGGGACAGCCTCGGGGAGCCTGGTGGCAAAATCGACCAGAGTGAGGACATAACTATGGCCCTCATTAGATGTGGGTAATTGGTCCAACCAAATCGATTGCCACTCGGGGGAAGGGTTCTGAGATTACGGGGCCGTTCTGCAAGGGGGCCGGCTTAACTCGCCCTTTAATAGCAGTTTCCTGGCATATGTTGCATGATCGACAATAGCGCAAAATTTCATCCGACGCTCCGGGCCAATATAAGTACTTAAAGATTCGTTGGGCTTTCTTTGTGTTGCTGAAGTGACCCGAGGAGAGGCTGTCATGTGCTGTTTTAAAAATAAGTCGCACATGATAGCGGGGAACACATAATGTCCGAGACTCGGTGTGATCTCCGTCGGAGCATATGTGGCAGAGGAGATTATCCTTAATGATGAAGGAAATTAATTTGCTACCTCTAATGGACTTTTGCGTCTTATTTTAGGCTTTAGTCCACAGAGGACGAAGGGATTCACACTCCTGATTCTTAGCAAAGTTCTCGTTTACGACTTTGCTATATTATGAAGCACTGTGGGTTCCCAGGGGTGCGGGTGCTTCGCTTGTGAGCGGATGGTCACGGGTTGAGCCACCGGGGGTGACGAAACTTTAGGGCTCTGCCCAATCAGAGCGGCACAAAACTTGATGGCTGCTGTCACTACTTCGGCCCAACCAGTGAAGTAGGCGCAGTCTATATGGCACTTAACGATGGGGAACCGATTAGCGCGTCCCAGGTAATCATGCAAGATGGCGAACCGATCGAGATCCGGACCTACAGGTAGGAGTAGCTTATCCGAGACCATGATACACGTGCAACTTGTATCTCGGTCGAGGATGGAGATCCGGCAGCTGTTCACCGTACGAGTCTCGAATTGAAGCCCCCCAGGGTTGCTTTTGTTGAACAAATATTTCACCTGGTGGACGGCGGGACCTGGTTCGTTATAAGAGAGAAGAGTTTCCGGTTGAGACATAGTCTGAGAAGGGGTGGCACTCACCTGTTGAACCTGGTGGGAATAGTTCTTCCCCAAATGAGAGTTTTGAGGGCAATTTGTTCTCACATGACCCTTGATTCCGCAGGAATAACACACAATAGTCTTCCTGGGGAACGCTGAGGCAGGGAGGTTGGGGAGAAAGGCTAGACTTCTCGTTTGACTGGTGTTCGAACAGGGTTCTGCTCGAAATGGCCTGTTATCTTGAGAAAGTTTTCCTGCATAGACGTCAGCTTCTTCTATGCACTCCTTGAAACTGACGGATGCATCTTCTGCCCTTGAACGATCTGAATTCTGATGGAAGCGATGCCAAAAGTTGGTCCTTAAGAATAAAATCGATCATGGCATCGTACTCATGGGACACTTTTGATGCGTTAAGCCAGAAATTAAAGTGCTTTTGTAATGTGTACCCGAATTATCTGAAGGGTTGATTGGGCTGAATTCGGCACTACCTAAACTTGACACAGTAAAAATCTGGAGTCATATTATAGGCGGCAAGTAGCTCGGCCTTCAACGAGGAGTAATCAATTGTTGCTCTGACGGTAGGGAAATAAAAATATCCCTCAGGTGGGTGTTCAGTAGGGGCAACAATTTAGCTACACCGTCTGATTCTATGTCCCAGTAATTTACTTCGAAGATCTTCTCGGAGTGGGTTAAATATGAAGCGAAGTCTTCCCCTTCTTTGAAGACAGGAAGTTTGACAGATGCGGGTTGCTGGATTCCGGTCCCCGAAGTAATGGATAGGGTTGCGTTTCTCATCCTTGTCATCTCTAATTCGTGCAAACGAATTCTCTCCCTTTCTTCCCGTTCTTCTCTCTCTTTCTCTTCTTTCCTCTCGTGCTGTTCTCTCTTCTTCCTAGATATATGACATTAGGTCCTTCCAAGTTAGACCCAGAGATTCTCCTTGCGCCTTAAAAATTTCGAACGAAGACATTATGTATCATCTGTTCGCACTTAAAAAAAAAATAACGCACACAACAAGAGAATGTAGCGGGTTTGTCGAACCCGAATTAACCGTGCTTCACTTAACGCACTTATGAGCATTGACGGAAGTGCTAATGGGTTTTACGTGACCCAGTAGTAAACACACACAAAAAACACACGCAAAAGAACTCGCTTAATTTGCACGATGCAAATTCTGTGATTGAGGCGAAAAGCCTTGGCGCCTACCGCTATGTACGCCAAACAAACCCGAACAAATACAATTTCTCTGAATCTTTCAAATGGCAGAGTATACGAGACCGAAAGAACAGATATAATATTCCGCTTGGGACAACTAGTGATGCACAGTCACAATAATCACTAGGTAATTAACTTCAAATATTTACCGGGATTGCGTATCTAAATAGTTTAGCAAGAAAAGTATTGTTTTCCTGATATCCAGAACCAGAATCTTAAAAGCCTTTAAATAAAAACCTTTTAACGACCCTTAAAGCTTAAAGACCTGACACCAGTTTAGCTATATATATATATATATATATATATATATATATATATATATATATATATATATATATATATATATATATATATATATATATATATATATATATATACATATATATATATATAAAAATATATATATATATATATATATATATACATATATATATTTATATATATATATATATATATATATATATATATATATATATATATACTATGTCGTAGGTCAGGCAGGCTTCCCTGACCTTACTTGTCCTTCCTAGACGCGGGGGAAGAGGCGACAAGCAGACGCGGGGTAATGCCCCTTTTAAGTGCGTGGGATATGCGAGTGCGTTTTCTACCGTTGGCCGACTTAGTCAAATAGTTCAATGGCTTTTGTGTTGTTCTGAGATTTAAACAAGGGAAACAAAATGATCTTTACTATTATACAACAAATAAAAGAATTTAACAATAAATGATACACTATGGGAAAAACTAATCGTTCAGCAAAAGAAAATTAATTTACAATGAATGCTTCTGCACGAGCTATGAGTAGCACAATATTTACCCGAAAGAAAACGAGAGGAGAGGATGGGGTGAAGCTTCGTAGCCCCCCCTCCCTAAGAGAGCGGCCTCGAGTGGATGTCCGAGGGAGTATCCTTGCAGGGCACGGAGCAGAGCGCGTTATTCCAGAATGAGGCCTTACGTCCTTGACTGCCGTAGCTTTGAACATCTTTTTTTTGCCTGCGAGTCGCTTGAGAAGTGGCGTGTCGTATTCTTGGCTGATTCCACCGAATCCTCTCGATTACTGCTTGGATACTGCGTTAGTACTGCCTGACTCCTGCTTAAATACTGCTTTGTTAGTTCCCGTGCTGGGAAATATATACGCTTTTGCCGGAAGCGGGTCCCACTCCGTTCAAAGGCGCGGCGGGCACGGGTTTAGCGCACTCTCGGTGATTTTGCGCTCCGGGCTCCAGTTTGACTCGTCTCGCTCCGTTATCGCCCCGGAAATTTACCGAAAGACGCCGGTTGAAGGTTCTTTCGTCCGTGAGATACTCTCAAGGCCTCTTTGGCCACGTCTCTCTCTCTCTCTCTCTCTCTTTCTCTCTCTCTCTCTCTTGTTTCTCTCTCACCTTAGGATATACTAATAACGATAACAACGAGAATATACAGGTCAGACACCCATCACTAAGGAGCCTGGAAGTAAATTCGCAACTAGTAATTGATAAATTAAAGAAAATGAACTCGTACAAGACTCCTGGCCCTGATAAATTTTACCCGAAAATCTTAAAACATGTCCATAATGAGTTGGCAGAGTCACTTGCTCTCATTTTTAACAAATCTCTCGAGCATGTAGTCGTCACTGATGATTGGAGGGAAGCTAACGTCACACCTATATTTAAGAAGGGATATAAAAACCAGGCTAGTAATTACAGACCCATTAGCTTAACCTCAATATTTGGAAAGTTGCTCGAAATGATCATTAGAGACAAACTAGTAGAGTAACTCGAAAGCAATAACCTTATACGAGATAGCCAGCATGGTTTTAGTTCTAAGAGATCGTGCTTAACAAACCTAATTGACTTTTACCATAACCTTTTCAACTTATATAACGATACTAAATCATTAGATATAATTTACCTGAATTTCAAAAAGGCATTTGACAAAATTCCCCACCAGAAACTCATGAACAAAGTGCGTACGCTAGGAATTAACTGTAATATATACGGATGGATTAGTAGCTGGTTAAAAAACAGGAAGCAAAGAGTGATAATAAATGGCGTGGAATCGGACTGGGTATCTGTTGCCAGCAGTGTTCCTCAGGAATCAGTCCTGGGGCCTATTTTATTTACTATATACATCAATAACATAGACGTTGGAATAAATAATATCATATCTAAATTTGCCGATGACACGAAAATAGGTAACTCAGTATTATGCGAAGAGGACAGGGCTAGCCTGCAAGCTGATATAAATAAAATTACCGAATGGTCAGAGAAATGGCAAATGCCATTTAATATCGACAAATGCCAAATCCTTCAGTGCGGAACAAAAAACAAAAAATACAACTATACAATGCAAGGCGGCTTAATAACACAACCCCGCGGGTTAAAGATTTAGGAGTAATTATTACAGAAAACTTAAAAACATCAAACCAATGCGCAGCTGCTGCAAACAAAGCTAACACAGCACTAGGATTTATAAAAAGAAACTTTACTTATAAAAGCGAGGAGATAATTATGCCACTATATAAAAGTATTGTCAGGCCCCATCTCGAATACGCTGTATAGTTCTGGGCCCCTTACTTAATAAAAGACATAGATAAATTAGAAGCTGTACAACACAGAGCGACAAAACTTATCCCGTCAGTACGTAACAAACCTTACCACGAGAGGCTAAAAAAACTCAATCTATTTTCCGTCAGAAAACGAAGACTAAGGGGGCAGCTTATAGAGTGCTTCAAAATACTTAAAGGATTTAACAACATTAATGCCAATAACTTGTTCACACTGACAGGGGAGTGTCCCACCCGTGTACATGATTCAAAACTTCAGGGTAAAAAAGCCACTATGGATGTAATAAAAAACTTCTTCACTTACTCGATTATTAATGATTGGAATAATTTGCCAAACGAGGTAGTGGACAGCAGAACTATAGATTCATTTAAAATGAGATTAGACAAACACTTAACAAATATTGGAATTGATTAGAATAAGCTACAAAATAAAATAATATTACAAAAAATATAACTCTTTTCATATTCATTTTATTTAATTACTATTCAATGCAAATTTCCTTCAGGTACTGTCTTCTTACACCTGCAAGGTACTTTTCCCAAATTATTTCATGTACGGCTTTTGCCGGAGGGAGTATAGGGTGGGGAGAGCCTAAAACTTTTCTATCCTTTACTTCTACTATTCTATGTGTAAGTGGCAGTAGATTTAAGGCCAGATCACCTTAGTCTGGGCCGTAGGGCCCGTGTGATCTGTGTATCTATGTAACTCTATGTAACACACACTCTCTCTCTCTCTCTCATCTATGAAGTAGTCCACTAGTTCCCTCGCATAAACTACTCTTTTTCACGAAGTTCATGGTAGAGTGCGGCGTCACACTATCCGGCGTGCCATCAAGTGTCCGAAGGGTACTAATCATGGCCCCCTCGGAGGGATTCGACGCATGCGCCAAAAGGCTTCCGTTCAGGAAACGATTCACCTTCGGCTTTCTACCAATCAAACTAGCTAGAGCTCTCCTGTGATGGATGGATCATGTTGCCCTTAGTCAACATGCTGCCATTAGTGGAGCGAAAAACAATGAAGCGTTTGATGCCAGCGGGCTCGAAAACGCCAGGTAGCCTCTGAATGAGGGGCCCTGACGTAATCGAGGGTCCGCTCTGCGCACTTTTGGTCTTTGTCAGGGACTTCCCTCCCGGAAGAGCACCGGAGCCGGGCGTGCCGTTCTTGGCTCGGTCGCATACCGAAACGGCAGCTGCCCCATCCGTACCAGCGGCTCCAGATGAGCCCCGAGTCTCTTTCCTGTTCTTTTTGTTCTTGGGAGAGGAGGGCGGGGAGTGAACCTGCTTCTCTCCTCCACCGGTAGGAGCCCCTAGGCCAGATGGGCCGGTCTCGGCAAGATCCTTCTCTGAAATGGAGAAGGTCTTGCCTGTCACAGAAGCACCAGCCGAGGGAGGAGATCCCTCCTCTCCTTGTGAAGCCTCGGGGACCCGAGCTTCTGAGGCGGAGCTTGCATAGAGACGGGCACGGGTTCTGCGATTGGCACTGAGATCCAGCTGCCTCCATTTAGGACCACACCTTTCTGCCCAGTGGCCAGTCATCCCTTCGGCATGGCGCTTCCCCTTGAGCTTGGCTTAAAATTGATAGTTCCTGAAAAGAGAGAGAAGGGGGTATGTGAGGAAGGTGTGGGTGGGCATAAAACAGATTGTTAAAAAACCCACCACCCAAAATCGGAGCTCAGGGGTGAGAGAACATTGTCCCCTCCCTCCTCAGCCTCGATCGGGAATAGTTGGGTGAGAGGTTGTATGGAAAGTGAGGAAGCAGGGCAAGGAGACAGGATGTCAGAAAGAAGAAGAGGCTAAGCTGGGGCCGGACGGGGCGCCGAGTTCCGTCAGCGCGGCGGCGAGGAAAGCAAATCCACGTGCCCCTTACCGGGCTCTTTGAAAGAGCGGCATTTAATCAGAATTGAATGATCGTCAAACCCCCCCAAAAGACCAGCTTGTATCGATGGGTATCCAGGGTGCTATCAGGATTAATAGGATCCTTCTAAAGAAGGACGGGCAGAATCCTTATCCTCATCCTTATCGGTGATTTGCAAGTATGCCTTTTCAATACCACCCATGCAGGCGAAGGGATGCCGTTTAAACCTTAATAAGATATAAAACGAGCTGTTAATGAGAAAAGGCCCAGGATACAAACAATCTTTTAAACTTATCCTCCCAGCTGAACAATCAAACACGATTCTCAAAGGAATAGTGGTCGTGTCCTTGAGAACTCCATGTGCGCTAAATCATGTATTTTTGATCCTTCAAAAAGAGGGCTCCACGGATTCACTTTTTCAATTTATCCTCTTTTAGATGTTCCTTGAATATACCATCGTACATATTTATTAGAGATGGCTCCTTTTGTCTCAAACAATTCGTCATATTGTATAGTCTAGTTTTATTGATCGCATAATTGTGAGGCACGTCCGGACGTTTAGGTTTTCATTGTAACCCGACTACAAAAATCCCATTTTTATATTCTAGCAGAGATTTAAAATCGGTATAAACGTTTTTATCAACTGTGGGTAGGTTTTGAACCTTGGGAATCCATATCCCAAATAGTGTTAATCTCATCCTTAGGCGCTATAGCCGTTACACCACCGAATTCTCCCAATTCCTCTACGGTAGCCTTAAGAACAGCTACACCACTAAATATACTTTGGTCACAAAACGGTTTCTCGTCAGGTAGCACGCCCGACGGAATGACTGACTTTTGAGTTAAGGAATGTTAAATTATAGGATGGTCACCAGTTTGGGGGTAACGATGTGTTAAGGCGGCTAAGGTGGCCTTACAGTCGAGTTTGGTCCAACTCCAGTGTTCTTTTGGGTAATCCGGTTGTAGACTGGGTTCGATTGGTAACCTGGTTATTGCTTGGCTGAAAGAAGCATTAAGAAAAATGACGGTTTTGTAGGCTTTAATCTACCTCAATTCCTGAAAGTGAAATAGTGGAGTTTTCCGCGGTTCGTTTGTGCGCTCACGTCTTTGGCTGGCTATCAATGTTAATGTTCAAAGTTTCTTGTAAGTCTCCTACGTCAGATTGTTGGGACTATGGACGGACGGATTAAGGACGAGGTACGGACTGGTGATGCTATTAATAATAACGCTACTAATATACTAATCAGAATGAAAATAATAAGAATGCTTCTGTCCGTCTATTTATATTAACGCCACTTAAGGGGGAGTGACTTCTCTTCTCTTAATCTGAACGCGGGGCTGAGCTTATGGGTCAAATGTATGTGCGCGTGTTCTCTAGTAAGACTGCTGGGCGGGGTCAAAGGGTGTGTGCATGGTTAGTGTAGGCACGTGTGCATCAAATGATGCACACGTGCTTGTGGACACCTAACCGGGCTTATCAAGCCAACATCCATAACAAGATTGATTTAGTCTTTTGACAGATTGATGTAAACTGGCGGGTCAGATCAGATTCCGCTCTATGCGTACACAGCTGTTTTCCACTATCTCCATTATCTCTATAGCCAGACGGTCGGCTCTCATCTGTTTCCTGATGTGTGTATTTTTGTATATTCGCGTGGGAACAATAATTTCACTTGACTCATTGCAATATATTATGCTTTGCATTGACATATTAAATTGCAATTTAACATTATTTACAAGTATTTACTTTATTTTACATAAGTTAATTGTTAAAAGATGGGATATTATTTCAATGTTCGATTTGTGTGCCCAATTCCAAGATTTCATAGGGCAAAAGAGGTGCTCATTTGTAAGGTTCCTTTTTGACTCTACTTCAGCTTGCAATTGGGCGCCACAAGTTCACCCTTTTGGTTTAACTCCAACAAATCTGAAATAGTAATCAGCACCTATTAAAATAGAAATATCATTAACCGTATCCTCCATAGATGGATCGGAGAGTTTTAGGTTCAGTTTTGAGATTTTATCCTTCGCCTTCTTTAACTCGGGCATATGGATATTACTCGGCAAATTTTCCACAAGTGCTTTAATATTAATGGAGTTGTGGTCTGTGTTAAGCTTAAATAAAACTTCGTAAATTTTCAATCCATCTTTTTTTCCAAATCCACTTATCCGCATTTTAACGTTACGGACAACAGGCACTCATTTTTTTTAACCAACTCTTTACTTATAAAGGTTTTCTGGGACCCCTGGTCAAATAGTACTTTGGCCTTTGTACGCCCATTTGAACCTACAACTTCTATTTGTGCCTCAAAGCAATACCTGCATTAAGATTGGAAATGAAAACCTTTGTTTCACTTTTATTACCTTTTATGTTTTCGGAGGAGAAACAGAGGCTCAAGTGATGTTTAGCCTTACAAGTTAGGCATTTCTACTTAGAAGAGCAATTCTGATTTTTATGGTTGGATCTTAAACAATAAGTACATAATCTTAAAGCTTTGGCGTGTGAGTCTGTTCAGGTTTGGGATAGGTTACACAATCGAAAACATGATGCGATTCGTCACAGTGCACACTGGGGAAAAAGTCTTGCCTTGTGGTGAATTGCCCCTTGAATATCGTTTGGTTTTATTATAATTACCCTGGGACGGAGTCTTGCTTTACTGGAAAGGCCTACGTGGGTGCATTTGTACCCTTAGTTAATATAATTTCTCGTTCTAAAGCTTCGCGGAATTCATCAAGATCCCAATATTTTGTATCTTCATTCAGGGACCTGTGTATTTGTTTTTTTTTTATGTGGGGAGAAGGTTTTCTCATAAGCACAGTGACAATGCAAAAACGCGCGCTGCTCACGTCTAAATTCATTGCTTTTAGACTTCACAAATGACATTCATAAGCAGCACGATATTCACCCAGCGTTCGCGAATTATTATAGGGTTCACAAAGGTCAATAATAGCTGTAGCATGTACGTACGATTGCGCTATTATTCGTTTGTCACCATAAGTCTTATTTAGTAACTTGTAAGCCTCGAGATAGTCGTCACCTGAGATAGTAAATCCGTCTAAAAGTTTGGTGAAACTTTAGAAGATCTACGCTGTGCTTTTAGCATTAAAAACAGTACTAATAGTATTTTTAGGCTTTGTAGTGGTCATTTACGGCTTCTGTTAGGCGCGGAGGGCAATTATTTTTAAGATACTCCACCTTGATGGGGTGAAAATGAAATTAGAATACGTCCACCTTGCCTTAGCTTGATGTGAAAAGAAACCCTGATTTCAACCTAATGCTAGGCTTTCGAATTGCTAATACTACTAGATGATTAAAAATAGCAGGGGGTGTGGAGGGAGAAGCCCCCATTTCGAAATAATTACCTTAGGGTTCAAAAACAATTCGAAAGCCCAGCATTCGGTTGAAATCAGGAATTCTTTACAAATAAAGAGAAGGCGAGGTGGACTTATTTTAATTTCATTTTCCTCCCATCAAGGTGGAGTATCTTAGAAATATGGGTTATTTTGGGGTTTATGCCAACCCTCGAATTTATGGATATTATATATATATATATATATATATATATATATATATATATATATATATATATATATATATATATATATATATATATATATATATAAACAATTGTTTTTTTTAATTTAGACAATGTTTTTTCTCTTGGGGAAATTAATTTCGAATTGGGGGCTTCCTCCCATATCCCTCACTTATTTGTGGTGGTGCCCCCTACACACCCCGCAGATAAAAAAAACTTCGTAATATTCCTAATTCGAAAGCCTAACCTTAGGTTCGAATCCAAATGGCGATTGCTAAATGTCGTTAGGCCTCTAGTTTTGATACTGTTTTGCTTGATTTCATACATATATGCCTCACCCTCGAATGCTATTTCCATCACTAATATTTTCTCTAAAATTGGTTATTATTAAAAGTATTTATATATTTTAATTCGGAAAAAAATCCCTTCACTATGATGAGATTCCTATTAACAACACGAGCTAGGTGTTTTTAGGTTAGACTAGACTAGGCCTTGAACGAGGGAAATTACTGCCAAATCATGTAGGCACACAATTATATAGCATCTTAATTATAAAAGAAATATTTTTAGTTATGTACAAAATTATAGCATCTTAGGTAAATATGTAGATTATCGGCGCGAACGATGGGACGTACTATTTCGTCCGTGTTGCAAAATGTTTCACGTTTTGGGGGTACATTTAAGTTGACGGCTCGTGTGGGGGTAAACACAATGGGCGTGCTCCAAAATGTTTCACGTTTTTGAAGTACATTTAAGTTGACGGCTCGTGTGGGCGTAAACACAATGGGAGGACTACACTACGATGATCCTGAGTTTCATTAAATTTGGGGCGGGGGTCTGGGGGGCACAGCCCCCCAGTATATAATCCTAATTGTTTATAGAATAATAATTCGAAAAGGACTCAAACGCGCATGAATATTCCGACACGAGTGAACGATAATATTTACACACAAATTTTTTTTTTCGGCCGGGCCGCTAATCTACATATTTACCGCATCTTAATTAGAAAAGAAATATTTTAAGTGTTTAACAAAAATAAAAAAAACTAAACTACATATACCCTTACGGAACCGATTCTTTCGATTGATTACAACAATATATAACTGACAAGATGGCGAAAATGGCGCCCAATCTATTTTTTGCCATAACCTCATATTTAGAAATTGTCCAAAGTAGTGAAAACGCTTACTTAACAGAGCTAGGTAAGCATTTGGGTGAAACTTCAGAAAACCTACGCCGTGTTTTTTGTAGTAAAAACAGTACTAATGGTGTTTTTAGGCATTCTAATCATCATTTACGGCTTCGGTTAGGCGCGAAAAGCACTTATTTTTAAGTACTAGCACTCTTGAGTACAACTCTATTGCAGCGATACTATCTTAAAAATAAATGCTTTCCCCGCGAAAACGAAGCCGTAAAGGATGACTAAAATGCCGCAAACACCATTAGTATTGTTTTTACATGTTATTTATTTATAGACTCTTCGTATGTGCGTTTGGGTAATACTTCAGGTTATGAGGCGCTATTTCTGGGCTACAATTAATGCGATCGGTTCTGTACGTTTATCGAAATAATAAAGACGATAGCGCCGCCTACTTTTAGGTTATTTCAGCTAAAAATTAACATTTTTCTAGTTACTTTCGAAATGGGAGGCTTCGCCCCCATACCTCCTACTTAATTAGGGGGATGCACCCCCTACACCCCCCGCAACTTTAAAAAAACTCGTAATATTCCTAATTCGAAAGGTTAAACACCATATTTGAATGCAAAACGCAATTACTAAATGTCAGCGGCACCATCGTCGTCTAATAAATAATCACTTCACGACATAAGCTAAACCATTTCCACCTTTCACTATTATAATCGAGCCCAGTTTCTTTTCCACTCCTGTAGCAAAAGGCGAGATCGCAAGAATCGTGCTCTTTTAACTGCTTGCCTCCAGGATTGCCAATGTTTGAAATAAAGCCGAACTAAGGTTTGCCAGTGTGTCAAAATAATAGTTTATTTTCACATTAAAAGAAAGCAAGGCTCGCCGTATTTCAAGGTCAAATTTCAACCCTTTAAGGTATAATATCTTAATTAAAAATATGTACTTTCCGCGCTAAACTGAAACCATATCTGTCGACTGGAATGCCTAAAAAG
Source organism: Ceratothoa steindachneri (assembly GCA_963969495.1). Classification (NCBI taxonomy): domain Eukaryota; kingdom Metazoa; phylum Arthropoda; class Malacostraca; order Isopoda; family Cymothoidae; genus Ceratothoa; species Ceratothoa steindachneri. Next base: position 29,490,975 of record OZ018322.1, read on the forward strand.
ACCGTGAGTACTTGTATAACACTAAAAATACGGCGTAGATCTTCTAAAGTTTAACCAGCATTTGCGTATTTTTTAAAAATAGAGATATTTATAACAAAGAGCCCACAAAATTCGAGGGTAGGCATGAACCCCAAATTAACCGAAATATGTACTTTCCGCGCCAAACTGAAACCATATATGACTACATTGCCTAAAAATACTATTAGTAGTTTTTAATACTAAAAATACGGCGTTTGTCTTCTCAAGTTTCACCAAAAGTTTAAACACTGCGCCCTTTAGCTGACCTATAAGATATGCAAACTTCTGGGCATTCGAAATATCAAGTATATGAATGGTATTATAATATAAGTCGTGGAAATTATTAGTATCTCCGTCAAAAAATAGGTTAGTTTTAGGTAAATTTTCTGCTTTGAGGGATTTTGGGATAATGTACCTTCTCCGATGGACGCTTCGGCCAAAAGTATTGCTCTTTATCTCCGAGGCATCTATAATCTCCTCTCCTATACCGTCCTCTTCATCCATTCCTTCTAGTATCCGGTCATCGAGAGAATTTTATCGAAATAAACCTTAGACCAAGGATAGGGAAACCCTCGCCCGCGGGCCCAATCTTCATCGCACCCTGAGTGATATATTTGTATGCACAACTTTTAATACTGAAATTTAAATATTTGTATGTCCAATTTCCGTGGTGGCAGTCAATAAATATGTTGCGTATTATTTTTTATATATATTAATGCATGATTATATCGCACCATGTAATAAATTTAAACTACATTTACAAAGATACAAGAGTCAGATTTTATTTATCGCTCGCTGACTTCTTTCATTAGAAATTTTAGCCCACGGCTCCAAAAGGTTTCCCCACCCCTGCCTTAGAAGGTCAAGTTCAGCTTTAATAGTCACTAGATCCAAAGCAGCATCTTTAGTTAAGGACTAGACCGTTTTAATTTATCTGGTTGCCATGGCTCTATGGGCACCACAAATCGTAATGAGAGACATTCCCGCGTCTAAGGTACCAAATTTATGGAAACGATTGTATTTTACCTAACGCTACTCTTTCTTTAACTACCAAGAGACCAATTAGTACACCCGGATTACAAGAGTTTCACTAAGGAAATACTAAGAAATTGTGACACGAAGCTTATATTATATGGTATATGCACTATAAGTTATTTACACCACAAACCTCTAATTGGAGAAAGTACGTTCCTGTTTAGGTAGGAGAAATCGAAGTGGAATTATAGTTGAACAAAGGAAGGAACAGAATAGGGTTGTGCTTCTTACAGTTACAAATTATGAAGTGACATCAGCGTAAAATGAACGGGCGAGATCAACTCGTTTTGCGCGAAACATTATGACATTTGAGATATACGAGTATTGGGACAAAAAAGGAATAGATTGGCCAATCTATAAAAACAATAATTAAGACTATTTTACATATATTAATTCTGTATGTCTGAATTACTTTTCTCGACAGAAGCATCATGTTGAGAAGGGGACGGTCTAGTTCCTCTCAGACGAAAAGAACCTCTGCCAAGACCAGTTGCACAACACCCATGTGACGTTCCACGTATCATGAGGACCAAGTTCCTCCAACGTTTGATGGACTGTGGGTGTCACCATTGAAACGGATGCCATTCCGCCCCACATATTTGAGCAGTGTCTAAGGCTCAATTAGGACGGCTATGTGGGACTGATGGAGATTGTGGTCAAACCCTTGCTGGAGAGGATTGCTTTTGGAAGGCCATACCTCCGGAAAGAGTCAGAAGTGGTTGTCGTAGAAGAATTTCTGCGACTTCACCAGCTCCATTTTCTGGCCTCCTGTATCCCCTGATTGAAATCTCCTGGATTACTAATTGGGGGCGCGTTCGAGAAAGACATCAACCGCTGTCTGCAAAACCATAGCCGAACTGGGGGCTGTTCGAAGATTTTCCCAGAGACACAGTAAGGAACGCATATGCCACGTTCTGGAACTGTTTGGAGAACGTGGTGAAAGCTGAGGGCGGCTACTTTGAATAAACTATTATCTACCACCAATAATCTAGTTTTGTTTTTGTTTTTTTAATATTTAAAATACATTTTAGGCTGAGATAGTGCGGTTTTTTCTTTTATGCAAACATATATATATATATATATATATATATATATATATATATATATATATATATATATATATATATATATATATATATATATATATATATATATATATATATATTACAAGAGAAGAGAACTTTCGCATGAATGAGCCATGAGTCACCAGGATTTTTTTAAAGGCAAGAGAAAGGGACATTGGAAGACAATCATCAAAGGCAGCAAATGCGGCACAATGAAGATAATCCATACTGAGAAGACAAATAACGCCAGGAGAAAAAGTTTGTACTTTCCAGGCTGGGAATCGAACTCGGCCTGCTGATTGCCGGTAAGATGCTTTACCATTAAGCTACCAGGCATAGAGATTCAAACCCGCCCAGAGCTTCACTCTATCAAACCCAGTATTCCTCCAGACTAGGAATTTCCAAGGGATTTTTTTTATACAATATTTTTATACCTATTTTTAATTTAAAAGCTCATTATCCATGCCACATACAATGAAAGAGCAAATACAAGTTCTGCGGGTGGTAACAACCACCACAGGGTGTCAGGGTATGCCTGTGTAGACTAACTCAGCGTAAAGAGTCGTACACAAGCACGGGCAGACAGCTGACCAAAGGCCGCTTGAGATATGTTCTGGGGCGATTAATAGAGTGCGATTTACGGCTGACCGGGTTTTTTGACTAATGGCTTGCCAAGTTGCAGTTCAAAGGATATATAAAGAACATTACGCCTAAATATAATTTTAATATATATAATAAAAGGGGGCAATTTATATATATATATATATATATATATATATATATATATATATATATATATATATATACAAAAGGGGTTTAGAAATTACGTAATAAAGGTAGTTAAATGAATTATGTGAAGATTAACGAGGTAATCTGGGGATGACCATACAAGATCGCTTTACCTTCAAGCGCGGGGGAAGACAACGGCGCAGGTCTTCAAGAAGATACTTCGGGGAGTCCTGACGAGAAGGACTCGAAGATGGGGTTGGATTACTTTGTGATGAAGAATGAGATTTTTTCTGATCCAGAGAGGCGTAATCTCAACTCGAGACGATTCTGCAGATCGGCAGGGAGTCTCAATCTCGAAAGAACGAGAATCTTGAAGGGGTAGTGGAGATGAGAGGGCCACACAACTCTCTGGGAAGAAGGGGGCTCGATAGCTTTCCTCTGGACAGGGGCCAAAGCTTAATGAAGGTAGATCTGCTGGCGAGATCTTCGACGAAGTACGACGACTTCGACACGGGTTACGGGGCTTCACGGGAAAACAGACAGGCAGTCTGAACGGAGTGAATGGCGGGCTTTCAATCTCCTCGAGAAATGGTGAGCTTCTGGTTAAATAGTTGGGTGGCTGGTCCGATAGATGCCTCACGGACTGACGGTCTCTAGAGCAGTGGTTCCCAAACTTTTTTCTGTCATTTCCTCCTGCACCCAGTTCAACCATCCAGATTTCCCCCTTCATGTATACGAGGGAAAGAGTAGTCAAAACACACTGTAACTATTTGCTAATTTATTTTCAAAATGTACAAATATACTGATAAACATATAGTTGCACAGTAAAGCAGATAGATAGCGGTTAGTAACAACTAACCGCATAGCCATAGAGAGCGGTTAGTAACAACTAACCGCATAACCATAGAGAGCGGTTAGTAACAACTAAAAGGACTTTTGTTTACTCTTCTACTTTAGAATTACATTAGTGAGAAGGGTGAGGTTGCTTCTTGCACACCAGTGTATCAATATCAGGGTTAGTTTTGGCAAGAGCGTAACGTATGTCACATTCCACCTCAAGTCGGTTTCCTGCTTTGGGCTTGATTGTGAGTAGAGTAGAAAATCCAGACTCACAAAGGACGGTTGTGGAAAACAGAATGAGTACTTTCAATGCGTTGGTGCTCAGTTGTGGGTATGCTCCACGCTCATTAACCCAAAAGTTTTCAAGATCTTGGGCACGAAACTCATCCTTGGCAAAAGAGTCATGTTTAAGTTCCAAGAACTCATTATGCATGTCTTCAGGGACATCATCCACCTGACATATAAATGGATTCCTTGTCAGCTTCATTGAAATGTCTTCCGTGTTGATACCAGGGAAATATCGTTTGAACTCATCCCCCAAATGATCAAGGTGAGTGATGATTTCTTCCTTCAATAGGCCATCGATGTCTTTTTTACCAAGTATATTACTCAAACGCTGAAAGAATGCTGGATTTCCTTTTTTCATTTGTTTTCCCCAAAGTTGAAGTTTTGCCATGAAAGCATTGATGGCGTCAGTGTGTACAATCACGTTGCTCCTTTTTCCCTGTAATTTATTATTTAGTTCATTTAGAGTTTCAAAAATATCAGCAAGATAAGCCATTCGTGCTACAAATCCTTCCTTGTTGAAAGCAGACTGCAGGTCCACCTTGTTGCTGTAACTCAAAAACAACTTTACTTCTTCCCGCATTTCAAAGACCCGCGCCAGCATGTTTCCTTTTGAAAGCCATCGCACTTGTGTGTGAAATAAAAGAGTAGTGTGCTGAGCATCCATGTCTCGACAGAGCTCGCGGAAGAGACGAGTATTCAAGGCTGATCCTTTCACATAGTTAACAATGTTTATGATGACAGTCAAGTCCACATGAAGGTTCTTTGGAATTGTCTTTGAGGCGAGAGCTTCTCTATGGATCATGCAGTGTGTTCCCTTCAAACCAGGTTGCCTCTGCTTCACAAGAGCAATGAATCCTGATCGTGAACCAAGCATATTAGGGCCACCGTCTGTGCAAGCCTCTTCCAGTTTGCTCCAACTCAGTCCCGATTCTTCAAAGAAATCTGCAACTACTGCCATTACAACAAGTGCCTTTGTTGTTATCTCTAATGGTCGGCAAAAAAGAAACCCCTGCTCAATTCCTTTGTTAGTAGCGTAGCGGCTAAAACAAGCAGTTGTGCAATGTTGGTGACATCCGTAGACTCATCAATTTGAAGGGAAAATAAGAGCGATGACTTTACTTTTGACAACACACATTTTCCTTAATGTTTTCAGCCATTTCGGTAATTCTGTTCTTGATGGTGTTGTTGGACAAGGAGATCTGATTCATCTTCCGTGATGCCTCCTCTCCTAACACAAGCCTCACACTCTCAACGATACATGGTTTCAAAAGGCTTTCACCAATCGTGTGGGGTTTCTTTGCCTTGACCACCTGAAGGGCAATCACATATGAAGCCCGCACTATGCTGATGTTGGTTTGCTGATACGTCCCAGATTCATCTATCTTCATCCTATTCAAACTGGATAACTTTATCTCAAAAAAGCTACGATTCTTATCCTTCAACTGTGAATGAGCATTTGCCAGATGTTGCTTCAGTTGAAAAGGTTTCATGATGCTATTAGAGAAGGTTTTCAAACACACAACACACTGAGGGATGTGTGCACCGTCCTTGACAAGATAGGTGAACCCGTAGTCCAAATAACAATCTTGATACAATCTTCTCTTCTGTGACATGTGAAATCAGACATAAAAAACAAGGCCTATCAATTTGGGAGAAGAAAAATAAGCATAGGCACATCCTAATTCTGTATAAAAATAACAAAATTTTCCATTCCTCCCCTCTCATAAATAAAATAAATAAATAATATTAGGCAAGTGCCACTAATGCGGTATTATTCGAGACAATACCACATTAGCGGTTCGAATATATTAAATTGTTTTTGTCTCCTATGTCCATAATTTCCATGATCAGAGCCCTTTTCACTAGCCTACTTGGGGTTATGTAGGGGGTTAATGCATCTAAAGATTGTTGAATAATTGTGCCCAAGGTTTCAAACATGGAAATAGACTTGGTACAAATTGACCCCAACAAGAAGAAAAAAAATATACCGTATATATTCAAAAACAAACTTCCACTAATAAACACACATATATGAAAAACATAATTTACTGACAACTACCAGTAGTCACACATACTACCATAGTTTTCAAAAACACAAGTACTTTAATAAAACATCTCTTGAGTACTAACAATCTCAGCCATAGCATAAAAATTGATCAATGAATTTTGACATATTATCAAGTTAACAAACTCACTATTACTCGTAAAACTATATTATTCACATACTTTATACTTATATAGAAATCAAACTTGAGACACTGAATCAATATAGGCCCCCGTATATGTGTGTCAGATGCTCCCAGCTAACTGACTACTCGTAACGCTGTGTACCACCACCCCACCATTCCCTCAGAGCTCATGTTTGAACGTGAACCAAACCTGATCGATACGGCGCTGCCCATCTACAACAGGCATATACTCTCTCTCTCTCTCTCTCAAACATGAGAAAATCCATCTGAGATTTTTTTTATTGCTAGTAGGCAGTGTAATTATTTACCCCAGTTTGGGAATGACTGCTCTAGAGGATTCTTGGTGCCTGTATATCCAAACACACTTCATGATTACGAGTCTGTCCAGACGGTGAAACTTGTCTTGTGATATGGGGGTAAGGTTAATGTGGCTGCCATCGCGGGGAAATAGATATGCCTGGGAAGCATGGGGTAGAGGCAGGAGGGCTGCGCATGGTGTTATCGCAGGGGAGGGAAGGGGGGAGACGAGTGGCGTCCGAAAGCAAACACAGCTGTGACGGGATTGATTCTTTCTCGAACTTTCTAAAATTCTCACGCTAGGCGCACGTGGTATATCTGAGGGGGCTTCCTTTCACGGTGGTCGATCGAGAGCATTCCCTCACACAGGGCTTTCGCCATATTTAATTTCTGCTTTTCAAAAAATCTTTGAGGACAAAGAAAGACGCAGAGACCTTGTATTGCAGACTATATATCAATACAGTAAAAGAGAAGACAAATTTGACGTAAATGAGCAATGAGGCAAGAAACAGGAGTTTTTTTTAAAGTTGCCTGATCCTTCGTTGCCAAAGTTAAAAAAAAAATCTGAAAGCTGCTGATAGGGATCCAACATTAGCAGTAGAACTCAAAACAAATGCAAAGGGTTCTGATACCATGAAAGTAGAATTTGCGAAGAAGGTACAGGAAATTTTTCACGAACTCCCTGGAAAGTCGATCAGAGCCCTTGTAAAGCACTTTAAGGTTTCAGAATACCCCCTCAGCAGAGTTGTCGCATGTGATGCTGGGAAGTCAGTTCATATCAGGTAAGGCGAAAGAGAATCGTTTGATCCGTGCAAACACCAATAAGATGGAATGCTTTGGTTTTTCTCTGATGAGAAAAACTTCGACCAGGACCAAAAAGTAAACCCAAGGAATGACAGATGGTTATACAGAGTGCAAAGTGAGGTTCCAACTGTAATCCATACCACGCTTCCGGCAACTGTGGTGGTTCTGAGAGTCGTTAGTAGTGAGGTAGATGTCACGCCCCTTCACTTTTTTTCACGGGGCTCAAAAGTCAAAGCTGCTGCCTACACAGAGGTTTTGGAGAATGTTCTGAGCCCACAGATAGACAGAGTATGTAACGCGAGACCTTACATCTTCCAACAAGATTGCACTATCTCATAAGGCTAAAACAGCCCAAGCTTGGATGCGTGCCAACTTTCATGATCATGTTCTCCCAGACACATGGCCTCCTAAATCACCCGACGTCAATCCATTGGAACGTCGTCTAATTAGAGGCCAATAAACACATCCATAACATCATTCAATCTCTAAAGTCAACTTTGTCCGAAATTGTAAAGCTAATCTGGTTTGGACATGTCAACACTTTAGAGCCCGAATTGAAGCAGTCTTGAAGCTAATGGTGGATTCATTGAATTGGCGTGTTATAGGGTTTATCAAAATTATTTGTACCGATTTTCATTTAAATACAGCTTTTTTTATTCTGATGCGTTATGTGTATTTTCTATATTCCTAATATATATATATATATATATATATATATATATATATATATATATATATATATATATATATATATATATATATATATATATATATATATATGAAAAAGGAAAGACGAGAAAGCTACACCAGCAGTAGAAAGACTTAAAATAACGGTTCGAACGACTAAAAACAGCAATATAAAGAAACCCATGAAATAACAACGAAGGATAGCTTGATACCCAGTCAACAACTGAATATTATATAACTATATTACTAACGAAAAGAGGGTAGGATGACCTCCATGCAACCTAGCATTCACTTGCAAAACTCCTACTTCCTACCACTTAGCCCTACACTTTTTCTACTTTCTTTCACATTTAGGGCCCAACACTCCATACGTGGCACAAGGGAATGCCTAGGTCACCTATCAAATCTACTTCTGTATTTCTAGCTTTGCTATCTCTACTCTTTGCTCTTCGCCTTCTCTGTCTCACCGCCTTCATCACCGCTCCTACCGAAATTCCTTAATCCGCGGGAAATGGATATGGATAATTGCCCAGTCGTAGGGATGGCGCTCCTGAAGAGGGTTGGGGAACACCAGGAGATTTTTCTAGCGGCTTAAGGAATTCTTGCCTTTTTCCTTACCTAACCACATTGACATGCCGTTATTGTTCACTTATCTAAAATTTAGCGGGGCGAAGAGCCACAAGAATTTCCATATTTTTCGTTTTTTGTTAAAGTATATATATATATATATATATATATATATATATATATATATATATATATATATATATATATATATATATATATATATATATATATATATATATATATATATATATATATATATATATATATATATATATATATATATATATATATATATATATATATATATATATATATATATATATATATATATATATATATATATATATATATATATATATATATATATATATATATATATATATATATATATATTGTATATCTCTTATGAGCCGCGTAGCCGAGTGGTCTAAGGGGTGGTTTAATTGAAATCAAAGCGGTTGCTCGCTGCCTCAGTGTGCACGGTTCGAATCCCACTCCAGCTCGAATTTTTTCGAAGTAGGAAATAACTATTTCCGAAAAAAATTATGCTATTTTCTCTTCCTTGCGGTGTGATTTCGCAGCTCAAAATAAATGTATTTTAAAAATAAACGAGATTATGTCTGGGAGATAGAGTTTACTCAAAGTAGCTGCCTTCAGCTTCCACCACGGCCTCAAGACAGCTCCGAAACCTGGCGTATGCGTTCCTCATTGTGTCACTGGGAAGATTTCCCAACACCACCTTGTTCTTGGCCACCAGCTCGTTCTTGGATTTGCAGACATAGCGGTTGGTCTCTTTCTCAACCCCGCCCCACACATAGTAATCCATGGGGTTACAATCGCAAGATCTAGGAGGCTAGAAAGTGAAACTGGTGAAGTTGTAAAAATTCTACAATAACTTCTGACTCTTTCCGGAGGTATGGCCTTCTAGCAGCAACCATCTCCAGTCTGGGTTTTAACACAATCTACAGCATTTTCACATAGTCGACAAAATTGAGCTTAAGATCCTGGTCAAAGATGTAGAGCGACATGGCATCACCCTCACTGGAGACACCAACAGTCCATCAAAGTTTGGGGGAACTTGATCTTCATGATACGTGAAACATCGTATGGATTATATGGACGCCGTGTGCTGTTCTGGGTATTGTGTACCTGGTCTTGGCAGAAGTTGTTTTCATCTGAAAAGAGCCAAATCGTCTCCGGCTCAACATGATGCTTCAGCTTATTCAGGAGCTTCTTTGTCTTCGTCAAGCGGTTTTCCCTAGCCTTAACTGTCAGAATTTGTCCCTTTCTCCTCTTCTACGAACGGGAGCGAAGGTTCTCCTTTCTTCAGAGCCAGCTTCATGCTGGAGACTCCGACACTCATCTCTCTATCCAAAGCACAGATTCCCTTGCTTGAGTCCCCTATCACATTTCCCTAATTGCCCTGGGGTTGTTAGATGAGTTCCGGCGTGCGCACACGGTGAGAACGCCTACGCCTGTTGTGTTCCTTTATGCTGGACACGGCTTCGCAGTCTTCGTTGCAGCTGCCCATGTCATATATTACAGCCTTTACATTGTTAAATGAGCATAGAGCACCAGTCCTTATGTCAGCATTTTGATACCCGGCGTGAATCATCCTTATGCACGTAACTCTTTTCCAATATTGAGATTGATATCTTTCAGTCTTCCATGTCAGCTAACTTTTTCTCAACTAAAACTTTACTCTGTATGCTATCCAACGTCATTGACATGTTCCTTAAAAAAAAGACATTCAAAATTGTCAAATTTAGCCCGAACTCCCTCTTCAAAAGCGCCACCTCGGCAACCAGCCATTTTTCTAAAAAGAGAAATTTTAAGAAGCCTTTTGTTGGAATTCGCGTTTACTTTAACAGAAAATGAGAATTGTAGGTCTTTTCTCCCCGCTTCTTATACCATTTTTATCAAGCTTGGCATTGGTGGCAACCCAATCATTGAGCTAGGAGCTTACCAGGAGGCGATCTTAGGGTTCACTTGAAGCTCTTGGACATCCAGAAGATTTCTTCACAGGAGTGTAAACAGTCATTTTAGAGTCATTAATGATCTTAAAGATGGTGCTCCTAAATGCAATCCCCTTAGCAACTATATATTTGTATTTCAGGCCACTTTGGTGAAGACAACATCAGTTGCATACTTTTCTTTGGAATCATTTCTGGAATTAAAAAAGATTCAAACATTCTATTTTTACAAACAAATATTACAAAATAGATTATAATTCACACAACATTCATTTAAACGATATTTGTCATCATTTTACTCTTTTGATAGAATAACAAAGCTCCAGGGACTGAACCTCGCCTCCTACAGGAACAGGACCAGAGCACGATTTTGGATTGGGCGCAAAAATGCATTTATTTTTCGTATTAATTTTGAAATGTTGACTTTTTAATAAACCTGAAATAATCTAAATATTAGATAAATGTTTCTATCATGTAAATTAATAAATACTATGTGTTCGGAAATAAAGTAATATGCGTTCGGAAATAAAGTATGATTTTTTATCCATGGCATTGCCTGGGTTAAAATGTCCTGTCGCAATTAAATAGAGATGACCATTGTTTGAAATTCTTATGTTGTGGCAGAAAAATAACTTTATTTGCTGATTATTAGAGAAATAGGGTGAGAGAGGTGGACTAGGAGGGGTAAAATGGTTAGGGAACATATGGAGGACTAAGGGGGGGGAGAAATAAGGAGCGAGAGTGGATGGGGTAGGGGTAGGACTAGATGAAGAGTGAGATAATAGGGTAGGGGAAAATGGAGGAAAGGGGGAAAGAGATAATCTCAATCGTTTTGAAAAATCAAAGAGGCCGAAGGAATGAGAGTCCATAGAATGCGAAGAAATTCATCTTCATTTATTGGGTATAAACAACGTTTCGAGCTGTCCGCTAATCTTCGGGTTCTATGATATAAAGGAATACATAATTTACAATGAATTAGAATATTAAATGGGTTGACAAATCTCTACAAAAAGAGAGACTTTTTTCTTATAATGCAAAACCTAAGAAAATACATAATTTATAATAAGTTAGGATATTACAAATCCTAGAGGAATACAAGGGAGAACCATTAAAACACTTACCATCGTTGGTCTGACTCCAGAGAGAAGTGGGGAGGGGGGATTGAAGTGGACATAGGTAATATTGTATTGGTAGTAGAGTTATGTCATAAGTAGGGGAGCAGCGGACGAGTCATAATTAAGACTAGGGGCACGGGATTTAATATAAAGGGATTCTAGTATTCTTAAGCTTTGTTCATTGTTATCTTGATTTATTATTGTAAAATTATTATAGTTAGATGTTTCTCCAAGCTTTCGCGAAAACTCCGTAAATCTCAACTAGACTGCATTTTTAGAAATATGCCGAAATGGTGAGACCGATCCAAACTTTGTATACTTTAAACTGTATCGAAACTCACTTTATAATTCAGAATTCTACAAAACATCCCTGGATTATCTCCTGAACAACGAAATACAGTACAAAGTTTCTTCTTGTGAACGCCTCACAACCGTTCTCCATAACAGTAAACTGGCTTTACAAACCAAAACCTCGCCATTAGATTATTTCTGCCTGTCTACTCTCGTATATCGAGAAGTGGAAGTCTACTCAAAGGAAATTTCCACAATCCGAAATCTTTCGAATTACGTTTTAAGTCCTCGGGAGAATTTTTGCTCTCTTTGGGTTTTCAATTTAAACTACCACTTTTCAAGATTAACTCTGTTAAATATTACCATTGCTTTGAAAAGTTTCTTCATGATAACTGTAAACTTCCTACTCTAGGTAACTTCGATAGATTTAGGTGGAAATTCCCGAATTAGTTCACTACTTTTATCGCAGGTTTAGAAATTTAAAATTTGCTTCGCTCATGTTTACAAAAAATGATACAGCCATATTAAAAAATCTATCCTAAAGCAAAGAAATCGTTATCACAAAACCAGACAAAGATAGTGGTGTTGTTCTTATGAATCGAACTGATTATGTCAACAAAATGTTTAACATTCTAAACGATCGTGACAAGTTTACCCCCATTCAGAGTACTTACCAAAAATTAACAATGCAACTTGAAGATAAGATAAATAGATTCCTGTCAAGTCTCCAGACCTCAAAAGTCATACATCATCCCACTTATGAAACTCTGTTTGCTAGTGGCTGTGGCCTGGGTCTTCTTTATGGACTACCAAAGCTGCACAAACCAGCCATCCCGCTTCGACCCATACTTTCCTCGTATTCGCTTCCAACATATAAAGTCTCGAAATACTTGGTCAATCTCCTTTCCTCCTTAACACAAAACCAGTATACCATAAAAAATAGTTATTCCTTTGCTCAAGAAATTCTCCGACGAAAGTTTAACGCATACCAGTTAACCAAACCATCGATATTATTTTAGAATCTGCATTTCCGAATCCCTGCACGGATTTTCGAAAAAGAGGTAATAAAAATATTACTGCAAGGAAAAATTATTCCGTTTTCTCTTTCAATGTGGTTTAATGGATTCATTTTCATCATTCTCTCGTGCTACTTTGAGAGATATATACATTTGTATATCTGCCACGCGTTTAACTATTCCTCATTTATTCTTTGAATTCCCAATTAATTTTCTATTTCTTTCATAGTCTCCGTTCGAGCTTGCGAAAGTGTTCCTTAAAAGCTATTCTATTCAGAGAATTTTTGGTTCTCTGCGTAGCGTAGTGTACTAACGGCATATTTTAATTGTGATCAAAGCGGTGCTCGCTGCCTCAGTGTTCCTGGTTCGAATCGCTTTCCTGCACGGATTTTCGAAAAAAGGTAATAAAAAATATTACTGCAAGGAAAAATTATTCCGTTTTCTTGTTCAATGTGGTTTAATGGATTCATATATATATATATATATATATATATATATATATAATCAGAAAATTACATCATATATAAATTTATGATCTACACTGCGTCATTTTCAATAAGTCTGTTGCATTTATTTTCCCTATTTTGTTTAAAAGTATTTAGCCAAAGTTTTACATTCTAAAATAGTTTCCGTTATAATATTGCTGCCTTTTTCTAATAAAGAATCTGCCATTTGATCAGGAAGTTCGTTAAACTTATTTGCTCTTGTAATTTAATAGGCATTTATTTAACTGTCTCAAGTTTCATGGGTTTGTTCTCTTTGCCATGAGTCTGTCTTACTCCCCAAGAAGCTTCCATTAATCACAGGCCAAAGATTGAGTCCGCCATTAAACGATTTCCTTCTCCCACTTTCTCAACGTTGTCTTTGAGTCTCTTTATGGTATAACTTTTCCAGTTGAGGATTTCTTTCGTCAATCTTCTCTCGTTTCTTTTCCTAATGCGTTCTACAAAATTTCCACCTCTGAACTTTTATTCTTTACTATATCATGCGTGTTTGTGTTCATACAAGTATTTCTTTCATGGTCGCTTGCATGTTTCTTTGTAATTTATATCGTTTCGTTTCTCCAAATTGCCATTTCAGTTGCTCACTTGTCCTTTTATTTATTTCCTTTCCTTATTATTTTCCTACTCTCTCACCCTTCGCCAGTTGAGCGAGAATGACATTGGCAAGCAAATCAGTTTCCTTTTTTCCTTCTTATGAGCAAATAAATGAGAGCTTCTCTTCTCCCAAAGCGAGAAAAAACTAAACTGCAAATACATCAGAATTGCTATGTTGTTATCATGATGTGGGGCTGCAAGGGGATTCTCGCCCGTCCCCATCTATTTTATTACCACCCACGCATTGTCACTTCAAGTTACCCTTTTAATTTTTGCCATTACGGCACTCAGCTTGGCGTCCTATTAATTATCGAGGTTTGACTTGTGGGAGAATTAATCGCCTCTGAGTCCCCATACGTCATTTTCGCATGTTATTAGAATGTGTCGACTGTAGTGATTAGCTGTGATGGCACAAGTAAAGGTTTAGGATATTTCGTGATGCTCTAAGGAATTTTATGAAATGTGATACCTTATATATTTTTTTCTGTGGCATACACATAAGTATACACAACACATACATACCGATGTAATTTTCTGATTAATAGCATTGGTCCGGAATGATGGAGAGGTTTACAATAACGGACAGAATTTAGGAAGAGATATATTAATTGAAGGGCAATAAAGGTTACCACTAAAGGGTTGAAGTTAAGATGAAGAGTGCACCAGATGAAAATGAAATGATGAATGAAATGTATGAATGACCGCCGTGAGTGCAGACGTGTTGCGTTGATCTGCTGAAGAGATTGATGTGTACGTAGCGATATTGACGTATATTCACGCGCAGAATTGTTCCCCTGTTGCGAACAACGAAGATAATGCGGCTTGTGTGATACTTTGAAGAGGGTGCTTACAAAAAAAAGGGGGAATTACGAGGGTGCAAATCCTTGATATGGCCCCAACAGCTTTTCTCATCCTTTAAGTTATGAAGTTAGTTGGGGGGGGGGGGGGTAGTCGAAGTGAAAGCACAATAGCAACGAAGCCATATCACGCAGAAAGTTAGTGAGGAAAGATCTGTCGAAAGAGTAGTGAATTTAGAGGAAGTGAAAATAGTGGTGTTAAATTTGCCCCATTTAATCGTAGGGTTTTATTTTCTCTGTTCATCTTGTCTGGGGCTGTGTGTAACTCTACTCGGTCCTTAATCCTGTGGCAAACTTTAGCGAGCGCCCTCGACCCCCGTCTTTGTTGTCTTACTTTGTTTAGAGGGCGCAGCTGCATCACACTTTGGCGGGAGGATTGACATTCGGGTGCACTTGGAAGACCCCATCTCGGAGCCGCTTGGGAAAGGCCGTCACACACTTACATTTTCTGAACTCTGCCCCGTTCGACCAAAAAAATAGCTAGTCACAACTCACTCACATGTCGTACAGTCAACTTTAATTTGGAGCATATACTTCTAACCCTCCCAACCCCACTTCTTCTCTGTCTCAGTATAAATCCTCCCTTTTTTTCTCTTCCCCCTTAATTTCCTTTATTTGTGTTAGGGATTCGAACCAAATCACGGTAAGGTATTACTAAGACATTCCAGGTAAGTGAAGATATTTCATTTCAAACTTATTTACTGGAATACTGTCTGTAAGTATCTCTGATTCAAGCGTTAAAACACAAGTCAAATATCCAAAAATTAACGTACTCGTTCACTCCCTTCAAACCCTGATTTTTCCTTGTTTTGATTTAAATAACTAACCTAAATTAACAAGTTGAATTCCAGAGCCAAAATTCGCTTTGGTCAAGCTCTGAAGAGAGAAAATCACTTTTTTATTCCAAAAGTTAATTAAAAGCTTATCTTATCCTTTCTTTTCTGTTCAACATTTCCACAATTTGATAGTAAATCAACTAAATCGTTGGCCAAGCTTTTTATTTAAATGCGTAAGAACTAACAGTGAAAGATATAAAGCTGTAAGTCCTCCTGTATACATTGGAGCCTGGAGAGAGCACAAATGCGGGTACTGGGGCAGGGAGAGCGTGCCGTTCATCCAGGATTTAGTTGTAGCAGGGTATTATGCTTGATACACCATCAGCTTGCGGGCGCATTATGAACTGAATAGTAAATCTCCCATGCTGTACTCTTCGGCAGAGTGTCAGGGACCATCAGCGATAAATTCTGTAACGTAGCTCCATCCATGGCTGTGGGTGAGGGAAGAAATGAACAAACGAATGTAAAAGAAAGCTTTAGTTGTAGGAGATGAAAGTTGACGGGAAAACTTGCTAATATATTGCACTACAACAAAATCCCTCATTGTTGTTTGATGTGGTTGTACGATGAAGAGGCGTCTTTATACTCGTATCTTGAGGCGTCTTTATACTCGTATCTTGAGGCGCCTTTATACTCGTATCTTGAGGCGTCTTTATACTCGTATCTTGAGGCGCCTTTATACTCGTATCTTGAGGCGTCTTTATACTCGTATCTTGAGGCGCCTTTATACTCGTATCTTGAGGCGTCTTTATACTCGTATCTTGAGGCGCCTTTATACTCGTATCTTGAGGCCTCTTTATACTCGTATCTTGAGGCGCCTTTATACTCGTATCTTGAGGCGTCTTTATACTCGTATCTTGAGGCGTCTTTATACTCGTATCTTGAAGCGCCTTTATACTCGTATATTGATGCGCCTTTATACTCGTACCTGAAGCGTTTTCCTGCCAGAATATTTGCTTAAGGGGTTTAGTCTCACTAAGCCGAGCTTGATTCCGAAGGAAGAAGCGGCATCTCCCATCAATGAAAGCAGGTACGTTTGTTCGCCATTCTTAGAATGATGTTGCTGGGTTTATCTCGTGACTGTCTATTTCGATAATTGTTCAGAGCTCATGTATGTCTATCGGCTACAATAGCAAAAAACACTCATAACCGTGGCGAAAACCTCCATATGAAGTCAGAAAATCAATCAATCATGCCTCAAATCAATATATAAATGCTTAAGGTGGGAGAATATTGAAATAATAAGTCGAAGACTTATAATAAATAGGAAGGCAGCTATCACACATATCAAAATAAAAGAAAGAAGGGAAAAAAAAGGAAAAGAAAAAATAATAGTAAAAGTACAATTAATAATAATAATTCTAATAAGGATCTTCTAGTTAACATGCTGTTAGCTATTACAAAACCTTATTAGATTTGTAATGCGCTCGTCAATAATGCAGCTCATCATTGCAAAGGTTTAATTTTAACGCCTCGACCTTCATCAAATGTGCGGCTCGAAGTGTTTTTCACGAAGAAGAGGATGTGAGGAAGAAGGGATGTTTTTGGTTTGGTGTTCTCTCTCTCCGACCTTTTTGGCAAATTTCACCAAATATTTTTTGGTTATTTGGAAGAAGTTATCAGTTTGCAAAAAGATCAAAAAACGCGCACCAAACCCAAAAGACCCCAAATCAGTCTTTATTGTGGAATTTCGTATGGCGGAGAAAATACGAAAATACCGACCTATTTAAGAAGATTTTGCGCTGCATTTCGAAGTTTAAGCATTAAACTAATAGATTAACTTAAAATCCAAAAAGGTTATTTTTAAATAAATGTTATAAATATCATCTCTATCGTAATAAGATATCCTAACCTAACCTAACTTTAAAAATAAGAATTTCTCCAAAAAAGAAAATACCTAATTGGATTCAGCCTAAGAAACTGTATTAGTGACGAACTGTACAAAAAGAGCGGGAAACGTCCACTAAACCTAAATAATTCATTCAGCAACAACACAGAAAAATGAAAAGAACCCTAAAACACCAAGATCTCAAACCATCAAAGTGACCATCAAAGCCTCCAACCGTTTACAAAACCATACATAATTTTTTCCACGTCAAAATGGTACTTTATAGCGATGTTGAGATATATACTGTGCTATATTTTGCGTAGTAGTACTTGTACTAATAAGATATTGTAAAATGTTGACAAAGATAAGACAGAGATAAGCCATAGATAGCGACTAGATCAAAGACTGCAAGATCAATCTTGCCCTTCTACAGAGGTACACAAACGTGTTACGAACGTGAAAAAAATGAACGTCCAGAACAAAACGCATACACCTTTGCCGAAGAGTTATGTGTAGGTTGTCTCTGGTGTCAGAGACACGAAGGCTTATCTGCTTCGTTAATGTCAATTTCTGGCCCAGTGGATTATGGAAGCCATTAAAACTATTGCTTACCAAATTCAGTCTCCATTACTTATGATAACATTATCGAAAGTTATCTTCGACAACACCCAAGTCAACTCAATTCCTCTCAAAAGTGTTGATTCCGTTGCCAACCCATGCTAGTATCTTGACAAGTTCACACCTTGTCCTCGTCAAGCAAGTCGCCTTCTATCGTCACTGTGGTTGATTTCTTTGGTCTGTTCTTTAGTGTTTGTTGTGCATAGTTGGTCCAATCCATGTTTCGGGCTCATTTGTTCCTCCCCCATCTGGAAATGCACAGATCCGTCACAACCCTGAGGGTGGATAAACTGCAACAATAGTTTGTTCCATTCTCCATTATGCGCACTACTGTTGCCCATTTGTTCATATTTTACCTTCTTTTTTCATCTACACTCTATCACGTTATCGTTACTCAGTACATGTTCTCGTTATTCGCCACCGGTGCTTAGCTCCTAAGCTGGAAGTAAAATTTTAATACCTCCCTGTGATTATTATCTTTTATTATCATTAAAGAAGAAAATTCTATATCGGAAAAGGAAAGACTACAGTTACAACCCGTCATACAACCCTCCCAAAAACCGTCTATCGAACAATGAATTGCTCTGTCAGTGAATCATTGAAGCCATGTACGAGAACAATGGAAGTTCCATGTAACCCCTAATCAGTTAGCAATAAGAACCCCAAATGGGGATATTTAATTTACTGTGTTCATACGGCTGTTTATACCAAATTTATTTCTTTTGAGATTCACCCAAACACCAATTTCCGCTGAAGTTACTGCAGGAAACCCCGATAAACGAAGATGAAATATTGCTCCCAATTTCATTCCTAGAACGCAGCGCCCTCACTGTCATCGCTTGACCTTGGCATCTTATCTGTATTTAATGACGTATTTTGTGTCTCGTTTGAAATTTCATATACGGACTACCACCATTCTTTTGAACCTTTTTTTTTATTTTAGAATCAATAATCAAATATAATAGAGGTTTTATATGGTGCCTTTCAAGACCTTGAAGCCTCCACAGGGCGCCCGTCCATCACCTAGAAAAAGACTTGGCAGAAGAGGCGAGTTTTCAGACCCCGCTTGAAAGCACCGGGCGAGGAAGAGGAACGTATAACAGGAGGCGGATCATTCCACAGCTTGGGAGCAATTACAGAGAAGGCACAATGACCCATGTAGGAGAGACGAGTGCGAGGAACCGAAAGCGGGATGGCGCACTTCCCGAACGAAGGGCTTTTTGTTGTTTGGACGACTAGTAAACAAAAAAGTGTATCCAAAGAGCACAAGTGTGTCCAAGGGAGTTGGCGTTTTACCTCTCGGCTACTCCTGAATAGATCATTTACACACTTTTTAGTTGCCCCTAACTTTACCATTTTCTCTACAAACTTCTCCCAGTAAATTTTCGAGCGGAGATGCCCTTGTTGGTTCTTACTTCTTAGTTTTAAGTAAATAAATAAGATCAAGTTTTGCCCACGGCATGAATATAAATCCTTATAATGAGGGATGAAGTTGAGGAAAGCGAGGAAAATACGAGAAAACTACTCTCATACATTTCTTCACATTCTGAAGTGATAGGACAGGCCTGGGCAACCCTTGACACGCGTGCCAAACGCGGCACGCCAACGACTTCTTACCGGCACGCAAAGCCAAATTCTTTTACTTAACTTAAGAAAAATAAATAAATGTATTTCCATTTTCTTCTAGGTGGCAACCGTAAGGTGTACAACCTGTAATAAATTACCTGTTATCAGTGAGGCAGCAGCAGAAGTCTCATTGATGGTAAATAAATAAAAAGGTCCACAATTTTTCTCTCTCTAGTTTGGATTTGTTGTTTTCTGCTTAAAATGGTAAATATTCAATTCTGTTTAATATAATATGGATATTTTTAGGTAAAATAGCTATTTTTTTCTTGTAATTTTTATGCATCATAAGAGATTAAGAATGAATAAAAGAATATCTTTAGTTTTATATCCTTTAATTGTGTTTTATTCAAGTATTGGCAGGTGAGAAAATTTTATATCAAAGATTTGGCAAATTTTGGCACACCCATTAAAAAAGATTGCCCATCCCAGTCATAGGAAAATTACTCCTCCATCATATTTTAAATTACAATAGCTGTACATACAAAATGGTCATCAAATTACTTATATTTTCCTATATTTTTTTATATATTTACTTGTATTTGCCATCTATTTGTGGTATATCAAAATAACTCACGTGTCTGATTGTGGGGGACTTTGATTTTGTCTTCCCCTGGTGATGGTGCTTTTTGTGGGTGGGTTTTGACGGATGCGGATGACCTTTGATAGGCCCTTGTGGCTTTTGTCATCCGTGAAATTATGTTATGTTATGTTATCATCCTATTTCCAACTCCTTTTACAAACCACCTCTCTTCTTATTTCCCCAGAAAACCCACAAATGCCTTCCTAAGTTGGTCAACTTTTCGAAGAATCTTTTCAAAGTTTTATCTACCCATCCTTCCACCATTCCTAAAAGCGAACTCTCCTTCAAAGTTACTTTATTCTACTTTCATAATACCAAAATTAAGCGTCCTTGTAGAAATCTAGCCCTTTTTAGGCCTTGCTAAACGCCTGTCCACTTCTCTCGTTCGTACGTCTCTGAGTCCTTCGGAGCGAAAACTTGGAATCCTTAAATTTATGACTCATCTCGCTCCTTCTTCGTTTTAATCTGCAGGACTCTTTCTCGTATCCTTAAATTACTTGCAACGGTGACTCGGATCGATATATGCCTTTGCCTTCCCTGACCTTCGGGATACACCTGTCAATCCTTCCCGTTGCATTGCGGCGATTCCCAGAGACTCGGGGGCCCGAAATCGCCTCTCCTGTTAAGTCTTATCAAGCAACAAGGGCGTATCCAGCGGCAAGTTTTGTAAGGAGATGTAAAGAAAGTGGAGAAATAAGGGGAAGTGAAATGCGTGGTAAGTATAAAGCCGAGGATCTATCTGCAGGCATTTGGGGCCGGAAGGGCACACAATCCTCCAGATGTCCTCTGCAGCAAAGTTTCCCATGCTACCTCTTACATCCCCTTGCTAAAATGAGAGATAATGGCCCCAAACGGGGCTAGAGGGGAGGGTTGAACTATTCCTACCCTCCTCTTCTGCAGGCCACGACCAGGGGTGGATGGACCAAACCTGGTCAGCGACTAGCCTGCGAAATCAGCCGCCGGATAAAAAAAAATGATATGTCAAAGTAGGAATAAAGCCAAGGTAGTCTCAATCTACTTTGAGACTTCTGGGGACGGGAGGGCATGCTGCCCCTCTAAAGCCAGGAGAAACAGTCTACACGGATCACCCTTGCACGCGTCGGGGGTAAGGAGAGTAAAAAGGTGTCGAAGGTACAGAACGGGATTAACCTAGATAAAATTACTTTGTCTGTTTGGGGGCGGGAGGACACGTAACACCTTTTAACTTACCAAACATCGCCAAAAGAAGAGATCCCAATTGATGTTTATGCGCAATGGGGTAATATAGATTCGAATGCTGGAAGGACGAGTCATTTTCACCCATTGAAAAAATTATCAGGAAGAAGAAGACCTGCGGGAAAAGGAAACACGGTTGAGCTATCAACGTAGAGGCGATCCCCACAAGTCATTCCGATCTCTCGAGCAGACTAGTCACCTGGTGCCGGAAGCAGAGTCATCCTCGAAGGGTGAAAAGCATAAACAAACTTGTTGGTTCTACCTGTGATAGATGACGAACAATTTCAACCAACAATTTCCAATCTTTGTTGAATTTCTCCAGTCATGATCAAAGTACGTGACGCCGACATTGCGATCAGGAAATTTCGCTTGCGTCCAACTGGGTTCACCTCGAAGTATGTTGTGAGTCACTGACTCGAGATTGATTGTTTGAGTCACTGACTCAGGCTTGATTTATTGAGTCGCTGGTTCGGTGTTGTTTGTTTGAGTCACTGACTCGGTATTGGTTATTTGAGTCACTGACTCGGGATTGACTCTCAGCTATTAGAATGCGCTACCAGATGCTTACAGCCTTTTGACTCCTGCTCTAAAAATGCAAATTGGAATATTAATTAGAACTGGTTCATTTTAGTACGTACTGCAAAGATATCGTCTGAAGTTAGGTCAAATATATAAAAGTTTGCGAAACATTTCAATGGTCTTTTCATTGGTGTGGAGATAAATCATCAGTAGTGTAGTGCAAAGGACTGCACTGACGACCGTCAACAAGTGCAGAGCCGCTTTAAATTACTCACTTAGAGATTTCCTTTAGCTTAATAATAGGATAATTATAAAAAAAAAACAGACAAACAAAACAAAGAGCAAAAAACGAAGAAGGGGGGAAGGCCCGCCTCCCTCCGGTGCCCGAGCCAGCAGCCAACACAAATCTACTATCTATAAACAGAGGAGGCCAACCTCCTCCAAAAAGTTAATTAAGCCCCAAGTAGATGTGCATGAATCTATCCCGAAGACAAGGGGTTGCATGTAAGGGGGGGGGCATGCTTGGGGCCTTCTTCTTAGGAATGGGCCCTGACTGGACGAGATGACCTAGCAAGGCACCCCATCGCTATGGAGATCCAATTTAACGTGGACTTGATGATGGGTACTCTTTCGCTTAATAGGGCATAGAGGGGGGAGGGGGAGCATTGAAGCGCGCTAACCTCTCTTTGTGGAAAACCTGTTAAGATAAAAGTTTTGAAGTCTATAACAAATGGTATGGTGGTTGTGGTAGGTAAGTTGACGCATCGTGAGCAAAATTGTATTTTTTTCGGACGAGTCGAGACTTGTTGAAAATTTCAGCTAGTGGACATGATGAGTCTGCAGGTTAGTCTGCATATTAGTCTCCAGTGAGTCTGCAGATGAATCTTTAGATTAGTCTGCAGATATCATCCACACATTTTGACTTGCTCCATCTTCACTTTCTTAACAGATCTCTGATTAGAAATGGTCTGACGTAGATGCCCTCGTTGGTTTCCGCTCCTTAGATTTAAGTAACAACAACCACAGATTAACCAACCAAACGCTTCAGATAAAGAGGGCGTCATCAGAACTCAAACATTGGACATATGTTTTTGTTATGGACTGGGCACTAGTTTAGATGAGTGGATGATCAAAGGTTTGAACAGGGCATCTCCCACTCAGTATTAAGTGGAGTGGATGAGTAACATTCAAACAGATCGCCACAAGTTATATTTAATGGTAATTGTATTCGTTTCATTCTACCAGATTTAACAATCCATTTGGAGAAATGTAGAAAAATTGGTGGTATGTCTATTTTGTACAAGATTTTCCATAATGTTAACCATCCCTTGTATTTGAGACTAACTGTTCCTTTTATCCACAAGAGACCTACTAGACGTACCTTAGCTCTGAATGACTTTATATTTTTCAATATTAACTTCAGAACTAATCAGTTTTCCGGATATTATATTCCATACCATAACAAATTATGGAACGATCTTCCAAATGAAACTATTCATTGTGGTGACCTGAATGCTTTTAAATCTGCTGTTGATGTGTTTTTTTTCATAATTCATATGCTTGTCTGAAGGACTAACTGGAACAGGCAGACACATTGTTATTTATATTTTTAGTTTAATTTTAAATAATTGTTTTTATTTCATTTTAGTGAATTCTTGTATTTCAACTGTGTGTATTCTAGTCATTTCTCATGCTACTAATGCTCCTCTACAGTGCCCTTGGGTGTTTTGTGGGGTTGCCATGTGTGACCATAACCCTGTTTGGGAGCTTAAGTGGTTTCTATGATAATAATAAAGTGCTACCTAGGTTATTATTCACACCAACGAATAGAGATCCTACCGAAAGTTAAAGGTCATGGGTTCGTTCAGAGAACCGTCAACCATTCAGTGAATTTTTAGTGAACTGGAGTCCATACCATACTTATTGAGTGGTTCTGGGACAACCACAAGGCTCAAATTAAGAAAATGTGTGGCTGCAGAAGTGAATTTGTCAATTCTTACATTGATGTAAAGAGGCCGTTTTGCCTTAAATGGGTTCGAAAATTTGTGTCAACATATTGTTTTGCAATATCCTTAATAATTTATTTTTTCTTCTTGACTATAATTATATTGTTTCATTTGTGTTATTATTTAAACATTATGTATCAGGGTGGAAATTGTATAAATGAGTGTAGATGGGGTGGACATTCTACAGTTGATCAGCGTGGGGCGAGATTCTACAATTGATCCATAAAATATACTAAATAGAATAAATCAAATCAAATGTGAAGATAGAGACGAGGAAGCTTTGAAATGTAAGTTAGAATTGGTAAAGTTAAGAAGTGGCAAGGGATGTTCTGCTGAGGACAAAGTATGACTAGTACTGATAGCTGTTGTTACTGAGCTCCCACTGGCTTTTTGTTAAGGCAGTGTTCCTGCTCCCTCCTTCCCTCCTTGGGTGGTTTGTAATACCCTCCTGCGCCAATCACCCTATCCTCCGGGTAGGAGACTGGAGGCTCCACAATCGCTCAAAGTGGGAGAAGGTTTGAGCGCGATTGAACGTGAGGAAAGAGTATGACAGGACCTTCGGTTGAGCGCAAAGCAGTACAAATACTGCATTTGGACATTTCAGGGCTTCAACAACTTTGGGGCCAGAGTCCCTCTGGGTGTAGGCGGTTTTTTTTCGATACAATTACCAGGATTAAGGGAGGGAAGAAAATAGACATAGGTACAGTTATTAGAACGATCTTGCCAGACAGACTAAAAGATATGCAGGAAAAGATCCAACGATTGAAAATATAATTCTAACAGTTTTCCCGTCAGAAAAGCTTTAAAGCATAAAGCGTTTAGAGTTTATATATATATTTTTTTTTACTTTTGAAAATTTTTAAGGAAACTACCGCTTTAATCTAATCATCCATACTTCTAAGTTTGTTTTATTCCCGTAAGGCCACACCCCCTTTTGGGACGGTTAATGTTGACGTTACCTTCTGCAGGTTATGAATTCGTTTAGTACTTTTTTGACTGTTTGACGGAAACAAGTTTCACATAATCGTTTGCTTATAAAAAATCGTTAAATTTGAATCAATCCCAAGAAGTTTGCATTTTAAATGCTAATTCTGAGTTAATTATTAAAATTGTGAAATTGTGTTTTTTATCCAACAAAATGGGGTTTGTGACATTATAAACCAGGTTCTCAAAAGATTTGAAAGTGAGAAAATAATTCTAGGAATAGGGGAGGAATTTTGAAAGCCAGAAAGACGCCCATAATTACGATGAAGGCAAGGTTCTTCCGGAAAGAGGAGTGATTTTCGCTTAAATATTAATAAAATTTAGATTTACTCTGATGTGCAAAATATACCGAAAATTAATAGCAAGCTTTGCTTAAATCATAACCCAACTTCGCCAAATCGGAGTTATTCTTATGTTTTAAGATCGAGTCCCATCACACATTTCGAGACCAGAGACTTTGCATTAAAAGGCAGATTATAAGACACGATGAGCAAAAGGGGGGAAAAATACAATGTACAAAACAGAGCAGTGGCAGTTAAAAAATTAAAAATAATAATAAAAATTAAAATAAAATAGGGGCCACATAACTAAAGATGTATATAAAAAACTAGGAACGAAAGACAAAACTAATTTCTTTGAGTATTAATCTTTTAATTATAGCATCTATTTTATATAAGCCAGGGGAAAGGTTAAAATTATCACATTGGCTTATGAATGTGCTTATATATATATATATATATATATATATATATATATATATATATATATATATATATATATATATATATATATATATATATATATATATATATATATGTGTGTGTGTGTGTATTTTATATTTAGTAGTGTTTGTCTTAATATTTGTGAATTAATTTTAAAAGTAAAAAAAAAGAAGTTACTTTCATCCATAAAAGTGATGCCATAGTGCATCACTTCCGTTCAGTGATTTAATATTGTTTTTGAACAAAGAAACTTTGAGAACATTTTTTCTAACTCATAAGAACACCAGGCGATGGCTTCGCCACTCACCCTGCGATTCGCTACCCTGATTAAAATTTAAAATCTATAAAAAAAGCAGCTATGGTTAAATTTTTATAAATTTTTTGAATTTCGCTAATTATTATAATTTTAAAAAGGAACTCTAAACTAAATTTCCTCCCTTTCGAAATATCACGTTGCTAAATTGGAAGAAGAGGCACAGGAGATCGAACGCTGTTGAAATTAGAGAGGATATTTCTTTTTGCTTTGAAGACGAGATCGAATCCTGGCGAGATTACTTTAAGATCTTTCTCTGTCTCATAATGCTTGGAACATGGACCTTAACCCTTTGATGTTAGCTACATACATAAGGGTTAGCTTCAAAATCGTTCTTTTTGTGATTTTTTTATCTTCACTAACTCTATAATTTAAGAAGGGGATTTTTTGGAGTATTTGAATAATAATTTCATCTTACTTTGGTTATGACTTTTTTATCAAAGTTATTTCTAATAATTATTTTATAATATCAAAAAACAAAATGGTGAAGTTCAGAAATAAATATAAGTATCGAATTTTTCAAAAAAATTAAAACCCCAAAGAATTACAAATGGTGAAGTTCAGAAAATTTATTTTTATATATCTTCTATAACTATATTTTAGCAACGTGATATTTCGAAAGGGAGGAAATTTAGTTTAGAGTTCCTTTTTAAAATTATAATAATTGGCGAAGTTCAAAAAATTTATAAAAATTTAATCATAGCTGCTTTTTTATAGATTTTAAATTTTAATCAGGGTAGCGAATCGCAGGGTGAGGGGCGAAGCCATCGCCTGGTGTTCTTATGAGTTAGAAAAAATGTTCTCAAAGTTTCTTTGTTCAAAAACAATATTAAATCACTGAACGGAAATGATGCACTATGGCATCACTTTTATGGATGAAAGTAACTTCTTTTTTTTTACTTTTAAAATTAATTCACAAATATTAAGACAAACACTACTAAATATAAAATACACACACACACATATATATAAATATATATATATATATATATATATATATATATATATATATATATATATATATATATATATATATATAAAAGCACATTTATAAGCCAATGTGATAATTTTAACCTTTCCCCTGGCTTATATAAAATAGATGCTATAATTAAAAGATTAATACTCAAAGAAATTAGTTTTGTCTTTCGTTCCTAGTTTTTTATATACATTCTTTAGTTATGTGGCCCCTATTTTATTTTAATTTTTTATTATTATTTTTTATTTTTTAACTGTCACTGCTCTGTTTTGTACATTGTATTTTTCCCCCCTTTTGCTCATCGTGTCTTATAATCTCCCTCGTTAGGCTATCTCCATTTCTTGGAATCTGTTACCCTTTCCTTCGACTTAGTTTGACCTTACTACCTGCTTCTTGTAATCCTTAATGTGTTTCTTTACCTTCACCCTTCCGTCTTCCTCATTGGTGATTTCCTGTAGTTATCCTTGATAAGGAACTTAATAAAGTTCGAAAGTACTTGGAAACACCTTTTCATTTTTTCCTGCGGGACATTGCATTCATATATATATATATATATATATATATATATATATATATATATATATATATATATATATATATATATATATATATAATCATTAAAGGGTTATTCAAAATGCCGACTCAGCCAAAATTATATATTTTTGCAACATCTCTATTTTGTTTATGATTCGACCAAGACAAGTTTTATATAGGTGATTAACTACAGGGTAAAGCATATATTCAACAAAAATTCTGCCTATGGAACAAAAAATCGATTTTTAAATTTTTAACTATTTATTAAAAAACAAGTTTTCTAATAAACTTTATCTAAAGAGCTATGAATAGATTTTACTAAAATTGTGCAGAGGGTAAGGGTCTCACCCGATGAGCATTGATTAAAATTTGTTCGTAATCTAAAAGCCTATCCTATTTTCGACAAAGGTCTGCATTCTTCGAATGCCATTTATCCAGTTCTTTTATTTTGCCAAATGAAAACTTCGAAAACAGTTCCTTTCACCTGAAAGGCCCAGTGGCACATCACACCTTTCACAAAGCCACTGAGTTTGATCTGGCTTCGCTTTTGTACTACATAAATTACCCCTTCTGCGAGTTGCTATTTTTATTGGTAGAGGTGCTGATTTATCTTGTCTAATTTCCTTTGGTATATCATTTTTGAACCGCTTTTTTACTGAATTGACCTTACTTCGCCAGAAGGTAATGAAACATTTGAAGATGGACCCGGACCCTCTTCTTGTTCAAAAGTACTCGGTTTATTTTCCTAAACTTGCTTCTTCCATGTACCCGGACCCTCTTCTTGTTCAAAAGTACTCGGTTTATTTTCATAAACTTGCTTCTTCCATGTAGGATAAAACTTTGACTCACCATCAATTTAAAGTAAATTCCCTCTCCTCAATCATTGAAGATTCTTTTTCTGTAAAATAAATAATATAAGAATAACTTATGACTGAAAATTATTGAATATACAGTTTTGAAAATAATTTTATGTCACTCTTATATTTTGCTAAATATAATGACTAAGATTGTTGAACTAAACAAATTCTGGATAGAATGCACATTCTATGTGCATCCTACATTGCCAAATACAGTATTTTCTTAAGAAAATCAATTTATTTACCCATGCTAGAATCATCCTTATCGTTTGTCTGTTCTACAAAAGTTCTGAAGTTTCTAGATTATCTTCATCTGAGTCACTGTCGCATGTAATAACAGTTTTATTTTCTGGTCATTCATCGAAAAGATACTCGTCTCTATCTTCATAATGCAAATTTAGGCCTACAGGTCTGGACATTTTTATGGATGTCTAGAATGAAGAAATTTCATTAGACCACAGCAGTAGGAGAAGGGAAACAGATCACATGTACATAGGTAATGTCTAATAAATAACTATTTTTCTTTGTTTTTATTACTTTTATAAATGACATATAAAAGGTGAATGTAATAAATATTAAAATATTTGAATATTTGTTTTTAAATGTAAGTAAAATAAGAAACTTTATGAATATCATAATGCGCCAAAAGTTACTAATGGCAACTTGACCAAGGGTGATGCATTACTGCATCAGATGAAAAATTAAGTTTATTTAGTAAGAATGGTATATAAATTTAATTTTATATTATCTATAAGTAATACAGGCTTTTATTCACATAATATGCAAAAAACATTTATGCTACACTTGTAAATAAAGCAAAACAAAAGAAAAATATCTTACCTCTTGCTTTTGTGTCATTCAAAACCAAAAGTAACAATAGAGGCGTTGAGGCGGTCTTTTATGCTTTTCTTGTAGTTATCCTTGATAAGGAACTTAATAAAGTTCGAAAGTACTCGGAAACACCATTTCTTTATTTTCCTGCGGTACATTGCATTCACTAAAGAAAGTGTGTGTTTGAAATAGATAGCCAATCAGGTGTTTGCACGAAGCAAACAAACCTACGAATGCAGGTGATTCATTATAACTCGGTCTTGACAGAAAACTATGCGATTTCTTTTAGGTGATGCAGATCTGCATCACATTCTGTTAAGGGTAGAGACTCGTGGTTCGAATTCCATGACCTAAGTTCTAACTTCCCTTTCTTGCAATTTTTCTTTTGATGAAATAAATATAATAATAGTTACGGGTTGAAATTTGTAATTATTAAATTGTCGACATAGAAAGAATCTTTTAAATTTGAGGAACAAAAAACATTTGGGTAATAAATGATGTGGTGTTTGAGGATGTACATAGTTTAAAATAAATGGGGAAATAGCTAACCCCAATACTAGAGAGCTATAACGATAACGTGACAATTTTACCATTTTTTTTTATCCAGAAAAACACATTCTTATCTGACTCGTAAGTTTAATTTAAATTGAAGAAAAGCCTTCTTAATGTGGGCGAGTTTGAGAAATTTATTGGATTGAAAACCACAAAGTATGGTAAACAGAGATATCAATAGGTCTAAAGCAGGGTGAGAACCCTCATTAAATGATGGGAGCGAGTTTACTTTCAGACTGCAGTTAAAGACAGGCCTTAATTGTGTAATAGTTTGTTCAACCGTCTTTAAGATTGGTCTGGAAACCAACTAAACATATGTCCCATCATTTTTGGATCTCACATGTATTTGCAATATTATCCTCCCATCCAAGTGTTTTTCAAAACCTCATAATAGGCGTGAGTTAACCCCTTTTCATATAATTTTATTTTGATTGGGACAAAATTTCCTTAAACCAAGGTAATAAATATGATACTTATCGTCTCGTTTTTCGATGGACTTTCAAAATTCTGAAATTTTTCACCTCGTCGATACTTCCAGCTTTCTCATCTCTGAAACCGAGTGATTTGAACGCACATTCCAATCACAGATCCATGTCAGGATCGGATTTTGAAAAATTTAAAGGATTAACACACAAAGGGATTGGGTTCAAGGTAGAGTTGAAACTAAATTCGAATGTTTCGTTTGCTTCGGGAATATGGCTTGAAAGTCATTTTGGCCTTACAGCTCTATTTTAGCCTCCGTTTCTATACTTTGTCCTTACAAGGGATGGACCGGGTCCCCATTATATTACCATTCGAAGCATTTGATGCCTTTGATGCCTTTGATGAGTGACGAAGGTAATTGGAAGATCATTTCTCCCCCGGAATGCCTCCCTCCTTTTCAGAAGACAATTAAGCCCTAAAGGGCGGCTTAGAGTACTAGCACCCACCAGCCCTGAGTAACCTTCTAACTCCTTATCAGTCTAGCTAGCACATTGACGGGTAGATTTACCCGACTGGGGCATCATAGCTGTTCCCTGAAGCGGAGCGCCAAACCAACGAGGCAGTGTCCCTTAATCCTCTTTCGGAGTATAACTAAATTGGTGATGCTTCCATAAGGAATCAAACCTAACTCAGTCGACCGAAAAGACCCTGCCACAACATGCCGTACTATTTACCTTCAGGTGCTGAATGGAATCAAGCACGAGTTAACAGTTTAATCTCCCAATTCGATCTTTCAAACCAACCAGATGGTAGAATGTCCTATCTACGAGAGGGACCTCATCAGACCTCAGGGCGCGTATTACACTTTCTACCCCGTGGACTGTATAACCGAGGCTTAAATTTGATTCCATTAAGAATTTAGTCGGTATTTACAAAGACCCCAAAAAGAGAATGGGCTTTAATGCCCTCATATGTTTATTTTGTGATCTGGTGAATGTGATTGTGCAAGTGTGTTAGGGTAGTTTGCCAAATTTGGCACCTAATGAAGCAGTCATGGACTCAGATATTCTACAATTTTTGAGATGTAAAATCGATAAAACATCTCACAGGTCTGAAATTACCGCCAGATCCAAGGTCTACAGTCAAAGTAGGACACATAAAATTTGTATAAAAAATTGATGGAAATCTAACATCTTCAACAAATTCAGACAGCCACCCCAACGTCACCACTTACCGCTCAATTAGTCACAAAATTCCATTATCTTTGGCAATAGTTGGACATAGAGGAAGGAGTTTGAAAAATTTCCTCTGGTGCGATAAGGGAAAGCGCTCTGTAAGACAGTGATTCCTCTTGAAGTGAGCTACTGCAGATGCGGTATAGGTTTAATTAAGAGCATTTCAATAGGACTTTAAACCCTTTGTTGGAGATTTTTACAACTTTTTTTGAAAGTTTGAATCACTCTTTACATTAGAATCCTGTCCCTCTCGCGGATTTGAAGTATTTGTTAGGGGAATTTGAGCGGAAGACTTAGACAGGAGTTTGTTTGAATTAGATAGGGAGTTTCAAAATAGCTTGAAAGAATGAGTTTAAAAGTGACTTAGAAGGAGGTTTGAAAGGCATGTCCTGGAAAATTTGTTTAAAAGAGGCTGCAATTTGTTTCAAACAACGGATGGTAGCAGCGTGATTATTCAATAGTTGAGACTTTTGGATAATCCATTTTTGTCGTGATCCGTAATCTTTTTTTTAAATATAGTAGACAATTTACTGTAAAAAATATGCGCCAGTAATTAATTTCCCAGACTCTTAGTCTCAAAAAAGTTTACATTAAATCTTTTATGTCTGTACAGAATGGAGCGGACTTAATTTAACGATAAGTCTAATTTTGAAAGTTGGAATCCTGAATCGATGGGGCCGTTAATATTTTAGACGAATATCAATCAATAATTGCATGGCGATCCAAAATTCGTCTTACGACTTCTAGAGAATCCTCGTAATTCTATTTTGAATTACCTAGGTTACGACAATAGTAAAGGAGTATTGTCACAAACAGCTCTTTAAATAAACGAGTTTGGCCGAGTTCGAAATATTTCGTTTTGATCGAACAAGATTTTCAAATTTTAAAAGTAAAATGGGAGAATTGTGCTTGTTGGACGTACTGTAAAAGGAAATACAGGCAAGGGGAAGAGGAGTATGTTCCAAGAAGGTAATCCGTAGCAATATTTTATTTTGTTAGTCTATTTAGTATAATTTCTTGATTATACGATTGTATCATATGAAATTTTCAAAAAATATATTAAATGCATGCCTTTATGTATCATGGAAATTTCTTTTACCTACTCAGCATATTTTTGATAATATTTTTATAAAGGAAAATCGTTCTCTTATTTTGCCCAGTAGTGTAGACATGGGGGTTCCGTCTGCCTCAAAGTGTTTAGAGCAGGGCTGGAAAAGACTTTCAAGACTTTGGAGTAGGAACAAATGTGAATCAGAATTAATGGGAAATATTCCAGAATCAAGTCACTTTAGCTTCGTTGTTGACATTGTATTACTTGCCTTGAATTAAGAAGAATTGCAGTCAATGATAAATATCACAAAGGAGTATCACAGTTGGACTTAATTGAACTTTTTAAAGACAAACATAATGATTGCTAATTATGTAGATGATAGAGCAATTATAATTGATGATCAGATTTTCGATCAGGTACAAGAATATTTATACTTAGGACATCTTGTAACTCTCGAACTCTTGATGGGAACATGGAAAAGGAAATCAGTAGAAGAACAAAATTAGCAGTAGGAAAGCTCAGACAGAAACTCGAACTATTTAATCAATGGACTTGGACTTGGAGATATAAAGTGGGGAATATAGTAGTAGAGGGTTTTTAGTAGAAGAAAATAGTGGGGAAAAATGGCGAAATTTATAGAAAAGTGAAAATGAAAAGTAGAATGAAACAGGTCCCTGGTGATAGGGCATCTCTGGCTTTCTTTGCGTTTTGAAATATATTTTATGTTATATATATATATATATATATATATATATATATATATATATATATATATATATATATAGAAGAAGGCATTCAAGCCTTTATAGCAGCGGGTTTTTTGGTCTCTAATGCTTTTGGTGAAGACTTTGTATATTCTTATCTGGGTTGTTTACACCCAGATTTTGATTTTTTTTATTATTTTGTACTTTTTGTTGTTTTTAGTATTTTTTGCGAGTTAATCGCGCTAAAATTTGGGGGAAATTTAGAAAATTAGCACTTTGCTAATTTAGTGAAAGGTGATTTTGTATAGTTTTGTGTCGGTTGGTATTGTGAGAAATCTAAGTGAACCTTGAGTCTACGTCGTCGTCAATGAGAAGTCTGCTGCTTTTAAAAGGTATTGCGCGTCCTATGTCATCAAAGTCGATGTACTCGAGCACAAAGTCGGGAGGCAGGTGCCGGTGTACTTTGAGCCAGATCTTGCTTGCTCTCAGGTGAAGCTATACGTTCACCATGAAGCTCATTCTGCCTTCTCCGCTCTCTCTCCTTCGGGTTCCCGTTATAATATAGACAGCCTTATTTTGGACCTTTTGCAGTTTAAGGACTTGTGTCTTGGGAATCGCATTCATAGGGACCGGCGGATACAGGAGTTTTGATCGAATGCATTCATTATAGATCTTAAGTTCGTTGGAGGTACTCAAGTTTATGAACTTGAAAAGTTTCCCCAGGTCCCTCCGTGCATTCAATGTAGTTTTAGCTACATGACTCCCATATCCACGAGTCGTAATACGGAGTCCCAGAACCGCGCCCTCCGTGCGGTATGGGATGCGTGCACCCCCAACACGGATGTCTGCGAGGGTCCGTCGGAATAGTGGAATTACACGGAACTTTTGAGCATTGGTAGATATCTTCCATCTTCTCTCGAAAGAGTTGATGTTTTCGATTTTTACCGCCGTACTCTGTGCCATGTAATTCACATTCCGATAAGGTGTTGTAGAGATCATCGTTATATCGTCCGCAAATTGGACGTATAACGAGCCTTCAGTCAGAGGTTGGGGAGGGGCGATTTAATCAATTCATATTACCAATTTGAACTTATGGGAGTGAAACTTGGACATTAAAATTAAAAAGCATCAAGAAACTGAGGATAACTCAGAGACCACATAAGACATACATGGATGAAAACAAACACGGGTGGCAGACAAGAAGAATTGAAGTTCTGAAGTAGAGATGGGCAGGACGCATTGTTAGAAGAAACGAGACAAGATGGACAACAGTAACTCTAAAGTGCGCACCTTCATTAATAAAGAGACTTAGAAGAGTACTTTTCGCTTAATGGCAGGAATAATGTGGCAAACTCAAACTCACTCACTGCACCATAATCAGTGGAAGCCTCTTATTGAGACCTTTGCTATTCTCTTAACATGGCATCGTCCATTGCTTCAATTGTACTTTTACTTTTCATAAATAGCTACAAAACTACAAGTCAATAAAGTTTCCATAATAGTAGCAAACTTTAAAACACAAAATTAAAAGTATTTGATTAGTTTCTACAAATAAGATGATAGAACAAGCGCTGAGTCCTTAACTCCCGGGAATTAAAGTGAAATATTCGCATACAGTAAACCCTCGATATAACGAACTATATGGGGCGGGGGGTCGTTCGTTAAAGCCGAAAGTTCGTTAAACCCGATGGGCGTTAAAAGCAATGGAAATAACGAACCAAGCTCGTTATGGATATGTAATACGTATGTAAGTACTAATAAAATTAAGTGGACTACACAACATAGTATTGATACGAGCCTTGCACTGTAGGAGACATGTGACACACCAACACTTACTCAGGCTGGTCGTAACGCTTGCCTGTTAAACCCGATGGAGTTCGGCCAGGAAATTTGGTTCGTTATATCCGAAAATCGTTATATTGAGGTTCATTATATCGAGGGTTTACTGTACTTTTAAAAGAGAAGTAGGGAGGAAACCCGGGAAAATAGTAAAATTAAAACAATTATATTTTAGTAAATCTAGTGATAATTGTAAATTTGAGACATTTTTTCACAAAAACGTACTCTTGCTCAAATTAGTCAAGTCACATTTTTCAAAATGATTAGGACGAAGGTAAGTTAACTATGAAATAATTATTTATATGTTCTAAGTTTTCTTGTGGTTTTAGAATAAAAATGTAAAAAATAGCTAAATGCGAATATTTTTATGATATCGATGATTAAAAATTAAATAAATATATAAGCTGAAAAAGGAAAGATTATAGGAAATTTGGCTCCCCTGTTTTGAAACAAAACCGTGTCAAAATGGGTAGGGAATTCCTGCGTAGACACGGCGACCAAAGTCACAAACTGTCCTGTCGATTCCTAAAGGCTACAACTACTCCCAACTCGACCGACAGAGAGGAGTAGCGACGTGGAAACTTTCCCCTCACTGACACTTCCTAGTCATTAGCAGATTGACAAAGATCTAAAGATCTTTAGTGTAGAAATCAATCCGCTGATAGTTGGCCTGCAAACAAACTGTGTAGTTAGCCCTCACCCCCTCAGCCGAAGCAGGAGACAGACAGTTAAAAGAACAGTTACAGAGGGGTGGTCAGCCCATTGCTGTACACAAACATCCGTCCCATTTATCCAGCTCCAGTGCCCAGGAGACCTTAAGGCTGGTCTACGAACGCCTGTGAGTGTTAGCCATGCTGTTTTACAGAGGTTCCAAAGCCTCTCTTCTAGAACTAGGTAAAATAACCGGTCAAGTCCTTAACTTCGAAAGAAAAAGAAGCAGAATTGGTGAAAATACAGTCGAGTGGTTTAAAGGTGTAAAAGAAGAACTGACAGGCTACTCCAATCTCTTCAGGTAGCGATTATAGTGGTAACATTTACCGCCATAGGTTGTTTTACTTTCGGACGTTGGATTCGGGAAGGAACACAATCTTCCAAACACGTTACAACGCGATTACCCCTGCCACACTTGACACCCTCATGAAGGGAATTGCTTATTTATTTTAGAGATCATTTAAGTAGTAGATAAACCATCCAAATATCTATTGTCCTATGAATTAAAGTGAATATAATTAATAAAATATTGCCCTATTTCCCTACACATATCGCACAGTTGCAATTAACTTCTCTTTTTTCTTGCAGACTATTTTTCTCCTTTTCCAAAGGAGGTTGCAAAATATATGCCCCTTGGAAGCACCCCCCCCTTGTTATTTAGGCTTCAGACCCCTTCCCCCTCCCTCCCTGGTTCCTTAAACTGGCCTTGTTTCTTGATCCACCTCGTTAAATGTAAATTAGCACGAGTCTTCCAAACAACGGCCTGGCGGCGTCTGAATGTGTGAGCACGTCTCGCAGGTCGTCTCGGTACCCTTGGAGATCGCTTATTCCAGATGACACTCGAAACAACGACGTTCAACGAGGAAAGAACGATGGAAAGGGAAAGAAACAAAAGAACGAGGCGAACGGAAACAAGAAGGAGGGGAAGGGAAAGAAACAAAACGAATGAGGGGGGGGGAGGAGGGTAAACAAAACAAGAAGGAGGGGGAGGGAAAGGAACAAAAAGAATGAGAGGAAGAGAAATAAGCAAAACAAGAAGGAGAGGAAGGGAAAGAAGCAAAAAGAAGGGGGTTGAAACAAAACGAATGAGGGGAAGAAACAAAAATAATGGGGTGAGGGAAATAAACAAAACAAGAAGGGGGAGGGAAATAAACAAAAAGAATGAAATAATGAGGGAAATGGAAATAAATAAAACAAGAATGAGGGAAATGGAAGGAAACAAAAATAATGGGGAAGTGAAATAGACAAAATAAGAATGAGGGGACGAAAGGAAACAAAAAGAATGATGGGAAGGGAAATAAACAAAAAAGAAGAAGAGGAAGGGAAAGAAACAAAGTGAGTGAGGGAAATGGAAGGAATTAAAATTAATGATGTGAAGCAAAATAAACAAAACAAAAAGGAGGGAAAGAAAAAAATAATGAGGTGAAGAGAAATAAACAAAACAAGAAGGAGGGGGAGGGAAAGAAACAAAAAGAATACGGGAAAGGGAAATAAGCAAAACAGAAATGAGGGGGGAAGAAACAAAAATAATGAGGGGAAGGCAAATAAACAGAACTTGAATGAGGGGAAGTAAAAAACACAAAAAAATAATGAGGGGGAAGGGAAGGGACATAACAAAAAGAATGAGGGGGACGGAAAGAGAAACGGAGGCAAGGGAAATAAACAAAAAAAGAAGATGGGAAAGGGAAGAAACAAAAATAAGGAGGGGAAGGGAAATAAACAAAGAAGAAGGAATGGAATGGGAAGAAACAAAAATATTGAGGAGAAGGAAAATAAACAAAAAAGAGGGAAGGGAAGAAAAAGAAACAAAAAAGAGCAAATTTAAGAGAAATAAACAAAAAAGGAGAGGATGGAAAGAAACAAAAAGAACGAGTTAAAGGGAAAGAAACAAAAAACTAGGGAAGGGGAAAATAACATGGGAGAAAATGAGGGGAAGAAAAAGAAACCAAAAATAAAATTTAGGAAGGAAAAGAAACAAACCGCATTGATTCAATTCGCTTAAAAGAAATAGTTGACTTAGAAATTTAAGAGGCGATATCGTATAAAAGATCCAAGACCAGATTTTGGCGTTCAGTTCTTTTTTTTATCGAGAGTAAAAAGAAACTGTTCTCCGAAACTTCCACGAAGAGGGTAAATCGCTAGAAAGCGAGAACAGAAGGAGAGAGGAGTAAATGAAATGAGTAAGAAAGCTAAAAAAAATATAGAAATAAATAGATGATAATCATAGGACGAAAGAGTAATTAAAAAATCACTGATGACAAGGACTACCAGAGGCATTTACATAAATCCTCTGGAAACAAATTCGTACAGTCACTCGTATGAAGGGAATTTACGAAGTCCTTTCTGACCACCCATGAGCACCACTTCCAACCTCTTTGTATTGGGGGAAAAGTGGGGTCTTCTTTGAAGAAAAAGTATCGATCTATTATTGGAAGCTTGAGTTGAAAGCAAACCCATCGTGCGATTGAAAACCCAATTATTATTATTTTTACATAAAACTAAGAAGCGAAAACCTCCGAAGCCATTTGGGAAATCTGGAAAAGAAAAAGTGAAGATGAATTGAAAAATGGGTGGGAAATGTATAGCCGTGGATTCACTTTAGCACGTTAGGGCATGGAGGGCACGCAATCGACCAGATGTCAGCTGCTGGAAAGTTGCCCATGCTATCCCTGATACCCCCTCAAGGGAATGAAAACGAAAGAATTGTTTTGGGTGAGAATTTTGCCAATGAAAAAACGAGACTCGATCTGCGTCAAGACGAAAATTCAATCATTCTAAATAGTTGGACAGATCATTCACTCTCCAGCATATGCATATCGTTCGTATAAGCGCGTACATATGTATATATAAGACACCCAAATATATACAAGCACTCCCAGACACAGACACACAAACTCTTCGTTATTAAATATGTATATTGAGCGTGTGTTCAAAGATAGGTACCAGACAGAACTCGTTCTTTAACCTTTGAGGCTGCATAAATCGCTCGGTTGCTCAAACGAAAATTGTCTCAATACAAAACTTGAATAAATACAAAATTAACTATCCTGCAGGAATGCGGCTACAGCGATAAGGAATAAGCGCTTTATATTTTAATTAAAAGATATTCTGACTAATAATTAAGGGGATTATTGAATAATGAATTTACGTGTATTTTGGGAACTATATTTTAGCGTTTATCAATGCCCGCGCTTCACCTCAGTAAAAGAGCTTAAGAAAACCAGTTAAAGATTTTGTGCATTTTTATTGCTTCCCGCCGAGAGATCAGATGAGTCTTTTTTAGTCTCAGCACTCAGTAAAAGAAGTGTGATGCCTCTTTAAACTAGTTGAGACTTCTTGAAATTTGTTAATCACTCTT
Source organism: Ceratothoa steindachneri (assembly GCA_963969495.1). Taxonomy (NCBI): domain Eukaryota; kingdom Metazoa; phylum Arthropoda; class Malacostraca; order Isopoda; family Cymothoidae; genus Ceratothoa; species Ceratothoa steindachneri. The sequence goes on from OZ018322.1 coordinate 29,530,160, forward strand.
TTTGCCTCCGCTTTCATCATAGAAGGGCACCGGCAAAACTCTTTACTTGTTTGATTTATTTAGTGACAGGAAAAGGGGGAAAATAGCGTTCATCATTTGGAGGATTTAAAGACTAAAGGTAAGGGACAATTTTAGCTATCGACCCAAATCTATCTTGGGTGAATGGAAGTGTTTGGGGATACCGTACATGCAACCCATGTTCGAGACTCATTGCTGCCCCTCCCCCAAAGTATTATCCTTTTATAATAATTAAAGAAGTGCAAAAAATATTGATTGTACTTCAAGCAACGGGGAGGGGTGGGAGGTGGTAAAGACACTAGTAGCTATGTACATATACATATAGTCTACATACATGCACAGTCATGGGTAATCTTCCAGAATAGTTTGGCCGTAAGGAGGGGGGGAGGCAAATAGAAAACTGGCATAAGCCAACTTTAAGCAATAATGTTTCCAAATATTAAGGACGAATTTCAGAAAAAGTCAAAATTTACCTATTATGGAAAACGAACCACTGTTTACTTTTCCCCTAACTGCTCAAACCTTTGAAGGTTAGGGGGGGGGATAAATAAACAGTGGTTAGTTTTTATATAAAACTAATCACTGTTTATTAATCCTCCCAGCCTTCAAAATATAGGAAAGTTATGGCGATAAATAAACAGTAGTTTTTATTTAGAAACTAAACAGTAATTAATTTTCCATAATAGATATATCATCACTTTTTCTGAAATTCGTCATTAATATTTCGAATCATTATTACTCAATTTTGCTTTTTTACTATTTTCATGTTGAAAAAAGATACATTCCTCGTCTGGAGTTTTTCTGGAAGATAAACAGGTTATGTAGTTTACAGAACCTTATAGCAACTAAATGGGAACTAAATGATTAATATCTTCATGCTCAGAGATAAGTTTAAGGTGAAAAAATAATCAATTATGATGCATAAGAACCTTCACCTTCAAGTACACCATTAGTACAATATTAAAATTTGGCTTCATGCTAGTTTATCAAGTGGTTTGATAAGAATTTGTTTGAATGGAGCATTAAATGCGCAGCATTATTACAAAATAAATAATTTCCAAATGTATTAAAACAGAACTACGGTACCAACACTCACCATCCACGGTTTTCTAGAGAAACTACTGATTATTGCAGTAATATACGGTTTATATCAACACTGTAGTCAGATTTCAGCATTAACTGTTGAAGTAGGCCCCATATTTTCACAGCACCGAAATTTGCAGGAAGGGTATGGTGGCGAATACCTTGTCTTTGACACCGTAAAAATTCGCATGCTGTTACATCTGGGGTTCATGGCAGGCAACCCAAGAGTGACGTCATTGACTCGACCAATTCAGCGATGTGAATTTTTTTTAATTATTATTTTAAGAGCCCATCTGGTGACTTCAGCGATGTGAAAGCTAAAGTATTTGCACCGAAGTAATTTTAAACTTGCCTGTCTGTGCATAGGACCCTATGGGTTCACTCACATTACACAAAAAAACAACCAAACTTGCTTGTGCCAGTGTGGTGGTGTTCTCTCTATCTTTCTGAATGGAGAAATTGTCACTGCTTGGGTAATGAGAATTGGGTATGATACGGTAGACCGATATTTTCAAGTAATTTTCTGGTATTATGGATTGAGATTTCGCACCTAATTGTTTCAAGATTAAAGACAATGTTCTCAGCATTTGGTACAAGAAGAGTTAACTACTTTTCCCCTTGTAAATAATTGCAGTCAATGAATTAAGGAATCGACTATTTATCATACCAAGATAAGCTCCTGGTGCTGTTTTCTTGGAAAAAGAAGGGACCGTGAACCCTTGTAAAAGAAATGTCCAATAACATAAATTATACGCCCCACTTGCTCTTCCAATCCTGCTGATCTCAAAGGACTTTTACCTTTGCACAAACATCCAGTTGTTTCAAATTTCTTCCAGCAATCCTAAATGGAGAGTCTAGGAGGCGATGATTTCCCCAAACATGTTCTAAACTACCGTTGCACAACAGTAACAGAATCAGTTTTGATTAATACAAGTTTGCAAACCACTTTATCCTCAGCATTTGTCGGCATCTTAGTCCACACATTCACTCAGAGCACGACGCACTGTCAGTTGAACAAGCGGTGTAGCCGAATGTCAAGTTAACACGTTACCAAACGCGTGAAGTTGCTTCTGTTGTCATAGGTGGAACTCCAATAGTTTCTCTACATAGCCGACTATGGTGAGCATCAATACCATATTTTGTTTTTGCTTAAATTTGGAATATATCCACTTTTTTTTAATAGACCTGAATTTCCAGTAAGTCATAATTATGGTCTTTAATTCGCTTATAGAAACTTCATTCTTTTCGCTCTATACATGATAGAGTAGAAACTACCTAAATATTTTAATGAGTAAATGAAAAGAGAGATTTGCTGCCCTTGTCGACGTAATTTCTAAAAGAGGTGGGTAAGAGGAATACGATGAGGAACCTTTTATATAATTCGATGTAGGGCGGGAATTCTCAAGGTTTGCCAAAAACACGAGTGGCTCAAACGCATGGCAAACGCTATTCACACATCTTCCCATGTGTCTGTTGCTGGAACTCATAAACAGTTCCAGCTGCACAAACAAATCAGTAATGGAAAAACTAAAACGATAGTAACTATCAAACCAAGTTTATCCCCCTCCCCCGAGAGGTTTCTATCTAAGTCTTCCACAAATGGGGCCTTGACGATCTCATCTCTCATGTATGTGGGCGTCTTTCCTGCGGGCTAACAACTGCAGAAAGGGGACATTAAGCATCGCGTCAACGCCCTTCCGTGTGGGGCGTTTCCCCACCGACGTGAAAGGAAAGCTTCTTCAGTTTCCTTAGCCGTAACAATCATTTATTCCCGTCTATCTAAACCGCAAATCACAAGACAGCCTAACTTATCGACGATCAAAAGAACTTCACTTCATCATGTGGGAAAAAAGGACGGAGACTTTCATACAAGAGAGACAAATATAGATCACTTCAGTGCGAGAGACAATATGGAACGATCTTTGCATAAGAAATGATGCAAAATGTCAGATAAATTTAGATTCTCTTTGTCGTTGACCGTTATCCTTCACTCCCTCCTGGCGATCTCTAGTTTTATCAAAAGACATTCTCACAACTCATCCACGGAATGATTTTCCCGCTTCGCCGCTTCCAACTTCTTGAACTCTTTTTTCTGAAGACCGTTTCTTCAACGATTCAATGTCGCGTTTATCACTTGTGTTGATGGGAAGGTGCTGAACTTGATGAATTTCCTTCGTATTCACTTTTCCGGTTTTTTTTTGTTTTTTTTTGACTGAGTGTTCTCGTTTCATTGATGTCACTCGATTTTCTCTAAAGCTTTTCAAAATATGACTTTCTTCGGTGAAAAGTCACACATCGAAAAGCTTTAAAGAAATCGAGTATATCTAGACCAACTAAATGAACTATTTTTTTCCTCCACTCTGTCACACGGTCGTCCATCTGAACAACATCGCAATTTATGAACCGCTGTTTTGAATTACTTAAGATAAACTGCAGCAGGTACCTACAATGGACCGCCCGTTCGTTCCATGTCTCGCAAACTTGAATGCCAAGCACATTCTAAATAACAAGAAGAGGTCTAATGAATTATCCTACTAAGATTGGAATGTTGTAGAAGCAGGGAGGAGTAGAGAGATCTCTCTAAAGCGAAATGGCCGGTGTCGGTTTAGATCCGAATGAATGTTAATTACTGGTGTGAGAACAAAATAGAGGATTTATAATACCAGAGCATCCTCGCTGCCCGAACGAATTTGCGATAAAATCAGTCTTATTTTTTTTTTCCTTCACTCAAATAAAAAACTAAATACGGAATTCGCGTTAGTCACTAATCCCATGAAGACTCATTTGTATTTTTGTATTTAAAGGATCAACCAATACATGTGTGCTTTAAATGTGAGATAACAATATACAGAGCCCTTCTATATTTAAGCTTTCATTGGTAAAAAGCCGAGGGTCACTTTTTCCCCCTCTGAATGGGTTCTAGATAAAGAAATCTTGCCTGCTGCAGCTGTCTTTACCTCGCAGGGGGCTTTATTAAGAAGCTTTGTTGGAAGGGACAACTGCGTTTCCAAGCTCGCTAGTGTATTATAAAGCAGATTTAAGTGTAAGTTTTGCAACTTTTACATTCCCCGCCTTATGCCTTTCAGTCTGAACACTGTCAGATTTTAGTAACTCCACTTTTAAATATAATCTCTCTTTAGCCGGGCCACTGACCTTAATTAAATGTGGATTAAAAGCGAGAGGTGATTTTGTCTAATGAAGTAATGAAGTAGGTAACGCCATCTGTCTCTTGGGCAGGACAGGCCCCCGAACAGATTATTAAACTAACATAAAGATCAGAATGACAATCGCTGGTGAACCGTGAGCACGAGGAATCGGTCCTTGTTGGGATGGTGGGGGAGAGTATGTTGTTTTTACACTAACATTTTTTTAAAGACCCCATCTGGCGACTACTTACTAGGGCAAGAGACACCGTAATCAATTTACAGCCTAAGGCTAGGCCAGATTAAAAAAAAAACGTATGCAAAAGTCAAATAACAAAAATATAAAAGCAAAAAAAAGAACAAAGTCAAATAAACAAGCAAAAAAAAACAATAAGAAAAATGCAAGAAAAAGAAGAAAGCACGCTCCGACATAAGGGGTAGGTCCGCCTCCCCTCGGCGCAGGAACATGCTACTTACAACAGAGAGAGTCAAATAAAATTAAGGGGGCAAACCTCCTCCAAAAAGGTTAGATAGTCCACAAGTATATGTACAAGAAACCGTCCCGAGTACAAGGGACAAGTCGTGGCAACTACGTTCATCCCGATACCGGGACAGATAATGTGCACGAAGATCAGCCAGACTGTGACTTTCAACAAGAATATGCCGAACAGTCTGGGGGACAACACAGTTATTACAAATAAGTGCAGGCGAGCGCTCCATCAAATGGCAGTGCATCATGCAAGTGTGTCTAATTCGGAGACGACAGAAATCAACCCGAAGCCGTCGTGGCATTGGGGGTAGGTCCATGAGAACAGTCGCGGCGCAATGGCACGCAACTTTAAGTTCCCCTCAGCCCTCTCCTATCTTCTCTGCCAAGCAACTCGAAGAGCTGCCCTGATTCCTGTCATGTAATCCATGTGAGGAAGAGACAAACACTGGTCTGGTCGCCCAGTCCTCGAGGACTCTTTGACGCCCTCATCGGCGCGATCATTCCCCACAATTCCCATATGTCCAAAAACTTTGCAGAAGATAATCTCGACATCCACGCGGCTCGCGGCAAACATGGCATCACGGATGCCGTGAAACACGGGGTGTGGAGAATCCACTGCGCCGAGAGCACTTAGTGTTCTTTGTAAGTAGCTAAAGATCACAATCCGGTCTCTGAACTGGGCACGACGCGTTATCTCCCGTACCGAACGGTGTATTGCAACCTGCTTGGCCAGGAAGTCAGAGGCAGTGCCTAATAGAGACCCCCTGACTCCAAACAGACTGGATACAGCGTAGAAACGGACCCTCTTTTGGGACTTGGAGCCATCCGTATACACTGGCACGGTTCCAGCGTGACACGAAGTGTGCTCTAAGATGGCCGAAGGCGCTGTGGAAGTTTTGGGAGCAAAGGCGTGGCGACAAATAGTCAGAGGTGGTACCCTCCAGGGTAGCGTCCTGCGCTGAACCAAAGGCGCCACCTGCCAGAAAGCTACAGTGAGCTCTCGTAAGAGTTTCCTAGTCCTAAACACCAAAAGCTTAGGGTATGACTGGCGTCTCTTAGGGTCATAGGCACTGTCAAGATCGCCTACGGATGCAGTGACAACCGTTGGCGACTGAAGGAGTGGAGGCACCGAGCTCGCACGTACAGTCGAATAGTGCACTGTGCATGGCACAGAGCGAGTAGAATCTCATCAGGATCGCAAGTAGGCTCTCACTGGAGGACATAGGGAAGCATTATGTCACCAGGCAGAGACCTGTGTGGCGGATAGAGTACACCTTCCACAATACACGCTTGGCTGCTGATGCATAAAACTCGCATCCATATTCAAGCTTCGAACGAACCCAGGATCGATAAAAGTGCAAGGTAATAACCATATCGGTGCCCCAGGGGCTGAACGTCACGGAACGAAGAATTTCCATGGTGCGGGTACAAGAGATCCTAAGGTGCGAATATGAGCATCCAAGGTGAGGCGACAATGCAAATACATCACTTTGTGGCAAACCCCCTTTAGAAAAAAATCCATGTCGGGATGGAGCCGTGGATGGAGGAAAAAATGTACCACCTTAGTCTTGGCCAAGAAAAACCGAAACCTGTGCGCTTCGGCATAACGAGAGTCGCGGTTCAATGCCTGTTGGAGTCGACGCTCCAGAGTTGGTATCTGAGTGGCGCCAAAAGAGATCGAAAGGTCGTCCACGTAGTGCGTAGCGAGAACATCTTCCGGTAGCACCGAGGTGATACCGTTGATGCTCAGAACAAAGAATGTGAGCTAAGGAATCGACGATCTAGCAAAAAACACATAAAAAAGATAGGGAGGTGTCCCCTCGCCCTCACCGTGTGGAGAGTCTCCATGATACCGTATCGCCACTCGGTATCATATATCTTCTCCAGAACAAAAAACAGGGTAACCTAGTGCTGTCTACGAAGAACGGCCTCGCATACAGAATTTTCCAGTCACAACAGAGTCTCCAACGTGGATTGGAACTTGCGGAAGCCGCAGTGGCAGGGGACACGTGGCCTCCAATGTTCAGGAAAAAGGCTAATCTAACATTCATCAATATCACCATCCACTTACACACGCAGGAGATTAGAGAGATTTGGTGGAATGCGGCCGGGTTAAAGTGATCTCTCTCTGATTTGCGAAACCGAGCTCCCCAGCCATTTGCTCAGATTCTGGTAAGATACCCTCTATACAGATCATGTTGAAGAAATTTAACATAAATGCCATGCTTCGCTCGCCTCTAGGTGTTCAAGGATAATATATGCGACATCGTCCGAACCAGGGACAGTGTCCGCACACGAAGTGAGAGCGGAACACAAATCAGTCAATGTACACCTGTCGTTGAAGGGTTCTCTGCCTCTGGAGGTTAAGTCGAGTCGGTCCGTAGAACGCGGCAATTCCAATGAAGGAGTATACCATCCAAGCCTAGATCAGAGAAGACGCGAGGGCCCTCTTCAAAGAGAAGGCCCTCAAAGGAATGGTTATAAGTTTTCTGGAGGCGTTGTCGCCTTCAAGGACCTATCAGGAGAGGTTTCCCTCACTATGCGAGTCTTTTCTTTCCTCTGCCTCGAAATCTTTGGTGAAGAAACAGCTTTGGAATCGGGTTCGCTCCTTTGGAAGATCCACCGTATCCAAGCCACCCAGTTAAGCCTTGGGTTGGGGTGTAGGAGCCGAAGCTTCTATGGTGCTGTTTTCTTTTCGGGTCGCAGCTTTAGGAACCCTGGAAGATGGTTTAACGACCACCTTCAGGTGTGTTGCCTCGTGTGAGTCTAACCAATCGGTGTAGTCGCGCAGCCGTTTCGCCTTACGAGAATTGGTCAGATTAGGGAAGGTGGGTATCCCTGCTTTTAGGTGAGGCTGAATGTGAACTCTTTGTGTGGCCAGCTCTACAAGCGGAGTGATCGGGTGAGTAGAACCCACAGAAGGGATCCGAATGGGCACGGAAATGACCGTGCCCGTAGGTTTGGAGGGGCCAGGAGCAGAGACTAACTTTCTTAAAATCGAGGCATAAGATGTCCTAGGCTGCGCTTTGTGCGCCAGCACCATGTCCTTATTCCCGCAAAATGAGAGACGATCCTGGATCTTCATGGATAGGGTTTCCTTCTCCAGGAGATACGCACTAGATTGCTTCGAAGAAGCGGGAAATGGCTCTCCGTAATTGATACACTTGGCCATATACGATAGGGACTTAGCGTTTACAACCTTGGAACAACTTACACAGACTACGAGTAAACTTGACTTTGCACGTCTACAAGAGCGATTCGTATGACCGAAGTGGTGGCAGAGGTAGCGATACCAACCGCCACGCACTGGCTTAGGGAGCTATTCACGGTCGAGCGTGCCGAAGAGTGTAGGGGTGGGTCTCGAAGACCCTCGCTGTTTTGTCAATGCACGTTTGACCTTGACCACTCCATGGTCGCCAACTTTAAAATGATTTCTTTAATGGAATAGTTCACGAATTCCCTCGCGTAAACCCCTACTTTCACAAAGTTTAAATGAGATTGCGGCGTCACACTCATCGACGAGCCATTAAGTGTCCGAAGGGCACTAATCATGGCTGCCTAGGAGGGATCCGTCGCATTCGCAAGAAGGCTCCCGTCCAAAAAACTGGTGGTCTTTGGCTCTCGATCAATCAAGCTAGCTAATGTTCTCATCTGATGGATCATGTTGCCTTTAGCCAACATGCTGTCATCGGTGAAGCGAATAACCAAAAAACGTTTGAAGCTGGCGGAATCGAAAACGCCAGGTAGTCTCTCAATGAGGGGCCCAGCCGTGATCGATGCTCCGTTCAGCCCACTTGCAGCCCTGGTCTTAGTCTGGTCTTCCACTCGAAGCTGCCTCGGTGCCGGGCGTGCCAATCTTGGCCCAGTCGTTTGCCAAGGCGGGTGTCCGTCCCCAGTGTCTCCCGTCTGGAGCGTAACCCTTAGGTCATCTTTCTCTTATTCTTCCTGTCCTCTCTCGTTTTTGGAGTCGAAGGTGGAAAAGTAATTCGCTTCCCTTTATCGCTGGGAAGGGCCCCTAGGATGGACGGACCGGCCTCAGCAAGCTCATTCTCCGAGATAGAGGTCTTGACGGTCAAAGGTGCACCAGCCGGGGAAGCAGATCTCTCTTCTCCTTGGGAGTCTTCGGTGGACCGAGCTAGGAGAAGAGAAGCTTGCATAGGAGCAGATCTAGGTTTGGTGCTTGGCACCGAGCCCAGGTTTTACGTATAGAAGATTCTGCCATCTGTGGCTGGGTCAGACACAGGATCATGTCGTGTTCAGGGGGAGCCCCCATGTGGCCATTTCGTTCGCACTAAGGCATCACGGATCCCATCCAAGGTACCTTCAGTCAAAGTCAAATCTCTGACCGGCGAGCCGACCTCCATCGCGGAAGAGAGGGAGTCAGGCACGCTGGCCCCCTGCTATGTCACAATACATTACTGCAGGACTGGATGGGACACGGCCCAACGGCCCCCGCTTTCCTTTGCCTTATTAAGGGATTTGGTGCTATCGAGTCGCACCCACCGGTGGCGGTGATTTTGGGCCTCCTCTTGGCAGTCCCCTGTGATATAAAAAGGTAGACTCCACAGGAGGCAGGGAGGGGGAAACCCCTGCACGCGTAGGCCCATAAGAAGAGTAAACCTCATCTCCGGTAGAAGAGGTTTGAGGGGCCCCTGAGAAAGCACAGATGAGACCACCTCCTTTTCAGAGGTGGAGCTACTCGAGAGCGGATCCAAAGATGACAAAGGGAAAGCCCCTTTACTGCATGCGGATGGTGACAGGGGAGCCTATAGGGAGGGCAAGGCAAAGCTTGGAAGCAGATTCCATGTGCATTCCAACTATTGCCTTCTATTGTTACCATTGTTGGAAAAAGGGGAAAAAAGGCACATGAAAACAAGATACCATGACCTTCCCCCCTCCCCCAATGTGAGGTTAAGAGAAAAAGTCTCCATATGATCAGAAAATTCCAGAATCGGATCATTTGCACTTACTCAGAACAGCGGTTCGAAGTAAGATGGGCCTTGACAACCCGGTCTACCATTTAAGCAACATTGTCCTGAAGCTTTAACCATAAAGGATGGTCCAGGCGATGCCACCTTTGATGTCTACTGGAGGAAGGTGAGTGTAGTCGACGGCCCAAAACACCCCTTGCCTAATACTTGCCCTGCCCAGCGGGCATTTGGCCCTCGCAGCAGGTAAGGAGGACCTCACGGTATTCATAAGAGGACGAAAGTGCGCTGGGCAGCCAGAACCCATGTGGATAGGAAGGTAAATGTGGAAAGGGGTAGGAGGGTATGTAACAAAGAGAGGTAGAGATAGGCAGGTTCTCTCTAGAGTAGGGTGGGTGATCACCTATTATTACCATACCCTGGTGCTAGGTGATCCTAGGATGGCATGTAGTCCACCAAGTCACCATGACTACCCGACCCAACTCTGTCCAGGGGAAAACGACACCCTTGGTCCACAGTGCAGGTTGAAAACATTGAGAGGATAGCTGTAATAATAATAAATAATACTACAAATTATAGTAATAAATAATGATAATAAAATAACAATAATGATACAATAATTTTAATACATAATAATCAATATTAATACTAAATAAAAATACTAAATAATATAATAAATAGTAATAAATAATAATAATAAGAGAAGAGAAGCGGCTTCGCCACTCCTCCTTACAGGACCTTGCGCTTCGCAGGCAGACCTTTGGTCTATGGCCTACGACTTATCCGGCTTTGACAACTGCCTTTTGGTCTACATTTAAAAAAAAAAGGTTTCCAGTACATATCTCCTAATAATTTACGCTTGGTCTATTTTTTTCGCATCGATGCTTATTTTCTATGCCTTAATGCCAGATTTCTTTATGGGAATTCTTTTTTAATACGGAAAAAACAATCTTCACCATTCTTATTTTTTTCTCCATCTAAATTAGCGCTAATAATTATATATATTTCATTTTTCTTTACTCCGTTTATAGGGGCTAGGAGCTATTTCCTTCGCATAAAGATTAGAGTAGAAAATCTATTTTCGAAGTAACTTTGATAAAACATTTGAATATACGAAAAAATAAAACAAAAAAGCAGCCATTGTAAATTTTAATAAAGTTTCTTAACTTCACCATTTGTAATTCTTTTTGATTTAAAAAAATCAAGAACATTCGATACTCATATTTATTTTTTCTCAACTTCACCATTTTGGGTTGTTTTTCAAACTCTAAAGAAACTCTTATAATGAACTTGGATAATAACTTTAAAATATACCTAGGCCATAACCAAACTGACAGAAAAATATTATTATTATTCAAACCTTCAAAAAATCTCCTTTTTTTTAAATGTAGGGTTATGGATAATAATAACTACTAACTAGGATTTGTTGGAACAGACGAAAAGAGTGTGCGCGTTATACTGTGAAGACGGGATAGGAAAGACAGCAGTGTTGTGATATACGTAATATCTACCTAGCCACGCGGGGGTAAGAACAGCGCGTCCACCTACCGGTGGTCAGACTTCTATGTGCTCTGTTTGGGTCGGGTCTTGTTTGGGATCGAACCCGGCACCTAGAGGATCGAAAACCAACGCGCGTATCCATAGGTGAGCGATATTTCATTCTATAGTATTTTTTTTTAACGATTTGTATTTTAGTCAGTGTGTGTGTGTGTGTGTGTGTGTGTACGGGAGGAGGGAAGTAATGCCCTGGGCAAAGGGCAAAATAAGAAAGAGGCTTTCCGTTTGCTTCTTCCTCCGACATTTTAAATAGTTCGTGATGAAGCTGATGATAGATCAGCGCTTGTGTAATGTCCTCCTCGTTTCCAAAATTGCACGAAAATGATAATTTCGAGAGTTATGATCGACACTTTCGCATCAGCGAAGATCTCAGGAAATTTGCTCATGAGACACGACCGAAACCCGACTCGAGGCATCGAAGCTGTCGTTACGTGGCTTCTGGACCACGAGTTTCGTGCTGCTCTCGACCCGTTCAACCAGTTTGACCCATCGATGAGCAGAAACGCGAATTAATTTTGTATTCACTGAATACGCGTTAGAAGCCTGAAGTCCGTTTACGAATGTAGCGATAGGAATAATTTCCCTTCTTTTATCCCTTGAAATGAATCTCTTCAAATATCTGACACATGTTCCTTAACCTTAGTAGCAAAAGGGAGACTATGAATTGACCTTTTCAAAATGCGGTTTTCCTTCGCGGGACTTTAGCCTTCAAGAGCACAAATGCGGGTATATTTAAGGTTATCCGACTTCAGAGATGACGATTTGAATTCAAACCTTAAAAATAAGTTTTTCTATAGTGACCGATGTACATACATGAAAGACCTATAAATAGAAGAAACTCATTACACAGTAGGATAAAGGGGGAAGGTAGAAGTTGCCCTCTATAAAACCTCACACCAAAAGGGTAGTGGTCAGTTTTGTACTCATTATTATCAAGAAACAGTTGAAGATCATCGGAGAAATCCAGGAAAGAGTGGAAATAATTCTGAAGGACGTGGACATCTAATCATTGCACCCCCCTTACTCAACGTCGAGTGTAAGAAGTGTAACCACGCAAGAGGCTCTTAGGTGTATGTATCAATGGCAACCATGTTTCACTTGACATCCACAACATTGCGTGCTCAACATGCCTTAATACCCGCAGGTGGATCGGCAGTTATATACTTTCCCTCTTTCATGGTCACCACTTTAAACATGTTGCAAACTTTCTGTCGATGACCTCGTTGGTTTTTCTTTCTTAGTTTTGAGTAATTGATAATAATAATAATAATAAATTCACTGAATGAGGTCAGGCTAAAAATGGAAAACCACATGTAGTTGAAGCTCTCCCTCACGAAGATTTTGACTCACATGTGCGTCTATTTATGGGCAGTAAACCTCTCGGTAACTTGCATCCGTTGAACAGTGAACTAATTAGCATGCCAGTCGGTGCATTCTTTCATTGAAATAAATGTTAATTAAAATGGCAAAACATCGTGGGTCTAAAAGAGGACGTTTTTCCCTGATTTTCAACTTCCCCACATTAAATCGTCTGATTAATTTTTAAAATTTTGGGGCAAAAAAAATTCGACGTCGTTTTCCGAAATAGAAATTTATACTGGGGCAGATTCAGTTAAGGTAGAGGTGCCGCTCCCTTTTTTGACGCGTTTCTTGTAAATTTGCCTGTGTGAGGCAGGGTGCTGTAGAAGCAAAATGGCTATAAGAAGCAAAATGGTTATAAGATGGCGTCTCCGAAATTGAGTATACAACTCTCTCGACCATGTTGGTTATATGTTGTCAGAAGGGGAATATTATAGAGCCGTTGATCGTATTTTGCGGCGTAGCATTATGCGTGGCCACCTCCTCGAAGGGTGATGTATATTCTATCAATACGAATGACGCAATCTAAATAGGAATCAACCATATGATGTAAGATATGGAATAAAAAGGAACACCGTACCAGCATGGCTGGGGAGGAAGCGGCATAATTCCCACGGAATAAATTTCCATTTGTGTCCATAACAGTCTCGGTTCTTCTTCTCCGAGTTGAGCCTAAAAGCTGGCGCCCGATACCTAATCTTTTATTTAAGAAGTAATTTCAGGGCGACAGAAAAAACGAAGTCTATCTCACCATTTTTTATTCGCAGGGCATAAAATAAGATATATTCAAGTATTCCTGATAAGAAGGCGCGCATACTATCCAAAGAATCCAATTAAAAACATTAAGACAACTTGAACAGTTTTTTATAGTATTTTTCTTGGAGTTATTTTCGACTATATTTCTAAATCTATATAAACTGCTATCTAATTAATGCAAATCTCTTACAGTGATGTAAGGGAAATAATGCAATGCCACGAACATCCATTCTTTACTGACTTCTAGGGTAAAACATGGTAGAATTATAGAATCAAGAGTATCAAATACTTTTAAATTCATTCTATGGCTAGTGGTATACAGAGTTGGTAGGTGTAGATAAAAGGGTGTAGGAAAAAGAGCGAAGAAAAAATAAAGAACGAATGCAGGAAAGGCATGAGGCGAAAAAATTCCTGCGTCACCGGACCACTGTTTGCGAGCGGCGAATCCACTGCGTCATCCGAGTCTCAAAAAACACGCTACAAAGGTAAGGCAAGGAGGTATTTGGAGGCCCTTTAAAGTAAAAAGCAAGTAGGACGTTAATACTGTTTTTTATTAGGTGTGATTTAATATGGGGGTTTCAACAATTAAATAGGTGTGAGTCCAATTTATTTTTAAACCTGTTGATTGACGTGCTTAGAACTATATTTCTGATTTGAGCATTACCCTCTTTGTTTCGCTGACCACCCTTTGCTCGCCATTTTCAATAGGCCGTATAAAATCTCGAATTGAGTTTCTATTATTTACATGTGCATAAAAATGTTTGGTTTCTTTGCACGTCTTAGAAAGGAAAATTTCGTATTAGCTTTTCATTTGTAGCAGAGTTCGAATAAGGGGTACTTTCCTTTTTGGAACGTATTCTTTTCCCGACTTTTCTCATTTAATAACGAAAAGCAAAATTCGCATTTTTAAAAATAGGAGTTCGTTTAGAAATCTGTATTTAGGTTAAATCGAAAAGCATTGTGATGTCTTTAACCTAAATATTTGGCCATGGAGGCTCTGTCAACTAAATTATCTTTTTTTGTAAAAGTGAATCAAGAATATTTTGCTCTGGCGTTGGATTTTTAACTATTTGGTTGAGGTAATCTTCTCTTAAAGAAATCCAGGCAATTGCTTTTCATCGTTATCGGTTTTTTCATCATTAAAATTTACATAAGTTATAATTGCTGCAAACGACTGCCAATTGCTGTCTAGAAACAGTCCCTAACACTCAAATCATTCCTCGTCATTTTGCTCGTTTTACACGCGTGATCTATACAACAAAGGGATCGTATAAAGATAAGACATCCCAAGGGGTTTTTTTAGACCCTAAAATAACCTAACCGAACTAAAACTAACCCAAGCTAATCTAGAAAAAAAATAGGTAATTTAGGTTAGGTTGAATTATGGTCGAAAAAATCTTTGCGATGTCTCATCTTTACAAGACTCCAGCAAAGTTAAATTTACGGTTTTCAGCAGTTATAGAAACTACTAAAATATCCGTATTACCTATAGTAACGGTGTCATAAACTATTGCGTTTAACTTTTCTCCCATGTACAAGAGGATTCCACTCTCTCTACTCGTTTGTTTATTTTTATTAAAAGTTTTGTAACCATTTAAATGATCTGGTTGGAACGAAAGTAATGTCCGATTTTCTAGAATAAAGCTTTAGATATTATTGATTAAAGTAGTGCCTCTTGTTATCGTTTAGGTATGATACAACGAGTAATTTATACCTTTTTATTTCAGAGTATAAAAAAATCGTTCATAATCTTCTTCGGTATTCACCCCTATTTCGTCTCATCTAAACATCACATTGCACATGTTTTGCTCTAGGAGTTTCATAAGGGTGTCAATGCAAGTAAAGCGGCAAAATCCATTCAGAGCACTTATGGGGATGATGAAGTAAATGAAAGAAGTTGCAGAAGGTGGTTTTCCCGTTTCCGAAGTGGGGATTTCAATCTAAAAGACGGACCAAAAAAAGGTCGTCCAAAAGACTTGATTCCGAAGAGTTGGAAGCTGTTGTCACAGTCAATCGTGCTACAACTTCTTAAAAACTCGCAGAATATTTTGACGTAACCCATACGACCTTCCTACGCAAATGGAAAGGTTCCAGTGATTGGAAAATGGGTCCCGCACGAACTGTCCACGGCGAATCTGCACCAGCGTTTTGCCTACAGTGAGTCATTGCTTTCACGACACCTTCAGGTACCATTTGGGGGCCGACTTATTACTAGTGATGAGAAGTGGATCCATTTTCATAGCGGTAAACGCCGCCAGTCGTGGATCAGTCGAGGAAGCAGAATTTCTCAAAAACTGAGAGGAGAACTTCATTCCAAAAGGATCATGTTGAGTGTATGGTGGGATATTGAAGGAATTGTGCATTAGGAAGTGTTAGACAGCATTCAACCAATTAATCCTAATCTCTATTGCAATAAATTTCGTCGTTTAAAAGCCGCTTTGGGGCAAAGGCGAGCCTCCTTAATCAACAGAATGGATGTCATCCTCCATCAGGATAATGCCCGCCCTCACACAGCTCGAAGCGAAGGACCAAAGATCTCTTGAAGGAGCTCGGTTAGGAATTATTGCTTCATCCCTCATATTTTCCTGACTTTGCTCCTTCTGATTATCACTTGTTTACGGGATTACAGAACCATTTGGATGGTTTCAGATTGAAAACTAGTTGGATTCATGTTTTGCTCAAGACCTAAATACTTCTACAAACGTGGCATTTATAAGCTTGTTGACAGATGGAATTTGGTTCTAGGAAGCAATGGTGGCTATGTTTCTGATTAAATACTTCCATAGCCATAAGTTAATTCATTTTTAATATATACTCTAATATGGGCATTATTTTCGTTCCAACCTGATAAAATGGTCAATGAATTCTTTACCTTCTGATTGCACCCAAAACTCTGTTATTAAAATAATATAAAAAATTCAATATTCACGAACCTCGCAAGATCATTGAATTTCTTTCTAACACTCCATGCGTTAAAAAGATAGACGCCTGATTTTTTCGATTTCGTGCGACTGGCGATCAATTTTATTGATGCTGCTTCTACCCGGTTCGCCGCTGGATCGGTCTGAAAAAAAAGTCTCATTAGCATGGAATGATCCCAAAAGTTGAGTAAATATATGAGTTCTTCCTGTATGAACTTTTAAACAGTTATTAATATACGAAGCTCTCCCTAGGAAGTTGTTTCCAGAGCTTACTCGAGACAGTACACCAGAAGGAATCATTTTACAGTTTCTGTCTTTAAATTTTCTCAATAGCGACCTATAACACGCAAAAAGCTCCTCTTAGCTTTGTCTGCAAAATCAGAAACGAAGATAAACCTTCAACTTCAGCACCCGAATAGCAGTATTGTCTCTTAGCCAATGTTAACATTACATCATCAAAACTTCGAAAAGACAAACTTCACCTAATGCTGTATTTTTGTATATCGGTAGTCTATCCTTTAGTGGTCTGTTGAGGGCAAATCGACGCACCAGTTCAAAAGAAACTTCCTACCGAGTAGATTCCTCTACGAGGGATACTTAATCTTCCCTTATGAAGGTCCATCATCTCTTTGGACGTGACAGAATAATTTGACCTTCGTTTATAAGCCTACCACTTTCGACCTTGTCCTAACATGCTCACAAGTTTGTCAGTACGTTTGCACTTGCTGATCTCTATGTATGTTTGTATATAAGTGTTTTCATTCTTTGATATATAAACCAATGTTCTACTCTTTCTATTTGTATTTTTACTTTATCTCTGAAGATGATACGAGGGTATCGAAACACGTCAGATAAATAAAGTGTTTTGCTAAAGGCATCTTCTCCTATTCTCTCCTTTAACTTTAAAATCTAAGTTTTAATGAATTTCGGAGAACTTATCCATGGCCTCCTCAACCCAGACGTAAAGGCAAATATACGAAATTTGAAAGATGTAAAAAGAAAATCACAAATGCGAAATTAGCCGTCGCTCTTAACAAAACTTGCTACGACGAAAATATATTGCCCAACTTCACACACACATATATATATATATATATATATATATATATATATATATATATATATATATATATATATATATATATATATATATATATATATATATATATATATATATATATATATATATATATTATATATATATATATATATATTATATTTATATATACATATATATATATATATATATATATATATATATATATATATATATATATATATATATATATATATATATATATATATATATATATATATATATATATATATATATATATATATATATATATATATATATATATATATATATATATATATATATATATATATATATATATATATATATATATATATATATATATATATATATATATATATATATATATATATATATATATATGTGTGTGTGTGTGTAGGTTAAAGCCAGAACCAGTATTCGGGACATATATAATTTGGAACGTTTCGAACATTAGTTATGTTCATCTTCAGCCTATAATGGAGTAAAACAATATGAAAGCAAGCAAGCTTAGAATACATGAAGAAATATATATATTAATGACTGACAATAAGTTTAAAGTTTGTTGGATTTGAGAGAAAATAATGCGACAATGTAA
Source organism: Ceratothoa steindachneri (assembly GCA_963969495.1). Classification (NCBI taxonomy): domain Eukaryota; kingdom Metazoa; phylum Arthropoda; class Malacostraca; order Isopoda; family Cymothoidae; genus Ceratothoa; species Ceratothoa steindachneri. The sequence goes on from OZ018322.1 coordinate 29,548,088, forward strand.
TAATGAATAAATTTAGAGTTTAGTAAAACTTTCAAGAAAACAATGCAAAAATTACCGAGAGAGGACAATGCGAACTTACAAAGAAAAACACTGCAAAGTTATAGTTGGGGTTCTGCGGATAAATCCGTAGATCTCAACATTTTGGAATCTCTATTTATTCAAATGCTTAATCTAAAATTAAATTCGAGTCAGTCGTCCACACCACTTTACATCTATTAATTAAAATAATTTAATTTTAGTTTGTTTTATAATTCATTTTTACCTAAAATATAATAACAACTCACTCAATGACCGAATAATTATAATGTTCTATTAGTTGGTTAACCATATTTCAGTTATTTTAAATAACTACCATGTTTAGCTCAGTTCAAATTTTCCACATATTAAATCATTCGATTCCTGTCCTTCTCTCAAGTTGGTAAGTGTTCATTCATTTATTTCATTTTAATTTTTGCTTTGTTTTCTGAGTTTGTTTTATAATTTTGCAGTGTTTTTGTTTGTAAGTTCGCATTGTCCTCTCTCGGAATTTTTGCATTGTTTTCTTGAAAGTTTTACTAAACTCTAAATTTATTCATTATTACATTGTCGCATTATTTTCTCTCAAATCCAACAAACTTTAAACTTATTGTCAGTCATTAATACATATATCTCTTCATGTATTCTAAGCTTGCTTGCTTTCATATTGTTTTACTCCATTATAGGCTGAAGATGAACATAGCTAATGTTCGAAACGTTCCAATTTCTACATATATATATATATATATATATATATATATATATATATATATATATATATATATATATATATATATATGGAGAAGTGATACACAAAAACAAAAGAGAAGAGACCCTACTGGAGGTGACCCCGAGAAAAATCAAGGAGAAAAAAACATTGCGCCAACCATACGGGCCGCTTAAAGAAAGGATGTCGGGCGACCACGCGCTCCAGGCGAGACCTGAAGGCCGCGCGCACATCGTGGATGAAGTGCCTCCTCATGCTGACCTAGACGCAGCTGGCGGAGGATTTCAGCTCGTTGACGTTGCTGTGGCGGACTTTACAGGTCGTGGCCTCGACATGTGCCCACACGTTGCAGTCGATGAGATTGAAGTCGGGTCACTGCAACAGCCAAAAGTCTTCGCCCAGAAATTCATGTTTGACCAAAACCATTATTGCAAGCTCTTGGCCGTGTGGGCAGGAAAACCGTCCTGCTGAAAGACTTAGTCCATCTTCTTCGTGATATTTCTCACCCAGGGTAGGAATTTCGTGACCAATATGTTCCTGTAATCGGCCGCGTTGACTTGTAACTGGCCCCGAACCACACCAGGGGCATCTTCTCGCCATTCAAAGCCACGATGCCAAGCATCATCACGGAGGTCGTGGACACGTAGTGGACCTCGGAGACGTCCTGACCAAACTTTAGCATGCAGAAGTTCTTCTTATTGATAGTCGGTTCTACTGTGAAGGTTTTTCATCATTACAAAACGAGAATTCGATTGCCATGACTCTTTAAGTCGTTGAGAAGACGACGACCATGCCCTGCACGTTGTTCTCGCATACGGTCGGTGAACAGAGGTTGCTTTTCCACCCACCCCAAGCTCTTGCTGCACTCCTTCTTGATGACCCTGGACACCGCGGCCACCGAGATGTTCTTCGAGAGAGAGCACTGTCATTTTAAGTTTCAGAAGACTTTTGAAGGCCTTTCTCACAGCCAAACGGTTGACTACTTTAGGTTTGCCTGAACGAGGTCGATCTTTGATGTCTTACCCGTTCTTGAGCCTCTTCGCGACTGTGGGGACGGTCTTCCAGCTGACGTTGAGGCGCTTGGCGATGTCTGATTTGTTGTGGCCCGCGTGCAAAAGAGCAGAAATCTCGGTTCTTTTCATTTCCATCTTGACACACAATGCAAAAGACATTTTAAGGATAATTGCTGGAAAAGTAGAACTTTATGTTTGTTTTACGGAACTTTTTCTATCACACACGTAAACCTCTCGAAAGATAAAAACCCTGAATGTAACATAACCTTTGTAAAACCGGATATATATATATATATATATATATATATATATATATATATATATATATATATATATATATATATATATATATATATATATATGTATATATATATGTATATATATATATATATATATATATATATACATATATATATATACATACATATACATATATATATATACATATATATATATATATATATATATATATATATATATATATATATATATATATATATATTGCCATATGCAGCGTTTCGAGGATCTAAATAAAAATTAATACTACCAATGAGTACTACGCGATGGTTGACGCAAAAATTAACTTAAGTACGGAATTTTAATTGAAGAACATAATTAATTTGGAATCCTTTTACTTTTAAACTGTGTGGAGTCAGGTGGGGAATGACCTTGAACGAGAATCTCGTTGAGGAGGAGAGGCGAGTCAATGTGAGGTGAGGCGAGGGTGTCGCAGACGTGAGGTTGACTGTAGAGAACGGCTGACTTCGAGGTGAGTGAGGAGCGCGTGTCGATGCTTCTTGACTTGACGATATAAGCGAGGGGATAGTGGAGGTAAGATTATTCCAATCCTTGGGTTACTTTTGTGGGCTTCTCGATGATGAGACTTGACCAAGAGGTGAATCATTTCTCGAGTGGAACTTCACTTTGGTATTCCTCAATGGTGAGGGATATCTCTGGTTTTATCCGAAAACTGAGGTAGCGGGTTTCTCTGACGAGATTGGTATGGGAGTGATTCTCTATACCGATGGTCTATTCTTCGATGTGACCAAAAGGAACAGCCTCGGGAAGAAAACTCCCGCTCGGTTCCACTGCTTCTTCTTCTTAATGTTCGGACTGACTCCGGTACTCGACTTCTCTCGATCGCGAACTCGATTCTCCTTTCTTTTCTCAAGCTCGACGTATATATACCTAAATTATCCCCTGGGGGAAGGGGAGGAGAGATGAGTGCCCACCTTTAAGCCTCTCTCCTAGGGCATCACTTGTCAGCGTGGTGACCCTTAGCCCTAATGGTCTCTTCTGGCTTTCGTCAGAGAAAGAGAAATTTCGTCTATTTGGCGAAACAAGACCTAAACAATAGGAGGGGACAGTGAGCCTGTTCATAGATTTTTATTCGAAAGGTTATACCACCCTCCTCTGTTTATACTAACGGGCTAAGAAATCTGCTGATTATAATGTTTCGTTGCGAGCGCCTTCGAGGTTTGTTGTGATAGCGGGGCAAAATAAGGGGAGGGGGAGCGGTTAAAGTATCGGGCCATATGCCACGCGATATTGATTTTCCCACAATATATATATATATATATATATATATATATATATATATATATATATATATATATATATATATATATATATATATATATATTATACAGTATATTGCTTATGCTATTTGTTTACAGAATGTTATCAACAGGGTCCAAACCTGAAGGATATTCTAATTGTATTTGAGGGAGGCTTCAATCTCCATGAGTAATGAGGTGGAGGAATTAGAGGATGTTTTAATTGCATAGGAGATAGTATCAAAGGAAATAGAATCCAATTTAGTAAAGCACCGGTCCCTGATGAGATTTTTTCATAGGATTTTGAAGGAATGTATGGATGTGTTAAGTGAGCCCCTAGCATGCCCATTTAGAAAATCGTTAGAGACTCGCATTGTACCAACGGCATGGAAGAAAACTAATGTGGTACCTATATTTAAGAAGGGGGATAAAATAATCATGTCTATTTACCGACCAGTGAGTTTGACATCAGTGTTGGAGAAAATGATGGAATCTATAAGCGAAATTTATTAGGGATCCCTTAGATAAACATAAGTTGATTAATTAATCTCAACATGGCTTTACTAGGGCTAAATCGTGTTTGACTAATTTACTTTCCTTTTATATAAAGGAGTATGATAGAGATTAAAATGCCTGCATGAGCTTCTATTGATAAGTGTAATTTTTTATTACCTGTAAGAATTAGTTTTGGTGAATTTCAAATATCTAAAGCTATTTATGTTGTATTAATAAAATTTTGTAAAAAAGTTTTCTTCGCAGCAGAAAGAATGAGTAAGGTCAAATCAAATTGAGTGGAAAACAAGATCCAAGCAATGATAAGTCCATGAGAATACCTGCATGACCTTGTGTTGAGTTGTGTATTTTAATTACACATAGAACACGTTAGCATATATTCTATATAGTATCCGTACTCTTACTTCCTCACGGAGTGAAAAAAATTATTATATGAAATTCGATAACTATTTATTATTCACCAGACTGGCAACATTTTCAAACATAAATACAAGAATTTATCAACCTTTTTCCATATAACCTTCACATAGCACCAGGGGGAACCATTCGCATTTCTCACGCTATCTTTTTGTTTCGGTGTTTGATAGTTTATTCTTAATTGTGAATTATCATATATGGATTTGTCCACCACGACTCTTAGGCTATTTCACTGGGAATGATGTAGGCAAACGATTACACTATAATATTTCTTATTATTCCTCACCGGATTTCAATGGCTATTGACGTGATCTGAATATACTCAGCACCGATTTTACTCGTATATATTAATTTTGCCAGTGCTAAAGACACTCACTTTTGCCGAGTACTGCGATGTTAAAGATATTTACACGTATAAACACGTTAAAGATACCTTAAAAGGGCCTCAGTCAACTGTTGTATGTCATGATTATATCAGACCAATCTGAAGAAACTATGAAAAATCAATATTGCATTTTATATTCTGAGAAAAAAATCAAATGTGATATACTAATGTGAATATATGCATGTTTAGAGATAAAATCAAGCTGCATGATTTTCTGCAATAGTACACAGATGAGATATATTATCAATTTCAAGGGGATATGAAGCTATTTCTTCAACATTTAGTCATATCATCTTTAACATATTCACCCGTTAAAACTGTAACTTGATATTTCTCAAAGACTGGATGAATATAGGTAATAAGGTAACTTTGTCTACACTTTCAGTTATTTTAAGTAAATGAAAAAAGGTTAAATGAAAATGTGTGGAAGAGCGCTAGTGCACGCGAATGGTACGCAACTCTCTTGAAACTATAAATATTTTAGATTGAATAACAGATTCTCTCTTTTCGAGTCTAATTTTTAAAATTTGGTTCTGCTTTTAGATAGTATACACCATGACTGCGCTGGAAGAAACGCGATTTTGGGGTGAAAAGAAAATGACTCTTAATAATGTGGAGAAAATATCTCACGTGTAATTTTTTTAACATTGAAATTCTAAACATCCCATTACTATATAACGTAACATAAATTAATTTAATATGTTGTGACTACTTTAATAACGAGACATTAAATTTTCAAATTAAAAGTATCCTATTGTATAATTAAAATAGTAAACAAATCAATAAAACAATTACACGATTTTCAATTAAGCTTAAAATTTTTGAATTTCAAATATGATAATTTTGCTAAATGAAATAGGCTCAAATATTTTAAATTATTTCTCAGGGGTCATTTGTTTGCTCTCATGAGTCGCTTGTAAGTTTCGACATTAAATCTTTATTTACCAACATTCCTCTCAACGAAACTGTTAATATAATTGTTAATAAGATTTTTGAAAGATGTAATACCTTTAAAGATTTCTCTCGGTCTCACTTGAATCAAGCTTTGAACTCCTATTTAAAGATGCCACTTTACCTTCAATAATAGGACAGGTCGATGGTCTTGCCATAGGATCTCATATGGCTCCTTTAGCTTCAAACTTTTATCATGTGCTATTTTGAACTCGATTGTTCAAAATATTAAGCCTATATAATTCGAAAGATTTGTGGCTGATACTTTTGACATCTTTAATACAATGGAAAAAGCCCAAGAATTTTTCCAAATTTTAAACGAGTTCCATCCAAATATTACCTATACCATGAATATAGAAAACAATGATTCTCTAGCCTTTTTGAATGTATTGATCACTAGAAAAAAATAAAAATATAAAAACTGAAATCTACAGAAATAAAATTGGGTTTAGGACTAAATTTTTAGTTTCTGTGATATTTCATATAAAATTGCATCCATAAAAACCTTACAGGCGCTTCCAAATTTCCTCCAGCTTCTTTGCAATGCATAAAGAATTTTAGTTCTTAACCAATTATTTGGTCAACAATTCATTTCCTATAGCACTTGTTGAAAACATCCGCAAGACATTTTTAAACAAAATATACAAAACCATTAATGCCCCAAAGTAAAAACGCTACCTCTTATTGCCCGATATAGGGCATCTGAAAAAACTTCTAAAACTTAGCATAACCCAAATCTTCAGGACTCATTTTTATCATGTTAATATACAACCAATAACCATAAACAAAAGAACAATAGGTATTTTTTTCAGATGAAAAGACAAACTCCCTTTAGGCTCGTGTAGTAGTGTCATATATGAATTTACTTGCCCTGATTGTTCTAGGGAAACCTACATTAGCAGCATTACACATACACTGGAGAGGAGGGTTTCGGAACACTGTAAGACAAAGAGAAAATTCACCCATATGCAGTCATAAAATAAAATGTAAAATAGATATTAATATAGATAATTGTAAAATACTAGCTGCATGCAAAAAGGAACAGGCATTTAGGGTTTGAGAATCAATTTTCATAACATCAAGACAACCTTCATTAAATTCCGATTCCACTGCAGTCCCTTTACATATAATTTAATATTCAACCAACCAACCTTCGCTCGTTAATAACTATCGCTAATGTAACTACCAATTAACATTCAAATTAAAATAACCAACCGATGTTAAATCAAAACGAACAATCTGGTTTCTTGGATACCTCACCCCTTAGGAAATGTTTCAAATAAGTGTTGTTAGTATTTTATTTTTAAATATTCCTTGTAATTAATTGTTTTCATTGAATTCTAAGTGCATTTAATAAGGTTTTTGAATAGTGCATTTTTCTAAGTCTTTTAGCGACGCCTAGACCTGCGGCGAAGCGCCAGATCTAGTCGCTTTTTTTTCAAAAGGAGTAAAGTTCAATTGTACCCATTTAGAGCCATGAAATGACCCATATGACCATGGGACATGTGCTTATTGACCCTGGAGATTTCAAATCTGCCATCGGATTTGGCGCTGGGTGGCGTCATCTAGTGGCAGAAGCCTCATTTAGCCATTCACAGGCACTTGTAAGGGATTTGAACCATGGGAAACCATCGATGCAATAACCATTTATCATTTTATCACAAAACGCCACAGGACAATGGAGGGACTTTCCCTCTTGGTTTTTTTTATTCTCTCATTGCATAGTTTTACTTTACTTTTCCTGAATTTAAAATTGATTTCATGGTATTTCTGATATTTACTAAAATGAAAAAAAATTCACTCTCGCCATTTTTTAAATCCCCCCCCCCTCCCCCAAATAAATAAAAATGTCCTGTTATAACATGTGATATGTTGAAAGTTTACAATTACATGAACAGTTTCATCATGTACACCATAACAATACAACAAACACATTGATAACCATAACAATAACAAGACAAAATAACAGACCAATATTTAAATAAAATAATAGAACAAAAGCTCAGCCAAACACCATTTATAAATATATATATATATATATATTAAAATTCACCCAGAGGAAAATGGAAAGATGAATCCAAGCACATTCGAACTATATTTGCAAGTTCCCTTTCAAGGAATAACTTTCATGCTATTCCTTGAAAATGAACTTGCAAATATAGTAGTTCGAAAGTGCTTGATTTCATCTTTTCATTTTTCCTGTGGGTTAACTTTCATATTATTGCTTTCCTCACGTGCCACTTTGTGAGTTTTTTCATTATATATATATATATATATATATATATATATATATATATATATATATATATATATATATATATATATATATATATATATATATATATATATATATATATATATATATATATATATATAAGCGGCGAGCGCATTGATGGACGCAAATTTCAGGTGAAGTATAAAGAGGGTGACCAGGACAGAGCTGAAGACGCTTCTTAACATTTATTGAAACCGTTTCAGGATTATCATCAGTGCTAAATAAACTATCTATCCCAATGTGGGTCTAAGGCTACACTCGAGAACTTTACAATACTTAATACGGTAAGCAAAATCTCAGACCTTTACCTGCTAGAGTCAATTTATATTACAAAACTTCTACCCAGTCTAAATAATAACTCGTTATCTGCTCCATTAAATATAGTCACTCATTAACAAACATGTCAATTTGTTGAATTTTACAATGTTTTGCAAAAATAAAATCCACTGCCAATTATTTTCCTATTTTATACAAGTTTCCTTGCTGGATTTCCTCTCAGTATTTCTATTGTATTCAATTTGTCTCCAATTTAATATTCATGTTTCACGATTATTTTTTTGTGTGTGTTAAAACTTTTTAGGTATAAATTTAATTAATCTGTATTTTGTACTCTTTATTTAGCACTGATGATAGGATTGTTGATAATCCCGAAACGTTTGCAATAAATGTTAAGAAGCGTCTTCGGCTCTGTCCTGGTCACCCTCTTTATATATATATATATATATATATATATATATATATATATATATATGCATGTTACGTTCATGCACATCAGAGACGCCGTTCAGGACACCGGACGGTAATCTATACACGCAAGTGGATGGAGTGGCTATCGGGTCACCCTTAGGGCCGACCTTCACCAACTATTACATGGGTCAACTCGAGGAGAGACTATTGGACATCATGGAAAATAAGCCACATACATATTGCCGATACGTAGGTGACATCTACATCAACGTCCAGAACGAAGCAGCATTTTGAGGAGAACACCGTGCTAAAATTCACTTATGAATTGAGCACGGGCAATAAACTCCCTTTCTTGGATATTGAGGTCCATATCATCAATGGCAACTACATCACTAAAGTACATAGGAAAAGTACGGACATGGGAAGATGCCTCAATGCGGAGAGTGAATGCCCTGAAAGATATAAAACAAGCGTAATCGGCTCATACATCCACCGAGCTTATAAATGCTGCTCTACGTGGGAACTTTTCCACCAAGAGATAGCACGAGTAAAACTTATAGTCGTGAATAATGGTTTCTCAAACAGCATGATTGACAAACTCCAATCATTTTTATATAACCATTACAAACATGCCAATAAAACTGAAAGTAATCATGGAGAAGTCAATAACATCAAAGTGTATTACAGAAACCAGATGTCTACGGCCTATAAAATAGATGAAAAAAACATCAAGGTTAAAAATCAAACGGATAAAATCCAACTATTATAAAACAACAAAAGCCAGCAATCTTCTAATGAAAAATAACATCTGCCCAAACTCCTCGAATCTCAAGTCAACCAACATAGTTTACGAGTTCACCTGCCTCAATAAAGACTGTAAGCTTTATAAAAACTCAAAATATATTGGCATGACAACTACCACACTTTCGGGACGGTTAACTATGCATCTACAAAGCGGAGGGCCGAAGAACCATATGGAGAGTGTACATAATATTAACCTAACGAGAGATATGCTCGTTGATTTCACCATTATTAAAAGAAAATAGGATAATAAAATGAGGCTTAACATCTTAGAAACCATATTAATAAATGAAGATAAGCCGGCCATCAACAGTCAAGCAACAGGCTGGAATCGCACATTAAAACTATTTTAAAAATTCCACGCACAGGAGTGGCTCATTTCCTCTAACGTTACGTTTAACCAAGGCGAAATAAATACCCCTTAAAAATCGTTTTCTTTCAAACGAGGGACAGACACCGCACTAGCAATCATAACTGAAAAAATTGCTACTGAAACAGCGCGAGGCAAGAGAGTTGACATTGTACTCCGTGATGTTGCTAAAGCATTTGACAAGGTGTCGTTGCCCGGCCTTAACCTGGAAATAAACCTCTGCAAAACACTCTGCAACTATCTAGACGAGAGGAAAACAGTATTGCAGATAAACGGCCAAACGGGCGACGCAATTAATCTGCAAACGGGTGTCCCACAGGGAGGCTGCCTCTCACCAACACTGTACAGAGTGTACACCAGGGATCTTCCGCATCCAACCGACGAATGTGCGATGTATATACAACTAGCGGACGATATTACTCAGATTACCAATGACAGAAAAAAAACCCAAGGACATCGCCCTAAGAACAGGAATAGAAATTAAAAACCTTAAACGATTACAAAAAAAGGAATAAAATTAAGACAAACAAAGATAAGTTCAAATTAATACCCATGAACAGAAGTAAAAAAGCCACTGTGCGTGCAGATGGAGAGGCATATCCTTTTTCAACAGAAGGACGTGGACTCGGACTAAAAGTAACAACGTCAGGCTATACAAGCCATCTACCACAAAAAATCATCGAAGCAAAATCCACCTTATCAGCAGTATACAGATTCAGACAACTATCAGCCAAAAATAAAAGAAAATTATACCTAACCTTAGTACAACCTAAGCTCCTATACCCAATAGTACCATTGAACGCATTAAGTAACTCCCAAATTAAGAAGATTCAAAGAATCCGAAATCAAGCCACTAGATTCATAACAAACACAAGAAGACAGGATTACATACCAGCAGAAGAACTCCACCGCAGATCTACTATAGAACCATTAAACACAGTCTTACAAAAGAGAGCAAGTAAACTGTGGAAAAAATAAAAAATACAATACCCCAGAATATAATAGACCAAACCATCATACAGGAAGACGAGATACGTAGTACGCACTACAAACAACGCTTCAACGGAGCCTGAGAAAAACGTTAACAAACGTCAATCTTATCTATAGGTAATAAATTATAGTACATAAATGTAACTACCAGAAACGCAAAAAACAAAAAAGACAACTGATTATGACCACCAACTATACAACTCAAATGAGAATCCCGATGAGGAACTAAAAGTAATTACTGAAAAAAATTAAACAAAAAAAAATGATACAAACGCTCAAATGAGAAAATGAAAACAAAGGCTCCAATGCTTAATATAACTATGTATCTCAAAAAATAAAACAAAATTATAAAAGAAAAACGAAACCGTTAGCCAGGCAACCTGGCATAAATCCTTAACATCTTCACTTATTATCCTACACACACTAACACCAGCACAACACACCACACCTTAATTTCTATCTATCCTATCTCACTTTCTCGACACATTCTAACTTTATTCATCTTATTCTTATTCTTATGCTTTCACTTTACTTTCTGCCAGATCCTCACTCCACTCACTACATCGGTAAAGGAGGAAAGAACATTTCAAAACGCTCCGAAGATGATCGAATAAGATCGAAAGTTTAGCAATTTAGTTTGGTTTTTACCAAACACATTCATTTAAAAAAAAGATGAATACTGGACAAGTAATCCACCATCTACAAGATGGAATAAAAAAGATAGTTAGAAGAAGAGAAAGTTGCCAAAGGAAATTAATTAAAGCAAAATGCACAATGGTCTTCATCAAAATTTGCATTCAAGAAAGACTGCTACCCAACTATATTAATATATATATTCAAGATGAAGGTGAACACCAGTAAGATAGGATTCATTGATTTATTTATTGCGATGTTTCAGGCTATACACTCCTATCATCGGGTACACTAAAAGAACACAAAATTAATTTTTTAAAAAAGAGGAATACCAAGGTAGCAGCGTTGTCTCCTTGAGGCTATAGTTTGTTCGCATCTTTTCATTCGTCTACGAACGTGAAATATTCATTGTACAAAAGAAAAATCAGAAACTCGTCAACTTTCTACTACATCTCAAACCGAGGTATCAATTGAAAACCTTAAAATCTTAGAATCCCTATGCAATTGTTCTCTCAATAGAGAATTAACATCCTTCCTAATGTTAACCAACCATCATTTCCCCCTCACCTCAGACCAACCTAATTTCATTGTTTCTTCTCTTCACTTTTCTTGCAAGGTGTCAGGTCAGGCGCACATGGAGGCCATTTCAATAGCATATTGTCTTCATCACCAGCAACCCAGATCCATCTCCTTTGACAAATTCTCATTGAGATATAGGCCTGCACAGTAAGCTTCCAGTAAAGTGGAGGCCCGTCCTTTTATAAAATGACTTATTCATACTCATTTGAATAAGCTCATCCATTAGCCAGTTATGAAGCATTTGCAGACCAACATCGATGGTTACATTTCCCTCGAAGAAAAATGTGCCATACAGACGATTTTTTGGAGATGGCGTAGAACAAATTTGCTTTAGACAGGTATCTTTCGTCCTTAACTGTGCCTTGAGTATTTTCTTTGCCCTAAATGCGGACATTATGCTTCTTGACTTTGCTATTTGTATGAAATATGGACTCATCATTGAAAAAAAGACGTTCATTGAACTAATATTTTTTAAGTTTTTCTTGCATATCAACACAGAATTGTTTTCGTTTTCGCTTGGCATCTGCTTTCAAGGTCTTAATGAGCTGCAGCTTATAAGGTTTCATTCGCATGCGTTTTATCAGGACACGCAAAGCTGTCGTTGAAGGAATCTGGATTTCCAGGCTTGTTCTACTTATGGAATTCTTGGAGCTTTGCAAAAGTTTTTCGCGAACCGGCTCGACCGTCTCTTTTAATGCTGGTGGTCGTTCAGATCAGTTTGCCCTGCACAGATAGCTTTTCTCTTTGAACTTTTATGCTATGTCCAAATCTGCATTGCTCTTGCTGCATTTTTAGAGAATTCTCTCACAAATGCACGTTGTGCAGTCTTATTCGAGTGTTCGACCATACTCGAACACAGAAAACGCCCATTAGTTTCTAGTGACTGGCATTTCTATACCTGAAAAGATAAAAAATCGTTATAAAACTTTGATGTTTACACACGTGTTAAAATTTGAGGTCGGTCAATTGAACGAGAATTGGCAGTTATACAATTCTCTCGACCCAAAAATTGCCTCAAAAATCGTCACAAATTTATCTGTTCCCAAGCCTGTGTCTTCTTTTGTTCCCCGTCCCTTCCTTGTGATCATTCCCTCATCCGTTCTTCTCAGTGTAGAGTTGAAGATGCTAGTAGATACCGAAACTAGTCCTATAATTTATTAAAATGATTCTACTAAGGTGTGTTTTTTTTATATCTTGAAATAAATTTACGCTATTTTGAAGTTCTTCTGCATATATATATATATATATATATATATATATATATATATATATATATATATATATATATATATATATATATATATATGTGTGTGTGTGTGTGTATGAATATGAGAAACTCACAAAGTAGTGCGTGAATAGAACAATAAATGCAAAAAAATCACACAGGAAAATGAAAGGAGCTTTCCAAGTACTTTCGAACTTGTTCAGTTCATTCTTAAAGAGTAACGAAATACTCTACAAAGGTGGTATATATAAGAGACAACAGAGTAGTACTCTTTCCCCAGACCTCCATGTACAGTGGAAGGACATATAATAGAGAAATATTATCAAAGACGGGATTAAATCCCAGATATGAAGGGTATTGGAAGATAGATAAGGTCTATTTTCGGAAGTTACAGCTGTGAGAAAAGAATGTAGACATTTAGGTCACAAAGCTATGAGTACATACATACATACATACATATGCAATTGTGAATACATTGAAAGAAACAAAAGAAACATAACTAATTTAGTAAATAAAAGGGCTAAGATTTAAAATAGACAATTTCGTTACAAATAAGCCTTTTAATTACAGGGTCCAGCTTATAGAGACCGGGGGATATACTAAAGTTAGGCGAGGAATTAATGAATGAACATTCGACAATATTTCTTTTAACATAGTCATCAGATTTGTAAATAAATTTAGCCAAATTCCAATTGATAGCGTGACTGTTTTCAGATAATTGGACAAAGAAAGCACTATTACTTTCATCTCATCTAATATTGTATTTATGTTGGGTCAAGCGTACACTTAATGATTTAGCGGTTTGCCCAAAGTGTTGCTTAGGGAAAACAGTACAAACGACAGAATAACCTCCTCCCCTATATTATTGTTATTATTTCGAATCAACATTTTATACATGGTAGATTCATACTTGAATATGACAGAAACATTTAAACTTTTCAAGAGGCGGGGAAGCAAGGAAAAGGACTCAGAAAAAGACTCATATCAAGCACATCTGTTAAGTAATTCGTTATTCCTTGAGAATGAACTGAACAAGTTTGAAAGTACTTGGAATCCGCCTTTCATTTTCCTGTGTGATTTTTTGCATATATATATATATATATATATATATATATATATATATATATATATATATATATATATATATATTGATAGGAATCTATGACAACAAATGTACATGGAGATAAGGGAGGGCAGGTTCGACCCTTATGGAACTTCGTACCTCCACCGTCTACATGGCAACTCTCAAGAGGGAAACCCCCAGCACCAGTGCGAAATTGTGGGAATCAATCGCTTCATTTAAGCATAAAGCCCCAGGCCTCAGCCAAATCACCACATGCACTTGAAGGAGGCACCCGAAAGATTTCGGACTAGGCTGTCGAACCTACTCAATTCGTTCCTATCAATGGGATATTTCCTAGATAGCCTGAAAACTTCTAAAATTGTTTTCATCCCTAATCCTGGGAAGCTAGCGAACCAGGTCATGAATTTCAGACCTATCTCATTCCTGGACACCATTGGGAAGGTTTTTGAGAAATTTCTCAACAGCAAACTATCAAAACACCTGTCAGAGTACTCTCTGTTGAACGAGGAACAGCACGGATTCAGAAGACACCGAAGCACGGAAACAGCCATAGCCCACATGCTTCAACACGCAGCAGCAGGGCTGGATCGATGTTGTTTGCAGAGACATAAAGAAGGCCTTCGACAAAGTTTGGATCGACGGCCTGAAGTACAAAAAATCGTAATTAAGACTCATCCCCCACTTCGAACTCCTGCCCGGCGTCCCTCAGGGAAGAGGCCTCAGCTCCACTGTCTACACCATCTTTACGAAAGACGTCCCCAAACCAACTGATGGAAGAACTCTCAACATCCAATATGCGGATGATATTACCCAAGTTGTGGTTCGGAAAACAAATTCTGTGAGAATGATGGCCAGAGCCACGACAGCTGAAGCTGAAAGAATCTCCAGGTTCGAGAAAAGCTGGAAAATACAGACCAACGTATCAAAATTTCCAGCAACCGCAATAGGGAGACGTCGTTCCGTCCATCTTAATCTAGAAAACTCCGAAATTGACTACTCACCGCACGTGTCAGTTCTCGGATACAAACTTGGCAGTACTAGCATGAACAGACACGTCAGCTCCAAGATTGGATACGACAACACTGAACTCGACAAACTCCTCCGATTCAGAAACCTCAGCACAACCAATAAAAAGAAGTTGTAAACCAGTCTAGTCAGATCGAAACTGGTGTACCCTGCTATTCCGCTCAACGCAGCGTCAAGGAAAGATATGACAAGTCTCCAGAGAGTGCAAAATCGAGGCTTCCGGTTTATTACCAAGGCTAAGTGGTATGAGTATCTGACTTCGAGGAGCCTCCATAAAGAAACAGGTCTTGAACCACTAAACACATACCTCTATAAAAAAGATCGAGATATCTGGGTAAGACTAGAGGCTATTCTTTCTATGGAGACTGTGGCGGCTCTAGACCCAGAGGCAGAGGGAGGTGGATACAAAGGATACCTCCCCAGCACCAGAACAACAAAACCTGTACCAAAGTACAACTAAAAGGAAAGAAAAAAATGCGAAATAATAAGAGACAGTAAAAAAATAAAAAATAAAAATTCCCTAAATGGAACAAATAACAATAACAAATACAAAATAATAAAAAGATCCCGCAGTGGGACAACATTAACAAATACGAAAAAATAAACGAAATAACAAATGTAGATGGCCCGTTGACCGGGCACCCACACACATACATATCTGAATACCACTTTATTTTATCACTATTACCCACCACCCTCTCTTCCAAACTCCTCCCCCTCTTATTCTATCTTTCTTTTTCAAGTTTCAAGTTTCTTGTCATGACGGATTGAATACTTCATTGATTTAACAACGCTAACTCACTACACATCTATTACCCGATAAAGGAGGCAAAGAAAAGGGGAACTACCCGGAAAAAAACGTGGAGATTTTTCTTCACTTTCCCTACGGGAAATTTTAAGGAGATTTTTATTAGCTGCTCCACCGCAATCGACACTGAAACAGTAGAACAAGCTTTGCTCCGCCAAAACGTGGTTCTACATGACAACACTTGCGAGCAAATTTCTAACGCTGAATTCAGGAAGAAGAGAAACGGGAGGAAGAAGAACATAACTCAGAAACACTAAAAAGACAGCATGGAAAGAGTAAGCAACATAATGAGGATCCTGACAGTCAACGTAGATGGATGGGAGGGGAAAGCAACGGCATATGGAAACATATTCCGGGTGCTTGACTCCGATATCATTCTTATAACAGAGCACGACATTGACACTGCATCTGGTCAAATTAAAATACTGGGCTAATGAGTGGTCATGAAGAATCATTCTCAGGAAAGGTTTATGGTGCTGTAATAGCTATCAAGGGTCTACCAGAACTTGACGAATCCTTTGTGGCGGTCGAACTCCACACATTGGTAGGAACCCTCGCGATAATGGCAGCCTATCAACTCCCTGGTCGAGTCTATCTCCCAATATATAACGTCTACACACTGTTTGGGCACCGCAGAATGGCAATCTTAGCGGGCGACCTCAATGCCAGATGCCCTGCGGCGGGCTATGGTAGAACCAACGAAAGAGGCCGAAACTTGGAATTGATTATGGGAAGAAAAAACATCCAAAGGATAGGGCGGGATTTTCCGACCTATATCACTTCCACATCAGCCACCAAACTTGACATAATCTTAACAAGTGAAGGCTTTCCCTTCAACTACCATAGTGAGCCGGGCCCAACAGTCTCCCGTGATCATATAGCGATCATCACCACAATATCACTTGCGCCGATCCAGCTTCTAGTCTCTCTCTGTAAAAACTATGCCTCGGCCAACTAGGAACGTTACAAGAGACAACTCAGTCAATACGCCCCAGCTGACCTAATCGACGCAACATTTGAGGAAAATGACGAAGAACTGGAGAGGATAACTACGTCCACTCTAGAAGCAGACCGCAAGTGCGTACCCAAGACTGGGTACAAAACTCCTCCTCAGCCCAGATGGACAGAGGAGATGAGGGAGATCGCTCGTGTTCACAGGGAAGTGTACGAAGAGATAATACGGGAAGGTCCTAACCGGGAAAGAAGCTCGCTTCTTCGGCGCCGAAGCACCGAGCTAAAAGAGGCTATCAACTTCCAACAAGAGGAAATCTGGAACAACCTGATAGCCAAAACCAATAGCGAGCTAAACCCGGCTAAATTCTGGCGTCAAATTAAGAAACTAAAAAGACTAACCGAAAAAACTAAGGCTCGAATAAAAGAGAACGGAAATAATACAGAAGATCCGGCGGTTCTAGAAGACAGATTTAGGAATTATTGTAAAAAACGTCTTCAGTATTACCTCAGGCGACAATGAAGAGTTCGACCAGGAATTCGAAAGCCAACTGATCAAAGATCTGAATCAGATTATACATTGCACGCACCTACAATATCAAGTAGATGAAGGCAGGGAAATAGCGGGCCATGGCCGTCCCATAACGCCTGAAGAGTTCATGGTCACTGTAAGACCCTTTGAACAAAAGACACCAGGCTGGACAGGCATCACCAAAATCAACTTGATAAATGCCCCACAGCAGATCATTTACGGAATCACAAATATTTACAACGCTTCCTTGAACACGTGTTACTTCCCTGATGGTTTTAAGATTACCAAAATATTCTTCATACCTAAGGGAGGAAAGCCCCCTGATCAACTGGTCAATTACAGGCCAATCTCCCTGCTGGAATTTGTTGCGAAAGTTTATGAGAAGCTCCTGGCTGACAGGCTTCAAGAACAACTAGCCGAGCGAGGAGCTTACAATCCTCAGCAGCACGGGTTCCAAAGGAGAACGAGGAACGGAGACCGCCCTCACCCTCCTCACGAAAAAACTCGCATGCAACAAAGCTGAGCGAAAGTACGTAGACGTGGTACTGCGGGATGTAAAGAAGGCCTTTGATAAGGTTTGGCTGAGAGGGCTACAATTTAAGATCTTCAACCTCCAGCTAAACCCATTCCTAGAAAGGGTCCTATGTGACTATGTCATGGAAAGGAGAGCCTAAATCGCGATCGAAGGCTACAGATGACCCGAATTCGAACTCGAAGCGGGAGTTTCACAAGGCAGCTGTCTGATTCCGTGTTGAACCTCGTGTACACAATATACCTCCCTGCTCCAGTGAGGGACGATTCGATGTATCTACAATTCGCAGATGACATCACACAAATCGTTCCGAGTCCCATGAGGAACGCTGGAGTTCAAGCAAGGGCGACAGCTGCCAAGATTTATAACATCAACCGTTATGAAAAAAGTGGAAAATCAAGACGAACCACCAGCAATTCGAAATAATTGTGATGAACCGCTGGAAAATAGACGCCGTCCTCGTTGAGCATGGGTTTACGTATTTCCAAAACATGATACAAGGCCCACATAAACAACAGTCTCCCTAGCCAAAGGAGAGCTGAAGAAACTTTACCGTTTCCGAAGCCTCAACCTGCTAAATAAGAGGAAACTCTAAGCGGCCTTGGTACGCCCCGTCCTGGTGTACCCGGCCGTGATCACGCAGATGGCAAGCTGTACCTCTCACAAGACGATGCAGAGGGTACAGAATCAAGCCATTCTATTTATAACTGGCACGAAAAGGCTCGAGTGTATTCGACAATCGGTTCTACACGATAGAACCAGACTCAAACCGATTAATATGGAGATCCAGAGGCTAAGGAGAAAGACATGGGACAAAGTAGAAGAAGAAACACTTCCAACAATCAACAATAACCTAGACATACCCCAATTCAGACTACGCACAGTAGAAAGAACAGCACTATTCCCCAGAGGAAGAAACTGTGCAAGAGAAAATAAAAGACCTATCTACACCTAACAATGATACAAAAATCGAAACAAAACAAAGAAAAACAATAAACAAAAGGCAATAAACTTTAGTAAAAAGAGGCTGAGTGCCCAAATCAAACTTTAACTTAAAAAAAAGAGGAGAAAGAACAATAAAAGTTATAAATAAAAAAGAGGCAAAGTGCCCAAGCTAAAATCAAATTAAAACAATAAGAAGAGAAGAATAAATAATCAACAAAGTTAACTAAAATAATAAGATAAGATAGTTTAACAGCAATAATAAAAAACGTAAACAAAAAGAGGCGAAGTGCCCAAACTAAGATTTGAAATAAAAATAAGAAATGAATAATTAAATAACAAAGACAATGAAAATAAAAAGAGAGAGATAAATTAACTAACAACAAGCATAGATAAAAAAGAAGCAAAGTGACCAAGATAAAATATAAGTAGAAAGAAAATAAATAACAAAGTTAAAAAGTTCAAATAAAAGAGGAAAAATGCCCATATAAAACGAAAAAAGAATAGTAGGCAATGAAACTAATCGAAAGGCTTAAAAGCCACGACGGAGGAACCGACTAAAAACAAAAGTTATAAAACAATGGGAGAACCTGACCGTTTTGGTCAGCAATATTATTGACGGAGGATAAAAAAAAATTAAACAAACAATAAGAAGAAAGTATGTTAGTGTTGCCCTCAACACCAGGGCAAACTAGTAAACAATCTCGCACCTATGAAAACCTACAACACATTTCATCACTTTCATTAACTTGAACTTGAACTTTCTTGTCATGAATTCACTCTTCACAACGAAGTAAAGAGATCAAAGAAGAGCTCAACCAGTTGATCCTCGAACAACAGACGAGACAATGTGATCAACAGTCTCGATCATGAGGCATCTCCCAAAGAATTCTGGAATAAAATCAGACATCTCATAGGATCGCCTGGAAGGAAGAATAAGATGGAACTATTCAAAGAAGATGGAAAGATTGAAACAGAGGAAGAAAAAATTAAGAATTATTACGAGGTTATTGGGACAGAATCTTCAGTATAATTGAAGAGGATAACGAAGATTAGGATATAGAGTTCGAAAGTAACATCCTAGATAAACTTAACAACCAAATACATAGGACGCACCGTCATCACCAGGTGGATAGACAGCGCAACGGAGGCGCTGATATTACCAGAGAGAAGCTATTGGTGTACTTCGCTCATTCCGTCAAAAAGCCCTAGGACAATCGGGGCTTACAAAGTTAAACTTTGAAAAGGCACCAGCCAACGCCATCTAGGTAATGAGGAGAATTTTTAACTCCTGTCTGAACACGGGATACTTTCCAGATGCTTACAAAACGGCAAAAATGATTTCTTGCCTAAGCCAGGGAAGGACCCGAGGTGAGAGAGAGCTACAGGACAATTTTACTCCATGAATTTGGCAGGAAGCTCTTCAAGAAGATTCTCAACCAAAGACTGGCGTTGTACCTGGAGGAGAAGTCCTTCTTCAACCCATACCAATTTGAGTTTAGAAAAAAGTGAAGTACGGAGATGGCAATAAATGTCATCATGGAAATGCTTGCCCAAGGCCAAATGGGAAAGGAGTTACATGGACATTGTTTGTCGGGACGTACCAAAGGCGTTTGATAAGGTGTGGCAACGGGAATTTCAGTACAGATCTTACGAATGGGCCTAAGTGAAAACTTAGAAATAACTCTGTGACTATGCCATGGAGAGGACGGCCTATGTCAGTTTAGGGTGCACGGATGGGCCAAAGTTTCCGCTCGCTGCGTTTCTCCCGCAGAAGGGTTCTGTCCTCACCCTCTACTAGATCTACACTGCAGATGTCCCAGCACCTGCAAACCCTACTTACCTCAATATTCAATTCGCCGATGATTTCAGCCAGATAATCACTTGCCCTTGGAGGAATGCGCCTATGCAAGCTCGGATTACAGCAGCAGAGATCAAAAGACTTACATCTACGAGTCCTAATGGAAAATACGAACCACCATGAGAAATTCAAGGTAGTTCCCATTGGAAGGAACTACTTTCTGATGTCAGGGTGGGGAATAGAGACTATCCCTACACCACGGAGTGCAATGTACTCAGAATGAAAATTACTTCATCTGGGTATAGGAAGCACGTCTCTGATCGGATTTCTAAGGTCTCAGCTGCAGTCAGGATTCTATCTATGTCTAAAAATCTCCGTAAAACCAACAAGAAGAAGATCTACAATGCATTTGTAAGATCAACGTTGCTGTACCCAGTTTCTGCCCTCTCTTGTGTTCCGGAGACACAAAAGAGGAAACTACAAGTGGTCCAGAACAAATGCGTGTACCTAATCGCAGATACACGCATGAGTGATAGAAGATCCCAAGAAGAGCTGCACCAGGAAGTAGAGTTAAATCCCATTAACGTTGTCATCGAAGAACGGACAAGGAATATGCAAGAGCTAGTTAATCAAGAATTGAACGAAGAAATTGTTCAAATGATTAACTAGAACAGAAGAGCTACAAGTCGAGCCAGATTTCAGAGCTGTAGTGCCGGAGGAGCTGTAGTGCCGTTCTGCACAAGGACAGGATTTTTTTCCCCAAAGATAACGACGAAACACCGAAAAGACAATATTACTCTGAAATATGAAAACTCACCGATTACCGACAAGCAAACTAACCGACGAAGACAACTATACTAAACAAGACTTCCATTTAGAAACATAAGATACGAAATACACTCACTACAAAATAAACTTGAGCAACGAAATTAAGCACAAACGTAAAATAATTACTACAACATAGCAAATGTACATAACATACCCAAGAATATTAAATAATAAAAACAATTAGCTTGAATGCCATAAAAATAATAACTCTAACGAGAACAACAAAGGAAGCACACTACAAACAAAATGATGAAAGCGATATGCCTGATCACCATGCTCTTGAATCTCTTTGCACCCTCCCACACTGCCTTCTCTTTTCACCACTTGTCTATTTTCATCTGTCTATTCACACACCCTTTTTTTCCCCTAAACACACCTACTCAACTTGTACCAATTCTCATTCTTATTATAAAGGAGATCAGACACCTTTGAAGAAACAACGCTAACTTAGAAGAAAGTTGCTACCCGATAAAGGGGGTACAGGAAAAGGGGAGTGACGACAAAAACGTGAAATCTTTTTCACTTTTTCCTACGGGGACTTAAGAAAGAGAATAATACATTTGGAGCTATGAATAGGCGACACATGTCTGCCTAAACCCCCCTACTACCTCCCCTGAGGGGCAGCGGAGCAGAGGTGAACTGGATTGCCATTCATTTAGTCTCGGCCCAACTATGTCGTTCTCCGTGATAGACATGGTTGGGGGAGCCAAAGAAAGCAGGGTTGAGGATTACCCCACTATCGAACTCGGCGTCTGAGGCACCCGAACAATGGGCAGGACTGCAACTTCAGGGAGGCGGGCCCCCACTTCTCCGCCTTGGGAGCCCAGCCAGGACCATAGAGTGAAGTAACACCAGTCTCTATGTATGTCGGCTGCAGAACTGATACCCAAACCCTCGAGGGGCGGCACCCTCGGTTAGCGACGGTTGATTCCGCGCCAACCAACAAAAAGTTCACCATACAATCACACCTTGTGAGGGCTCCCCCGGGTTCACCCATCATCATCATCACCTTACCCATCCAGCAATCCATGTTCACGAACGCTGCGCTGCTACGAGGAAGGGTTGACCACTGACTTACCCATTTAACGATAAAACACAGCCCCAAAGAAGAATAATCAAAATATTCAACCATCGTCTAACCGGATACATGCAAAAAGAGAAGAAGAGGCAAAATCAGAACGGCCCCGTGGTGCCTCACTAGGCGAAAAATGGCCAAAGAGAATATTACAAGAATTTCCCTGCGTGTGTTCAACGGACAGAACACTCCCAGCAGGGAGAAGGTATTAAAGCTCATGTTCGGAAAACTTAACATCGCTTAACGAGGCTTCTAGACGTCCCGTCATGGTACGTTGCGATCCGCGAACGGGAAAAGGACGTCGAAGTCATTACGAAAGAAGAAGCTCTGGAAACCCTAAGACTACAGCCTGCTCTTCCTCCACAAATGCATGTTCATCGCAGTGTTTTTGTGAGATACTCAATCCTTGAATCGAACAACATAATAGAGAAAAAATTAAAGAAGAAATCGAGCTTAGACAAAAATGGGCCAAAGTCGCAGATGTCATCAAATTTAAAAACAGGCGGGACAACAAATACTACACCAATGTATTTAAGGTTGTCTTCTCAGAAACCTTGATGTCCAAAAAGGCGAAAGAACAAGGGTTTCTTATGTTTAACGCCAAAGTGAGTCGATATAAGATAGATCTGGAAGAATTCCTTTTAGTCTAGTTTTGCTTCCGCTGCTACAAAATGAAGCAGCACGCTATCGAAGGCTGTAAAGATCCTGAGGAAACGTGTTCCAAGTGCAGCAAGAAGGGATAACACTGGAAAGACTGCCGCAACAAATACATTGTGGGCAAGGCCACAGATCAATGTCTATGGCATGCCCAGTCAAAAAGGAAATAATAAACAAAAAGAAAACCGACAAGAAACAGCAAGATGCACGCAGATCAAACACCACTTACACACAGGTAGCTAAAGCCGCGTTCAACGAAACATAAACGAAGAAAACCTCTTTGAAGATAGAGAACGAAGAGTCTGCAAAATTCCTAACGTGCATCCTCTATGCTCACATCAGGAATCTAACGCCGTTAAGCTCCGAACTAAAGGAAGCAATAAACATCTAACAGGCTGAGAGCTGGGATATCATTAGAGCAAGCGTAGACAGTGAGCTGAGCCCGGCCGAATTTTGGCCCCAAATCAGGAAACTGAAAGGATTGCAAAGAAAGGAAATGGCATGGATCAAAGAGGACGGGAACTATAAAGAGGAATCGGCGGTTCTGGAGGGGAGATTCAGAGCATACTGGAAGAATGTCTTCTCTATCTCCGAAGAAGACGACGAAGAGTTTGACCAGGAATTCGAGGGCCGTCCGATAGATGATCTGAATCAGATAATACACCGCACGCATCCACACCACCACGCGGACATGGGAAGGAAGATGATTAACCATGGTCGTCCAATAACAACAGAGGACGCCATGGCTACTGTAAAAGCCTTCAAATAAATGGCATCAGGCTGGAAGGGAATCAACAAAAACAACCTGATGAATGCTCTACAGGAGATTATTCATCTTGAATGCTTCCTTGAACACGGACTACTTCTCCAACGATCTAAAGGTGGTTAAAATCATCTTTATACCCAAGGCTGGTAAGACTCCAGATCAACTGGAAAATTACAGCCAATCTCTCTTCTTGAGTTCGTGGGTAAAGTCTACGAAAAACTGCTACTAATCCGCTTCAAGACCAACTAACCAAACTGGGAGCTCACAACCCTCAGCGGCACGGGTTCCGCAAGGGTTGAGGAACGGAAACTTCCCTCGCTCTACTAAAGGAGAAAATAGCCCATTGCAAAGCCGAGGGGAAATACGTAGACGTGGAGCTGCGCGATGTGCAAAAGGCCTTCGATAAGGTTAGGCTGAGGGATCTCCAATTCAAGATCCTGAACCTCCAGCTGAACCCACTCCTGGAAAGGGTTCTCTGTGATTATATCATGGAGAGAAAAGCCCAAATCTCCACCAAGGGCTTTTCACGGCCAGAATTCGAACTCGAGGCGAGAGTTCCACAAGGAAGCTGTCTGAGTCCGTTGCTGTACCTCGTGGACACAATAACCTCACTGCTCCGGTACGGGACGACACGATGTATCTACAATTCGCAGATGACATCACACAAATCGTCCCTAGCTCCTATAGGAACGCCAGAGTTCAAGCAAGGGATACAGATGCCGAAATAAACAACATAAACAGATATGGAAGGAGGTGCAAGATTAAAACTAATTGCCCCAAATTCCAAGTAATCCCAATGAACCTTCGGAAAATAAGTAACGTCATCACGAACGACGACCTATAACCGTATTCGGAAGAGGGTAATATCTTGGGTTTACGATTCACCAAGTCTTGTTACAAAACCCACATCTACCCCAGAGTCTCTCTAGCCAAAATGCAAGTTCGGAAACTATACAGGTTCGGAAACCTTAACGTGACAAAAAAGAAGCTATACACTATCTTGGTACGCCCCGTCCTGGTACATCCAGCAGTGATAACGCAGATGGCAAGTTGTACCTCTCTCAGGACGATGCAGAGAGTACAAAATAAAGCCACCTTGCTAATAGCTGGCGCTAGAAGAAACGACCGTATTAGTCAAACAGTCATGCACGCAAGAGCAGGGCAAAAGCCAATTAATACGGAAGTTCAAAGAATAGAGAGGAAAACTTTGGAAAAGATCGAACGAACAATCATCCCTACACTCGACAACGACTACATCGCAATCTCGCAGCAGAAGCAACACAAAGTTGCAATTACATCATTATTCCCAAGAGGAAGAATCTGCGCGGGAGAAGCGATAAACCCGATATTCAAATGACCAAGAAATTAAAAACAAGATTAAGAAATATAAATACAAGACCGAGAAAAACACGAACAAAAAAAAACAACTTAGACTAAAAAAAAAACTCCAAAAGACACTAAAACTGGACAAGGAAAAGACTTACCGAATACGAGCACAAAAAAATAAATAGATAAACAAACAATAAAAAGAGGCGATATGCTCATTAAAGATAAAAAGAAACGAGAAATAAACAAAATAAATAACTTAAAATAAAACTAAACAAAAGAGGCGAAGAGCCCATCAATAGAAAAATAAATAAAAAGTAAAAAACTAATTAAAAATAAAATAAACAAAGGAGGCGAATTGCCTACAAAAGGAAAAAAAATAAAAATAAAATAAAAATAGACGAGAATATAACAAGAGAGGCAAAATGTCCACAAAAATACAATAACGTAATTAATGTTAGCAAAATATAAACTTGAAAGGCTAAAAAGCTACGACGAAGGAATAAATAAAATAAAACAAATATATATATATATATATATATATATATATATATATATATATATATATATATATATATATATATATCGCGCAAAACTCTCCTCATCCTTCTGCGAGGTCGTCTTCAGGCTATCATAAAGCTCTCTAGTTGAGGTTTTCTTTTCCCATTTTCTGTCCTTTATTATAGGAATGCCCGTTCCCACCACGATTCCATGTATTTTCTTTATTGTCCTTTTAGTTCGCTGACAAAGAACAATTGCACAACTGCACGAGACGCCCCATGGCTTTCTTGTTCTAACTTCAAGGACAAAGAGCGTCAACACAGGAATAAAGATATGTGTTGGAAATTATGATATTAATATTACTTAAACATTTCTACAGGCAAACATAAAATGAAACAAATACATGAGTAAAAGAAGGGCATTTATTCAATCTAAGCATATTTATATTGCGAACGAATTAATTCATTATAAAATTGTCCAATTTTCAGATATCTACACTAAATTAAATTTCATTTCCTGGGCGAATTTAATCAGCAGGTATTCAGCTGCATTATATCGTTAGCGTTTGCCAGGAATACTAAGGATTAAGCTTTCAAGTAATTAAGTTAAGGATTCTGTTGAGTGTGTTGCTCGTTTCTACTCTGTAATATCGCTCATTATCCATTGATGCGTAAACTACACCCTATTTATGCTTTGGTGTATTGTGTACCGTTTTAGAGTTGATGTCTAGGGAAGGGCTAAACCATAGAGCTGAGTTGAGATTAAGAGAGAAGGAATATATGGTATTTGTATTGTTCATTGTTCTTGTGTTTTATGTGTGTTCAGGTTGCGAATGTTTTCTGAAGCATTCAATGCATGTTTAATCAAATGTGGAGATCAACCAAGTGTATATGTGACATTTCTTTGTTAAAGAGGGGTGATTTGAGAAATATTGTACGAGTTTGTGTCTCGGCTTTCTGTAGATGACTGTATTGTGCTATTGGCTTTGTATCGTTTTGAGTGTAAAGTTCGAAGCAACTTATATTGTTCCTTTAAGCCGTGAAATTTATGGTGGGTGAGAATGGGTCTACCTTAAAGTGGGGCACTCAGAAAAGTTCATCCGGAACAAGGTTAGCTACTTCTATAGATGTCATCCTTAGTAGTAGTAAAGTTGCAACCCCCAGTTGGAAAAGAAAATGCTAAAAGCCCAAGTGCTCCAGTGGGGAAAACAACCCAGTAAGGAAAATAGAAACACTAAAGTAAAGAATAAACTCTAGAAAATGAATAACAAGCGAGGACAAACAAGCTAAAGCCATTAAATTATTTAGGTATTAGGTTAGTCCGTTCAAAAAGTTCACAAACCCTATGTTGAACCCTTTGATCTCCAACGATTTCATGTTGAACTTTTAGATCTCCAACGATTCAACATCATGACTAAGAAGCTCGTTTCATGTTGAACTTTTAGATCTCCAACGATTCAACATCATGACTAAGAAGCTCGTTTCATGTTGAACTTTTAGATCTCCAACGATTCAACATCATGACTAAAAAGCTCGTTTCATCTTGAACTTTTAGATCTCCAACGATTCAACATCATGACTAAGAAGCTCGTTTCATGTTGAACTTTTAGATCTCCAACGATTCAACATCATGACTAAGAAGCTCGTTTCATGTTGAACTTTTAGATCTCCAACGATTCAACATCATGACTAAGAAGCTCGTTTCATGTTGAACTTTTAGATCTCCAACGATTCAACATCATGACTAAAAAGCTCGTTTCATCTTGAACTTTTAGATCTCCAACGATTCAACATCATGACTAAGAAGCTCGTTTCATGTTGAACTTTTAGATCTCCAACGATTCAACATCATGACTAAGAAGCTCGTTTCATGTTGAACTTTTAGATCTCCAACGATTCAACATCATGACTAAGAAGCTCGTCTCATGTTGAACTTTTAAATCTCTAACGATTCAACATCATGACTAAGAAGCTCGTTTCATGTTGAACTTTTAAATCTCTAACGATTCAACATCATGACTAAGAAGCTCGTTTCATGTTGAACTTTTAGATTTCCAACGATTCAACATCATGACTAAGAAGCTCGTTTCATGTTGAACTTTTAAATCTCTAACGATTCAACATCATGACTAAGAAGCTCGTTTCATGTTGAACTTTTAGATTTCCAACGATTCAACATCATGACTAAGAAGCTCGTTTCATGTTGAACTTTTAGATCTCCAACGATTCAACATCATGACTAAGAAGCTCGTTTCATGTTGAACTTTTAGATCTCCAACGATTCAACATCATGACTAAGAAGCTCGTTTCATGTTGAACTTTTAGATCTCCAACGATTCAACATCATGACTAAGAAGCTCGTTTCATGTTGAACTTTTAGATCTCCAACGATTCAACATCATGACTAAGAAGCTCGTTTCATGTTGAACTTTTAGATCTCCAACGATTCAACATCATGACTAGAAAGCTCATTCATAGATTGGTCACCGCTTGAACGATACCTCGAGAACATTGTGTCGTTGAATCTCACATAAGAAGAGGTGGAGTTAGCTGAATTGACTGCGTTTCTAGTACTAGAACCGGATCGTAAAATCTATGAAGACCAGCATGAACAGAATGATTAGAGATTCATACTAAGATTCTGAATAATAAATTTAATTGAACCATTTTTTTATCCAGCAATATACCATGAGGGTCATCTACTGAAGACCAAACTGGGGAACAATATTCAAAACAGGGGGAAAGAATGAATTAAATCAATTCATCGGGATTGACTGAACTTGAAAGATTTTCTAAAAATACCAATTTTCAGTGCATTAGTAGAAGAGAGAGGTCATATATGCCTTTGCAAAGAGAATTTTACAATCTAGAACGATGCCTCAAAACTTAAAATTTCTATATATAGTCAAAGACATTATCAATGAAGACATAACATAACATAACATAACATAATTTCATGGATGACAAAAGCCACAAGGGGCTATCAAAGGTCAGCGCATCTGCCAAAACCCGCTCACAAAATGCATCTATAGGATTGTGTCAAACCATTCATCTACAATATACAATTTAAACCATCCACAGGATGCGTCAAAAACAAAAAGCATGATCATTAGGACTCGTCAAAATTCAAATGACTCATAATACATAAATAAAAAACTGCATCCACGGGAGGCGGAACGTCGTGCGGGCAGTTTCATCAGAGCTACGCGGGATAAAAGAAGATTGAAGTCCTTGGTTGCCGACGTCCTGGAGGATATGGCACAGCGGTAAGGTAATCCACAGTAATGAGTCCAGAATAACCCCTCATCAAAAAAGTTAACCCTCCCTCCCCATATAATCATTTAATTTGCGTTTGAAAACCTTAAAGTTTGGACTGTCTTCTATCCCAGGTGGCAAACTATTCCAGTAATCTACCCTTCGATTGGTGAAAAAATATTTTCTAACATCCAACCTGCACCTCTGTTTTTTAATTTTTAAGTGGTGACCCCTAGTCCTATTATTACCTTCCAACTCAAATAACTTGCTAAAATCCAACTTATCCATCTCAAAACAGATTTTAAAAAGCTCAATCATATCTCCCCTCACACATCTTCTCTCGAATGAGAACATATTTAGTACCCTCAGTTTATCTTCATATTCAAGGTGCTTCAGAGAAGGTATTATTGTTGTTGCCCTCCTTTGTACTGACTATAGCAGGTTGATGTCATTTATATAATGTCGTGACCATGCTTGTATACAGTACTCTAAATGTGGCTTAACATACGAGTTGTAGAGTTTAAGGATAACCTTTTTACTTTTGTATCTAACATTCCACTTAATGTATCCTAGCACCCTATTTGCTCTAGTTTTTGCCTCAATACACTGCTTCGAAAACTTCAGTGAACTTTCTACTACTAGGCCTAAGTCCTTCTCATCCTCAACTGAATTCAGCGAATGCCCATCCATTTCATAGCTAAATTCCCTATTATCCCTTCCTATGTTAAGAACTTTGCATTTTTTAAGGTTAAAGGTCATCTGCCACTTCTGAGCCCAAGCTAATAACTTATTTAAGTCACTCTGCTCTTTAAAGCTACCTTCAACTTCTTTGACTACAGCTGTCAATTTAGTGTCATCAGCAAAAAATGACACTTTGCTATTTACAGCCTCCCCAAGATCATTTATATAAACTATGAATAACACTAGTCAACAATGATTTTGCAACTTGGGTATTAGCTTGTGATTTATAATAAATCGAGTATGTTGATTCTGAATATGTAATCAGAATTGTTCTAGCACGTAAGGTTCATGAGTTACACATAGACTCTTTAGTTGCATATATGGGCAGTGTTGCTTCGGCTACCGTAGTGAGAGGATGTGTTGTGTGTGTTGGTTCCTGCTTTATCACGGTGTCAAATTTAGCCATTTTAGTAGTGGTGTTGAAACGGCATTTACATACAGTGATTAATTGCATTTTTCTTTCAGATTTATCTCTCAATTAATTTGTAAATAAAATAAGATTGCACAAAAGTATATAACAGGATATATACAAACTAAGTTGAAAACATGAATCGGCGAGGATGTATAAATAGCGCAGACAACTTTTGTTATATCTGTGGAAGATATACTCTAAGCAACGAGCGGAAAAATTTAGCTAGAAGAGTGAAAACTGCATACAATTATTATCTTGGTTGTAAAGTTGGTGACCAAGACAAACCCTGAACACCTCACAAATCTTTTACTCTGTGTTATACGGGGCTCACACAGTAGTTAAATGGCAAACGGAAGGGTATGCCGTTTGCTGCACCAATGATGTGGCGTGAGCCAACAAATCATGTTTTTGATTGCTACTTTTATATGACAAATATTGCGGGATTCTCAAATAAGAAGTCAAAAATTGTATATCCAGATTGTAAGTCAGCTATAAAACCAGTCCCCCATAATATTCAAATGCCAATCCCAGTTCCTTCATCAGCTACTGCAATTAAAGAAGATGATTCGTCAACTGAAGAGTAACAACAAGGAAAGAAGCTACCCTAGAAGATCTTACAGTCCATTCAATGAGGGTACCTTTGGACTAGCAGTTGAGCGGGCACATCTCTGCTCAAATGCTTTACGTCCTTTCACGGCCATTTTTCAAGACCCTGTCTAGTCTTGACTTGAACTGGTCAACAGATTCACTGTTGACAACTTCCACTGGAAGTGCGTTGCAACTACCGCAGATACTGTACGTGAAAAACTTTCCACACAGATCGCGGTTGTAACGCTTCAGTTCAAGTTTAAAGCCGTGATTTCTTGTTCTGCTCTTAACAAGTGTGAAAATATCCCGGTAGTCAACATTGTCGAACCCTCGAAGTATTTTGAAATTTTTGATGAGCTAACCACGCAGTCTAGGGGTTTCCAACGAGAACATATCTAATTCCCTTAATCTATCTTTATAACTTTTATGTTTGATAGAGGGAATCAGTTTTGTTGCCCTGGCTTGCACGCTTTCCAATCTCGCGATGTCCTTTCGAAATGAAGGACTCCAAAATTGTACGGCATACTCCAGGTGCGGTCGGACAAGTAAGTTGTACAAACACAGTACAATCTCCTTGTTCCGATATCTAAACTGGCGCTTTATATAGCCTAGCATCCTTTGGGCCTTTTTCTCCGCCTCAATGCACTGTTTCGAGAACTTGAGGTCACTAGTGATTGTTACACCTAAGTCCTTCTCAGTGTCACTCGATTCAAGAGCAGTGCCCTTAAGGATATACTGAGATTGGGGGTTTCTGTGGCCGATATGCGTCACTTTGCATTTCCCCACGTTAAAAGGCATTTGCCACGTGTCCGATCACTCCCCAATCTTCCCAAGATCTTCCTGCAAGCGAGCAGTATTTCCATCCTTTGCAACGTTCATACCAAGCTTGGTATCGTCGGCAAATTTGAAAATTTTGGCAACCATGTCACCGTCCATGTCGTTGACGTAGATGATGAATAGTAGGGGTCCCAGGACAGAACGTTGAGGCACCCCGCTAATAACGGGCACCCACTCAGAAGACTGTCCATTTACCACCACCCGTTGCCGTCTGCCACTTAGCCAGTTCTCGATCCAGCCGGCTACTTTTCCGTCTATGCCCAGCGCTCGCACTTTCCGGAGAAGGCGGCGGTGTGGTACCTTATCAAAGGCTTTCTGAAAGTCTAAGTAGACCACATCCGCCGCCTTGTCCCGATCGTGCTCACTGAACACGAAGTGGAAGAATTCCACAAGGTTCGTCAGGCATGACCGTTGCCTTCGGAACCCGTGCTGGGAACTCCTCAGTAGCAGGTTCGACTCTAAATACGACGCCATTTTGTCCACCATCATGCTTTCCATGAGTTTACCGAGTATCGAAGAAAGACTGATAAGTCGGTAGTTTGACGGTTGGCTACGGTCTCTTTTCTTAAAGATAGGAGTCATCTCCGCTTCACGCCAGTCTCTAGGAACGCATTCGGTCCGGATTGACATGTTGAAGATTGCGCTCAAGTGTCGTGACACTTGATCGCGCACTTCTTTTAACACTTAGGTAGAAACCCATCCGGGCTAGGCGGCTTATTCGTCATTAGGTCAGTGATCTGACCTAATGACGATGAAATGTATGAGGATGATTCTAAGGAAAAAGAGATCCAGTTGATAAATCAAGAAAGATTGAATGATTTGGTGAGGGATTTGTCATTGTCAAGGGAGAACCCAGACTACAGCAATGGAATCTTCTAGAGGACGGTGCAAAAATATCTAATTTCCGTAAACGCCATGAGGCCTTAGCTGCCTTTTATAAAAAAGAAGATGGTGCTTGTTTCTGTACTGATGTTAATGGCCTCATGAATCAAGTAGGAAACGAGCATTTACCTGGTGAATGGAGACTATTCATCGATGCAAGCACTGCTAGCTTCAAAGCTGGGTTGCTACACAATGGTAACAAAAAATCTTCAATTCCTGTCACACTTATTCTTGGGATGATAGAGAAATATGACTCAATGAAATTTACTTTGGAAGGTGTTCATTACTCGCATCATAAGTGGAATAGCTATGGTCATCTAAAGGTAATTTCTTTATTTCTTGGACTGCAGCTAAGACATACAAAGAATATGTGCTTCTTATGCCTATGGAACAGCCATCACGACAGGAATCATTATATTGTCAAAAAGTGGCCCGAAAGAGAAGAACACACAGTTGGCCGATATAATGTGAAGCACATGCCTTTAGGGCATCCACGGAATATCTACCTTCCACGACTTCATATTAAACTTGGCCTTATCACGAATTTTGTTAAGGCAATGGCCCATGATTCTGATGGATTCCAGTATCTCAAAGAGAAATTTGGTGGAAAGAAAACCGATGCTAAACGTGACAGGGAGTTCAGAAATAAACTAACTCCACTTGAGTTGGCAGCATGGGATTCATTTGTCCATGTAGTGCAGAACTTCCTTGGTAATCATAGGGCTGAAAACTATGAAAAACTAGTGGACAACATGCTAAAGGTCTATCAACGAATGGGGTGTCGGATGTCTCTTAAGATGCATTTCTTGCATTCGCATCTAGATTTCTTTCCATCTAATATCGGTGATATTAGTGACGAACATGGAGAAAAGTTCCACCGAGATATCACAATGGTAGAAAGCATGTATCAAGGCCGCTTCAACGTAAACATGATGAGTGACTACTGCTGGTTCATAAAACGGGAGAATCATATATCCACGTACAAGCAAGAGAACAAGAGTCTCAAACATTTTTGAAGACATTTATAGTTAGATGAGTACTGCCTCTTTTATATGTAATACATATCTTGTCTGGTTCTGCAAAAGGACGTACATAATGCCAAATAGAGTGCCCCGATTCTAAACCTTTGCCCAGAAACGTCTCATTCTTCTCAAACTTGTAATAATTATATTATCAATTGATCCAAGGTGACAAAGTGAGCCATATAGCCTAGATGCATAACTCAGGAACTTTACGTGCTAGGACAAATCTGAGCACAGATTCGGAATCAGCGCACAAAATTTACTCAAGTAGCAGAGACAAAGTTAAAATTTGTTGGCTAGTGTTATTTAGCATTACTAATTTCTGTATTATATATGGGCGGAACGGGTCCTAATATCTTGGGTATACAACCATCCTTGACTTTTGTTTGGATCCAGCTTCCTCTCTCATGATTTGAACCATATACTGATTTTGGTTAGATTTTTATTAAAGGATTCAGCAAGCTCGGTTCTCCTATAACTAGCGGAGGGATGCATAAATGGCACCGCCATCTGAATAAACAACAAGATATTTTTCTAAGCCAGACCACAAGTCATGCGGATACAATATAAATAGTAGGAACACTAGAAATTACATTCGTATCATCACTATAATGTACATTAACATCGAATGTGCATAGCTGAAATTAAACTTTATGACCAACTAATGTTTCAATGGCTTTTTAACAGATTTTATCATTCTTCAGAAGTCTCTACGATAAGCTACGGCATCGAATTTGCTGGCGCAGACGGCGTCTTTTATAATACAACTTGGCCTACATTTTTGCCACGTCTCCTCAGTATGGACAAAAGCAGGATTCACAATAGTCATAAGAAGGCGTGTTAGTTATTGCATTCCCAAACGCCAGGAACGTGGATGAAGTAATATCCAAGCGAATGGACACCCCATGGGTGTCCACTGCAACAGTGAAAACATTGATAAGAAATGGAACGAAGCCCAAATTATCACCAACTGGCATTAGTAACAATGTAAATAAGATTGAAAATGCAAATATGTGAAGGTTTAGCTGCAGCAGGATTTAATATGTCAGAGAAGACAGTGAAGAGATATCCTCACCAAAATGACTTTCACGGCTACGGGGCTATGAAGAATCTATATTTTGATGAAGCTCACGTTGCCGTAAATCTCACGTTTGCAAATAAGCATGCTGAGATAAAATCTTTTAGAGAAATCATTTTTAACTGAGAAACAAAAATGTAACTATTTGTCCATGAGTACAGATAACATGTTTAGCGGAAAGCTGGAGAAACCCTTCTTACGAAAAACATCATAGCAGTCAAAAAGTAAGGTGAAGGAAGTATAATGTTATGGAGTTCCTTTCGCTGCTAAAGGTAAAGGAAATCTTGTTATAATCAACACCAAGCAGTTTTACTTCTAAAAGAACAACGATACAAAAATCTGGTCTGTGTAGTGGTGAAGTTGTCTAAAGTTACAAAATTAATGTTTTAAAATTACCGGTGGAACGTCACTCCCTTACGCTTACAATCTTTTACGCTTACAGACGCTTACGGCGTACGCTTACACATACACATACACACAGGTAAATGCCCAGCACTAGCAGTAAGACTTCCCTGTTTACTTTCCTGTCTTGCCCTAAGGTCGAACAAAGAAGCATATCGTCGGTCGCTCAACATTCTGCCTGCGTCCAGATTTTGTCCGAGCCCTAGCGTGGAGATGACGTAAGCTCGGAGCAGAAGAGGAAGACTATTCCGTCCCTTATCGCCAGCCTCAGATCGCCATAAGAACAAATTCCCCAAAGCGTGGACAGGCGTCGAACTCTCCTAACTGGGGAGGGACAACACTCGAAACTAAGAGACAAGAAGCAAAATCTTGCAGCAGGATAGTTTTTTCCTCTATAGCTCCCCTCTCGCTATTGCATCCAAAGGCACAAGTCGTCGATTCTCTTCCCGCAGGAAAAATGAAATCCAACTCCGTCATTTTTTTTTCCAGGTCTCAGAATTTTCCCAGCGATTTTACATGTAGAGGAGAACGAGCAATTTCACTCTCGTCGCCTTAATTTCATCGGTCCAATCTCCCGAGCCACTCAAAGTACGACATAAGAAGTCTGAGCACGTAACTCTCCTACTCGAGCAGCTTAACTTTCCCCATTAACTTCCCTCAGGTAATGTACAAATTAATCTAATTTATCTAAATAATTATTTTCATATGAAAACTCTTCCCCTTTTATAATCCGTGATTACTAAGACCATTCCAATAATAACTGGTCTAAACTATTTGTACCACCTTTGCCCTAGCAAATTATTACCACTCGATAACTTTTCGTATCATTCACGTGTTATAACTCGTGATTAATTAATCACTACCAATTCCTATATAGGAATAATAAAACAC
Source organism: Ceratothoa steindachneri (assembly GCA_963969495.1). Lineage (NCBI taxonomy): Eukaryota > Metazoa > Arthropoda > Malacostraca > Isopoda > Cymothoidae > Ceratothoa > Ceratothoa steindachneri. The sequence continues at coordinate 29,584,161 of OZ018322.1, forward strand.
CAAAAATCAATCTCTATTCGCGAATCCTTCAGAGTAGAGTTCTCTTAATTCTCTCATGAGTGAGCCAATGCCCTCGTTAGTGGTGCAGAAACAGGCAAGTGGCACTGTAGGAAATTACCAGCAGAAAGGCTTGAAATCCATATCAAATATGTGGATGCAAGTAAAAAAAAAAATCGCCCCCCCCTAAAGAAACCCCAAATAATAAAGAAGAGTTGCGGAATAAAGAAGAAATGGAAAAAAATTCTGAATAAAATTGCTTCAAATTAATCGAAAACGATGATAAACATTTGATGGCTGCATTTATTAACAAAGATCATCCGATAAAACTTTATTATTTTTCCTATGTGTAAATTTGTATATTTTTTCAGTGTTGCTGAAATAAATACTTTCGGTGAGGGAACTTTTTAGATTTTTTTTTTTTAGTTAAACGCCCTCTTTCAACTTTTAGAGGGTCTAAGCAGGCTTGGAAAAGGTAGTGAGAGCATCAGTTTCTCTTGGAGGTGCTGGCGTTTGGGGCGCGCGCCGTTCCTCCAAATGTTTTCCTGTAGCGGGGGTAGTCCCGCTGTAATATCATCCACCACCACCCTTGCGGGGATAAAACTTTAGATGGGAATGGATGTGCAACATTACCGTATAACCCAAATTAATCAAGTCATAATTTTAAAATGTCTACAACAGCCACTTGTATGGAAACTTCTGCTCCGACTCGTTTATATTTATGCGTGTGTACACAAGCAGGTGTATGAGTGGTAGGCTATTAAAGCCTTCTGTCAAACTACGTGTAAAATGTATCTGTTAGTCATCTAAATAATTACTTTAACAATAGTCATATTGGAGGAAATTTAGTCCTATTACTTTTTTCTCATTTAAAAGTTTCAGTTAAATAGCTTTCATTGTCTTTTATTGTTACAAATGTTTTCAGATAATAGCAAGCGAGATAGGCAGGGAAGCAATGAAAGAGAATTATTGTAATTGTTGCCATTGCAATCAGTAGAGCCTCAGTCAAGTTCACTCATATGAAATTATCATTTTCTTAATATTTCCTACATATAAAATCACCCGTAAAAGGACCAAATATCACCCAAACGCTTATTTATTTATTTCTTTGACAGTACAGACTTAACAATTTGCACGGCATTAATATAAACACTAGATTGGCTTGTTTCTAATTTTGGCTGATAATCGATTCCGGATTTTCTTTAAAATTTGCTGCTTTGTTTTCATAATTTTCATCATAATGTAACCGCTCTTCTTTCGTTCACAATGCGAGAGCAATTCTAGCTTTATCTTTTGTCAAATTCTTGTATCTCTTAGCTTTAATTTTAAAAGTATAACATAGCTGAATTGTTTAATAATTTTTACCTTTTATTTTTTGCATTCTTTATTAAAAAAAAAGAACCAATAATAATATTCTGCTAGAAATTCCTTTGCATTCGGGGAAAAATTACCGGTTTGTTGGGTAAATGATTTTTGGGAGGTTTTCTTTGAAGGAAAATCAAGACAATGAATAATTTATTCATTAAATTTTAAAATCTAATTCCAGTAATGGCAAGAAAAGTTCTTCCCGCGAAAAATATTGGTTTGAAAAATAAGAGAGGCATTGCTCAGCTATGCTCGCGACCATGAAATTGGGGGCGTCTCACCCGTAGACTCTCACGGCTCATTGGCGAGGGCGGAAATATGTACGTGTGTCCAACTATATCAATGTGCACACGCCACATATGGGTGTGTATATGCGTGTATTACTTTATATCCATAGCTGAAAAAAACATGAATCGTGTATTTCTTAAATTGTATATATATTATATGAATTATTTCAATATAAAAAAGTGAATTTGACTCGATTAAAAAAAGGGGAAAAAAGCCGTTAATTTGCTTAGGTTTGAATAGGGTGTGCGTTTTCTCAGCTCGTTCATTCTTTTTAAAAATCTTCACTCGCTAAAGATGCGCACCAATTTACTAAAGTTGTGTGTAGATAAGCAATCATTTTATTAAGCTAAGATCCCCAATTTATAGCCATACTCCCATACGTGTTTCCGATCCAAATAATTCTCAATTAATCGCCATATTTAATGCCACGGAGGGAAAAGATTAGGCCTATACTTATGTTCCATGTTTAACATAAACTATAAATACTTTTTCGTTTATTTTTTTGTTTTGCTTTTGTAAAAAGAACTTAACACAAGTCATTTATAACTGTTTCATGTACTAACCCTTTGGCTAAAGACACTGTATTCCGCGTTACGAGCAATAGTAAAACGAAGTCTTGTAAATAACATTTAATTACCCGCCTTCAACATCACTCACGGTCTCCTCCTTTCCTCAATCCTGATAATAAACAGCTATTTTGTGCTGTCCCAAGGAGGTTAGCCATCCTTAATTTTTCATATTATTCATGCGCTTTGCAAAACGTCTCAGAGTAGTAATGTTAATGCCATCTTAACTTTGAAATTTGTGATAAATTACAAAAATATTTTTAAAAAGATAGCGTGTTAATGGGTTAAATTGACATTATTTCGCTAAATAAACCCTAGTTTCTCAATCATCTTTTTCCCCTGCTAACTCCCAAAGCCCGAAAGTTGGTTCAAGGCGTTCATCTGAATGGTTGTTTTTATGCTGTTTGTTCCTGGAGATTTACGCCCCAAGGGGGTACCAGGTGCAGCAAGAGTAACCCTGGTGCCGATGACATCTTCAAGATTGCGTGCTCTCTGTGCCCCAACGCCCGTAGGTGGGTGGACCCGCGGCTATGTATTTTCCTCACTTTTTAACTTTCCCCCATCTTGACCGCTTTATTTACAGATTTCTCCTTCCAAACTTTATAACGAAGATTTCCTCGTTGGTTTTCGCTTATTAGGTTAAGTAAATAACTACGACACCAACCCTGGAAGTGTGCAATTGCAGTGTTTACCATACCTTAACCTGTTTCATCATCCTTCCATAGTTAAATAGCTCACCTGTCCCATTTGCATCGTGGACTAGGTCCTCCAACTAGATCATGAAATTCACATAAAGGTCAGAACGACAATCGCTTGTAAGTGCGTGTGTATCCTTTTGGGGCCATATTTCCGTTCTCATGTCTGTCCTCACTAAATGAAATTCCCGGATGCACCACTTTCTTTTTCCGCTTAACCAGAACGAGCGCTTTCCGTTTTTTCGTTTCCTTTTTAAAGTGTCGAATAAAATGAGACAATTTCATGGTTACATCTCTATAAAGGGTCCGCCGATGGCAAATTTAACAAAGTCGATCTCTGCAAATAATTATTAACAGTTATTAATCCTAATTTACAATACAGGAAAATAGTATAACAATGATATCGAATTATAATAGAAGCAATTACAAAAATATAACCATCGCTATAATAGGCTAACAAGGAGGCCTCTTATAATATTGGCACGAACGAAGGCCCGAGACAGGTCATGGATGAACCCTCTCCAAATCCTCTTGTACTCCCTTCTCCATTTGGCACTAGTGCAATTAGAAGGACCTAGTATTTCCATCTCTTTAATCGTCCCTTCTACCCGTGGTATTTTTCCCGAGTTATTGTGGCTTTTCCTAGTATTTACCTTGTTTCGTTTTCCAATTCATTCGTCAAATAAAAACAATTTTATTATTAAAGAAAACAAAATATATCATTGGAATCACAGAAGAACTGGAACGCTTTGTGTCCTGCTTGGTTATTCTTACAGGTCTGTTGTCTTCTTTTTACGTGCATATTGCGGGTTTTTTTAAGTTTTCTTCACTATTTTCAGGCTAAAAATTGTTTCCTCAAGTGGGTCCCGGGTCTGGATTGTGAATCTTGAGAATTACTGCAATTGAAGATCATCGTTACCATTTCGGTTCAGGGTGGCACGCCATCGGATCAGCATTACCACTCGCAATTTTATCCATTGTGGCATTTTTCTAACCTTCGAGATGGCGAATTCAGAGAACCGTTGATTCATGCTACTCCCCTCCCAAGGGTTGCTAGTCGAAACTTGGACATAACTACCCCAGGGAAAATGAGATTGAATCACAAGGGGTGGGTACATGTCTCAGTTTTTATTCTTTCGATTAATTTTGTTCTTATGTTCATGTCCGAATGGAAAAAAATGGCACCCGTAATGGATCTAGACCACATTTGATGAAGTCATAACAATAACTAATCACCCGTTTTCCTTTATAAATTAAAATCCTTCTAATAAATATGGCAACTGCGATACTTTTCCCACTTTCAGACACGGTCCCTCCATGTTCCAATGTATGGAGGAGGATCGCGACTCTATGTATATCTTTCACTCATTTTCCCTTCCTCTATCTTTCCCATTTCCTTTTTAGATCTCTCTTTCCATCTTTCGTCAAGCTTCGCCCTCGTTGGTTTTAGCCTTAAATTTAGGTGGAAAAAATGTCTTCGAATAAAATCCTGTAGGATATTTTTGTACTAATTGCTACCACATTAAGTTTTAATGGTCTAAAGTGCTGTAGGATTATTTTGTACTGATTGCTACGGCATCAAGATTGAACGGTCTAAAGTTGCGGTTTTTATTGCACTTTTTCTTAAGTTCTTTAAATTTGTTTGTGTAATCTGGAAGGCGTTTATTTTGTTTCGGCGACAAAGCTTCTGTACGTTTTGGCTGTTTTTGTCAATACTTTGGCTCAATTGAGTTTTTTAATCTATTTCAATCTTGCTTCTAACTAGCTTGTGTCGAAAGAACCGCTAACTTATATGACCTTCATAAAATGTTCCTCCTTGTAGAGTTTATACATAAATCGATTTAATTTTGGTTTCCATTTGATTTATAGTTTTAGGAGACGGATTCCATAATAAAACTCGGAGTCTCCCGGTTCTTTTTTTTTAGTTTGCGATGAATTTACCTCTTGATCGAGTGCCGTGACGTTTTTTTTGCCTCCATTCTTTGCCTAGTTGTCTCCCATGGCGAAGTTAAAAAGCATAATAAAGCGGATAGAAACATAACCCGAGGCTAATTTAGGCTTTCGAATGGGATATCATCTGAACTCAACAGAACCTAGCGAAGGCAAGTCCCATCGCTTTGGGGCGATGTCGTAGATACACAAACCAAGGATTGCTTCCAGCAGATGCCTATTTAATATCCTAAGCAAAATTTGGAATAATCTATCGGATGTTCCTATTATTCTGTTACAAAAGTACCGTATTATTGTATCTAGTGAATCCTACAGTAGGCGCGTCGTTTCTTTCTAGTTCTGAGACTATGATTCCATTGTCTAATTCTGTCGTCCTTTCTCATATATTTTAAGTTGACCGAGGTCAATGATCTTCCATTTAAAAATCTTAATTTCTCCCAATTCGTTAAGTGTCGTTGGAGAGTATGAGAACGCGCAAGTAGCCAACCGTTGAGATACAGGTCCCTAAAGGCGTCTTAGAGCCGCAAAAGATAAATTCCTTTTTATGCATCTGGGGAGCTGAATGAACAGTGTTCTGGGCTGAGAGGGAAAGTAGTTCTTGCTCAAATCGCAATGCGATAAAAAAACAACACATTTATTCTCTTAATTTTCCCATTTCGTTTATTTTTAAACATTAATTTGGAAGTATTTTCTGTTATCATTCTCTCAGATTTATCGGGTAATAGAATATAAAATAATAATAATATAATTATAATAATAATTATTATAATAATAATATAATAATTATAATATAATAATAATATATATATATAATAATATATTAATATTGTAATAATAATCTACTCTGCTATATTAGTATCAAGTTCCTTCTACATTTTTGCTTCCTTACCTCTTTTCCTTGAGGTGGGCGGCTACCAGGAACGTCGCCCCACCCTCCGACGGGGTCCACAAGTCCGGTGAGGGGATGGAATGCGAGTTTCTCTCGCGCGCCAGATTAGGGCAGTCTAAGAGGCGTTTTGCGTCATCTTGGTCTTGGTGTTGCATCCGATGCATGGTAGTGTTGGTCGAGTGGAGAAGGTACAATGCCAGTCCCAACCTGTATTAATGCAGCATTGGGGAAATAACAACAAAGGGAAAGCATCATTTGATATCGAACGGAAGAAAAGCACCTTGAATAATATCCTCTGAACTTGAACGTTTAAGCATTTCGTTTCATATGGACATGGGTAGCAAAACACATGGAGAAACGCTAGCAACGATCGACCTTATGAAAGCTGTGGGAGAATCTTTTGCTAACCTACCCACTATTTGTTGAGAAAATATCAAAAGAAATGATTCCAATGGCATGGTCAACGATTAAGTAGTACTTCGTTCTAAAAAGGCGACAAGGAGAGGTTTAAAAACTATAGACCAGACAGTCTACCATCAACAACATACAAATTACTTAAAAAAAGTTATAACCAACAGTCAAACACACATTCAAATGCGATCAGCTACCAGAAATGCAGGTTTGAGAATTACATATAGTACTTATGATCATCTGCAGTTTGTTTCTCATTTATTGCAACTAATGAATACAAAAACTTCGGATTCATTAAACACCGATTAAGATCTAAGAGCATTACAGAGACAAGGAATTACAAAACCTATATTGACATTCTACATAACATATACAGACAGGAATATCGGTTATTTAGACTGTACTCAGCCAGTCATAGACATTTTTAGTGGCGTGCAAACGACTCTATGATACTTTTCAATGAGTTTTTTAAAGTTTTGAAGTTCGTAAGGTCGGGTGGTAAGTTTGCTAATTGATAATACGTTTGTTACTTTTTGTTCAAAATTATTGAAATATTTGAGAGCACGCGACTTAGGTCTGTTAACCTTGGTAAAAAAAGAAGCAAGAGAGGGGGATCCCGTGCCCCTCCTCTGCCTCAAACTGTTTACAACAGGACTTGGAAAATTTTCGGAGGTTTGGAGTGGATACAAAATTGAATCAGAATTAATGGTGGATATTTTTAATCTCCATTCGATTAACTGACGATGTTGTATAATTTTTCCCCAGTCCAAAAGGGAGAGCTATTGCGTCTCTAGTGCCAAATGGGCGGTTTATAAGTTCTCTATGATCGGAGTCCTTTAGCCTCAGGAATAATCGAGTTGGATTGGAATTCGTACACTGACCTCAACGACGCTAAGGCAATGGTTCGAATCTCGTCACCGATGCGACGCCTCTTTAGTAGTCTTTCTTTTCAATTCCCGGTGCTTTTTTCGGGTTTAAAAGAACAATTGCAGCTGAATAGATTTTCGAGGGACTTCCACTATTTTTTTTTTACTTAGGGCGACATTGCGACTCCTGGGGAAGGTATAGGAAATGAAATCAGGAGGAGGAGGAGGTGTGACGAGAGCTTAGCCGCATCTTCAGGAGCGACCTGGAGAATATTTAACTAAGGCAACTTACTCGTTTTTACATATGAATGGACGGCGAACACAAAAGGCACTGAAACTCAGGCCAATTCAATTCAGAGGCAAATAAAACAACTGACAAGGGAATATATATATATATATATATATATACATATATATATATATATATATATATATATATATATATATATATATATATATATATATATATATATATATATATATATATATATATATATATATATATATAGACTTCTGAGTAAAATAGGGGAACGATTTTCCTTTATTAGAATATTTTAAATATGGGATGAGTACATAGATGAAATTTTCATGGCACATAAAGGCATGCATTTAATATATTTTATGAATGTTTCATATGATACAATCGTATATTAAAGAAATTACACTAAATAAAGTAACAAAATAAAATATTAACACGTAGAAAATTAGAGAACGATTGTTTCAGGAATATCCTAGAAGTTTCTTAAAATCATCTAGAAACATTTTGGTCAGTAGGTAAGAACTGTGCAAGAGCCATTGTTGTCGTGCTCTAACTCTATTTTTTTCTCTAAAAAATAAGTCCACTACTGGCAAAGAAGTGATCCGTTTCACAGTGTACCGTCGCCTCAATGAATCTGATTTAAAAGCTCGTTCTCTGCAACCAAACCGATCATCAGTAAGAAGAACCAGAAGGCGAGACTCGAATATGGTAAAGTTTATGTTGTTTGGAGGGATGAAGATTGTGAAAGAATCATTTCAGCAACGAAAGTAAATTTAATTTGGTTGGATCTGATGCCAGACTCTTTATTAGGCGCGCTGCAAGTAACAGACTTAACCCTAAATGTGTTAAAAATTCTGCCAAACACGGATGAGGTAGCGTCATGGCGCGGGCGATATTTTAGTATGAAGGAGTTGGTCTGCTAGTGCGAATAATTAAAACGGTAAACGAGAATATATACCTAAACTTCGGACATCAACATTTTATACCTTCTCTCCGAGCATCCCTGAACCAGCCAGCAGTATTTATGGAGGATAACGCGCCATGACATACTGTAAAAGGATTAAAATATTGTATCGAGCAAGAATATATTGAAGTAATGAAGTGGCCTGCTCAGAGCACGAACCTGAATCCAATTAAGGACCTGTGGAAGATCATTGGAGACAAAGCTCAAGACCAGCAGCCTTCAACTGTGACTGATTTATGGGCGAAAATTGAACAAGAATGGAACAAAATAACAACATAGTTTTTGCAAGAAACTGGTGAGGTCCTGTAGTCGTCGTTGCGCCGAAGTAATAGAAAAAAACAGCTGCAACACCTCATATTAAAAGGTAAAAGTTTCATTGTTGTCAAATCTTGCTTCGTTTCTATTATATTTGCTTGCAAAGCAATTCTGTGAATGATCGTTCTCATACTTTGCACGTGTCAATATTTTATTTTGTTAGTTTATTTAGTATAATTTCTTGAATATATAATTGCATCATATGAAACATTCACAAAATATATCAAATGCATGCCTTTATGTACCGTGGAAATTTCATTTACCTACTCATCCTATTTTGAAAATATTATAATAAATGAAAATCATTCTCTTATTATGTTCGGTAGTGTATATATATATATATATATATATATATGTATATATATATATATATATATATATATACGATGGCCCAAAGGTTACTTACTTTTAAAAATCAATAACATAAAAATAATTAAGTTAGAAATATGGGTGATGTATAAAACGAGAGAGGAGATATTGATGTTTTACTTTGTAAATACAATATCCTTCAAATGTTCTCCATTATTGTTGAAACAAAAACGGATTCTTTGCACTATATGTTTTTCAGGACATTTTCCATAATATTCAGATACAGCAAAGAACAGCGAGCAAGAATTGTGACAACTTATATCAAACATAATGGATTAATTGTTACTGCGCAGAGGCACTTTACAACAGAATTTAATCAATGAAACAGTCCCTCGAGGCATCTCATTCTTCCCATGGCATCGAGGTTCGGAGAATCCGGGTCTACAGGTGATCAAGAACGCTCTAGTATAGCAAGATGTGTGCGAAATGCATGTGTCATTCAACGTGTGTTAACCAGTGTTCAACGACAGCCACAAACGTCAACTAGATACATTCCAGTCATTTAGGAATTTCTCAAACATCATTGCAACGCATCCTAACAACATAATTGAAGGTTCATCTATACAAAATTTAAATATCTCAACAATTAAATATTGCACACTATCAAAAAAGAAGAAACTTTGCACACGCATTTTGGGGTCTAAGAAATGATTCGACTTTAACTTCGGGGCTGAAGATGAATCTCATTTTCACATTACTCGATACATTAATAAACAAAATTACACATTTAATAAGTCACGAGCAGCCTCTTCATGCACAGAAAGTTACGGTCTGGTGCGGCATAACCAATTCGAGAATCATTGGTCCCTACTTCTTCGAGGATGCTGACGGAAAAACAGTGACAGTAACGGGGGACACTTACAGAGAAAGGATGCTAGATTATTTATTGCCAGAACTGGAAGACTTGGATATGCACGATATGTGGTTTCAACAACATGATAGTGTGATTTGCTCCATCCTGAAGAATTACAAGCAACAAACTGATTCATATAAGTATCACAGTACGATTTAAAATTTTATTTTCACACACGAAACTAACAATAATTGTGTTGATAAACAATTGATGATAAATCTTCTTTAAAGTGGGAGAAATATATGAAAGAAAATCTTTATTTGACCAAAATTTTACGTGAGAAAATGACCACGAGAATAATTACCTAAATTACTCATATGTGAGGGGTAATTTTGTGTAAATGCGCGTCATCATTTTCTTAAACAGTTCATTTCATTTGAGAGCACTAATGGGATCAATAAACTGTGGTGGGAAGATTAAGCTAATGAGATTGAAAGGACTGATGCGAAAATTGGTATAATGGAAATAATGGACTGCGATTGGAAAATGGAACTATTGTGATTAATGGATTGTGCTAAAAAATGGGACTAATAGAATTAATGGATATTGATACAAAAATGAGACTAAAGGGAGTAATAGCCTGAGATGCGAAAATTGAACTAAACTGATTAATGGAGTGTGATGAGAAATTAGAACTAATAAAATTAATCAATTTCCATGGCAGAATGGGATTAATGGACTGCGATGGAAAAGTGGGATGAGCAGGATTAATAGAGTGCGATAAGAAAATTAAACTGCTAGGATCGAAGGACTGTGATGGGAAGCGTATGTTGAACTAATGGAATTAATGGAATATGATTCGAAAATGGAACAAGTTTATTTGATTAATGGACTGTGATGAAAAAATGATCATAATGGGATTAATGGAGTGTGATGAGAAAATGGAACTTACAAATTAATGGATTGCGATTGTAAAAAGTAAATAAGGGGATTAATGGAATGCAATGGGGAAAGTGATTAAAGGACAGTGAAGGAAAATGGGACTAAGGGGATTAATGGAGCGTGGAGCGAAAATAGAAGTACTTGGATTAATGGAGCGTCGAGCGAAAATGAGAGTCATGAGATTAATGGACTGTGATAAAGAGTAATGTGTTTAATGGACTTTGATGAGAAAGTGGAACTAAATGGATTAATTTACTGTGATGGCAAAATGTAAATAATGGAGTATTATCCAAAAAATGAGACTAATGGGATTAATGGACAAGGATGGTGTTAGTGAGATTAATAGACTGTGAATGGAAAAAAGAGATAATGGGGTTAATAGACTGCGATGGGACTATGAGGTTTAATGAACCGTGATGCGAAAGTTGGACTAAGGGAATTAATGGACTCCGATGAGAAAATAGAATTAATGGGATTAATTGACTGATGGGAGTAATGGGATTAAATGACTTCGATGGAGAAATGGGAATAAGAGAGTTAATGGAAAGTGATGCGGAAATGGGAGTAATAAGATTAATAGACTGTCCTAGAAAAATTTAAATAATGGGATAATTAAATTCGATGGGGAAATGGTACTAAAGGGATTAATGTAATGTGATAAGAGATTGGAACTAATGGACTGTGACGCGAAAAGGGGACTAATGGAATTAATGGACTTTGATTTGAAAACGGAAATAATGAGATAAATTGATTGTTGTGCGAAAATGGGACTTATGAGATTAATGGAATGCACTAGAAAAATGGAATAAATAGGTTAATGGACTCAAAATCAAAAATGAGATTAATGGACTGCGAGATGGAAATGACTCTAATGGGATTAATGGACTGATAGATTAATAGATGGATAGAACTGATTCGATTAATGGACTGCGATAGTAAATTGAGACTTTGGGATTTATAGCGTGTGATACAAACTGATAATGAACTGCGATGGGAAAATTGGAATAATGGGATTAATGGACTGTGATGAGAATTGGGATTGATGAAATTAATGGACTGTGATGAGAATTAGGACTCATTATATTAATGAACTGCGATAGGAAAATTCGATTAATGTACTGTGATAGGGAAATTGGAACTAATAAGATTAATGGACTGCGATGCTAAAATGGTACTAATGGGATGGGAAATGTAAATAATTAGATTAATGTATTTTGATGCGAAAATTGTTCTAGTGGAATTAATAGACTGTGATGGGAAAATTGAACTAATGGGCGTAATGGGATGCGATGGGAAAATGCAACTAATAGGATTAATTGACTGTGTTGCGAATGTGGCACTAATGTGATTTATGAACTTCGATGAGCAAATGAAAGTAGTGGGATTAATGAACTGAGATTGGAAAATGTGACTAATGGGATTAATGGACTGTGATGCAAAAATGTGACAAATGAGAATAATGGACTGCAATGGGAAAGTGCGGCTAATAAGAGTGTCGAAGAATTGGTGTCCCTACTTTTTGCCGGAGAATTATTCTTCAACTGTTGGCCGTTTAACAATATTTATATATTTAATGACTTTAGCGAGCCAGTCTGACACTACTACTTAGGAAGAGAAATAATTCCTCTATTGGCTGATTTGACTCGTTAATTACTGTATTATGAGAGTACCACAGCGTTTAATCAGTTTTAAGGAAAGAGCCGGTCAACACGTAAGGATCCAATGAAACACCAGGAATTAACCAAAAATATATAACTTTTAATTTATCAATTAACTCAAATATTTACACTAAATTCTATAAGTTTACCTTTGTTCTCACGATTCAAACATTGGCCTACTCTTGACGAGAGCTCTTGATCAATACAAAGTAGGCTTCACGTAAACAAACCAATTGCCAGATAGCTAATTTCTGGAGGCCTCTAAGTTACAGAGTTAAGCCACAATTTACTTTCCACTAATCTAACTAAAAATATGACAGGAATCACGAAATACTATATCTCCTTTAGTTAGCTTGGGTACAGCATTAAAATCCTAGTTAATCAAAACAAATATATATAGTCATTCGGACTTACATGACGTTGATAGGAACAGGAGTTGACGGATGTCACTATACTGGATTTTTCACGAGTCTTCGCGTTGCAGGGGAATAAGGGTGGTTGTCACTGAGACGGTAGAAACCGATGTAGCTCTCTTCTTATGACTTTATCTATCCGGTTATAAGTCTAAAAGACGGAGAGAAAAGTTGTGCTCTCTGGTTCAAGGATTACTCTTCTTGGTAGCTCTTGAGTTCTTCTAGTATCCTCGTCTACTTAGCAGAGTTACCAAACTGGGTTTTGGTATACGAGGTGATCCCGAAAGTAATTAAAGGGAACTTACTTAGGGGTTAATTCTTCTTCTCTCAAAATTACTGAGATTGTAATTTGAGAGTCCCTCAAGTGTGAGCGGATCTTCTTTTGCCTTGCTCCCGAAATTTCTGTTTGGCACTTAGGAATTTTGATCCGGCCAGATCTCTTGCTATGGCTGCGAAGGATAAATCGGTATGACACCGATGAGAAAACGAGACGAACTTCTAAGTCTTAGAAGTCGAATTCGGAACTGGGCGTGGAACTGATCACAATAATCTAGTCCTCTATCGTCTCGGACAGAATAATCTCTTTCGTTCCTCACGGGGCTTATTTATAGACCGGGGACTGCCCCACCTAAGGAGGACGGGATAATGACACTGAGAGGAGCGCGAGGGGGGGCGTGGTGACAGCGCAGAGCCCAGGTCTGCTTAATGAGAGGCACCGACAACCGTCTTTTTGATCTGACACCGCTCTTTGGCGCTCTAACCACGGGCCTCCTGACCTCGTAGGTAATCGGATATTTTGAGAGCTGCTTAATGGCCTTTTTCGGCTACCTTGGTCTTGCAGCCCGACTCGACTACCCACTGGGTGGGGAGATCAGAGCCCGTCGGCAGTTTGACTGTTAGTCAAACGCCTATCGTTCTCACACACTCTCCGAAGAGGGATTTTAATATATTTTTCCGAGTGGCCCTCTGGGTGGCGTTATGTTTTAATTCCTCTACAAAGAGTAATGGACAGTGTTGCGAAAATGGGATTAATACAGTCTGCTGGGAAAGTGAATTAATGGAATTCGATGTGAAAATGGGACTAATGTGTTTAATGGGCTATGCTGGACTTTTGGGATTAATGGATGTGAGGTGCAAACGTAACTAATGGGATTGATGGACCACGATGGGATAATACGACTAAAATGAGTAATGGACTGTGATGGTAAAAATAGAACTAATAGGATTAATAGTTTGTGCTATCGCGCTGTTTTAACCCATCCTTTGGTATTCCCCCATTATATTTTTGTTATAAAAGTTTGAGTCGTTATTTATACGAACTAATATTCTCCTTATTTTCTTGGTACAGAATAAAAAAGTTAAAACCGTTTTGTCTCTTATTATCAATCCTACTCTTACAATATTGCCACTACGTTTCACACCCAAAATCTCGTAATCCTGAGTCCTCCCGATTTCATACAGATCGGTGCCAAACTTTCTCCTCTGCCAATGTCGGGCGTATCTTTTCCAGATCTTAAGTTGTACAAAAACAACAAAGATGTTTTACATAAATAGCGATATTATTTATAAATCTTTTGCAATTGTTTTCGGGTATTTTAGAGAAGAAAATCTATTATGCATTAAAAGGGAACTATTGACTCCATTAATGATTGTAGTTTGGGAATTCAATCAGTTTATTTACCAAGGCTTCCATTAACTTTTAGGATTTCCTTTCGAACAGTTTTCACTCTTTGTCTCCTTTGAAATGTTCTAGGATTCTCAAGTAGTCATAATCTCCGGTTGATAATGACCTCTTTCTATGAATTTGTCCCTGCCATTGTCGAAAAGGTCCTCTCATTCTCAGAATTTGAAGGTGACTAATACTACTATTCCAACACTTCGCATCCTCCGCTATGTTTGTTACGTTTCTTCTGTTCATTCTCCTTTATTTCTAGTTCTATTTCTTTTCCCAAATAGGGTATGTAGGAGAAGAGCATAATGCACCCACATTTCCCCACCTCCCTTCCGGGCGGGCAGGTTATCAAACCTTCCACTTCCGGCCTGATATCTGATGGTTTCCCGCCGGAAGAACCCGCCGACCATTTTAGCTAACCACCACGTTCCTTCCTCGACTGGTTATCGATAGATGGGAGACAATCTTGGCTTCCGGTGCTTCCCAGAAGTTTGCAAAGGACGAAATGGAGGAGATAATCAAGCCGTTCTCACCCGAAGAAGGACGCTTGATATCAAATCTACTTCCGGAGCCATGTGAACCTCTCCCAAGTTTCGAGTATAAGAGATGAATTTTTTTAACCCTCAGTAGGAGAGCTTGCACAGCGTCTGACGGGGAAGGAATTGCCATTTATCTCGCTGTAGTGGTAAATCGTCGAAGCACCAAGTCTTCAGAGAGGAGATCGGTCCGAATTAAGGAGGCTCCTTACCCCGTTGGTCTGCGCAAATCAGTGCGGACCCAAGCTCGAACACACGTGTCAGAGCCGAAGCTACAAACGGCCTCACTCTGGTTCCCTAAACAAGAAAACTACGTCTCGGTTTTTCTCCGTGACCCTACGCGTCGATAGGTCACTCCCCCCCCCCCCTCCCTCACAGAGGCACCCAAGATTCTTCGGAGTTCACGAGCGTGAAGCCCTCTTTAACAAGAAGCTCTCGTCACCGCCTTCTTCCAGCAGAAGAGTGACGGAATTGTGGGATCAGGTCGGTCCCTGGAGAACCTACTTCATTGTCTCCACCCCTTATCTCACCACCTTCACTCACCAGCGCCACCCGAACATCAGGTTCCAAGGTAACCCTTTCCTTTCAAATTGCCTGACTTCACCGCGAAGCTTACAAGCATTACAAGTGTATAGGGATTTGTATGGTGAATAGTAATTTTCAAGCCAAGTGAGATATCCGAGATTCACTTATTAATTTATCTCTCAAAGCACATTATTTGTATATACATATATTTTCTTGTTTAGTGTTTATTAAAACTTTATTTTCATATTGTTGTGTATCTAACTTCCTTTCGGTCGCTTGCTGGCAAAGTTCATTCCAATCCCTCCATAGCCAACCTCTAAGCACTCTGATTCAATAAACCCATTCAGGGCACGGGCCAAACGAAGTATAAAGAGTAGTACGACGACTCATCCGCATTCGAGATAATAGGATATATATATATATATATATATATATATATATATATATATATATATATATATATATATATATAAGAATCGGGGAAAACTCCAACCACTCCTCGGCCTATTCCTCGACAGGGTAAAAGAGGTTATTGCACCTCTTTGGTCAGGTGAAACCTATAATAAGCCTGCTTTTCAGTGTCTGCATCATATTACATTTACATATTTTTCTCTATTTCAAAATCTGGTTTGATTGTGGAGTTAAAGAGGGCAGTGTAGTAATGACTACCCATCGAGTCAAAGAAAATTGCCTTTCACACAGATGCTCGCGATGACTTTGTTTTAATTGTGAAAACTGATCTATACCGGGAAAAGTCTTTGACCCACAACGTGAAATCCAGTGTCCATATCCCATCTGTTCCCTTTGGTGATCAAGTCCTCTCTTTTCAAGTTCAAGTTCAAGTTAATGAAAGTGATGAAATGTGTGGTAGGTTTTAATAGGTGTGAAATTGTTTACTAGTTTGCCCTGGTGTTGAGGGCATCACTAGCATACTTTCTTATTATTGCTTTTTTAATTTTTTAATTTTTTTCGTTGTGTTATAAATTTTGTTTATACTTTTATTAGGTTCCTCCATCGAGTCTTAAGTAGTTTTTTGCTAACTATTCTTTTCTAGTTTCATATAGGCATTTTTGCCTCTTTCATTTGTACTTTGTTATTTTGTAATACTTTATTTTCTTTCTATTTAACTTTTAGTTCTCTCTTCGTGTAAACAGCGTTATTTTACTGTGGGTGGCAGACCTGATAGGAGTGGGATTTCTACTTGCCACATGATCCCGAACTCCGCAGCCGGTGTCATGGCTATGTTTTTAAGGCCATGTTTTTAAAAACCGTCTCGCGAGAGAAGATCCTGACAGCTGTTGTTCGTTCGCGT
The DNA here is from genome assembly GCA_963969495.1 of Ceratothoa steindachneri. NCBI lineage: Eukaryota > Metazoa > Arthropoda > Malacostraca > Isopoda > Cymothoidae > Ceratothoa > Ceratothoa steindachneri. The sequence goes on from OZ018322.1 coordinate 29,600,946, forward strand.
GTCTGGATCTTAGGAGGGAACAGAAGTCAATCTTGGAACGTCCGTCAGTCGCATAGAAACGAGGTTCCCGCATGAGTCGATGGGAGTTGACTTAACTTCTAAGAAGGGAAGGAAATCGCGTTCATCAATGGAACGAAAGAGCAGCAAGCGAGGAGACGAATAAAGAATAACAAGAGGTTCAAGGGAAGACTTTAAAATCTTATGAAGAAATCGCATTTACCTTCAGCTCATCGGTACATAACTCCCCAAAATTGTAAATATAAACATCAAAATAAAATGGAATCAAAGAGGCGCATAAGAATAATTGAAGGAGGGAATAGATTTCAACACCGCCCTCTGCGTACGTGTGTGGTGAGAAGACCCTCAGAGAATGACCTCAAGGAACTCGGTGCCATACCTAGAAAGAGGGTTTTGAAAGGGATATCCGCGGTGACCAATGGAAGCACAGAGTATAACGAGATAGCAAAATAGCAAGGATTTTCAGATAAAATCTCAACAACCCCTTAATCCAAGGCAAACGTAAGACCCAGATTAACAAATGGGGCCCCTCATCCGGGGGTAGGGGGAGTCCAGGATCCATTCTTCGTCTCAAGGTCCTCAAACACGTTCTATTGCATGTATCTTCACTTCACAATTCTACCTTTAAATTACGTCCTCGCGTCAATGACTCGAAACAGGACTAACTTCTCTCGTCTTTGTCCAATCAAGTTTGGCCAATTCTGGTCAGGGACACATGTCAACAAATACACGCACATATATGGTCATAGAAACATAGACAAAGACATGCGCACATACACACTCACTAAGCAAGTCCGTACAAAGGATAATAATTTTGTTTGAGTCGACAACCCCTAATTTATATCTGAATAAGAAATGTAAATTTTGAAATAGCTGAATCATTAAGAGGTTTTGTTCATTTAGAGTTTCATTTGTTTATGTTGTTTAGGATTAGTGAGTAAATTACTCAACGTCCGCACGAAAAACTATGTTTTAGGTTTGCCCTCACTTAAACTAAGTCCAAACCAGTGTGGATTGACTGGGGTATGTTAGCGTATTTGTATTTGAAGCTGCCTTCTACTTCAGAGTTTATGAGGAATGGCGTTATTCTCACTTACACTCTCTTTCATTATGTGATTCCCTCTCTTATTAAATCTGATCTTCTTTCAGCCATTTTGGTTGACAGTCGAGGGATCTTAATAACCCGGTTTGCTTCCCTTTTCTCTTTATCTTTATTTCAAATGATAAAATTTTTATTCTTTCACTCGGTCTTTCTCTTGCCTCCAACTTATGAAATGTCGATTCCTTCAGTCCACCTTTCTCTTGCTTTTAACTAAATGATGAAATTTCTAATCATTTGGTCTATCATCCTCTTGCTTCCAGTGATACAATTTTGATTCCTTTCGTCGATCTTCCTCTTCCTTAAATCTGATGAATTTTCAATTCCTTCAGTCAATTTTCCTCTCGCTTCCAACTGATGAAATTTCGATTGATTCGATCTACAATCCTCTTGTTTCGAGCTGATGAAATTTTGCTTCCTTCAGTCGATCTTCCTCTTGCTCCAGCTGGTGAAATTTTGATTCCTTCAATCGATCTTCCTCTTCCTCCAGTTGATAAAATTTTGCTTCCTTCAGTCAATTTTCATCTTACTTCCAGCTGATGAAATTTTGCTTCCTTCAATCTATCTTCCTCTTGCTCTAGCTGAAGAAATTTTGATTTCTTCAATCGATCTTTCTCTTTTTACATCTGATGAATTTTCGATTCCTTCAGTCAATCTTTCTCTTGCTTCCACTTGATGAAATTTCGATTCATTCGATCTACAATCCTCTTGCTTCCAGCTGGTGAAATTTTGATTTCTTCAATCAATCTTCCCCTCGCTCCAGCTAATAAAATTTTGCTTCCTTCATTCGATCTTCTTCTCGCTTCCAACTGTTGACATGTCAATTACTTCACTCCATCTTCGTCGGCTCAATGACTGTCTTGGCAGAAACATGGAGGCGGAATCAAAATCCTTTTATGCCCTTTTAAATTCTTTCGAACACAATGGTGTTGGGAGGAGGATTTCCCCAAGTGAGGGATTTATAAATTATTTTAATTCAAAAAGAAAGAAACCTGAAGCCCTCGCGGCATTGGGTGGGTAGATCCATGAGAACAGTCGCGGCGCAATGTCACGTAACTTTTAGTTCCCCTCGACCGTCTCCCATCTTCTTTGCCTAGCCGCCCATATTCCTGCCATGTAGTCGGTGTGAGGAAGAGCGAAACACTGGCCAGGTCGCCCAGTCCTCGCGCAATCTCCCTCATCGGCGCACTCATTTCCCGTAATTCCTACATGTCCAGGAATTTAGGGCTTTCCTTGCGGCTCACAACCACCGTATCCATGCAAGAAAAAAATCAAACCACACACCTTGTTCAAGCTTCTTGTCATTTTATCTATCCTTCTAAATTCCATCTCTTAAAATCATCTGGCAACATTTAACTCAGTATGTAGGAACTGTACAACCACCATTGTTGTCGCACTCACTCTGCAGAGATGCGACGACGCGTGAAAGTTACTTCTGAGCTCTTTCCAAGAATTTTACGCTTGAAGACTTCAGGGAGGACTCTTTCTGCGATTTCAAGAGAGGTGGGAAGGTCCAAGAGTATGATTTTTCGCGTTCTGAAGTTAAACAATGAAAACACAGCCTATAAATCTCCTGCCAACGTCGGTCGACCAACATAACCACTGTCCGAAAAGATAGAGCTATTAAGCGCTTCTCTAGCGAAGCCGCTTCTCTCGTTTTGTTATATAATGAATAATTAGGAGTGGTGAAACCCCTCCTTACAGGAGCTTCTAGCTCTGGATGGGTTTAATCAGTTTATTCAACCCCTCCCAAAAAAATCCCCGTGTCAGATCAGGTAGAACGTTCGTCTTTAAGATGCTATTAAAAAAGTTCATGAGTTCGAAGATATGGATCATGTGATTTCCTTATTCATTGAACTTTTACCAAAGCCTCAAGTGGTGGAAGAGCTTGAGTGTTCTAATGATTTCAATAGCGATGCCGTGGGAAGTTTAAACTCCTGGCAGGTTCACCTAAGGCGGTAAGATCTTGGATGAGGTTCCAGACTAAACTCAACCAACAGCAAGACCCTAACGGCGGATCAAGCAGACATGGATCATATAAAATTCTTATGTCTGGCTCCGGTGGAGGAGGGCAGCGCCCAGCGGGCAGGCGCGACAAAGAAGGGCCTTAATAGACCAAGAACCCGGTAGCCCGATGCAACCAGCCTCGCTGTGGACGCGTTACTGGCCAAGTTCGCGCAGCTACGGTCACCCGAAACAAATTCCTCAGCGAATAGCATTCGTCTCTGTTTTCTTTACGCGAGGAGACCAGATAACTGACGACGAAACCCTTGCTCGGACACGAGCTGGATCCGACGACGACGACGAGGAAACAACCCTTCGAAACTGCAGGATGAATTTCTCTAAAAATAGACCAATAGTAGCAAAGAAGTGATCCGTTTAACAGTGTTCCGTCGTCTCAATGCATCTGATTCAAAAGCTCGTTCTCCGGCAACTAACCCGATCATCAGTAAGAAGAACCAGAAGGCGAGACTCGAATATGCTAAAGCTTATGTTGTTTGGAGGGACGAAGATTGTGAAAGAATCATTTCAGCGACGAAAGTAAATTTAATTTGGTTGGATCTGATGCCAGACTCTTTGTTAGGCGCGCTGCAAGTAACAGACTTAACCCTAAATGTGTTAAAAATTCTGCCAAACACGGATGAGGTAGCGTCATGGCGCGGGCGATATTTTAGTCAAGGAGTTGGTCTGCTAGTGCGAATAATTAAAACGGTAAACGAGAATATATACCTAAACTTCGGACATCAACATGTTATACCTTCCCTCCGAGCATCCCTGAACCAGCCAGCAGTATTTATGGAGGATAACGCGCCATGACATACTGTAAAAGGATTAAAATATTATATAGAGCAAGAAGATATTGAAGTAATGAAGTGGCCTGCTCAGAGCACGAACCTGAATCCAATTAAGGACCTGTGGAAGATCATTGGAGACAAAGCTCAAGACCAGCAGCCTTCAACTGGGACTGATTTATGGACGAAAATTGAACAAGAATGGAACAAAATAACAAATCTTGCTTCGTTTTTAGTGTATTTGTTTGCTAAGCAATTCTGTGAATGGTCGTTTTCTTATTTTGTACGTGTCAATATTATATATTTTTTTATTTAGTATAATTTATTGAGTTTACGATTGGATCATAGAAATTCTTCATAAAATATATCAAATGCATGCCTTTATGTATCATGGCAATTTCATTTACCTACTCATCATATCTTTGAAAATATTTTAATAAAGGACAATCCTTCTCTTTTTTGTTCTGTAGTGTACCTATCAATAAAGAATAGCTGAAGAAAAAAGTAGAGAAACAAATCAAAATAAATAACGAAGATAAAGAAACAAAACAGCAAAAAAAACTAATTAAACAATGGCAGCAACCATTGAAGAAGTCATTAGACCCAAAGTTACCTTAGAGACCCTGCGTGAGGTCCACCTCCTCCGAGTACTCTAGAACCCTTGCAACGGGCGCGCAGGAACCCACCCCCATGTAGTAGCGACAGAGGGTTGTGACCCTGCAGGCTAGGGCATTAATCTAAAAGGTGACGCCCAGTCTGGGAAGCCAGTCCTTCTACAATGCTCCCCGATAACGCTCCACCCTCTACCGCTGTGTCGGCGGGTCTGTCCATTTCCTAAGCACGCTCATTTCCTACTTACCCAAACGTGTCATGGAACCTTGCAGAAAACGATCTCCATATCAACTCTGAGTCAGAGGAGACGTGACATCAAAAATTTTAAATTCTACGAACAAGGAGATACGGAGATTTCAATGGCTTTAGTGCAGCTAAAGTACTTCGGGAGTCGGTAAAGCTATCAAAGTGGCATCTACACCAGGTAAGGTGAATAATATCCGTGCCGAACGAAATATCGCAACTAGCTTGGCCGATGTACATGGTACCAGTGTCAGTACAGCACACTTCAAACAGGGAGTAGATTGGTAAGATTCCAGTGTGAAACAAAGTGTGTTCCAAGAGCTAAGAACTCATTAATACAGCTGTTGTTATACATAAGAGCAGAGGCGTGGCGACAAATATTTAATGGTGAAATTTTCCATGAATATATCTTGTACAGAACCATCGGCGCTTCTGCCTAAAGAATGACAGATCTCTTAAAGTAGTGGCATAGATCTAAAACTGAAGGGTTTAGAGTGTGATTGGCGTCCCCCTTCGATATAAACCCTGTAAACGTCGGCGGATAATAAAACATTAAGGCCTAGGCAGACATCGGATTTGCACGCCGGGATCATACACTGTACAATATTTAAAGCGAACGGCATCTTTCCAGCGTCAACCAGTAAACTCTTATTTGCAGACAAGGGAAAAACACTAGTTGCCAACTATCCATCGTACACGTAGAGCTAGAGGAGTACAACTCGCAACCATACTCCAATTTTAACCGAACAAAGGAGCAGTAGAATAATCTAATGGTGGTCCTATCAAAAGCCTACATGTATAATTTTATGGAGCAAAGAATTTCCATGGCACAGATACAAGAGAACCTAAAGCTGCGAATGTGCATCTCCGAGGCGAGGCGCCGGTCAAAAACAAGACTAAGGAAACGAATTGACTCTGCCACATCTATGCAAACCCCACTCAGAAAAGATTTGGGGTTTAGGAGATGCCTACAACGGCTACAGAAATGCATCACCTTGGGCTTAGCTAGAGAAAATAGAAGCCCATGAGCTTTAGCATTACGAGAAAGAGGTTCAGAGCCCGTTGGAGACGAGGCTTTAAAGTGGGTATCTTGGGCGCTCACAAATATATAGTAAATTATTCTACGCCAATATGATACGATGTTTATTGCAAAGTGAGTGACAATGACAACACTATCCAGTGGAACAACCAGTTCTTGCCTAATGGGTCCAGAAAGAACACCCTTCCCCCCTACGAGGAAACGACGATCTCGCCGGAACTCAAAGAAAAAGCCCGCTAAGCGTCCCTTTTCTTCAATGAAGTGAGATATTCTATGATATAATACCGTGTTAACAAGCAGTATTACAAGCTTTCTCCAATCAAAAAATATAATAGCTAAATGTGACCTACGAATAAAGACTTCACACACACACTATTCTCCAGGCCAAACAGCGTCTCCGACGTGGAGGGTAACACGGGAGACGCAGTGAGGCACCCTTCCCTATCCAAGAAATAATCTAATCGAAGATTTGCCATTTTCTTAGACAGCCTGCACACGCAGAAGGTTGTAGAAAGAGTAGGAAACGATGGGATACAGTAATCCCTCTCTGGCTTGCAGAAAACAAGCAAGGTAACAAGTCACAAAGAATCATGCAAGTTACCCTTCTACCCGATTTTTTTATCCAAGTATCAAAGAAGGGTATATGGAGTATCACCTGGACCTCGGATGGTACCTCCAAATGAAGTGAAAGTTGAGCACAACTCACTGAGCAAAAACTAGTCTTTTACAAGCTCCCTGCCACTTGAGGGAAAGTCCTCCACTTGGTGACCTTCAGCGACCGTGCGACGTTCTTTGAGAGCTGGTAGAGTATTCGGGCATGGTTTAGAGAGCAGAAACTCCCATATTACTGGTCTTCTTCAAATTTGGGAAGGGTGTGAGGACTGCCAGCTTCTGGGATTCATCTCCTCTAAGTCAAGCCACTCCGTCATGGGATGGGGGGGATTTTTTGCGAAGCGGTCACAGGCTGGGGAGATGGAGCTCCGGTGTTGGACGAAGCAGAGATTAAGCTTTTCTTCGTGCTAGTCGGACCAGTGTGGCATCTGGGGGAGACATAACCGTCTCACTTAATCAAATGATTTCTTGAATGGTTACTTGAATGCAAGAGTACTTGGGCACTATCCCCTTTAATTAAATTATTTATTGAATGACTACGTGAAAGCAAGATTGCTTGGGCACTTTCCCAGATAATCAAATGATTAGAAAGGGACATATGCATAAATAAAGCACTTTATTCGCTCCAACGACGAACATTGGACTGATGTTGTTTTATTGTAACACGAAGTTCTTTGCCCGTGAGTCCGGAGCTTGGTTCTTTTCTTCTTCATGCTTTTGTTATCTTCTCTGTCTTTCTTTTTTTTTGCTTTAATTTATCTTGGGTTTTGGGCGGTTGAAATTAATTACGGCGACTGGTCCCACTGGATGCATTCGCCAGATGGTTACTATTTAATTAATAAAAAAATAAATCGCGTCAATCACTACAGTCGGTTTTATAAATAACACCTGTTTCTAACGCTATACATATATACATCAAAGCCATATATGGACATTTTAATCCATTAATTTTTCTTGGAAGATTATTTAAAAAAAATTTGTAGAGAGACTACATAATCACCCGACCTTACTTTCTAACTTTAATTTGTGGGGGCTCTATTTAAAATAATCCCTGGTGGCTTTTGTCATCCGTTAAATTATGTAGACTAATCAGAAAATAATTCACGATTTAAAATGCAAAATCTCTGAAGAAATCGAATTGATCCGAAAAAAAAACCTTCCTTTCAGACATCAGGAGAGAAATGGCGGCATGGGAAAAAAGACTGCTCTATTCGTACTGGTAACCATTTACGAAATGTTATTTTCAAGAACTAAAGTGAATATTAAATAAAATTTTCCTTTCACACGATATATGTGTCATTGTTTTGGGATTAAAACTCTGTAAAATATTGAAGTTTAATTTGGGTATCATTTAAAGACTGTGGGTTCGTAGGATTGATTTGGGGAGTCACTAAAGAAGGATATCTTTAAACTCTTCAAGCGTAATAAGACCAAATAGTTTGTTTACTAGTAAATTGCGAGACAGCCATTAACTCTTAACAATTTAAAGTTTATAATCAGTTATGCATTACTAGAGCTTCTTTTAAATGCCCTATTCAAAACGATATTAATTTCTTGACAACCTATGTGATACTTTTTCCATAAAGTAACTACAGTTTAGCTCCTATATAGCGTCTGTACATTTGTAATTTCTATGCTTAATTGCCTAATAAAAACATCTATATCTGAAAATATTTATTGAAGTACCATAGTATATAGAATTGTTCTTAATAGATCACAATGTTAGATTAGGTGCCAGGTTGACAGTGGTACGGGGATATGGCGTGATACCCAATAAAGTACTTAGCTTTATAATGGTTGAGGAGGATCCCTGTATTAGAGAAAAAGTGCTTTCCTAATCCTCTGTCCAGCCCACCATAAAATCCCTCTGCGTCTTCAAATAACTAGCAATAAAGTAATGGGGTGTTTGTGATTCAAATCTCTCTATAAACGATTTCAGCTTCCTCTAAACAATTTCTTATCCTGTAAATATGAAGTTAATCCCAATATGAAATCAAATCCTTCCTTTCTTTGTGCAGATCTAATCGATTCTTTGAGGTTTATAACAAATCTTTGACGTTAAGAATTCATCGAATAATTTGAGCTCGTTCGAATGAGCTCCCTCGCTTCTCATGCGAGCCGAAAGTTGTTTGGGCGGAATGCGCACGCGTACAGATGTATTGCTGCGCAGCGCACACGGGGAAGGGAGGGGGGTAGGTTGGCATATACTTTGTCCTCGTGTGCCTTTGCTGAAGATGCGACTAATCTTTCCTACCCTCCTCCAGCCTAATTTTGTCCTGCAGCTCTACTTTTTTTCGAGGCTGCCATCAGGAGCCGCAGAATGCCCCATAAGCATCCGTGCATCGCCTCGCTTAAAGAATGATCGCCCTTATAACCGACGGATCCTTTTGTGCCCCTGGCTACCGTTAATCTTGTCCTTCCTTCCAACCTGAAAGATGTTAGCAGTCATTTTGGCAACCATGGTGTAGCTGACATTTTGAGGTTTGTATACCCACGCCCACCCAAACACCCGCAGTTTTCCCTCTCAGGCCCAAAGCCTGCGGGATATCTGTGGTTCTATATCTTCCGCGCATTTTCCCTTCATCAATCTTCACCATTTCATAAATTTCAAGTTATTTTTTCCACATTGAACTACGAAGATGTGTACTCCCCACACAAGTTTTTCACCAACATTTAAATTTGACTACATATGTTGACTATAGCAAACTAAGTCATACCCGAAAAATTTAAGACACCTCCATCTACCCCCGCCCCCCTAAAAAAAATCATTTTCCTTTTCGCTTAAAAGAAAACAGATCTTCGAGTCAGATGAACCTGACCCCCTCCCCCCTCTAATTTGTGTGGTTGTAGGTCATACGTAAGTCGACACACACATGACAGCCCAATAAATCCTATCACAATACGCCCATGCACACCGCTTCAGTCGTGTTCACACACCCCGGTGTGCGTGTAAATGAGAGGGTGACGTGAGTACTGAGTTTTCGACGTCAAACGGCGATTCCACTGATTCGAACGACAAGACTCACAGAGAATCTTCTGGAAGAGGCAAATTATGCTATGGCTCCAGGGTATTGAAATCACAGTTATCCTTCTCTTAGGTGGACTCCCTACCATGGCTATGAGCCCCACCTACCCGTCCCCACCGTGATGGAGGCAACCTCCCTTAGTGTTAGCTTTTTAAAAAGAATCCGGACGGAGATCGAACTGCCGACCCAACGATTGCCGGGCAAACGCGCTAACCACTATAACTACCGGGGTCCATGACCAAGCTCGCTTCACTTGCCTCAACAAGGGTTGGTGAACGGTGAAGAAGAAGAGACAGGAGATGGATTCGGATCATAAAATCATATTTAAGACACGATCAGTAAAAATCTGAGGTTTTTACCTGAGGGATCAACGGGTCGCCCATTCTTCTCAGATAATGAAGAGCTGGAATGTTGCAACACGACGCTGCGCTCCCAACATTCTTAACTGTAGATCTAAAAAGGCGTAATGTACACGCGGATAGGGTATATTCGAATTGGTATACACTGGTTGCGTGTGTGTGTGTGCATATGGATGTAGGTGTGATGAAGAACCAAAATACAGGTGACGTTATTATTCAATATTGCGATTCTAGAAAATCCAGAACGAAGCAGACGAACGCGAATTCTTGCTCTGAGGAAGAGCAGCATCAGGAGCAGGAGTAGGAGTAGTAGTAGCATGAGCAGCACTAGTAGTAGTCGCAGCAGTAGTAGTAGTAGTAGTAATATTAGTAGCAGTAGTGGTAGTAGTAAGAGGAATAGTAACAGGAATATAAGTAGTAGTAGTAGCATTAGCAGCAACAGTAGTAGTAATAGTAGTGGTGATGCTAGTAGAGGTAGTAGTAATAGTTAATAATAATAGGGGTAGTAAACCCTCTCACAGCCAATAGACCACATCTTACTTACCATAAGTCGACCAAAACTGAGCAGAACAACCGAACAAAGTCACACCTTCAATACACAATACCACAAAACCATAAGAGAGCTAGAAACGATACATTTAAGCAATCATTTACACAACAAACAGCTCCCAACTGTTTTAAACGATGAAAAAATACACACATCCAACCACCACCTACACTCAAATCTCTTCTCGCTCGAGAAAAAAAAAACTCGCTCAACATACCACTGTATTCTGCTCATGACCCACTATTTCACAATTTTGCCACTACTCACCAGCGGCAACAACAGGAAAACACGAGAATTGAACACAGACACCATACTTCAACTACCTTTCACATTTCCAATACACTGCACTCACTATAAAATCTCACAAGCTGGAATCTCAAACCAAATCTCAAACATCCACTTAAAACATCTTGTTCCGACGCCAATGTCCCTACTTACAGACATCTTCAAACATCCTGGTTAAACAACATCCCCCCACCTCCACTCTGGTAGCACGTGTGTATCGTCCCCACCCTCGAACTAAGCAAGCCACCAAACCTCCGCGCCTCCTACAGACCCTATCTCACCACTTCCTCTCAACCATCACAAAAACACATGAAAAAACTAATCCTGAAGATATCTAGTCTCATCACACCTTTCTCACACACCCATCATACCCCAGAATAAAACTCGCCACAAACACACTAATGTCCCCAAAACGCCCTAGACATCGGCAAAGCCTTTGAGCTGTCGCACGCTACATTTTCATACAAAAAAATATACTACACTCCAACTACCACACCATTGGCAAGAAGTTGATAGCAAACCCTTCCTGTAACATGGACAACCAGCTCCTTCAACACAGTGGCCAATCAAAAAGGGGGACGAAAAAATTCCAACTAAGTCTCTCAAGGCGCCATCTCCTCCACCCTCTTTCTATCACTTCATTCATGATATACTCCTCCCCACTCCACAAACACTCCGCCTAAACATCTACGCATATGATTTATCTATCACATGTAAGTCTACCTCTGTTACACAGGTTCCAGAATACTAAAAAGTGCTTACGACCCCATCAAAACTGGTTCCCACGAAACAAAATGTCCAACTCAACACAAGAATCAACAGTCACTCTCTTCACCCCTGATTGGCACGAATCAAACCCCAGCACACACATCATACTCTAGCGCCAACCACTCACACTCAACCGTAACTTCACGAGACTCGCACATGAACTTCAATCAGCACACAAGTATCATTACACCAGAGGATATATCCAAACTCAACACCATCTGAGCAATCACACACACGAACTTCTGCAACACAAATAAACAACACTAAATATACAATCTGATAGCTTATCCACACCACCCTTAATTACGCAGATCCGGCCTGGGTAGCACCCATAGCTACCAAAAACATACACAAGGTACAAATATTCCGAACCACTGACCTCTGCATTACAACTGATATTATTAAAACCACCCCCTATGCACCACTACGCTGAAACCAAAATCCACCACTCACCAAATACCACCTAAACCCGGTAGGCACAAAAAGTTTAAGCAAGCTGCGTTGCCTCTCAGCCCACTACACATTCTCTCCCTAGAACCAAGTAAATCGCCTTTAAAGAAATAGAAAGTGGACATTTGTACAATTTTTAAAACAATTACCAATGAAATAAATAGTTCCTTAGAAGTTCAAAGAGGCAAATGTAACCCCAATTTTCAAGAAAGACATAAAGGCTAATAACTTTCGTCCTATTTGCCTTATTTCGGTAGTTGATAAACTCTTGGAGTCTATTATTAGACAGGATCGTTGGACATCTGGAGATAAATAGCTTCTTAATGAATGACTCATAGCATGGCTTTAGATTTGGACGCTCATGTCTAAATAATTTGTTTGAATTTTTTCACGAAATTATCGCAAGGTATGACCAAGATAAAGCTGTAGATGTAGTTTATACCGCTTTCAAAAAAGCTTTGGACGCCGTTCCTCATAAAAGACTTGATAAAGCTAAACGTGCACAGAAGAGGGCCAGCGTACAAAAATGGATTAAAGAATAGTTGGAAACCCGTAGGGAGAGAGTTTTTGTCAATGGAAATAATTCTTGATGGGCATCGGTCAATAGCGGCGTACCTCAGTAGGTCTGTTCTCTGACCATTGGGTGTTTTTCTTAATATACATATAAAAACTACCTTGACTTGAATATGTTAAAATTTAAAAAAACTCTGTAATCTTACAAAAGGAAAATAGGGTTCTAGGATAGATAGCTCGATATATTGCGCTTAAATCAAAGGATATTCTTCCCGCCTCCCTCCGGTGCAGGAACATGCGACCTATAACAGAGCCAAGTAAAATGGAGGAGGCCAGCCTCCTCCAAAACGTCATATAGTTCGCAAGTCTGTGTACACGAACCGGGGGGGAGGGAGGGATTTAGGTATGGGCAATATAGGCAGCCGCCCAGGGTGGCATCTTGCCTGAGGGGGTATGGATTGCGGGAGGGAGAAAAAAGTGACCACCGAGTACTGAGAGCGTCCCTCCTTTTTCTATCCTTGTTAGTTTTTTGTTATTTATGGTTGTTATTGCATAGAGTTTGTCTACTTATTTAGTATTTATTTTTGTTGTTACATGTAAAAGCAATGATAATTATGTGTTATTGTTACACTAGATGAATAATAATAATAAACAGAATAGGAGCTTCTGACTATTTGGGGGGAGGTCCAAACATTCAACAGGGTGCCAAAGAGGTGTTTCGCCCAGGGCGCCAGACCTGCCAGAACCTCCCTCCACTGAGGGTGGGTGGGGGTACCCAGCCGAGTGGGCACACGTTCCTCTTCCACGCCAAGTCAATGGTCATGGCCCTTAGACCGAAGGGGGCGTTTCCATTGTAGATTTTTCCCTTCGCGATGCATGAAAGGTCCCCACCCGAGGGGGGGGGGGAATGTATATGTTAGAATTGTCAATTTAACCACAATGTGAAGGTAACCAATCATTACTACATGAACCACAAACCACGGGTGTGTATATTGCGGTTTGCATGGCAATTGTAACATATAGGGGGCACCTACGGGTGCCCCCCCCCCCTCCGAGTCATTTGACGGAAAAGCGACTCTTAAAATAGCAAATTGGAAATTCTTTTTAGGTCTATGTGGCTGAGGAGGGTCCCCCAGTCACGCCCGACGCAGAAGAAGGTGGCTAGCCGTTGCTATAGCAACTGGATACTTCGGTGCCACGGGCCCCACGCCCATATTAAGAGAGGCGGCTCGGAGATGGACCCGAGACACCTAACCCACTCTGGGTATGGGCAGGTGACCCGGGGATGGGGGAGGACGAGGCGGAAGAAGGCTAGCTAGGTACCGTATCAGTGACGGAACGGAGCAGGCAAAAAGACGCATCGGTAAACGAAAAAACAACATCGGAGGTGAAGGGATTCGAGCCGCTGTAATCCAAGGAAAGGAGATTCAATCCACTCGGCAATCTCCGAACCCCTTTCCTCCCTACAACTTTCCTCTCTGGACCACCTCAATGGCGAAGGGAGGGGGGTGGTAATTTATTTAGAAAAGGATAAAACTGATGTAACTAAAGAGGGTACTTCCACTCAATGATGAAAAGAATGAGGGGAATGACAGGGATGAATAAAAGAGGAAGAGGGAGAGAGGTGGAGAAGGTTTAGCAGAGCAATGGGCAACTACATAAAGCCCCTAATAAAGGGGTTGGGAGGGTGTAATGGACATCTCCAGGCACAAGTCCATGCAAAGAGGCACCAGGTCTCAGCACTACGAACATGAGTCTCATCACGGAGTAGGAGGAAGAAAAAGGCGATAACCAACAACGGCTGAAGAATAAGCTAGACAAGCAGACCGACAGATGGATAGACAGACAGACAGGCATCCATATATATATATATATATATATATATATATATATATATATATATATATATATATATATATATATATATATATATATATATATATAGCAACCTCTAAATATTTTTGATTGACAAAAAAATTTACTCACACTGTTTTTATGCCATAAATAATCAAATTAGGGAATGCCCCGAAAAATCTGAGATGGTCGACATTTTTGCATCACCCTAATATATATATATATATATATATATATATATATATATATATATATATATATATATATATATATACAAAGAAAGCAACTACAGGATCTGCGGGTTATTATACAACCAGCACAGGGCTACGCCATTTTTATTTTATGCCTTTCAAATAAAATTTGAAGAGAGAAAGAAAGATGCAGAAACCTGGTGTAGCTGACTATAAATACATATAGAACAAGAGGAAGAAGAATTGGACGCGATGAACAAATGAGAAAGAGAAAGGGACATTGGAAGAATCCAGAATCAAAGGGAGCAGAGGGCGGCACAGTGTGGTATAAAAATTCCTTGGAAGTTCCTATCTTAGGGAGATACTGGGTTTGATGGGGTAACGCTTTGGGCGAAACATAGTTACTGTGCCTGGTAGCTTAGCGGTGAAGCATCTGACCGGTAATCAGCAGACCCGGGTTCGAGTCCCAGCCAGGAATTCAAAACTTTTTTCCCCTGGCGTTATTTGTGTCTTCTCGGTAAAGGATCGCCTTCACTGTGCCGCCCTCTGCTCCTTTGATTCTGGATTCTTCTAATGTCCCTCTCTCTTGCCTTTAAAAAAAAAAATCCGCTTTCTTGTCTCATTTGCTCATTCGCGTCCAATTCTTATTCCTCTTTTACTATATATATATATATATATATATATATATATATATATATATATATATATATGAATGCAATGTCCCGCAGGAAAAAATGAAAAGGTGTTTCCGAGTACTTTCGAACTTTATTAAGTTCCTTATCAAGGATAACTACAAGAAATCACCAATGAGGAAGACGGAAAGGAAAAGGTAAAGATTCACATTAAGAATTACAAGAAGCAGGTAGTAAGGTCAAACTGAGAAGACGGAAAGGATAACAGATTAAAAGAAATGGAGATAGCCTAACGGGAGAGATTATAAGACACGAGGAGCGAAAGAGTGGGGGAAATACAATCTACATAACAGAGCAGTGACATAATTAGAAAAAAAAACAAACAAAATGGGCCCGCATAACTAAAGATTGTATATAAAACTAAAGAAAAAGTCAGAACTAATTTCTTTAAGTATTAGTTTTTTAATTATAGCATCTATTTTATATAAGCCAGGGGAAAGGTTAAAATTACCACATTGGCTTATAAAAACACATTCAAGGATATTCCTTTTATATGGTCATTGGGACGATAAATAAATTTTGCCGAATTCCAGTTAATTAGATGGTCCTCGGCAAAATTTATTGTGCAGGCTTTAAAGCCTGCACAAGCTGTAGCTTGTAGGGGGTCAGTCGCAGGCGTTTTCTTATGTATTATGATACGCCAAAGAGTCGACTTGCGGTCCGAGTTTCCAGGCCTGCTTTTCGTGCAGATTTCTCTGGACTTCGGCTAAACGTTTCCCGAAGCTGGTTCACCATCTCTTATACAACTACAGGCCGTCCAGATCCTTTTTCCTGACACAAACAGCCTTTCTCTTAAAACTTCTTCTGCTACGTCCAAATCTGCTTACCAGTTGGCGCATGTTTATGAAATCTAACGAATCCACGTTGTGAATTCACATTTGACTCAGTTTGGGCGTACTTCAATACGAAAAACGCCTTTTCTGTTGCAGTAAACTCATGAATAATTCTGAAACGAGAAATATACTTAAGATTATACTTTATAAATGTATTGAATTCTAGACATATTGTTAAATTTTGAGACAATTTGGGCCAAAATTGTTCTTTTTTAGGTGATGAAATGATGGTAAATTTCAGGGGATACCTGGTATCTATCTATATTTATAAATCCCTAAATCGACCGGAAAAACGTGAGCTGGGTTTAGACCGTCTTAGGGTCTAGCTATGTGCTAAATTTGAATAATTAAAGAACTGTGTAAAATAATGGAACCGCGCCTTTTTTGAGGAGGGGGAGGCATTATGGCCATAGGAGCAACCTTTGGCTGGAAATTGGCCAGATCGGCCGCTAAACAAAAAATGGTCAAAAGTAGCACTTCTTCCCCCAAAATTTTTACCAATTGTACGACCACTGAAATTAACTCATTCCTTTTTGTTCTTCCACGTGTTAAGTATGAGGGCACTCGGGTATACAACAATGTTTGTGTAAAAAGATCTTGCTGACGAGTTTGAAGCAAGGAAGTTAGGGTGGTGTCCTTTGGTGCCTGCGCCACTTGAGCAGCATTAACTACGGTGAAGTAGACCCTTTGGTAAAGACGAAAAATATTATCTACAAAGAAGTGTTGTGATATAGCATCGGTTAAACAATAATTTGTAAAAATATTAGAATTTCAACCTGTATCTTGCAAAAAATTATGGGGATCTAAACATCGCACTTGTGAGGCTCATCAATATACACAATGGCTATGCAGCCATCTGCTCAAAATAGGTTAATTGCAAAGCACTCACCTCCATTAAATCAGAGTGCTTAAAAAGCATTAACTTAAAACCAAACATACCACCTCAAATAAAAAGTCATCGCAGCGTCATCCTTCGCCGTCTCGCTTTCTGGATCTCTGGGTTGGGGGGCATTTCGTGGAAGAAATTCACACAGAGGTGGATAAAAAACACACTTGGGCTAAAGTTGCTGAGGTAATTAAGTTTAAAGAATATACTTATGTCTTCAAGATTATCTTTTGCGACACGGCAATGGCGAACAATGCTGCGGAGGAAGGTATGCTCCTCTTTGACGTCCGAGTCTGCCCTGAGCAGATCGAACGTGAGGAGTTTATCGACCTCTAGATGTGCTTCAAGTGCTATAAGTACGAGGAGCACACCATGGCCACCTGCCCAAGGGGTAACGCTCTTTTATGCTCCATTTTTCCTTCAGATACACATTCATGGAGCAGTTGCAATAGCACTTCCTTGAAGTGTCTAAACAGTTCAGGAGCGCATAAGACCCTATACGTGGCTTGTCCAGTCAAGAAAGAGAGGCTTAAAAAAAAATCAAACAAGAAAAGACAGGCTGAAGAAGTTAAGGTAAATTGCACCTATGAAAAGGTTGCAAAGGATGCCATTGTGAAATCTCAGGAAAATAAGACATACCTGCACATCGAGAATAAAAACTCGACCAAAATTATGTGTTGCATCTACATATTATGCTCACATGGCGAATCTCTCATCCCCGGGGACTTTTACGAAAGAGCTAAATAGACAGAATGCTGGCGCATAATGACATGCAAGAAATGTGGTTTCCAGAGAACTCACAGTCCGAGGAGGTTCTAAAAATTAGTCTCACTCCTCAGTGCGAGACGAGTTGCCAGAAACTCCCCACCACCGGCAGCGTCCTAGCTCCTTCCAGGGACCCCAGGATTCAAGCACAGGCAGCGCGAGATGCAAACACACACACTGAAAAACAAAACAACACGCAAAACAAACAAACACTCAAACGCAAGCACAAACGGAAATTGAAGTTTTGGTGATTGAGACTGCGAGACCCAAGGGAGGAGCGCATTCGCCCCCCTCCTGGAAAAGGTCGCAGCCTCAAAGACGTTCAAGATCGTCCTCTTTTTGTAAGAGAGAATCTAGTCACGTATACCACTAAAAAAAAATACAAGTGAAGGTTTACGCCGCCGAAAGGTACCCTTCCCTAAAAGAGATGACTTCCCTAAATGTAACTGAAGGAGTAATATCCGGAAAGTACAAATGGGAATTTTGTACTTTCCGAAAAGTTAGCGAAAGTAAAAGCTGAAAGATGCCACCCAAATCTGGTACTCAGAGACATCAACAAGGCCTTTGACAAAGCATGGAGAAGAGGCCTGCAATACAAAATTTTACAACTGGGCCTCGACCCCATACTTGAAAGGATACTCTGCGATTACGTGATGTAGAGGAGAGCGTATGTGCTCGTTAAAGGCTTCAATGGCCCTGAGTTTGAACTCGAGGTGGGAGTGCCACAAGGTGGGTGTATAAGTCCCCTGCTTTATAATATATATACAATCAACCTTCCCTAACCTCTGACAGAAGGCTCTTTATACGTCCAGTTTGCAGACAACATATCGATGATCTGCACGACACCTTATCGGAATGTGAATTATATGGCACAGAGTACGGCGGTAGAAATCGAAAACATAAACTCTTACGAGAGAAGATGGAAGATATCTACCAATGCCCAAAAGTTCCAGATAATTATACTATTTCGACGGACCCTCGCAGACATCTGTGTGGGGAGTGTACGCATCTCATACCGCACGGAGGGCACGGTTCTGGGACTCCGGATTACGACTGGTGGGTATAGGAGTCATGTGAAATGGATCGCGGCGAATGCACGGAGGGACCTGGATGAATTCTAACGATTCATGGACCTAAGTTCCTTCAATATACTCAAAACCTACAATGCGTGCATCCGATCCAAACTCCTGTACCTCCCGGTCCCTATCAACGCGAGTCCCAAGACCCAAGTCCTTAAACTGCAAAAAGTTAAAAATATGGCTGCTTAATTATAACGAGAACCCAAAGGAAAGAGAGGAGAAGGCATGGTGAACTGGGGTTGACCCCCATAAACGTGGAGCTTCAGAATAGAACAATGAAGATCTGAGACACCGTACACCGGCATCTCCCTCCCGAGTTTGTGCTCGAGCACGTGAACTTTAATGACGCAAGACACGCAAAATCTTTTAAAAGTAGCAGACTGCTCATCAACAACGACATAAACCCAACGTTCACGTAAAGTTCCGATCACGAAACAAACGCAAACAAAGCCAACATATAAAACCCATTTTCTTTTTTCTTCTCCCCCCCTTCTTTGAATTAGTAAAATTCAAATTCCCCAAAGCGCGACCAGCTCACTAAAATACTTTTTTTCAGCAAAAACAAAACAAAACAACAACAAAATAAACAACGCAAAATCTAAACCTAAAAACCCAGATTAAAAATACTTCAACAGCAGGAGGGACCAAAAATCCCTCTGCTATAAAGGCTTGAATGCCTTTTGTATATATATTTAAATTACATACGAGGGCCGGTCAATAAGTTTTGCAATTTGGATATAAGGAAACGAGATATGAGGAAAAGTGTTTTATTATTTTTCAATATAATTACCCTCGACTTCAATGCACTTGCGCCACTTGTCCCTGAGGCTTCGAATTACCGACAACCAGAAATCTCCCGACTGCTGTTCAATCCACTCCTGGACGGCGAGCTGGACATCTTCATCGTCCCCAAACGTGCGTCCACGCAGTGCAGCCTTGAGCTGGCGGAATAAAAAGTAGTCGCTAGGGGCCAGATCTGGACTGTAGGGGTGATGATTGAGCTCCTCGAATCCGCACTCACGCAGGGTAGCTTATGCAACTCTGGCCTTGTGGACTTTGACGACGTTGAAGTCGATCATGGGGCGTGAGGTTTCTAGGGACCCAACGGGCAGAGACCTTGGTCATGGCCAAATTTGCATGGATGATGTTGATAACACTTCCATGTGATATTCCAAGTTCTCGCTCGATTTCTTCGACCTTCACCCGTCGATTTTCAAGGATAATCCTCTCCACACGGGCCACATTGTCTTCGTTGGTCACGTCTGACGGGCGTCCTGGACGGGGGTCATCTTCAAGGGACTCACGACCATGGCAGAACTCCCTATTCCAGAGAGCAATGGTTGCATAGGAAGGGGCGGTGTTGGTGTACACTGTAATTATGCGTGCATGCATCTCTTTTGCCTTCTTGCCTTCCTTGGTCAAAAATTTGATCAGTGCGCGGTGCTCAATCTTCTCCATTGGTGAAAAATTTGTGACTGACGATCTGCGATCAGCTACTGCTTCTTAAATAGACGAGGCAGGAGGTCCTGACTTGTCATAACTTGTCCTAACACCCCCAAAAACAGCCATCCCCCTTCCTCTGTTTTGCCCTACCGATTCGCAAAACTTATTGACCGCTCCTCGTATATATAATCAATAAAAAAAAATTAAAAAAACGCAAAGAAAGCCAGGGATCTGTACTTTCAATTGACTTTCCTATTATTTTCCCCAATTTTCCCCACTAATTTTTCTTCCTCTAAACACCTCTACTACTATATGTCCAATTGCTTATGATTTTTTTTGTATGGGCAAACTGGTAAATCATTAAGTGTACGCTTGACGCAACATAAATACATTATTAGGATGGGGGAAAGCAGCAGTGCTTTCTGTGTCCATTTATCTGAAAAGAGTCACCCTATCAATTGAAATTCGGCTAAATTTATTTACAAATCTGATGACTTTATTCAAAGAAATATTGTTGAATGCTCATTCATTAATTCCTCGCCTAATTTTAATATTTACCCCGGTCTCTTTAAGCTGGAAGCTGTTATTAAAAGGCTTATTTATAACGAAATTGTCCATTTTAAATCTTAGCCCTTTGACTTAAGAATTTAGTTATGTTTCTCTCGTTATTTTTATGTATTCACAATTACGTGTGTATGTACAAAATTTTGTGGCCTAAATGTCTACATTAATTGCTCAATGTTGAAATTTCCGGAAGTAGACCTTATCTACATATTTGGCTTTATGCTTCATATTCCTCTTTG
Organism: Ceratothoa steindachneri; assembly: GCA_963969495.1. Lineage (NCBI taxonomy): Eukaryota > Metazoa > Arthropoda > Malacostraca > Isopoda > Cymothoidae > Ceratothoa > Ceratothoa steindachneri. The sequence goes on from OZ018322.1 coordinate 29,621,855, forward strand.
ATAATATTTTTCTAGTTTGCGCCCTTTCGTTGTACATGGGCGGGGCATTACTCTGTTGTTTCTCATATATATATATAGCAGCTTTGTAAAAAATTTCGTTATTCCTTGAAATGAACTGAACAAGTCTGAAAGTATCTGGAATCCACCTTTCATTTTCCTGTGTGATTTTTTGCATTTATTGCTCTGCGTACGTGCTACTTTGTGAGTTATATATATATATATATATATATATATATATATATATATATATATATATATATATATATATATATATATATATATATATATATATATATATATATATATATATATATATATATATATATATATATATATATATATATATATATATATATATATATGTTTGAAATATCCCAAAGGAAAATAATACACAGAATAAGCCCAAGCGCTTTCGTGTGTACATCATCAGGGGCAGAAGAACAATGAAATAGAGAAACAGTTAATAAACAGAGAAATGTGACGTCATTCAAACGTACCGACGAACAAAGACAATCGTTTAGGGGACAAAAACCAAATGAATGGCCCATCCACGGAACTACAATATATAAATCGATTCAACAAATTAAATTTATATTGCAAGCAAATATTATTCATGATCCAATTATCTAATTTAAATAGACCCTTACTTAGATTGAAATTAATGTTATGGGAGAATTTGATCATGGCTCTCCTCCGCAAATATTACTCGTAAAAATCATTGTGATTTCATTGATAAATTCAAGTCGCAGACGCTTAACTTCAAATTTAAAATGATTAGCTTCGATGTTGTTCCTAATTTACAAAAGTTTCCGTGAATGATTTGCTCATGTGGCTACCGGAAACACTTGAACAAATTTCTTTGCCCATTCTTACACATGTTTGCATATGGAAAACCCTCTCTCCCCGTTGTTGAGTTGTTTGTATATGGAATTTTTTGAGTCTAGGTTACTAGCCCCCATCCTTCACCAAAATGTTATTTGGTACCGTTATGTAGATGATGTATTTTGCATTTGGCCTATTGAGTATAACGTAACTAATTTTCTTGGTGCCCTAAATAACCTCGTACCCTCAATTAATTTCACTCATGAATTAGAAGAAGCCGGAGAATTATCTTTTTTAGACACCATGGTACACCGTACGCCGCAAGGCTTTAAGCTCTCGGTTTTCCGGAAGCCAACTCATGTTTCGTCTCACATCCATTTTTATTCGAATCATCGGCAAAAAACTAAAAAATCGGCTTTTATTTCTTTGTATTTGCGTGCTTTTAGAGTATGTGACCCAGAATTCTCCCTCTAATAAAATGGCCTGCATTTATAAAATTCGGTGCAAATCTTGTCTTGTTTTTTCCAGAGGCCAGTCAACAAAAAGCCTAGATGTGAGAATTAAACAACATATGTAAGTAGTGTTGTCGAACGGGGCAAACTTCAAATGCACTGTTTATTCATCAATCTACTTTGAACCATCAAATAGATTGGTCTAATGCGAAATCCATTATTTTTGTGCCCAATTTTATTGAAAGAAATTTAATGGAATCAGCCATGATCAAATTCTCCCATAACGTTAATTTCAATATAAGTAAGAGTCTATTTAAATTAGATAATTGGATCATGAATAATATTTGTTTGCAATATAAATTTAATTTGTTGAATTGATTTGTATATTGTAGTTCCGCGGATGGGCTATTCATTTGTTCGTAAGTTGGTTTTTGTCCCCCTAAACGATTGTCTTTGTTCGTCGGTACGTTTGAATGATGTCACATTTCTCTGTTTATTAACTGTTTCTCTATTTCATTGTTCTTCTGCCCCTGATGATGTACACACGAAAGCGCTTGGGCTTATTCTGTGTATTATTTTCCTTTGGGATATTTTAAACATCTTAGCTCACGTGTTTTTTGGTGATCATTTTTGCATATATATATATATATATATATATATATATATATATATATATATATATATATATATATATAATTCTTATAACTTAAAATTCCGCTAAATTACAAAAGTCTTGAGTTGAGATCATCTTACAATTTGAAAACATCTTTAGTAATAAATTTTGAAAGAATTATAAACTAAATAAAATTCTTGAGTTGAGTCGCAAAAAGTCATTTTCTGTTTTATTTATTTAGAAAATATTTTTTTTCTGCAATATATCCTCGACATATATATGTACATATGTCATTTTTTTAAAAAAATATATCAAACTTGTAAATAGTTTTGTGACTTGACAAATGAATATTCTTTATGGAGGCAATAAATGGAGATGACCTATAATCCCATCGATTATATCCCCCCGCTTGTTGATGCTTCAAAGTGGCTAACCCCACCTAGCTAATCAACTCTTCCCTCCTCCCTTTTTTTTTGTGTATACAAAAATCATGGATTTAATTCAAGGACATTTGTTTTCAAATGATTATCTATTATATCTATTTCACTTTCCTTTAATGTTAGCAAGCAAAGAAGTGTGAATGATAATGCGAACGAGTGATGATGTGATGTGTGAATGAAGATTTGACAAATTTGTACGGAAGGAATACTCATTTTAACCACGTTTAAATTTAATCATCCGTGTTGTGAGGGACAATTAAATACGGTTGTTCTGGTTGCAAAGGTCCTCTCTCTATGTAACTATTTTTTTATCGTACCAAAGTGAACGGGGATTTTTAAATGTATCCAGGAGCTCCTTCCTACCTCGGTACCATTCTCACTTCCGGGGACTTTATAGCTTAAGGACTTGTGCAGCAAAATAATTCACCTAGATGTTATAACAAATATGCAACTAATGTTCATAAAACACTATATTTATCTAGTATATTTAAAGGCTGTCCTTTCCTATGAAATGCCATATTCACCTAAAATAATAGACATGGACAGACAGACGTTGCTTTTGACTCCCCAGCTGGACTTGTTTTATAATCTAGAAATTTCCTATTTGATAATATTTTGTTGCTAGAGCGTTGCGTCTCGTGTGTGTTAATTGATGGTTCACTGTTTTGTCTTCCTGCTTGGGCACCTGCTTCTAATTTTTTTTTTTTGTTCTTTAAAATAATTATATTTCAAAACTATACGAGACTTTTGGTACCAAAGGATATGAAACCCGATAGAAAAGTACTACAAATTTATTTAAACGATTTAAAGTGAATTGCTCGTCTGCAAAGTAATGGAAGTTTACATTAAACAGAAAACAATTTCAACAGCAGCCTGCGGATTTGAACAAAAATTTGCAAATTTAGCTACATAATCATAAATTTCAAGTCAAATAATACAGCTTAAGTTATATAAATTTGTAACTTAATAATGGTGGTCACTATTTTCAGGTTTGGTGATTCATTTCGAAAAAATACAGAACTAAAAATACTGAGTTAAAGATTTAACACCGAATGGAATTACATGGTATCGACATCTTAAAACGACCGACACCCATAGATCACTTATAAAGGAAACAAAATGACACATGGGTCAAGATTAAATAAAACAAACAAAAAAATAACATCTGAGAGAAGTAGAGAAAACAAAGAGGTGGAATTATACCTGAAAGTTCTGAAATGAGAAGAAAACTGAACAGGAATTTAGTGTCTTGGTAAGAATCACAAAAGGAAGATTTTCTTTAATTTCCTAACGGGAGAAAATGTATTTTTCAGCAATTAATTATGATTTATCAATCGATCGCACTTTAAGACTAAAAACAGGTCAAAGACTTATGAGTCCTGATTCCAGAAAAAAGCCACGATTGGCCATTAGAAGGTTCTGAAACTGAGGCTGACGAAAAACGAGAATTTACTATACCTAAATGTCTAGCAGTCTCAAAAATCTCAGAGCATTGAAAAAAAAAATTCGTCCACTGTAGAAGATACCAAAGAACAGCAAAAAGACCCGACAATGGGGTCCCTACTCAGCCTGAGCGGAACTATATATATCTGCTGCCATGGCTGACCACATCGCGCAAGGTTGACCTTCGTCATTTCGCAACCACTTGGGCCTACTGACGATGCACTCGTACTCGATTTCAAGGGCTTTCACCCGCATTGACTAAACTGAAATTTAGCCCCCATCGGCCGATGGAGCAATTAAGCAAATGAACCCCGCGAGTCTATGGCAACCTCCGAGGTATCGGAGTCAACAAACAGCAAGCTCTGTACAGTATCCATTTAATCGAATTCAATTCCACTTTTTATCTCCTATTCACCTCTAGTCATAAAGTATTTCACTTACCGGTCGCATTTCCATATTTTTTTTATATAAATTGCAACCCTTCCGATTACCCATAATTATCTACAAATTCTTTCAGAACTGTTCTATACATTTGGCCTAATTAATTAACAAATTTTAGTGTGATTTTTCACTCTCTAAAGCACAGGGAGGTTTTTTTTTTTTTAGGTATTTATTACAGCATTCTTTGTATTCTCATTTCATTTTCACAATTGATCTTTTTTTAATTATCGGTTTTTTTTCATTTGCTGTTTTGCCAATTTATTCATTCCTCGCTGCGAACTTCTGACCCCAGTGTGCAGCTCCATTCTTTTCGCACTTTGTTGGAAACTGATGATGAAAACTAATTCCAAAGAGTGAATATCCTCTTAAGCATTATGGTTAAGAATTACAAATGGCGCAATGTTCAATAAAGGATTTAAGCTTTGTGGGAATTAACGTCTTGTAATCATCATCTTGAATTATTATGCACTAATGATAACCTGAAAATACAAATGCAGAAAAAACTTCAGTTTTTTTTTCGTAATTTCAGAAACCAGTGATTGAAAGAAGCAAAGAGCTTCTTTCCAGTTTTCTTTAAGGGATTATACAAATCACTAGTATAAAATATGTCTTAGTTGAATGAAGTATCGCAGTCAAATAGGAATTTATTTTGCTGTCAATTTTCCTTTCTGGGATTCTTGCTACAGACGCCTGGCATTGAAATTTGCCCCGTCCTTTCAAACTTGCCTCAGTCACACAACTCACATGGCCCAATCCTTAGCCAAGCGCTTCGTGTAACTTGAATTATACACCAATTAGGTTCAAACAGCCCCACTTATTGCCAGTTTGGGAGTTTTGTTATCTTTGCTTAGTCTATTCATTGTGTTGTGTTTCTGTAACAATATATTACGGCCAGTTGACTATGAACAGTTTCTTTTTCCTATAAATTTACCACTTAAGGAACGATTGAGTGTTTTCAAACAAGACATGGCATTCGCGTCGAAATACAAAACGTTTCATTTCTAAAAAGAAGAAATATGGAAGTCGCAACAAGGGGAAGAAGTAGAACCCTATGCCTCGAAACTCGTAGCTCCTTTTACGATGGCCATTTCGGTGGCATTCTTCTTTATAGCGATGCGTAGGTTTAATCATTCTTCCCTAGTGTAACACAATCTCTCTCCAGACAACAAATCTGATTATTAGAAGTTGTTGATTTTTCATAGCATTGAAAAGAAATATTTACGAAGTGTTTGTCTGGAAAAAAAAAACAATACCCCTTCATGTTCACAAATGAACCCCATTTAAACTAAAAATTTATGCCTTCTAAAAAAGAAAGAAAATAGAGTTTTCCAATTATGAAAATAATGAATTCAATTTTATAAATTAAAAAAATAGATAGAAAACAAAAGTGCACCTACGACTAAATGAGAAACCGGGAAGATTAACTGAATAGAAGAGACGATGAGGAAAAAAAACTATAGCAAATATAATAAACTACCGAATCAGAGTTTTAATAACCCTTAGGACCAGTTCCCATAGAGAAGAGGTCTTTATTTTTTTTACGATGGACCGCATATTTGGTGATGGCCTCAAAGAGGAGGATGGAAGAAGAACAGATGGGAAATAAATAAACCGTTGCAGCTTCAAACCACTGAATCCGCGTGTGTCTAAGACGCGACAGACGTGGTTCGCTATCCACTCAGTACATCATTCACTTCACTGCGAATTTAATCAAGAGGTAGGTTTAAAACAACACGTTTTTTTGTGCTATCGCAAACCTTCGTTCATTTTCCCCCTTTGTATAAGGTCATCCGGAAAGATCGCACCGTTTTGAAAAAAAATAGTTTTAAGTAAATTTAATTCATTATCTAGTTATCATTTTGTTCTACCACCTTTTTTCCATCGTGATATTATTGCTTCACGGAAGAATTTTTTTTATCTTGTTGGTAAAGAAAGTAAGAGAGAAAATTTTCACGCTTCTGAGAAGATGGAAGTCCAAGGTCCTCGCAGTGAATTTTGACAGGGAGGAACAGGTTAAAATTTGTTAGACAGAGCAAGGTTCACTTAGTAATTAGAGTTTATGGAAAATATTTTTGTTTTGTTTTTCCAAAGCGACACGAAATTTCCGGATATTCATTGTTTTGACTCAATCTCTAAATTATTATATTATCACCGAAATTTCAAACAGTTCTTCCCCCTTCCCTCACGAACACTACACAAACAGTGTTGCGGACAAATTCAAGAGATGTGCAATACCTGTAAATTCGATTAATATACTTGAATTTATAACTTTTACCATGGAAATTTGGTTATCTGGGAAAAAATAAAGGTTATTTCGAAGAATTTGCTAAATTTATCACATTTACCAAACAACCTGTCAATTATACTTAGTAAAAATAGGTGGTGAAAGAGAGTCAAGGTTACCAAAGCTCGAGTGGTTGATCAAACAAAAGGAGTGATATTACGTGGGGGGGTATGAAGTGGGGGGATCCCTAACTCCCTTAAAATTATCAATTCCGCACCGCTGGCAGGTGTTGGAATAAAATTTTCGACCATTGGATTTCCCTCTTACCTCTTTCGCCAATCTGCCATTCTTTCGCTGTCTACTATTCTATGTCTGTCTATTTATCACGTGTCCAATAGATTCTTTTCCATCTTGGGTTTGCGGTGAGTATTTGGATATTCTATTGTTGAAAATTGAGACGAGGGGTCAACGGGTCCGCATTTTCTTGTTTTCGCTGACCCTGGGAGATCCTTTGACGGGGTTACGCCTATCGTCCCTAATTGGGATTGGGGTAGTGTGGGTGCATATTTTAGAAGCCTGGGATCAGGAGGGGTGTTCCCTTGATCTTAATACGCACTCTGGTGGGGTTGTCTCGGGTCATCTTTGTCAGTTACACATTTTCAAAAGAGAGAGCCAGGAGACACCATTGGAAGCAGACACTCGTGTTTGTTTTGGCAAGCAGCTTTCACCAGAAAGTAAAAGAACTACGGGGTCTTTTTTCTTTAGCAATCTCTTCTCACTTTTTCCAATTAATTTCTCTCCTCTTAAATATAATATATGAAAAGTGTTTGTGAATTAACGGTAAGTTAATTTTGGCTCTTTGCGGGAATAATGCAAGTGCTTAGCTTCATTATTTGCTACCGGTGTAAAAATATAGTGTTAAATAAATTGCGTTGCAGGAAAATTTGGTTTCCTTGCACCTACTGTCAAATCCCCTTGAGACTAAATTGTGCAGGCTATTTTTAAATTCATTCTTCTTTCACGCCTTATTTTTAAATATCCAAGTCATCTTTCATCCCTTATTACCAGCTAACGAATGACTTTGGGATTCAATTCGTCTCAAAGCATCCTAGGGATGGCATTTAACTTTTCCAAAAAGTATCACCTGAGTTTGTTACCTCCCCTAAAGCCTTTATTAACCAGTAAAGACAAGCCCTCCTTACATCGGGGGAAGGTCGATACTAGCACAGGCCCCTAGTTTGGCGTCGTAACTTAATGTAAAGACAAATACAAGCGTAATAAGGTATAATTCCAGGTAATTATTAATGATTTCCACTCTCACCTTCCTACACAAATCAGTCTCTTTCTCACTTTTCTGCCGTAGCAGCGACTAACATGGGCATCTGTACCAGGATGGAGACTCTTCCTTTCGAACAATGGTATGGAAGGGGTCTCGCCGCCCTTATGGGTGGGTATGGGCGTGGGCTGAATATATGAATTCCATTTCGGACCAAAATTGGAATTAAATTTAGGAACTTGTTAATCCTGAACGAGGGAGCCGATAATAAAATTCGCATAAAGATCAGAATGACAATCACAGGAAAGCCCGAAGGAACCAAGGGCCGGCGCTTGCTGTGGAGGAGTAATGAGCAGGAAAAGCGGTAGCGATATGTTTTTCCATCACCCAGCGCGCACGAAACCATTCGTGGCCTCAGGGAGAGCCACCCGTACCACGTTAGGGGAGTGTGGATATGATACCCACTTCAGCCGATTCCAGGATGGAGTAGTGATGTGTTGGGTGCTTGAAGAGAGGAGAGAGGAAAGGACAGCGAAATTGTGATAGCTATGAGTGTGATCACTTTAAAGGTGAATATCGGTATTGATATTCCCGAAAAAACGGTATTGAATAATACCGGTATTAATATACCAATATTGGCATTTAAAAATATGTTAGATTTTTTAAAATTTCTATTTTCTTTAAAAAAATGGATTTAAACCGAAAATTAAAGACTAAATAAATTCTTAGGCATCAAAATTTTAGTCAACTGAACGAAAATCTAAGAGAATTTCATTAAAATTCGTAATAAATTGGGAAGATAAATTTGTTTAAAGGTGAGCATTTTGAAACTAGATTTTTTTTTTAAAGTGTTTATCGTGCAAATTTTGGCAAGACACTTTTAGATTTGAAAAACGCATTCATATTTGGCATAATAAAAAGCAAGAACGAAAATTCACCCGTTTCAAAGTTTTTCGTCTAGAAGTCAGAACTCTTCGTAGTGTCATTTGCATCCACTCTTGCATCCGTCTTGTTTGCATCCACTCACAAGAGTCTCGTTTGCATCCACTCGCAAGAGTCTTGTTTGCATCCAATCGCAAGAGTCTTGTTTGCATCCACTCGCAAGAGTCTTGTTTGCATCTGCGCCCTTAAAGCATCTCGTTCACATCCACTCCCCTCAAGCGTTTTGTTTGTATCCGGTCACTCTAAGTGTCGTGTTTACATCTACTCCATTAAAGCATCATGTTGGCATCCACTCCATTCAAGACTCCTGTTACATCCAACCGCTTCAAACGTCTTGTTTGCATCTGTTCTTTTCAAGCGTCTTGTTTTCATCAACTCTTCTCACGGGTTGTGTTTTAATCCACACCCTTCAAACGCTTTGTTTACATACACCCCTTCAAGACTTGTGATTGCATCCACTTCTTTCAAACATGGTGTTTGGATCAACTGAATTAAAGCTTCTTGTTTATTAAATATACTTCATTCAAGCCCCTTGTTTGCATTCACTTCCTTGACCCGTCCTAGTTTCATCTGCTCAAAACCAGCCTCTTGTTTGCATCAGCTTCCTTCAGGCGTCTTGTTTGAATCCGTTTCCTTCGAGCGTCTTATTTACATCCACCCCTTCAATTTTCTTGTTTGCATACGTTCTATCCATACTTCCTGATACTCCCCATTTAAGTGTCTTGTTTATATCCACTCTGTTTAATTGCGCTGATAAGATCAGCTCTCTTCAAGCATATTGTTCGCATCTGCTTGTTTCAAGCGTCTTGTTAGCATTTGATATTTCCAAGTTACCTGTTTTCATCTACTTCCTTCAAGAATCGTTCTTGTATCCGCTTGTTTCAAGTATGTTGTTTGCATTTATTCTATTCCTGCGTCTTGTTTGTATCAACTCCTTCAAGCGTCTTATTTGCATTCGTCTGCTTCGCGCGTTTTGTTTACATCCATTTTCCTCAGGCGTCTTGTTTGGCATCACTTCCTCCACGCAGTCTTGATTACATCATGTTATTTCCAAGGTATTGTTTGTAGCTAGTTTCTTCAAGCGTCTTGTTTTCACGCCCTCTCTACAACAATTTGTTTTAATCATTCACTTCAAGTGCCTGGTTTACAGCCACTCTCTCAATGTGTCTTATTTTCATCCGCTCACTTCAAGCGTCTTTTTTTTGCATCCTTTTTCCTTCAAGATCTTAATTGAATCTTTTCCATCCATGCTTAAATCCGCAATTTCCAATCCTCATGGCTGCATGCATTCTCTTCAAAGGTCTTATTTGCTATCGTTTCATTCTGGCGTCTCTTATTCATATAATGCATTCAAGCGACTTGTTTGCATACGTAACCCTTCATGGGTCTTGTTTTGTTTGCATTCTCTTCCTTCAAGCGTCTTGATACATCCTCTCACTTCAAGCACCTTGTTTTCATCCGCTCCCTTTAAGCGTTTTGTTTGTAGCCACTCCATCATGCGTATTGGTAATACCCTCCTCCACGTTTTTTTTTTGCTTTTTGTTTGCATCCACGCAGTTTAAGCGCGTTGTTTCCATCCATTGGAAACAATGAATGAAACTGCAAGTTACGTGCAAAAATAGCATTTTTATTTAAAAAATATGGGGGTCAAAATGACCCTCACAGATAAAACAACAGACCGATGAGAAAGTACAATGATATAAGTTACCCAACAAATAGTTTTCGGTTGTTACAATATATTAGTACTTGGTATGCAGACCTCTACATACTATCAATTACTAACTGACATCTTCTCCTACAGGAACGCACTAACTGAAGGCCTTCATCCGGTGTTATTTTTCTCCATTCATCTTGTAATATTTCCCAAAGTTCTTCGATCGTGCTTCGCTTTCTCTCCTTACTCCTCTTCCCTAGCTTCTTCCACAAATTCTCAATTGGATTGAGGTCCGGGTTGTGAGCAGGCCAGTCCATGGCACTTACTTCCTCCTGATCTAGGATATTTTTCACCAGCTTTTCTGTGAGGCAAGGTGCATTTTCCTACATAAAAATGGGAGGTTGGGCAGAGACAGCTCTCATATGGGGTACAACTTGTGCTTGCAGAAGTTCTTTATACACTTGAGCATCCACTTTGCCCTGCAAGCGGACAAGTGAGCCAGTACCTTCCTCCGAAATTATGCCCCACACCATACCCCCCCCACCTCCCATAGTTGATCCGGCTCTTCACGCAGTTCACGGAATATATTTCGCTAGGTCTTAGACGGACAAACCTCCTGCCATCTAAATCAAACAAATTGCACTTCGATTCATCGCTGAAGTGTACTTTGGACCATTGGTCTTCTGTTCATAGAACGTGCTTAGTGGCGAAGGATAATCTAGTTTTCTTGTTCTTAGAGCTGATCAATAGCTTGACTATTGGTGTGCGAGATTTTAAAGGTTTTTCCCCAGGCGACTTGATACTAGCTTCTTGGAGACACTAATGCCCATATTTTCATTTACTTCTCCGGAAATCCTGGCTGCTTCTTATATCGGTCCGTTTTAGAGATACAGACGATGGCATGGTCTTCTCTCTTTAAGGTTTTCCTAGGCTTACCAGTAGAATTTCCACTGATACACGAGCCTGTTGTATCGTTATGTTATATACTATTATAAACGATACTTTCGGGGCGTTTAACCCTTTTAGCTATGGCTCTGATGAAGAGATTATCCTCTTCACGTAGCTTAACAATTAGCTCCTGGATATAGGCAGGTGGAGTGGGTTTCCTAGGCAGGTTTGCTGCTCGGAACTTGACAAGGTAATGACTGAAAGTGCTAAGAATTCATAGAAGTAAGTTACTACCCTAAATTCGTCGGTTGTCTCAAAAGTAGAAGTAATAGGCTTAGGCTATCCTGATAATTTTGATCACTATATTTTTGGAATAAAAATGATCTTTTGCATGTATCTTGCAGTTTTATTATTTGGTTGGAAGCTAGTGTAAGTTTTGTGGTGGAAACCTGTGTCCGAATCATTATGGCCGCTACTGTAGTTTACGAAGGCATATTGTGGTGGGGATTAACTCGGATGCTCTTTGATAGCCCCTTGTGGCTTTTTCATCCATGAATATTATGTTATAAGATATAGGATGCGGATAATAGTACTAATTAGGGTAAAATCAAAGAGGAAATATGTTATCATTGTGGGCTCACAGGATTGTTGCAGCGGATACCAAATTAGCTGCAGGGGGGTAAAATAATCTAGGTTTGTAGTTTGCTTGGGCATAGAAGTGGCAATTGAATTTCAATATCGAGAAATGCAAAGTTTTGTACAATAGAAAAGTTAGTAAGGAATTTAGGTATGAAATGGAGGCACTGTTTAATTGTAAAGCGTGGGAGAACAAAAAGCCCTAAGAGCAATCATTAGCAGATCTTTAGTGTTCCATATTTGACGTTACATTCTAAGCATAGGGTAACTTTTGTTTTGTTTACCAATAGATGACCTCTGATAGACCCTGGTTGATCTTTGTCATCTAGCATTATATTATGACATCTGGCATCTTTATACATACAATATAGTCATCTGATTAATTATGAAATGATGCATTGCAACAATGAAATAAATGGTCTTGAAAAACAAAGCGAGTAACGATATATGGAGGCAAAATTAAAATCTAGGCCGATATAAATAATCATAATTCTTTGGCCGTCTCCATCTTGGTTATTCACTTCTTTTTTCCCCAAATGGGACGAAACAATTTTTTAAAAGTACTCGGAGGTGAAGTTTGGGACGTGAAAATGTGTGGAGGAGAATTAAGGCAAACAACTCTTCTGAATCTTAAGTGATGGTTGATAACATTACTTTTACATTGTCATGAAGAATATTTTTCATCTTTCTGAATATTCACTACACGCCCCCAATCTCTCACTACACTTCCTCAACACCAGCCTCTACTCTTGAATGTAAGATTGTACCTAATCGGGACATCTTAATTATACGCTACACTTTGTTAAATCGCTTTTTTTTCATCGCTTGTTATTTTGGCTTCCGCTTTTGTTTATGTTTGGTCTTCCTCGTGATTAGCCTTCTCGTGAGTTCATTGGTGCCAAGGTCAACTAAATATTTGGTAGTTTGGTACCCAACAGAACAGGTATTTTACCAAAAATAACCTCTCCCCCCCCCCTGAAGTTTTTTTTTTACACTAATCTTTTGAATTTTTGCTTGTGGCATAATTGTGTACAAGTGCAAAGGATTACAGGAAACAAAACTTACACACAACCCCAGAGCAGGAGTGAAAATGAACTTTTCTACAACATAAATACTGATTTAATGATCAAACCTTTAAATAAAATAGAATTTTACGTTTACCAATTACAACTTGAGACTGGTAGTCTCAAGTTGTACTTGGTAAACGTAGCATGGATATAAGAAAATCAATATTAGTGGTGGGTACTAGGAACTTTGAACTGGATCTTCAGAAGATGCCAATATGTTTAATTGTTCTAACATAAAACATAGTTAAAATCAACGAGACAATGTGAAAGATTGATTGAGAATGCCAAAAACACACAGACAAAAAACATAAACTACTGCATGTCAGGAACAACACTAACACGCTGTGACGCTGTGACAGATATCCGCTAGTGGTATCCTCGAGGGTGAGGTCCGGTGCAGGAGCATCGGCGGCACCAACTCCAGGATTATATTAAACTTACAAAGAAGTTGAATAATCCTAAAATCGAAGGAGGAAGCTGTTGGAGACTCGGTCAGAACTCGGACTAGCGCACCATGCACTAGGCACAGCGTAGACTGAGTGGCATCTCCTCAGCGGCAGCCGGCAGACCCTAAATCAGGGACGAGCAAAAAGTACAAATTACCAACCAGTGGCCAGTGTGGTGGATTGATCGAGCATCCGCAGTAGACGCATGGATAATAGAATAATCAAATGATATTGTATCAAATATATATATATATATATATATATATATATATATATATATATATATATATATATATATATATATATAAATACAGTAGTGTGCAAATTAGTTTGGACAGTGGTGAAATAATGCAATTATTTGATAATAGTTGTTTATATTTGAAAAGAATACGTCAATGATAAGATAAATGGTACATTTAATATGAAGTATGACCGCCCTTTGCTTTTAGAAGCTGCTTCACTCGCTCTGGCATAGATTCAACCACATTTGAACACATTTATGCCAGTTCTTCGTTATGGTACCAGGCATTGATAACAGCATAAATCATTTTCTGCATCGTCGAACAGTCGATTTTCTCGATTCTACGTTTAATTATAGCCCATAGATTTTCGATGAGGTTTAGGTCAGGAGAATTCCCAGGCCAATCTATAACGGTAAGTCCACTTTTTTCGAAAAATGTTCTCATTATTTGGGAAGTATGGCACGGAGCCAGATCCTGCTGGAAAATGCCGCCTCCATCAGGAAAGTCTTTCTGCATCGCGGGAAGCAGGTGATTCTGCAGGATTTCCTTGTATTTAACGCTGTTCATCATTCCCTCAATAGTAATAAGCCGCCCTAGGCCTCTGGCGCTAAAACAACCCCAAAACATCTTCTTAGGTGGGTATTTTGGCGCCTGTTGAATGTCTCCTGGCTGAAGTGATTCATCTTTGCTTCGTCTTACTACCACTGACCTATGCCCATAGTAATAGTGTTAATACTCATAGCGACGATAGTGACGATGAAGAAAATCTTATGATGGAGGCCTTCTTGTCTTAATAGCACTTGGAGAGCAATACCCAGCCCTACGAGCAAGCGATAATGCCGCAAAAACTCAGAAAGAAAGACCGGAGGGCGTCTCCTTAGAATGAAACGATACATTGAAACTGTCATCACGCAGTAGCGTAGGTCTTCGAATGAAAACTACTGTAGCAAAATTCTGCGTACGAACGAAGACATGGGAGACAATATTTTTCAGCCAGAACAGATGATCCTAAAGGTAGTGAAACCTACAAAACTGCACTGACTTTGAGACAGGTGAATTGCGAATCTTCAAGAAATAAAATAATCTAAGACTTTATTTTATCAACTTACACACGTAGAATTTGTAACATTTGGCTGAAACCTCACACGGTCAAATGACCTCTGACGTGTGAAAAGCAAGCACGTTAGAATTTCACTAGAGCTACCCTTAGACCAGATCTTGTTCAACAAAGCTAAGAGAAATGTATTACCTCGTGCATCAAAGTGCTAAAGAATGGCGTATGGGATATCTTTTTGACCATAGGCTGCATAGCCCCGAGTGAATACTGATCGTTGAAGTGTTTTCCTCCACAGACCATGCGACGAACTTTGAATGCTGGCTGAGCAGCATCCCTGATACAGAATGTGACGAAACCGGTCGCGAATCAGTCCTTTAGAAACATGGGGTCGGAGATGACGGTCCTGTCATCTTAAAAAAAGGAAGGTAGTCATTGGCAAGAGTTAGACGAAATCTTATGCAAGATTTCACTTCTCTTAAAAGAATCCTCTCATTCAGTAAAGAAAATTATTCTGGCTAATAAAAGCGATTAGCGAGCTAGGACACACAAGAGAAAATCGTACAAACGGTGCTTGCAGCGTTTAAAGAATTATTTTATCAGTTTTCTTTTAGTTCTACTCAAATTAAAATCGTAGAGTGAAATAAAAATTTAATCACCTCGAATGCAAACCACTAAACCTGATTTGAACATCATAAATCTCGGCTGACAGCAGTTCAGAAGAAGAAAGTAGAATGGGGAAGTAATTACTTCCGTGAAGGTCAGCAGTCAACTACGATCTAATTGTACGACCAAAGAACACAAGTCAAGGCAGGAAATGTAAGCGGTTCATGTTGAGGTGTACAAGAACCCTTTCATATTAAGAAACTTAAATTGAGCTCCTCGAACAAATCTTCAAGAACTTGGCCTCTGGTATTGACCATGCATTACCACCCAAAGCACTGCCTATTGTTCGAATTTCCAAGCGGGGAGAGTGGCACCTGTAACCAACTTACGATTTAGTGTAACTCTGCTGGATCGAAGTCGGCTAACGGTAAAATTTAAATTGCAAGGATAGTAGACCCATCCAGGCGCAAATGGAAATCCAAGGTTAGAAAAAAGAAGAGGAAAAATGGAGACCGCACCAGGTGAAAATCACATACTAGCAGTCCTACATCCTTCCCGGAGAGGTGAGTCGGTAAACCGTGATACCCCAGGAGAAGGAGAAAAGACACATGCTACCGTAGCAGTGTCGTCGACTCTAGCTTATTGATGTTACTCGGGCTCAATAACAAATTTCTACTATGAAAAAATGCAGATCCAAGATAAACAAAAACATCTTGTATAGACACGTGCAACGAACAATAAAATGAATTACATAATAAATTAAAACAATGAACTTACTTTATATAAATATGAATTCTGAGCGTCTTGATTTTATAGCAAACTCCTGGAAGATCTTGTCGTGTAGTTCCTGCTCACTTCTAAGTCATTCGGTAGTTATTTGTCGATCGAAATGCGAGCCAGAGATGACAGCCGCCCCTGAGCATCTCAAATAGGATCGAATTCAATCTAAGGTTAAGAAACTTCTTTCATTGGCGACTGAAATTACAGGGATGGTCAGCAAAGATTGAATCAGTTCAACACTTTCAGAGAAAGCAGGCATCAAATCCACTTTAGGAATTAATTCTAATATGACATTTGCTGACTTACAATCCTTAAAATTACTATCATTATACATATATTTCAGTTCGTTCACCAAAGATTTCTAGTCAAAGCATGTGAGTATGCAAATTTCCTTTGAAGTGCGTACCTGGTATTGCAAAGTCATGTTACACTCATTATAACGTTCTCAACAAAGGACACAATATAGTTTTGTTGCTCTCAGACACGTTTTTATTGTTTTAACAAGTAAAAATGTGTTTATATTGTAATATGAATCAATGTGGCCGCCATCGGCGATGAGCACGCGCACTCGTTGCGGAAGAAGTCCTTCCTCCTGCTGTCCCACACGCGGTTGACGAAGGACTTCTGCTCGTCGACGTTGCTGTGGCGGGCCATTTAGTTGCCCTCGACATGCACCCACACTCTGTAGTTTTTTTGTACTTTTCCACAGTGTTGATACAATTTTATTGCATTAAAATTTGTGTTGGAATAAGTTCCTTTTGACGGGTGTTTTTCATTTCAGGTCAATTTTAATACCCTCCAAACCCCATACAAACTATAACATAACAATTTCCTGCCCCAAAAAAATCACCAGTACTCTCAAATAAATCAACCCCCCCTCCCCTCAGAGATGTAAAAAAAAAGAGACAATCAGATGGAAAAGTCCGGACGAATCTGGAATTTCTTATTTTTTTCGGGAATTCGACCTTTATGTTTAAAAGGGTTTTTTTTTTTTACTTTTTTGTGTTCCTGTCTCTGAAGCGAAGTGATAGTCTGACTCATTAATATTGGTCACCTTTGCTACAATGGCTGTTTGCGTTCATCCCCTTCCCTCGGACGTATATTTAAAATTTTGGAAATCATCCCCCATTCCCCAAATTTATATTGTCAATTGTGGAAAATGGCAATAAATAAGAATTAATGTATTCGTAACGAAGGCTTTTCGCCAACGAATGATACTAGATCGAGATATATCTATTCTCCCTTCATTAAATTCCCTTATATTGCCATTCTCTCTCTCATATCTCCCTCTCACGTGTCAGTATATGTATGAACATGCAATTTAAGCATTTCTGAAAAAGGCCTTTGAAAACGAGACTAAATTTGGTCGTTTGATTGGTCCGACTTGTTCAGGGGACACGGACCAGACTGGGAAAATTTCAGCTCAATGCCGCGGAAAAGCGGCACCGTTGCCGGCCGCTAAGCCCCATCCTTTCTCCGCGATTGCAATCTCGTTCCACATGACTTCCATTTTGTTTTGGCGATGTCCCCGCTTCTTTCGAGTGGCGTTTCTATACGGTTCATGTCTCCTGCGCCCCGTGTGTTAATAATTAACATAATAATGGATCCCTCTGTCCATCCCCTCGCTAACGAACTTGAAAACTTGTTCACATAAATAACGGAATAATCGCATCAAATGATAAACACATACATAGACCTTTTGGCGAAAGGTTTTAGCCCTCTTCTTAGCGCTGTGTATCTACAGGGTAGTGGTGGGCGGGTGGCTTTCTCGAGCAGCGCTGTGTCGAAAACACTTTCAACTTCAAAGTAGATAAGACAGATGCTCTTAATTTCGCCAATTTATTCTCTTTCGTTTCGACTAACTTATCTCCGTCGGTCGTGCAAAAACATACATTTCACGTGTCGAAATAAACCTTAACGTTTCTCAACTTTAGCTAAACTCACCGAAGGGGGTGAAGCTTACTAAATTAATTCCACTTTTTTTAATCTGATAGGAATATGAAGAGTATTTCTGGAGATTTATGTATACATCACAACTCTCCGCTTCACGCGACTATTTTGTTTTCTAATGGAAAAAAAGAAATAAGTATTTGTTTACTCCAACGCGATTGGTATGATTTTTGTCGTAAGAAAATGGCCTCTTGTTTATAAATTTATGATTCTGATAAAACGATAGGAAATTATAGACAAGGAGACTAACAATGTCCTAGTTTTTTTCTAACTGCCTTAATTCCTTTTCTCTTTACGGGATATAAGATTTTTGTTTAAAGAATGGTTCTACCGACCAGGGGTATTAGTGTCTTTGGGGTAAATGGGGGAAGAACTAGAAGCAGGTCATTCAAAGCTTGCCATTTCCTAGCGAACTTGCCCAATACACGGGACACAACAGGAAGACAACAAAACGATAAGATTTTAGGTTAGAATCTGCCTATCTACACATTCTATAGATATCCATCAATAACCTTTGTACTATCTTACACACAAATAAATTATAAATATTTTATTGTTTTGAGAATCACTGGATTTCAGATCAGCTCCAAAAAGTTGTTCCAAAGAATACAAAAGAAAGAACAAGCAGCAACAGACCATTTGACCCTTACGAAGTTGCATGTAGAAACGAAGCTAAGCTTATTAAACTTCACCGCCTTGATAATTATTAATGTTCGCTTATCTGATGGAGGGTTAAAAAAGAAAATGTTACTCGCTTATAAACGTATTCAGTCGTGGGTTTGATTCAAAGTGTATCTAGTCAATGTTTAAAGGAATCAACTGTAGTGCAGTCAATGGCGTTTAGGGGAGGGGGGAGGACCATTCCATACGATTGACAATTCGGTGAAGTTTTCAGACTCGTGCGAATTAAACGGTTCCCCTGCATACAGATATTTTTGCCACAAATTCCCCGTTTTTAATTAAATCTTTAGATTATAAATTACTTGCTACAGTTCATATTATCTACACTTTGACAATTTTTAATACTTGAATTAGATCACCTCTTAATCTACGCTGAGTTAACACGTGAAGGCAAAAGTTTGAACTTAAATCATTGTGATGAGCAAACGAATAAATATAAATGTATTAAATTAATTTTTTCCTCAGTTCCCCATCGTTACTAAAAATAAAAATTGTATCATCCCTGCGATTCTACATAAACATTTAATATAAAACTTCTCTTAAAATTATTACTATCGAAAATTTTTCAAAATAATTGACTGAATTTTCCACACACCCCTATAATTGCGCTGAAGGTGGCTAAGGGTTGTGTGAAAAATATTAATAAATTTCCTAATCATATAAAATTGCATTATTTTTTGCTCATATTTCTTTTTACATTAATATCATAATTTGAATATACACCTATGTGATATTCTTGAAAGATTATTGGGTATCAAATGTCTTCAACCCATAATATCGTTTAAAATTTTTAAATTAATAGTCATTTATATATATTTTTTTTATTTATACTAATGGGTGATGGAAAATGTGTGATTGAAAATTTTATGAGGTTTCTTTGGATATAATCATTTTTATGTAGTGATACTCCGGATTATGTCAAGAGACGCGTAAGGTTAAAAAGGCTGAGAAGAGCTGAAATAAACAAACTAGCAGTTTAAAATAAGATATATTAGCAATTAAGATATCGGTATCGTGCATATTTTTTTCTTAAATTCCAGAAGAAATGTCTATTTTAATGCCCCACTCATTTGACCCCCTTGGCTTAACTTTCTGAGGCTTGTAATAGCAGATTCCTTGCAATATTATTTTTTTAAAACGTACATGGAATATCCATCAGAGAGACCCTCAAACAAGAAGACACAAGCGAACTAATTATACCGAACAAACAACAAGATTTAGGAATTCTTGGGAGAGGTCCACAACACTGACCGCAGGAGCATATTCCTATTTTGGGGGCGAGTCTGTAGCGTCCATCAAAGCCCAAGTAATGTGAAGGGACCAGCTCAGAAAACCCCCCAGAATCAACCGAGAGGTGCCACACATTCTGGAACACGAGATACTCCTGTTAGAAGAGTTTCGGCGATAGCTCGAACCCGTAGCACTGTGTGCCGCGGGTGTGCCCGAGATAGCACACAAAATTTGTTTACCTCGATGGCTCGGGGAATACGAGTAACTTCAGAGGACAGCCGAGCCATAATTGGTTCTTATATTTCCCTGGACCGTCGACCATGAAGCCCGAATGGGCCTCGAGGTGGCCATTGTAGGAAAAAAAACGAGAGACCCCAATTGAAATAAAGTTAATGGCAATTTGTGGTTTTAGAATTGAATAATAATGTAAATAAGTTAGAATGTCTGAGGCAGAGGTACTCGTACCGCTCCCTTGTGTACTCCACCTTCTCCTTTAAGTACTCCTATCGCATGGCAATAGGTCATTCCCAGAGGGGTTTCTTTAAGATAACTAGTGCATTAAAAGGCTGAACTCAGAGCAGAAGAAATCATTAAGAAGCATCCTTAATAAAATGGAACTAAAGGAAGATGTCAGAATGCGATAACAAAACGTCTTACAAACATCATAGCTTAAGTGATTCAGATTAAAATAATTATTAATTTCCATTTCGAGTTAAGTTTTTCTACAATATTATTCCATTACTTACTCAATACGAATACTTATTTTTATTCTTCTCGGCACACCATGGCTAGATTCCTTTGAGTTGATTGTTTCTCTGTTTCTATTAAATGTAACCTTAGGCCATTATTCTTTTTATGTATTAGAAAATTGTTAAAATCTCAACTCATTAGAAAAAAGTCTATAAATTGCCAAAACATATTTTCTCCACCTTACTTTGACCCTCAATCTGCAAAATTTGAAATGAAATCGAGAAGCTTTTTTTAAATAGAAAATGTATCAATTCTTTAAAATAATTTTATTTACAAAACACAGAGTTGGGTTAATGTTTAAATGTATAGCCTACATACCCCTTGGAGGCCGCTTGTGTATTGTTTACTCTCACTTTGCACTTGTGTTATGCTTCGTATGTAGGTTCTACTGTGTCTGCCCTTCAGTGTCGAATTGATCAACTCAAGGGCGCCGACATTAAGTAACTCCGCCCTTTTTTTCTATCAGAACCAAGTCATCTTTTTCCTCAGATAATTTTTAAATTCTGGATAGTTTTATTTTTGATTTACTTATCCTTGAAGCACTATATATATAAAGCCGATTCTTACTCAGAATTCTTCAATTATTTTTTAATAGTTATTTAATTTTATCTTCTAGTCTACAATTTTAAAAGAGATTTTAATAGTTAGATATTTTAAATTTTAGAATTATTGATGATGTAGCTGACAGATGAAACGTTTGGTAGCTGTTTAAACAAATACATATTAGAAAAGAAACATCCAATTGATTTTGGTCAGGTTAAGATTAATAAAAATGTTCGAGACATTTCTAAACATTTGAAGCGTTTTATATAAACAAATTCGATCCCTTAAGTTAGTGGTTCTCAACCTTTCTCCATACTTACATCGCTTACAAAATACTAAGTAGTCCCCCTCCTACCCCAAACGGCACTGTCATAAAAGAAGTATGGATATCAATAACAATGCGATTTTAATTTTTATCTATATATTTTGAAACTCATTTTGTATTTAGATTTATGGAATGGCATCATTAAATTCAATAAACAAATTCACTTTCTTTCCACATCGCACAGACCAGCCATATTTAAATGGAACATGAAGAACCCCTAGAAGAGCTGTTTTGAAACACCTAGGGTTGCGAGCACCCCGGTTAAGAACCCCTGGTGTAAATGTATACAAAGATCATCTGAGTTTGACCCATTTATTTGATGCCCCTTCGAAAATTCTATAACGAAAGATCAATGTATCCTCCCCCGCCCTCTCTTTTAGCACACCGCTGTAGCTGGCTAATCGTTAATTCTGGGCATCTACTGGGTATTGCAAAAGTCCCGTTACACTCATTACGACGCTCTCAACAAAGGACACAATGATAGTTTTGATGCAATTAGACGCGTTTTTATTGTTTTAGCAAATAAATATGTGTTTGAATCGTAATATTAATCAATTTTGCCTCCCTCGGCGGCGAGCACGCACTCCAGGCTAGAGATGAAGGCCGCCCCCACGTTACGGACGAAATCCTTCCTTATGATGGCCCAAACGCGATTGACGGAGGACTTAACTCTTCGACGATGTTGTGGCGGATCTCGGATCCTTGCCTTCGACATGCGCCCACACACTGTAGTCGAGGGGGTTGAGGTCGGGCGACTGCGGCGGCCAAAAGTCCTTCAACCAAAAGTTCATGTTCGACCCCAAACACTTTGGCAAGGTTTTTGCCGTGTGGGCCGGGGCACCGTCCTGTTGAAAGACGTAGTCCACCTTCTTCGTGATCGTTCTGGCCCAGGGCAGGACTTTCGTCTCCAAGATGTCCATATAATTGGCTGCTGTGAGCCTGTAACCGACAGCGAACGACACTGGCAGCATCTTCTCGCCATTTGAAGCCACGACGCCAAGCATCATCACGGAGGCCAGGCGCTTGGTCGTGGACAGGTAGCAGACCGCAGAGACGTCCCGGCCGAAGCTTACCATACGATCATTCTGCTTGTTGATTACTGGGTCGATCATGAAAGGTTTTCACCAGAAAAAAATGAGAATTCGATTGCTATGACTCTTCAGGTCGTTGTGAAGGCGACGACAGTGCTCTCGACGTTGTTCTCGCATACGGTTCGTGAGCAGAGGCCTTACCATGCACCTCAAGCTCTTATCGCCCTTCTCATTGAATGCCCTGGACACATTGACAACGTAGATATTCTTCTTCGTCGCGAGCGCAATCATTTTGAGCTTCAGAGCAGTTTCAAAGGCCTTTCTCAAAGCCAAACGGTTTACAACTTGAGGTCTGCATTAGTAGTAGTATTGAAGTACCCATGCCGAGTCTACATACAGACACTCTCACACACACATACATGAGCATACACAGAGAGATGACCGTCATGATGCCCCTACGCCCCTGATTGGTTTGGCGTCATAATTGACCCCCCCCACACACACACACTTAAAGAGCATCCCAGAGTCTCTCACCTATTTAATAAAGCAGACCCTCCACCCCACCCTGAGTGAATCCAGACAGACAGTGAGACAAAGTCCAATAGGATAGGTTCTCTTTGACGCAGTTTAAATATCATATATTTTCTCGTATTATCATATCAGCGTAATTACCACTTAACTCCTTACTTTTCACTTCGCATCCGCATTTGTTTTTACTCATTTGTCGCTAAGCCTCTCTACGTATCACACGTTATAAGATGACCCTCTATCCACACCGTTTCACACCTAGACTAATTTTCAACCGAAGATATGTGTGGATCGGATTATAAATTTAGCCCAGGCTATTGACCTACGATTGATTTCTTCGACCATCTTCGTCAACTTATTCATGAACACCCATTAGATCGGATTGAGTTTCTGTAAAGTGGGTCAGCCCAACCACCTCTCAAATACAATAACGGAAAAGAAGTAATTGAAAATCTACAGTTTATGGATTTAAAAGATTTAATCATTGGTGAAAAATTAAAAAACGAGCTTATGGATCAGTTTTTCTTCGTAGGAGGCCTATCCGATCGCCGCAGTACATATGGGGACCAATTTTTTTGCATATTACATTCTAACATGGTAGATGATGGTGAGAAAGTAGTGAACATCGCTATATTTGACACAAACCCCTGTTATTTCGCTTTCCCTCATGGTATTCGCACCAGCTCACTGCTACAATGAAAACCAAGATTGAAGAGGAAAGAATGAAAGAATTCTCCTTCTCACAAACTCAAGAGAATGTGATGAGTTATTTTGTAGACAAATTAAAACGTTTGTAGTATAACTCGCATTGTTTCATCTTTATTTTATTCATATTAATCAGACAATATTATAAATTATAAAAATAATTCTATACATAAGGAGGTCATAATAACTGACAAGGATTCAGTGTATATTAACTATTTTTAAACGTTATGTAAGCTCTCTTTGAAACCGAAAGGTATGGGAGTTCAACTCGTTTACGAAATGTCTTTCTGAAAACCTCTTCCCCTCTCACCTCCTTTATCCCACCATGTTCCTCGGCTCAGAAACCCATAAATGGTACAAGGATGTGATTATCAGCTTTCTCTCCACCATCATCAGCTTCAACTAGGCTTTTCATAGCATCGTAGGTAATTATATCCTTCGTTTGAGGGTTAATGGTTAATCCTTTAGCACGAATTATATACTTCACCCCACTCGTCGTTTGGATACGTACCGAATAGAATTTGAGACCCGTAAAGCAGAATGAAGCTCCGAGATTTAGGTTCATCTATCTTACAAATGAAGATGGCACTGTCTGTGTCACAGTACAACAACCGTTCACCCAACTAGTCTAAGAGGTCGTAGAGCTTGATTCGATCATAGGCGGTTGCAAATGCTGCAATTGGAAGATTCGTTACGTCGGAGTAAACTTCTACATGTTCAGCATTTTCCACTGCATCCATAACATCATGATTCGAACCACATATGACCGTTTTCAAACCGCGAACTTTCCCCAGAGACTTTAAAGGGAGAAAATATGAGCAGGATTGATGGCCAAACAGAGACTCGGAGATGTTCTTTGAGGGGGGATGGGGGGCATTATGAAGTGAAACCAATCAGGGGAAAGGGGCCATTATGACGGTTATGCGTGTATATGTTCATGTATGTGTGTGTAAGTGTGTAGATTCGGTATGGGTGCTTAAATACTACTTGCCTCAACGGGGTCGAGCTTTGAGTTTTTCCCCATTCTTGAGCCTCTTTGGGAGGTCATCCGGATGACGTTGAGCCGCTTGGCGATGTCGGACTTGTTGTGGCCCGCGCGCAGGAGAGCAGAGATCTCGAATCTCCTCACTTCCATCTCTCCACACCTGTGCACAATGGAAAAGACGTTTTAAAGACACGAACTGGAAAAGTAGAACTTTAATTTTGTTTGGCGGAACTTTTTATATTACACGCGTAAGCCTTTCAAAAGATAAAACGAGTGTAACAGATCTTTTGCAAAACGGGTATTTGTGCTAGGTTTATACACTTGGTGAGTGTGTTCGTACGTCCTTTTTCTTCCTGGTTTCACTCTCGGTTCCTCATTTGCGGTCATTTTTTTCCCGACGATGAGGCTTTTGTTTCATTCTCGAAAGTTCGCTATATTTCTGTTCTCAGCAAAGGCATTAATGTTTTTTGGGGGGAGAAATGGGGGTAGAATTAGAAGGAGGTTAATCAAAGATGTTCATCCTATAACTTTCGCATTGTAGTGTGTCTGTATATATATATATATATATATATATATATATATATATATATATATATATATATATATATATATATATATATATATATATATATATATTATATATATATACAGACACACTGCAATGCGAAAGTTATAGGATGAACATCTTTGATTAACCTCCTTCTAATTCTACCCCCATTTCTCCCCCACAAAAACATATATATATATATATATATATATATATATATATATATATATATATATATATATATATATATATATATATATATATATGGAAAAACTTCCAAAACAGATTGGTGTGGTTAATGTATTAGCATTTTTAGACAACTGATTCTACTTCAGCGTAACACCCTTCGTCCTCAAACTAAAAGACAACACTTAGGGATCCTTCTACAGTGCCCCAAAAAGCACATTTCAAATTATCTCCCTTATGCTAGTCTCGTTTACAGTCTTAGAAAACTGCATATTTATTAAATATAACAACGATATTTATATATATATATATATATATATATATATATATATATATATATATATATATACACGAGGGTTGGTCAATAAGTTTTGCGAATCGGTAGGAAAAAACAGAGGAAGGGGGATAGCTGTTTGTGGGGTGTTAGGACAAGTTATGACAAGTCAGGACCTGCAGCCGCACGCTCCTGCCTCGTCTATTTAAGAAGCAGTAGCTGATCGCAGATCGTCACTCACAAATTTTTCAACAATGGAGAAGGTTGAGCACCACGCACTGATTAAATTTTTGACCAAGGAAGGCACGAATGCAAAAGAGATCCATGAACGCATAGTTTTAGTGTACACCGACACCGCCGCTTCCTATGCAACCATTGCTCGCTGAAATAGGGAGTTCCGCCATGGTCGTGAGTCCCTTGAAGATGACCTCCGTCCAGGACGCCCGTCAGACGTGACCAATGAGGACAATGTGGCCCGTGTGGAGAGGAGGATCCTCGAAAATCGACGGGTGAAGGTCGAAGAAATCGAGCGAAAACTTGGAATATCACATGGAAGTGTTATCAACATCATCCACGACAATTTGTCCATGAGCAAGGTCTCTGCCCGTTGGCTCCCTAGAAACCTCACGCCCCATGATCGACTTCAACGTCGTCAAAGTTCAGTGGAGTTGCTGCCCCTGTACAACCAAGACCCGGTGGGATTCGATTCACGCATAGTGACAGGTGATGAAACGTGGGTCCATCACTGGGATCCCCAGCGACTACTTTTTATTCCATCAGCTCAAGGCTGCACTGCGTGGACTCCGGTTTGGGGACGATGAAGATGTCCAGCTCGCCGTCCAGGATTGGAGTGAACAGCAGTCGGGAGATTTCTGGTTGTCGGGAATTCGAAGCTTCAGGGACAAGTGGCGCAAGTGCATTGAAGTCGAGGGTAGTTATATTGAAAAATAATAAAACACTTGTCCTCATATCTCGTTTCCTTATATCCGAATGGCAAAACTTATTGACCGTCCCTCGTGTATATATATATATATATATATATATATATATATATATATATATATATATATATATATATATATATGAGGGAAATGATATGAACGACTGAGCTTTGAGGATATATTTCTGATCTTTCAGACCCAACCCGAGTCCTTCTTCAGAGAAGTATTGTGCGGAGTGGAATCCAAACTAGGAATGGTTTAGGTTGATCGAATCGATGTATGTAGAAAGAACAGAGAGGAATCAATGTGTAACACAGGCGATCAGGTAGTCGTAGAGGAAAAGGGTAGGGAAA
Source organism: Ceratothoa steindachneri (assembly GCA_963969495.1). Classification (NCBI taxonomy): domain Eukaryota; kingdom Metazoa; phylum Arthropoda; class Malacostraca; order Isopoda; family Cymothoidae; genus Ceratothoa; species Ceratothoa steindachneri. The sequence continues at coordinate 29,648,910 of OZ018322.1, forward strand.
TAACTTGAAAGGGGATAGAAAGAGTTGATAGGTCGGTGGCTAGATACCGATGCGTGGTGTAGTTGGGTGTATCTCGGGGTGTTCATGAGTGGACGACGGTTAGTGGGTGGTCAGGAAGGAGATCGTGTCGGCATAGTCGGTCGGAAACACGTTATTCATGATGGTCATGGGCTGCGGGGTAGCGCAGTGCTATCGAAACATACAGTCTTGCGTATAGTGCGGTGTATATGGGGTCTCTGGCGAGTTTCCCGAGTTGTTTTGTGAGTTTAGTGTGAGCGTATGTGTTGAAGGGTGCTAATTTGTTGATGTCGTGTAGTGTGGACATTCTTACGTACATATGAGAGCGGAAAGCGCGCTTCAGAGCAGAGTTCTGAATGCACTGAGCCTTCTTTTGCCACGTGACACTCGCAGCTACGAGTGACAGTACGTAAGAAGAGGTCGCACGAGTGTTTTATATAGGTGTAACTCTAGTTTCTTGCCCGCAGGGTAGAATCTGCGCCGTATTTTGTTTGTGCGTGCGGCTCTTGCTTGTATTATGTGCTGGTGTATATTGAACCTAAGGGACTTGTCAAAAGTTACCCCAAGGATTTTCGTATTTTGTGTGTAGTCGAGCCTTTTTGGGTTTAGGTGGTTCCTGTCTGGTGTGTGTGAGAAAATTTGTAGGTTATGCATGTAGTGATCTCTTGCGCCGAAGAGTTTCATCTCCGTCTTCTACAGATTCGTCGTAATCAGCCATTTATCCCCGTACTCTGTCTTTTCATCTAGTATTATTTGTGCGTGGTGCGCAATCTCGTCTGGTCCGCGGCTGCTGACGAGGATGATCTCGTCATCGGCGTAGGACACTGTGTAAGTGTGACGGCAGTTTTCGAGTGGGCGTGGGGTGTCGTTTGTGTACATGATGTAAAGTGTCGGTGCCAGTACGCTTCCTTGGGGAACGCCTGAGCGTGGTGTGAAAGGTTGTGATAGGGTATTGTTGTATTTTATGTGGCATCTCCGTTCAGTGAGGTAGTGCAAGAGGAGCCTTCTGGTGCAGAGAGGTAACTCCGTATTGTTGACGAGTTTCTAACGGAGCCCCTCGTGCCACACCTTATCAAAGGCCTTCTCCACGTCCTTGCTGATGGAGGATATCTTTAGTCGTGCCTGGCGTGTTTTTTGTATTATGTCGTGAACGATGGTCACAACCGCCTGAGTGGACCAACCCCTACTGAACCCATATTGGTGGGGGGAGAACCAGTCCCTCTCTTCCAGGTTGTCCCGTAGGCGGCAGTTGATCATACGTTCGAGTCTTTTGCCTAGGTGCTCTAATAGAGCAATAGGTCTGTAATTGTTTGGGTGTTTGGGGTTTTTGTACATTTTGTGTAGAAGTATGTTGTGAGAGCCTAAATATTTTGGGGAAGTGGCCTGAGGCTAGTGAGGCGTTGAATAGGTGTGTAAGTGTAGGGTATATGTTTACGGGGAGGTTGTGTATTAATACGGCTGGTAGGCTGGAAGGGCCGGGTGCGCGTTTTGGTGTTGTCTTAATGTGGTGTTTTGTTTCCTCGACGGTGATGGGAGTGGTCAGTGTAGATGTGTTGTCGAGCAACTCCATTCGTATCAGGGGGCGGGCCTTAGTCGTGAGCGTGGGCCCGACACCACTCCTGGACTTCCTGGAAGTGCTATTTTGCGTGTAACTTAGGTGGGTTGTCTATGTGTACTGCGTCCCAGTGGGACCTAAATGCGTCGAGGATGACGTTGGTGTATGTGAGTGTTTGGTTATTTACTTGGAGGGTGATGAGTTTGGGTGGATCGGTGCCTAGCATCCTTTTTACGTGCCGCCAGAAGAAGGAGAGGTCAGTGCAATGAGTGTCGTCCGCAATGCGGATGACCTCTCGTCACTGTCGGTTCTTATTTAGTTGCACGCACTGTAGGATGCGGGCACTTGAGTGATGTTGTGTTGTCGTGGTCCTCTGGTGTAGTGATTGTTGTACTGTGTGATGAGTCTCTGAGAGTGTATGGAATATGTGAAGTGTTTTATACATGTGTAGATTTGTGTGGTGTGTGTAGGTCGCGTGCTGCGACTATAGTGTTCATGATTGAGCACCAGTGGTCGTTTTAACAGATCTGGATTGGTGTGGTCCAGGTCGAGGTTTTGTGGTGTGTTTTCTGTTATGTCTTCCCCAGCTCTTCCCAGTTCGTGTTTTTTAAGTTAAAAAGAGGTGATCTGGGTATGAGTATGGGAGATGTGGATATGATAAGGCCTATCGGTATGTGGTCAGAGAGTACGTGAGGACCCCGTGAGATGTGAGTGTAGAAGCGTGTAGTGTGGTTGTTGCTGAAGACCACGTCCGGAGACATGGTCCCTCCACTAGTACCGAAGAATGTGGGAAAGGTCGGGCCGATGTGCTCCAAGCGATAACGCGGAAGGGCACCGGCCAGGTACCTTCCTGCATCATTCGTGGTGTTAGAAAGGAGTGTTGGGTGGAAAGCGTTGAGGTCCCCCATAAAGAAGATAGGTAGGTTGTGGTTTGATAGAGCCCGGAGTAGGACTTCTATGTTTAATTGTAGGCGTATTGGTCTGTAGTGCGTGGCCACTATGATGGGGCCGGAGCTTTTCTGTACCTTGCAGGCTAGAAAAGAGTCATCGCGTGTTTGAATGGGGGAGTGGTGTATAGAGCGCTTTATTTGGATCGCTGATCCTAGGTGCGGCGCTTGTGGAGTTAGATATGTGTGGTAGCCATTAATGCGGAGTCTGTTGTTGGGAGGGTGTAGACTGGTCGAGTTCAAGAGTATTATGTCAGGTTTTTGTGTGTTTAGGACCCAGTTGGCAACAGTATGGCTAATACCGTGCCAACTGCGTAAGTTTAACTGTATTATGTTGAGGTGACCTATTGACGTGGGCGGAGTGCGCGTGGGGCTTATTTAGCCTGGACCGTTCTCCTCTCCTTGTTATTTTCCAGGAGGCGTGGGGAGCGAGTACCTTCACGCTTGTCGGCTGTGGTTTAATGGGAGTGGAGGTTGTATGTGGTGTTATTGGGTGGGCAGGCCGTGGTAGAGGGGAGAGTGTGTTCTGTGGAAGGAGGGTTAGAGATAGTGGGAGAGTGGGTGGTGGTGATGGAAGAAGGGTTGGAGAGAGTAGAATCTAGGAGGGGGGGGGGTTAGGAGCAGAGGAAGAGGGAGTAGAGCTAGTAGATGGGGGGTTAGAAATAGTAAAAGAGGTGCAGATAATGAGAAGGGTGGGGTGGAAGGAGAAGAGGAAGGAACAGCAGGGAGGGGGTTGGTCGGCTTTACGCGGGGTTGTGTGTGGCGGGGGGGAGGGGGGAGTCGTGGTGTTTTTTTTGTTTTTGCGGAGTGTTGTGGAGGGTGTGGTATCAGTGGGAGCGGGGTGGAGAGGGGGTTGGTCGGCTTTACGCGGGGTTGTGTGTGGCGGGGGGGAGGGGGGAGTCGTGGTGTTTTTTTTGTTTTTGCGGAGTGTTGTGGAGGGTGTGGTATCAGTGGGAGCGGGGTGGAGGCTGTGAGCGGGGTCTGAAGACGGTAGGAGGGGGGGAGTTGAGGCTGCCGAAGGAGGAGTGCTGATGGTAGGAGGGAGTTTAGGTATAGAGGAGGAAGGAGTGGTAGCTATGGAGGGAGGAGAGGAGGCGGTAGGAAGAGAGGTGAGAGCATGGGCAAAGGGGCAGAGACAGAATGGCGGGAGGAGGCAGGAGTGTGGTGAAGGTGGGGGGTGGGGGGTGGGGGGTGAGGATGCGGTAGGTCCAGGAGGGAAGGTGTTCGTTCCCACCTGGGTGGGGAGGAATTCAGGTCTCCCGTGAGTGTGCTCGTCGATTAGAGCGAACACCTTCTCCGGGAATGTGATCTGTTCTAGACCATGTGAGGCAAACAGTGTATTGAGTATGTTTGCGTATAGTCGGGCGTCACCCCTCGACATGTCGTTTGCCACCGTTGAGAGCAAGGTGGCCAGGTGTAGCTTTGGGTGTGTGGTCTCGTTGGGTGTGTGGTGTGGGGTAGGGGTGGCTGGCGGGAGTAGTGGGGGTCTCTAGGTGGGGGCGGGTATCGGAACATGTGGGTGAGTCTGGGTTGCTGCTGGGGTAGGGTGTGTTTGGTTAGGACAGGGGGTGGTGTGGACAGCATTGTGCCGGCAGCAGCAGCGAATGTTCTTGTGAGGGGCGGAGCGGGAGGCGGAGCGGGGGCGGAGTGTGTGGTTGTGTTGTGGACGCCGTATTTCCGTTACAGCATCAGAGCGAGCCTTACTTAGGTAAGGGCATTTAGGGTTGACGGTGATATGGTCGCCGCCGCAGTTTATGCAGAAGGGTGAGGTGGCTGTGCAGGTGGTGTAGTGGTGGCCTACTGCACTACACCTTGATCAGACCAGGTCTGTTTGGCAAGTTCGCGTTTCGTCTTCGATTTTGTAACACCGGTGGCACTGTGTGGGTTTTATGTTCAGCTGTGACTCGATGTTATGCAGATATGTTAGTGTGCCGCAGACCTTGATGCCTTGGTCTAGCAGCAGTGTTTTGTTGTGTTCATCGAACAGTGTAATTACTGCCCATTGTTTTGTTCGGTTGTAGTAGAAGTCTCTGATGACCTCCTTCCCATACTTCTGTCTGAGGTGTGTGCGGAAGTCATCGGTGGAGAAAACCAACCATAGGGGCTGGTCATGAGGACTCGTATTTGGTGTTTCTTGTGTACACCATCGGCTAGTTTTGTGTGAAGGTCTTGTGCAGCGAGTGTGTCCGACGCAAGTTCGTGGAACTTGACTGCGTCCTCCTGTGAGCGGAAGACGAGTTTGTCGCCTGTGCGGGTCTTTATTACATTTGTGATAGAGGTGTCATGTGTAGCGGATAGGTTGAGAAGTGTGTGTTCATTGTTGGTAGTGGGTGTTTTTTCTGTTATGTGTAGGAGTGTGAGTGTGGATGTATTGTTATGTACCATGATGAGGATCGCTTTTGAAAACTTTGTTTTCTTTCTTTAGAGGTGGTCTCCCGCCCCGCCGATAACGACCCCGTGAAAATGACTCGGATGTGATGATGATTAGTGAGTATGGACCTGGTTGGGCTCCTCAGAGGGTGTGAAAACATGGTGTACTTAATTATGACTGAAGCCCGAACCAACTGATTCCAGTCGGGGTGCCGCCCCCTCTATTGGGTTTTGGGTATTTCTCAGTTCTCAGTTACGTCCGACCTTTCACAGAGACGGTGGTATCTCCCTCTGTGGACTTGGACGGTGCCGCAGGGTAGGGTATTAATCCTCCCCGCGTTGGTAACTAAGTTCCAATTCAGGTTTGCTCCTCCCTTTGGGTTCCGCAGTGGGCTAAAACTCAGACCTCCTTTCCCCCAAGTTTGCAATTATGCCCTTTCTAAGTAGAACGGCATAGTTGCAACGGAGCTCTATGTGTAGAGTCATATTCACGGAGCCAAGTCACGGCGGGGCAGGGATGGGGAGGGTTTAGCAAGTCATATCACTATGACGAGCCAGGGAAATCAAGGAATTTTTATTCAGGGGGCTTTTTCTGGATGTCGTGTATTCCTCTTGAGAGGAATACACGAGGAATACACTGTACTCAGTGAGAAGCGTCGAAGGAAATTTCGCCGGGCCTTGCCTTCCGTATCTGAACGATAGCAGGGAAACGCAGAGATGGGATGTTTAAGTTGGAAAAGGACACATGATTAATAGCCGGGATGAGGCTGGTAAAGTAGCGTTAGGTAAACCTGAGGGCAAAGTAAAGTTGGCAAGGATAAAGGTAAGGGGGTCTTTATGGGCTAAGAGTGATTAAAAGACAATAAATTCCTTGATGTTTTTTTCGTCTATTTTATAGGACGTAGACATCTGATTTCTGTAATACAGAAAAAATCAAGGAGATTGTCAACGGTAACACCAAGATTAAGAATCAAATGGACAAAATTCAACTTATTATATACTATAAAACGACAAAAGTCAACAATCTCCTTATGAAAAACAACAGCTGCCAAAACTGCTCGAATCTAAAGTCAACAAACATAGTTTACGAGTTTATCTGCCCCAATAAAGACTGCAAGCTTTATAATAACCAAAATATATTGGTATGACAACCACTACCCTTTCGAGGCGTTTAACCATGCCCCTGCAAAGCGGACAGCCTGAATATCATATGGAGAACGTGCATAGAATCAACATAACTAGAAATATTCTAGTTGAAAACACCACAATTAAAAGAAAAGAGGGAAATAAAGCGAGGCTGAACATCTTAGATGCCATCTTAATATACGAAGAGAAGCCGGTCATTAACACTCAGGCCACGAGCTGGAATAGAACATTAAAATTGTTTTATAATTCCACTCACCGGATCGGCTCGTTTCCTTTGACGTTACGTTTAGGCGAGGAGGAATAAATATCCCCTAAAACCGTTTTCTTTCAGTATATATAGTCGGATGGCAGCTGATTTATTCTTACTTCGGTACGGTACAGCAATCTCCTCAGTACTCTTTGGAATTCAGACGAAATCCAGAAAAAAATACCAAGATCTACTCAGAAGAGACTTACACGACTCTACATGACCTGAGACTCGACAATTGGACAACCTACTATCCTCTCTTACACCCCTGTCTACTAGGACGCTTAAGTCTCCATAGATACCCAGGTATGCAGGAGACTTATCTGAACCGGGTGGCTTACTCGGCGCAGGCCGAAGCTTAGCCCGGGACGGGTTAGCATTAAGGTCAGCGGCGGACCTGCTTGGGTGGAGCACCAACTGATAGGGTTAGGTGTTTAGGTAGGTAGGTAGGACTGCCGACACGCTGCGGAATAAGCCAGGACAATAACTGGATCGTAACCGCACTCTTTAAATCTCAATGGAAAATACTAAGCGGGTGCCTTTGTGCACTCTCAAAGGATTGCAGAAGCTGGACGGACTAAACGTTTTTGAAGTAATCTACGGTGAACTTGGGATAGTTCTAATTAGACTACTCGACGAATTTTGTAGCGATTTGTCAAACGGGAAAAGATGTGAACAGGTTACTTAGTGAGAATACAACTAAAAAATTAATATCAATAGGCCTAAAAGCAAATGTCCCACTCCAGATAGAAGCCCAAAAGACTATATTCTGCCGGCAAATCTACCCATGGATTGGGGAACATACTGCTCAAGAAATTAAAAATGAACTAGAGGAAAGACAAGACTGGGCGAAAATTAAAGAAGTAGTTAAATTTGTAGAGAAGAGCACTGTGAGGGAATGCCCTCGAAGGACTACCGTGAGAGGAAGCCCCATCGGAAATACCTCTCTATTCTTTCAAGACCACGTGCGCCAGCGTGAGAATTTTAGAAAGTTCGAGAAAGAATCGGTTCCTCGCTTAATCACCATACTGCTGTGTTTACTTTCGGGCGTCATAACCCCCCCCCCCTCCCCTTCCCATTCCCTGCGATAACGCCGTGCGTAGCCACATATCGCGAGGCAAGTTTCATCGTCTGGAACGACGCGTTATCATGAAATGTGTTTGCTTAGACTGGCGCCAAGAATCCCTTTGGGACCGCAAGGCCCTGAGGCTTCTATCAAATCAGCCACCCGGTTATTTAACCCAAAGCTCACCATCTCTCGAGGAGATTGAAAGCCCGCCATTCACTCCGTTCAGACTGCCGTGCGTTTCCCGTGAACCCCCGTAACCCGTCGTCGTACGTCTTCGAAAATCTCGTCAGCAGATCTACCTTCGTTAAGCTTTGGTCCCTGTTCAAAGGAAAGCTATCGAGCCCCCTTGTTCTCGGAGAGTTGTGCGGCCCCCTCATCTTCACCACCCCTTCAAAATTCCCGTTCTTTCGAGGCTGAGACTCGCTGCCAATCTGCATAATCGTCTCGAGTTGAGATTACGTCTCTCTGGAGCAGAGAAAATCTCATTCTTCATCACGAAGTAATCCAACCCCATCTTTGAGTCCTTCTCGTCAGGATTCCCCGAAGTATCTTCTTGAAGACCTGCGCCGTTGTCTTCCACCTCCATCTAATTCGCCCGCGCTTGAAGGTAAAGCGATATTGTATGGTCATCCCCAGCTTACCTCGTTAATCTTAACTTAATTCATTTAACTACCATAAGTAATTTGTTCCTCCTTTTGTATATATATATATATATATATATATATATATATATATATATATATATATATATCATTATCTTTATTTTTATCTGATGTCAGGTATAGTTGGGTACTTTTTGTAGTGAAAAAACCCTGATTTTAATTCTTATCTTTATCTGGTGTCAGATAAAGTTGGGTTATCTTTTTTTTTAAAAAAACCCTCTTTCTTTTCAAGTTATCCCCCTCCCCCACCCAAGTTAGTTGTTCAGTAACCAGTTTGCTAAGTTCGTTCAAGGATATCCAAAGAAAGTGGAACAAATTCTTATTTTTTTTTGTCTTTCTTTTTGGATTGATCTTTTTTGTGTGTGTTGACCGTTTTTTCGCAATTTTATTTTCGTTCTGTGTGTTGGGTTTTTTGGGACGATCTCCCCTAATCTCCGTGCAGGATTAAAGGCCTATAATCATTGGTCACATAGAGATCAAGTTTTGATTTTTTTTTCTTTATTCAGTACAATCTAGGTGTAACCAAATCTCAGTTAGGATTTTGATACGATCGTCAGAGCTTCATAATCTTTCCTGTAAGTTCCTTGGAGGCGCCGAGCGGTCAGACGCGTATTTACACCGTCCTCATTTGAGCGTTTCCATCAAAAAGGAGAGATCCTTGGGTTGTCAGGCAAGAATCTAGTTGCATATGTTCAGGAGGAAGAAAGAAATGAAAGGGCAGAAAAACGAGACCTGAAAAAGCTAAAGAGAGAAGAGAAAAGAACTACGAAAAGCTGAAAAAGAACGAAGAGAAGATGAAGAGAGAGAAAGAGAAAGAATTCGTCAGCATGAGCGTGAGTTTAACAGGAATCATTTGGAAACCCTTTCTGTTAGCTCGAGAAATGAATTCCCCCAAATCCCTTTGGTAAAGTTGCCAGTGTTTAAGGACGGCGAGGATTTCAGCACCTACTTAACTCACTTTGAGAAAATTTTCAAAGTGAACCACTGAGACATTGAAGCTGATGGAGTCGCTCGACTAGTTCCTCTCCTTAATACTAACCTCCAAGAAATCTTCATTTCAATCCTGGCCGAGGCTACTCTCGACTACCCCTCCATCAAGTCCGAATTATTATCGGCTGTTAATATGAATCCCGATTAATATAGGTGAAAGTTCCGCCTAGTGAAAATAATTCCCGGTCAGACCTACCGTCAATTTGGATTCACCCTCCAGAGAACTTTCCAGTTCTGGTTGGAGTCAGCCCAAGTCCACCGCGACTACGAGTCCTTATTTGATTTCGTTTTACGGGATCAGTTGATGGCTGCACTACCCTCTGAAATCCGCGCATTCGTGGAGGACAGACGCGTGTCTTCATTCAAGGAATGTATAGAAGAAGCGGATGTGCACGCATCAAGCCAACATCTATACCCGAAAGACCCCAAGAAGTCTCATCCCCCATCCCCCAAAAGTAAAAGTAACCTCTCCAAATTTCCACCGAAGAATTCGCCCAAGTTTGCGAAGGTACCTGGTCCTTTTAAACCCAGGAACCATCCCCCGCCAGAATCGAGGGATATTAAGCCCCTCATAAATAATCCCCCAGCGTCGAATTATCCTCGTAGGCCCATAATTTGTTTTTCCTGCGGTGTTCTCGGTCACGTGAAAACCCACTGTCCCCAAAACTCCCAATTTTGTTCGGCTCCTAGTCATCAAATCCACCAAATAAGTGCCCCCCCCCTCTCTCTCTCTATCTCTCTCTCTCTCTCTCTCTCATCCGCCCGCTCGCCCTGAAACACCAGTAACTTCCCCAACAAGCAGTCCCCTGAGAAGGCAAGTTAATATCCTGTTCAACAAAAGCTCCCCGGTGGGCTTGAGTTTGAAAATGGAAGTGTTAATGATTGCCGAGTTTTAACCCTCGTAAGAGACACCGGATGCACTTGCATCGTCGTTTCTGAAAAGTTTCTCCCTCCAGTGGGCCCCGACCACGATAAATTCGCAGTAGTCCATGACTACTTGGGACGTTCAAATCGCACGGCTTAAAAGGAATACCCCACTCTCCAGTCCTTGTGGGAAAAAGCGAGAAGTGACGAACGTGGATCTGCCCGTGGTCAAAGGGAAGTCGCCTACCTCATTAGCGACGGACTCCTTTATCGCTCCAGTTCGGCTTAGGATAAAACCCCCACTCGCTCGTTGTGTATCCCTCGGTCCCATGTTCTCCAAGTTCTCCGACTCCCACACGATGGATTAATAGCTGGTCATTACAGTCACAACAAAATGGCTGAGAAGAATCTTCCGTTATTTCTTCTGACCCGGTGCTGCCAAAGAAATTGCCGAGTTTTGCAGATCGTGTGACATTTGTCAGAAGACTACCTCAAAAGGATGAATACCCCCTGCCCCCCTCCATAAGACCCTAATTGTCGCGAAGCCTTCTTTTTAGAGTGACCATAGATATAATTGGCCCAATTCATCTCCGTCTAGCGAAGGACATTCGTACGCCCTCACTCTTGTTGACTTTGCAACGAGATTCCCCAACGCAGTCCCCCTTAAATATATATATATATATATATATATATATATATATATATATATATATATATATATATATATATATATATATATATATATATATATATATATATATATATATATATATATTCCCCCTTTTATTATATAAATTAAAATTATATTTGGGGGTATTATCTTTATATATCCTTTGAACTGCAACTTGGCAAGCCATTAGTAAAAAAACCTGGTCAACCGTAAATCGCACTCTTTATTAATCGCCCCGAACTATCTCAAGCGACCTGTGGTCAGCTGTCTGCCCGTGTTTGTGTACGACTCTGAGCGCCGAACTACTTCACACAGGTATACCTCGACAGGCACTAACAGAGAATATACACATGTTTTCAAAGTCATATTTCGGGAAACAACGATGGCCAGAAAGGCCAAAGAAAATGGATTGCTAGCCTTTAATTTGAAGATCACACAGGAACGAATAAAAGTGGATGAATTTGTTAGTATGTCAACGTGCTTTTACTGCTTTGCGCTAGAAAAACACACATCGAAAGACTGCCCCAACAGAGATGAAAAATACTGCTCTGAATGCTGCTCTAACAACCACAATTGCGGGGCAACCACAGAATTATGGCGATGGCATGTCCAATAAAAAAGAAGTTGATAGAAAAGAAAAGAAGAGAAAAGGCTATTGCTGAGGAACATAAACAAAATCAAATTTATGCTAAAGTAGCAAAGACCACTGCAGACCAAATACAAGAAACAAAGAACATAATCGAATTAAAGCAAGAAAAATCGCTTAATATCCTAACCTGCATACTACATGTTCATGTGCTTAATGCGGTGAATTCGGGAAGGTACTCAAAAGAATTGAACGAGATATTGAGCCACAATAGGCTTGAACCAATGTGGTTTCCTCATAACCCCCCTTCGGCGGAAGTTCTAAATGTTCAATATAGACCAACAACTCCAGAAAATGTTAATACGAAATCAGAACACACAAACACTAGACAGAAGCAAAGAATAAACTCGGGTGCCGAAAGGAATCCAAAACTTAGAAACAGAATGCATCAAACAAAAGACCGAGACTGCACAAAACGAACATCATAAGACTTCAGAAAGTCCAGAATAGTGGAGTATTGATAATTACAAATACGGGAAGAAGCGAAAGAAGACGACAGAGAGACCTACATGGAGAAATAACTATGGAAACGGTTAACATGGTATTACATAAAAGAGCAGTAAAGATATGAGATAGATCAGAGCAAATAATCAACGAGGAAGAGAGTAGCAAAATATACACCGTTAGAGTATAGAGGAAACTCCCGAAGAACCAGAACCATTATATAGATAGAGAAATATTATTGTACAGTTTACGAAAGAAGAAATGATACAAACTCAACTGCAAAGAGAACCAAATAGTAAACAAGTTAAAACAAAAGAAAAATAGAGGCATGAGAGCCTTTAATAATATTACCAATTAGGAAGATCTGAAGGACGCAGAAGAAGAAACTCCAGAGATGGCGGCTACATAAACACTCACCGTTTTCATTTTCACCACTTTGCCTAACAAATTCTATCCACTCTACTATTACTTTATAAGTTATTTTCTAACTTTATCAAGACGTAAGACGTTCTTTCAGTATAGCAGATTCTGACTCCACTATACTTCATCAGTAAAGGAGGAAAGAATACCTAAAGACGCTCCAAAGATGATCGAATAGATCAAAAGCTCAGCAATTTAGTTTGTTTTTTACCAAATGCATTTATTAGAAGGAGAGATGAATATAGGACAAGTGATCTACCATCTACAGGATGGACAAAAAAAGATATAAAGTTGTCAAAGGAAATTGATCAAGGCGAAATATACCATGGTCTTTAACAAAATTTGCATTTAGGAAAGACTGCTACCCATCTATACACACATACACACACTCATATATATATATATATATATATATATATATATATATATAACGAGGGGCGGTCAATAAGTTTTGCAATTCGGATATGAGGAAAAGTGTTTTATTATTTTGCAATATAACTACCCTCGACTTTAATGCACTTGCGCCACTTGTCCCGGAGGCTTCGAATTCCCGACAACCAGAAATCTCCCGACTGCTGTTCAATCCACTCCTGGACGGCGAGCTGGACATCTCCATCGTCCCCAAACCGGCGTCCACGCAGTGCAGCCTTGAGTTGGCGGAATAAAAAGCAGTTGCTAGGGGCCAGATCTGGACTGTAGGGGGGAGGGTTGAGCTCCTTGAATCCGCACTCGCGCAGGGCAGCTTGTGCAACTCTGGCCTTGTGGACAGGGGCATTGTCGTAGAGGAGCAGGACACCGCGTCTCAACTTGCCGCGCTGCTTCTGACGGATGCACTTCTTCAACCCAGCCAATTCCTCGGCGTAATATTGGCTTGTGATGGTCCTTCCACGAGGCGCATTGTCCACCATCAACACTCCCTCAGAATCCCAGAAGATGGTGGCCATGATCTTCCCGGCTGAGGGTTGGGTCCGGAACCTGATGAGGGTCGGAGAGCCCCTGTGCTTCCAGGCCATGCTTTCGAGCTTGGTCTCGGGATCCCAGTGATGGACCCACGTTTCATCACCTGTCACTATGCGTGACTCGAATCCCGCTGGGTCTTGGTTGTAGAGGAGCAGCAGCTCCTCCGAACTTTGATGACGTTGAAGTCGATCATGGGGCGTGAGGTTTCGTGAGGTTCCTAGGGACCCAATGGGCAGAGACCTTGCTCATGGCCAAATTGTCGTGGGTGATGTTCATAACACTTCCATGTGATATTCCAAGTTCTCGCTCGATTTCTTCGACCTTCACCCGTCGATTTTCGAGGATCCTCCTCTCCACACGGGCCACATTGTCTTCATTGGTCACGTCTGACGGGTGTCCTGGACGGGGTTCATCGTCAAGGGACTCACGACCATGGCGGAACTCCCGATTCCAGCGAGCAATGGTTGCATAGGAAGGGGCAGTGTCGGTGTACACTACAACCATGCGTTCATGGATCTCTTTTGCATTCTTGCCTTCCTTGGTCAAAAATTTGATCACTGCGCGGTGCTCAACCTTCCCCATTGTTGAAAAATTTGTGACTGACGATCTGCGATCAGCTACTGCTTCTTAAATAGACGAGGCAGGAGCGTGCGGCTGCAGGTCCTGACTTATCATAAGTTGTCCTAACACCCCACAAACAGCCATCCCCTTTCCTCTGTTTTGTCCTACCCATTTGAAAAACTTATTGACCGCTCCTCGTATATATATATATATATATATATATATATATATATATATATATATATATATATATATATATATATATATCAAAGATTTTATTTACGAGACCAGTTTGGGTATGAAGTTTGCTCTACCCTCTTCAGTCGTTCACTGAGAATGGGGCGGATACAAAAGGAACAACACAGCCTCAAAATCATATATTGTCCTGCTTTTGAGGCTAGCGAATTGCCCGGCCAAGGTCTCAAAAGGTGGATGCTCTTTTCAGCCAAAAACTTTCGGCACTGCTTTTTCTGCGTGACTAGATGCGCCATCATGCTGAAAAATACAGTTATCTTCCTAAAAAGTTTAAGGAGATAGTTGCTAAGCGTATCGTATTAAGGAACACCATCTTTAAGATCATTAATGTCTTTAAAATGACTGATTACACTCGTGTGAAAAGTCTTCCGGATGCCCAAAAGAGCTTCAAATGTAGGCCAATATCGCCTCCTGGTAATATTCTAGGTCTTGAATCAGGTTGCCTCTTGTGCTAAGCTTTTGCTCACCACTGCAAAGAACCATGTGTGAATGCTTCTGTGCGCACAGTGAGAACGAGACTTCTCGACAAAGGTCTCAAGTCTAGAAGGGCTAGGGCAAAGCATCATCTTAGCAAGAACAACCTTACAGATAGACTCCACTTTTGTAGGAATTATATAGAATAGACTATTTAAGAATGGGGCAAAATGATATTCTCTGATGAAGCTAACCCACCCCCTTTTAGGACTCACACTGGACAACAAAAAGAGCCCCTCAACATTCTATACAAACAATTCATCCGCACCACCCTCAACTACAGCATCAGCATGGCCTCCAACCACATCCAAACTCACAAAAATACACTCTAAAGTACAGAGAACAAGGCACTCATAACAATCACAGGATGCACGCGCAGCACACCCATCACACTTCAGCACACAAATAAAAATATTCCTAATATAAATACACCTAGACATGATTGGAACCCAACACTTCAGCAGAGCATTGACCCATCCCCACCCTAATCACATCTGATAGCAAAGACCCCCACCACCCATACACAAGAAAAAAAAAACCCAGCACACTACTTCCAACACCTCTACAATAACCTATCAAACACTGTCAAACCCAAACTTAATCAAACACATCCGCACTACCTTGACCCAAAGACAGTTGACTGCACTAAAATCAAACACTTTCTATATGACCCTCCCATCATAATAAACCAATCATCGAAATCAATACACATAACACACTGAGTAATCCTTTCTCAACTCAGGTCAACCCACTCCACTAAACTCCACTGGCCACTCCACTATACTACAGCAATACAAACAGAGAATAAACCTTGCCCAGATACCGACATGCACCAGATTCAGCGAAAGCCAAGATAAGGACACATGTATTTCTATCCCTAAATCTTCCATAACCTTTCCCAGATCAAATTTCAAGAAGATAAATACTAGATCACTAAAGTTGGGAGAAATACCTAATGGTTAAAAATTAGTGAATGTAGTTCCCATTTTTAAGAACTGAAGTAAAGAGGAACCGAATAACTTTAGACCGGTAAGTTTAACTTATATAGTTTGTACAATTCTTGAGAAGAAGGTCAAGAAGGAAATTTCTGACCATCTAGAGTGTGGTAGGTTAATAAATGATGCCCAGCATGGGTTTATAAGAGGTAGATCGTGTTTAACAAATTTACTGGATTTTATGGATTATATTACTAAACCATTAGATAAGGGTTCCACATATGAGACTAGTTCACTTATTAAAATGTATGGGATATGTGGTAAAGTTTTGAATTGGATAACTGAATGGCTGAAAGACAGGAAACAGAGAGCGGTACTGAATGGGCTGAGGTCGCAGTGGACGGACGTTATCAGTGGCGTACCTCAGGGATCAGTTCTAGGCCCTTTATTATTCATGGTTTATATAAATGATTTGGGGGAGGCTGTAAATAACAAAGTGTCAATTTTTGCTGATGATGCTAAATTGGCTGCTTTAGTTAAAGAAGTTGAAGGTAGCTTTAAATTGCAGAGTGACTTAAGTAAGTTATTAGCATGGGCTCAGAAGTGGCAGGTGACTTTTAACCTTAAGAAATGCAAAGTTATTAACATGAGAAGGGATAATAGGGAATTTAGCTTTGGAATTAATGGCATTGGCTAAATTTAGTTGAGAATAAGAAAGACTTAGGCGTAGTAGTAAATAGGTCACTGAAGTTTTCGAAGCAGTGTATTGAGACAAAAATAGAGCAAATACATTAAGAGGAATCTTAGCTACAAAAGTAAGGAAGTTATTTTTAAACTCAACAACTCGTATGTCTGGCCACATTTCGAGTACTGTATTCAAGCATGGTCACCACATTTTACAAGGCCGAGCTAGATTAGAGAAAAGTAAATTTTCCATTCTCTTCGACAAGCAGGATAACGATTAAAATGACCGATTGAAAGACAGATTTTTTGGTCTTTGGTCTGTCCTAGAAAAGCTGTATTATGCGTTATCTTATCGTGTATGTGAGAAGAGCTCCTTCCGAGGGCTTCGATGAAGAGCTAAGTTAGCTAAAAAATTGCCTTCTTTACCGCATAATTATGATTGTGCAATTGCAAATAATTTTCGATATATATATATATATATATATATATATATATATATATAGTGTCTGGACTTTTCTTTCTCCCCATCCATTCTCACCCATATATATATATATATATATATATATATATATATATATATATATATATATATATATATATATATATATATATGTGAGAATGGATGGGGAGAAAGAAAAGTCCAGACACTGCACAGAGCTCTTTATTGACGTTTCGCCTCTTGGCTTCCTCAGAATGGAAGCCAAGAGGCGAAACGTCAATAAAGAGCTCTGTGCAGTCTCTGGACTTTTCTTTCTCCCCATCCATTCTCACCTATACGTCGAGTCTTTCATGCAATATATATATATATATATATATATATATATATATATATATATATATATATATATATATATATATATATATATATATATATATATATATATATACATATATATATATATATTTATATATATATATATATATATATATATATATATATATATATATATATATATATATATATATATATATATATATATCTTTCGCCGGTAATCGAACCTGGTTCTCGGCGTGGAAATCTATGATCTTATCTTCTACGCAAGTGATGGGCCCTCTAGGGGGTGGAATGAGAATGAAAAATGTGATAGAATAGATGAGAAATAAATAATGAAAAAGTTAATAACAAGAATTTTATAATCCTCAAATACCCCATGCAGGGGGTACATTACAAACTTCATATAGCGTCAGTACAAAGAATACAAGACCCTTAATCAACCCTAAAGGTCCTTGCGAAAGGGGGGGTGGGCGGTATAATTATGGGAATGGGGAAAGCGAAGCATCTCGGACAGAGAAGCGATTCGCTACAAAGCCCCATAAATTGTGTTCGCTCCTTCCAATTTAGCGAGGGGAAGGCGGCAAGTAATTCCGAATACTCAAACAATGGATTGCCCAAGTAAACAGCTTGTTGCCGTAGAATCTCGACGTCAAAATCTTGTTGTTCACTTGCCCCGAGGATAAAAGGCACGACACAGCCCTGCGGATGCTGGATAATCGCGACCAATATCGAAGGCGATTTCCCTTATCGCTCATGGCTTCCTCTATATAATAACGGCCATTCATTAAAATTGACCCTAGATAAGACGATGCTTAATCAAACTATTGTAGCATGACAATAACATTAGCCAACAAATTTTAACTTTGTCTCTACTACTTGAGTAAATGTTGTTGTAACTAACTAATTTTGGTGCGCTGATTCAAAATCTGTGCTCAGATTTGTCCTAGCACGTAAGGTTTCTGAGTTATGCATCTAGGCTATATGGCTCATTTTGTCACCTTGGATCAATTAATGATATAATTATTACAAGTTTGAGAAGAATGAGACGTTTCTGGTCAAAGGTTTGGAATCGGGGCACCCTATTTGGCATTATGTATGTCCTTTTGCAGAACCAGACAAGATATGTATTACATATAAAAGAGGTAGTACTCAGCTAAATATAAATTTCTTCAAAATTGTTTGAGACTTGCTCTTGCCCTTGTACGTGGATATAGGATCCTCCCGTTGTAGGAACCAGCAGTAGTCACCCATCATGTTTTCTTTGAAGCGGCCTTGATACCTGCTTTCCATCATTACGATATCACGGTGTAACTTTTCACCATGTTCGTCACTAATATCACACATATTAGATGGAAAGAAATCTAGATGCGAATGCAAGAAATGCATCTTAAGAGACATCCGACACCCCATTCGTTTATAGGCCTTTAGCATGTTGTCCACTAGTTCTTCATAGTTTTCGGGCCCTATGATTACCTAGGAAGTTCTGCACTACATGGACAAATGAATCCCATGCTGCCAATTCAAGTGGAGTTAGTTTATTTCTGAACTCCGTGTCACGTATCAATTCTCTGATCTCCGCCCTACAAAAATGCCAGCTTTAAGTTTAGCATCGGTTTTCTTTGCACCAAATTTCTCTTTGAGATACTACAACCATCAGAATCATGAGCCATTGCTTTAATAAAATTCGTGATAAAGCCAAGTTTAATATGAAGTGGTAGAAGGTAGATCATCTGTGGATGTACCAAAGGCATGTGATTCACATTGTATCGGCCAACAATGTGTTCTTCTCTTTCGGGCCACTTTTTGACAATATAATGATTCCTGTCATCACGGTTGTTTCATAGGCATAAAAAGCACATATTCTTTGTATATCTTAGCTGCAGTCCAAGAAGTAAAGAAATTACCTTTAGATGACCACAGATATTCCACCTATGATGCGAGTAATGAACACCTTCCAAAATAAATTTCATTGAGTCATATGTCTCTATCATCCCAAGAATAAGTGCGACAGGAATTGAAGGTTTTTTGTTACCATTGTGTAGCAACACAGCTTTGAGGCTAGCAGTGCTTGCATCGATGAATAGTCTCCATTCATCAGGTAAATGCTCGTTTCATAGTTGATTCCTGAGGCCATTAACATCAGTACAGAAACAAGCACCATCTTCTTTATAGAAGTCAGCTAAGGCCTCATGGCGTTTACGGAAAGTTGATATTTTTGCACCGTCCTCTAGAAGATTCCATTGCTGTAGTCTGGATTCTCCCTTGACAATGACAAATCCCTCACCAAATCATTCAATCTTTCTTAGTTTAGCAACTGGATCTTCTTTTCCTTAGAATCATCCTCATGCATTTTATTGTCATTGTTATCCTCCTCTCCAGGCGATAAACCATCTTCTTTAACTGCACTAGCTGATGGATGAACTGGGATTGGCATCTCTAAATTATGCGGGGATGGTTTTATAGCTGACTTACAATCTATATATACAATTTTTGATTTGTTGTTATTTGAGAATCCCGCAATATTTGCTATACAGAAGTAGCAATCAAAAACATGATATATTGGCTCACGCCACACCATTGGTACAGCAAAAGGCATAGCCTTCCGTTTGCCATTTAACCACTGTGTGAGCCCTGTATAACACACAGTACAAGATAGATTTGTGAGGTGTGCAGGGCTTGTCTTGGTCACCAACTTTACAACCAAAATAATAATTGTATACAGTTTTCACTCTTTTAGCTAAATTTTTCCGCTGGTTGCCTGGAGTATATCTTCCACAGATATAACAAAAGTTGTCTGCGCTATTTATACATCCTCGCCGATTCATGTTTTCAACTTAGTTTGTATATATCCTGTTATATACTTTTGTACAATTTTATTTCATTTACAAATTAATTGAGAGATAAATCTGAAAGAAAAATGCAATTAATCACTGTATGTAAATACCGTTTCAACACCACTACTATAATGGAGGAAAGAACCTTCTTGGATATTACGAACTTTTAGCCAGGAGGAAAGAACCTTCTTGGATATTTTGAACCTGCAGCCAGGAGGAAGGAAGCTTCTTGGATATCACGGACGTGCAGCAGGGAGGAAGGAAGCTTCATGGATATTACGAACTTGCAGCCAGAAGGAAGGAAGCTTCTTGGATATCACAGGCGTACAAGCAGATGGAAGGAACCTTCTGGATATTACAAACATGCAGATAGAAGCACGGAAGCTTCTTGGATATTACTGACTTTTAGCCAGGAGGAAGGAAGCTTCCTGGATATCATGGACGTACAACCAGGAGGAAGAAAGTTTCTTCTATATTACGAACTTGCAGCCAGGAGGAAGGAAGCTTCTTGTATATTATGAACTTGTAGCCAAGAGGAAAGAACCTTCTTGGATATTTCGAACTTGCAGCCAGGAGGAAGGAAGCTTCTTGGATATCACGGACGCGCAGCCAGGAGGAAGGAAGCTTCTTGGATATTACGAACTTGCGGCCAAGAGGAAGGAAGCTTCCTGGATATCACGGACGTACAGCCAGGAGGAATGAACCTTCTTGTATATTACAAACGTTAGGCTAGGAGGAAGGAAGCATCTTGGATATTACTGACTTTTAGCCAGGAGGAAAGAAGCTTCTTGGATATCACGGATGTACAGCCAGGAGGAAGGAAGCTTCTTGGATATCACGGATGTACAGCCAGGAGGAATTATGCTTATTGGATATTACTTACGTACAGCCAGAAGGAAGAAAGCTTCTTGGATATCACGGACATTCACCAGGGGGAAGGAAGCTCTTGGATATTACGAACTGCAGCCATGAGGAAGGAAGTTTCTTGAGTATTACGAAAGCTCAGCCAGGAGGAAGAAAGTTTCTTGGATATCACGGATGTACAGCCAGGAAGAAGGGAGCTTCTTGGATATCACGGATGTACAGCCAATAAGAAGGAAGCTTCTTGGATATTACGAACGCGCAAAGAGTATTGCTGGGTGAGGTCTGAGTCCCCCACTCCTACCGGGTATTGTGGGTATTTTCATAGAAATCTCAGTCTGCACACACACACACACCACATGGGAGTAAATCAGTAGAACGCTTTTGAATTATCACGCATTTTCTTGTACCCGCATAGCAGTGGAGTTGCCGCTTAACCTTTTACAATCCTTTGCAAAGACATAGGTATCTTTGTTTAAACATTTTAATGACCTTTTTTCGAGCTATGGTTAATAAGGTCTGTGATACATGCGACATTTTTACATATCGAAAGATTTAATCAAAAGATTTAACATATCTGGCATCATGGAATGAAGAGACAAAGATCGCTTGTTTGTTTGTCGCCGTCGCCAAAAAGCTCCAAACCTCGTCTCCCACCCCCTACACCACCACACCCCCTCATCTGCTTCTAATGGACCCTTTCCCCTCCCACCTTTATTTGCTTGTCACCAAATGTTTCCCAACCCTGTCCCCACATCCGCATTTATAGAGATATAAAAAAGAATTCTAAACCTTGTTCATTTTTTACTATAATTCATAGCTTGCTGGGAAAAAAGTCTTTTTTCTCTTTGTTCAGCTGACCGAAAATTAAAGTTTTCAACTAAGTGTAAGAATATGGAGCCATTAACAGAAGATGAATGAGTTTCATGTGGTGAGATATGTGACTTTCTTCAACATTTCACCGTTTGTCAGTTGATATCTTCGTTCACAAAGTAAGTCATTTTCTTTTTTTAATCTGTTTTTAAAAAAGTCAAGGTTGTTATAATGATTTATTTTACATTTAAATTCAAATATGCATACATTTTTCTACAGATTAATAAGTCGAAAAATAACATTTAATTTATACTAACCAGCTTACATAATAATATATAATAAGTTACACAATTACATATTTTACAAATAACAATTAATATTTAGTGAGTGTATAATATCAATTTTCTTTACATTCTAATACAAGTATTCCTTACTACGATTTTTTCGTTTCTTTGACCATTATAAGAATCAAATTGTTCAATAAAAGCTCAATGTGATTTACCAATTGCCATCGGCTGAATTATATAGATACAAAACAAGCCGCATGAATCTGAAAAGTAACTCTGAACTCTGAATGAATTGACTATAATAATTTTATTCATTTTTCCTAAGTTTTTAAGAATATAAACATCGCTCTGGAACCGTAGACATAGGCTGTCAAAGTAATACAAAAAAAATACCAAGAAACAAAGCTATCCAATGCGATCCAGGTCGATGGCTGCTGTCCAGATTAATGATATAAGCTGCTGGCAATATTAAAGGTTGACAGAGCTAAGAGTCTCTCGCAAAAGAGCCATGAAAAACTCGTTTTGTAGTTTTATTTCCATACAATACTTCTATTTATATTATATTCATTTTATTAAGAATAAACTAGTACGTTTCTAGACTTATCTATCTCAATAACAGACTGAAACTATGCACATATAACAAGGGAGACCGGGTGTATTAATAGAGATCTAAACTGTAACTGTATTGATAATGTTCCCTGTTGTATAGGATTGGAGCATTACCCAAGAGAAGTAGTACTTTTGTCCTGATTTAGTTTAATACAATAAATATTTTTATTTTTTAGAAATTGTTCGTAAAAGAGTCCAATACTCTTCCCACCTCCAATACAGCCTATTCTGGTATATAACGAGTAAAAATCCCTTGAAGCAACTGGATCTGCATCGTCTGAATAGTCTAATTCAAATAGTCTTTCAACTTCATTCCTGTTTATATAGATAGTGACGAGATTCACATTATAAAGTTTAAATTCAAAAGGTGATGCATCATAGCTACCATAAAATGCCGAATGGTCAACCATACCAATTACTACCCTCTTAGGTATTCTTCCCATGAAGATATTATCCACACTCTTTTTTCATTGATATTCCATTCCACTCACAATTGTAAAAATTCGCATCGAACTTTTGTTATAGGGTACTTAGCGTTTGTTGTAAGCAACCTATTTTCTATCTCCAGATGAGTTGATGCTGAAAGGCGGACTTTTCTTAGGTTAAGGAAACTCTCTAATAATTCTATTTTAGCTTCTAAACCGGTCTGGTTTCTAAATAGTGTAAATGAATGTGGTGCTCTGGATAACTTTATATTTAGTGAGACTCCACTTATCAACAGCTTATGTTGCGAGAAGAAATCGGTGTGTAGTTTTCCATATACGTCAATTATTTTTTTCTTCGACCTGCTATATTTCTTTTCTATACGTTATTTACTAAAGTAATATCCTGCAGTGGAAAGAAATAAAGATTTTTCTTCTTCAGTATAGTTCAACAAAGTCTCTAAATATGCACGATAGGGGTAATTATTTCCAATGGAATTAACAGATGTTTCATTTAAATAAATATCAACATTGATGAACAAAGTGTGAAGAATATTATTTTCCGGAAAAATATTTCCCCCATCTTTAAGTTCGCTTCCGATAGCCTTCACAATTTTTGCTTTAATATAAAGATAAACCTCATTCGGGTCTATATAATACTGTTCGCTACCAGATACATAATATTCAACTGGGGTAATATCTGAAGAGATATTGCTAAGTGGAGAGTAAGACTGATAATTGCTCTCAACAATAGAAGTTTGGGTCGGTGGAACGGTAAACAGATCAAGTTCTGTCTTCGAACAGATATAACTTGCTGGATGAAGAGCATTCATTTTTACACGTGTAAGATTTACAGCCGATGAGAACTTCATGAGAACATTTATGAAATGTATGCTTGTTTATATTATGATAAAAACCATTCCTATCATCTTCATAATCTATATTCAACTTTTTCCTCTTCTTCAACTTCTTCATTTATTTTCGCTTAATTATTACACCTATTTTTTCGGATCTCCTTTCATTATCACTCTCAGATTTTAACTTTCTTCTAATATATCGTCTAGTATCTTTAGTAATAGTATTTTTCGTCCTTCCTAGCTGATCTTTCAAAGCTTGTTTTGTGTTCTTTCCATGCATAATATCCTGAACGGTATCAAAACCGGCGGAAATGGCCTTCTTTCCTAGATAGCGAGCACCACTCTTTAGATAGGGCGCCGTATTTCGGAATAGGAAGGAGACTAGAGATCAAGACCATGGTCCTCTCTGAGCTCTTAACTCTTTAAACACGCGTGGGCCATTCAACATTTATAATTATTTTTAATGTCTTCTTCTAATGTGTAGTTTTATCATCAAATAACCAAGAAAGAATGGAATTTTGTCCCCTTCAACCGTTCTTATATAGATACAAATTGATCTCAAGTCTCCAGAGCTTAGATTCAGATAGTGTGGATTATCAAAGGTTATACTGAAAGAACCCTCATTGAAGGGAAGGTGAATAATTCTCAGCAACCTCGACTGGGTCCCGCCTACTAACTGATAGTCTACAAGGTAAACGTAACATGATCTGTGGTCTGTTATAATGAATTTGTGCAATTCAATTCTATATTCAGACATGGTATTTTGAGGGTAAACATCCAGGGATGATGAGGAAGGAAGGATAACATAAAAACTCTCCGACTCCATCTTCACAACTGATAAAAACCTTCCTCATCTCCCAACTTTATATAATTTCATGAATGCATGTGTTCAGTGTTCAAGTTTGGTATGTGATATCACATGCTTTGACGTATGAGTTAAATGAATTTGAGTACACTCACCATTTTACTAAATAATGCCTATTTTTCCATGCCCTTTCACTTTAACTATCTTCTCCACTACATATTTCTTACGGGAGTCAAACTTTACTTTCTGTAGTTCTTCTTCATAAACGTGACCTTTAATATGTTCAACATTTAAATCTTCAATATAATACAGGTCTAATAGATTTTAAATCCTATATATCTTGTAGATTTCCTCACTCCATCCTGCATCGTATCCTTTTTTTAACATTACTGGAAACGCGTGAGATTCGAACATAATCACCGATCTTATATAGAAACCTCTTTTTTTAACTTCAGCTCTTTGATTTGGTATAGCAACATCATGTATAACTTTAAACGGTGTGTTCTCAATCATTCTATGTCTAGAATTATTATAAGCCCTTGCAAAATCATCTAACACGTCGATATATTTCCATGTGTTATTAAAAGTAAAATATCTGAAAAGTCTTTCCTTTATTGTTCTTTGTACACGATCCACAAGACTAGTTTTGTTTAGTGAGTGAACATGATATATACGTTGATATTATATTCGCTCAATACTCTTTTCATCTTCTTTCCATTAAACTCTCCTCCATCATCAGAACATATATAACCCGGAATCCATCTGGTTTCTTCGATGAGATTTCGTATAGCATTTGACACCATCTGGTCCGTCTTCTCCTTTAAAGGAATTAACCAGAGATATCTATAATACACGTCAATTACAAAGAGTATGTAACGTACACCATTATTAGAACTTTCAAACTTAGACATCACAGTAAGATCTAGTTGCCAAATCTCGTTTGGACCTTGTACCTTTACGTGTTTTGTCTTGAATCTTTTTCGTACGGGTTTGTGTAGTGTATAGCTATCCAAACTTGACAGAAAGCTTTCTACATCAGATCTTTTAGCGATCTTTTTTACAGATTGGAAGAGTCTATTTACCCCACTAAAAGATGTTGGCAGACTCGGGGATGTATATAAGTGTAACAATTGGCGGTTCATT
The DNA here is from genome assembly GCA_963969495.1 of Ceratothoa steindachneri. NCBI lineage: Eukaryota > Metazoa > Arthropoda > Malacostraca > Isopoda > Cymothoidae > Ceratothoa > Ceratothoa steindachneri. Next base: position 29,674,233 of record OZ018322.1, read on the forward strand.
TTTAACTGAATATCTGGTCAGTTTAACATTCTTATATAACTACTCAATAAAAGGCAGATTAACTTAAAAAAAAACTCAATTTTATTTTACATCTAGGTTAAAATACATAATTTAAATTAGAATTTCATGGATGTCCGCAACCTTATTACTTTGAACACATTTACTGATATGCAACGGATAAAAATTATCAATATGTATTTTTAATCCAACTTTATATTTTTAAAAATTAATAGCAGAATTTTTTCTTATATAATATAGAATTTTAATAAACATATTTCTTAAGGAATTATGCTCTAATAAAAAATTCTTTTTATCTGGGGTGAACTTAAACTTTCTTCTTGCAACTCTTCATGACGCGGGCTGGTGACACTCCATCCTCTGGACTTCCATGGAGAGACTGATTGATAGATAGATATTCTATTAAAAAAAATTTACACGTAATGGTGACGTAGTCATAAAGATCACCGAGGACAAATTCTTTCAAAAGTTCGATACTGCTCCCTCACTTGTTGAGTAAACAATGGAACTTATCAAACGAAACATTTTTTTATATACTCATCTTCTGTGATGGTAGGTTGAAGTTTTCGACATTCATCGAATCCATCGTTGAATGCAAGATAACAAGCATCAACCGAATTCTGTAAACACTTCATCTGACGAAAACTTTGATGAAACTCGTCTTCAAGTTTTAGAAAAGTATTGACTTCATACTCATTGTACAGCGGGTTTTTAAATCGTGTAGGGATCAACTCTTTATCCCTTTTCCAGTAAATACCAAATGTATACTTGGAAATAGACTATTTGTATTTGCCCTCACTACACACCTTAGCTCTTTTAAACCGTAGTTCTTCACCAGTCGATCTACATTGGGAGAATTTTCCTGCTTTAGCCTGTGTATTGCCGCAAACACAAGCCAAAACTCATCCTCACTAAGGAATAGTTTATCGTTATAACGAGTTCTTCCGTAGGTGTTTTCAAATAACACTCTTACATAACCGGATTTTGTTATAGAAATCTTCAAAAGGCTGAATATATTAATTTTATATTTTGTTGTATAATTTGCTTTTACTGGAATCGAGACATAGCTTCTTACGTGTGAGTATTCGAGGAGATCTGAACAAAGTTCGATAGGATAGGGTTTCTTTGACACGATTTGAATGTTCATGAATTGTCTTGTGTGGAGTTGCCACTTAACTTTTTACAATCCCTTGATTGATCCGTCTAGTTACCATCTTTCAGCTGTTAAATTGGTTAATAATTTAACCAGTTCCTTAGTTTTTTCTGTTCATTATAAAGAGAAGTACAACGGGTGTTTGCGCGATCCACTGAGCTTGATGTAGTGAAAGTTGATGTGTAAGTAATATTTTCTAACTCTTTCTGATGTTGCGAGTTTTATATGATAGATTTAGGAAAATTAGAAGATATTAATTTTACTTTTACTTACTTCCAGTAGGTGGGTGGTGATCTTTTCCACGTTTTGGCTAAATCATTATTGAGTAGGTCGATAATATTAGATTGTGGAAGTCTTTTACCATCGATGGTAATCACCCCATCATTACCCCAACTGAATCCCTGTATATTTTAGTGTCTGATAAATTAATCTACCTCTTTTACGAAAACTAGGCTCCAGTGTTTCTAGTACTTTATCCGTATAACCATTTATTTGATCCTTGCTACTCTCATCGACTTTAACGGTAGATGTGTTCGCAACCTTATCATACTGTTTCAAATAGTGTTCCAGCGTGTTCTGGTAAAAGATAACACATGTATCTGGTGGGATGTGTGAATTATTTAGTATAGTAGGCAACTCTCTCTCTCCGAAGATAAAAGTCTTTCTTGTGGAGGGATTAAGTTTGAGGGTATTTCAATCTCTTTTTCGAGATAATCAATAATTTTTTTCATCTTATATGGTTGGAGAGGATAGGTGCTAGAACAAAGAATAAGATCAGTAGAAACTATCTTCCACGCTCATTTACTAGTTTTTTCTTTAAACATATATGAGCTGGCTTCAGAGCAAACATACGTATCAACCGTTTGAATCGTGATATCTTTTGTTTCTGCGATGATGTCATAGGAACATTACCTTTTATTAGATTGAGACACATTTCACATATACATTTGACAAAATCACTATCCATGTTTCCTATGATTGATTTTTCATCTTTTTAGAGAGTGTGGGGAACGTATGAAATAGATACGCGTATCTTTTCATTCTATGGTTCATTCTAAAAGATATACGTTATCAATTTCATTTGGAAATATTCCTATCCGTAATGTAAATTGTACAGTGTTTCTCCGACTGAAGTCGCAGAACAAATAACCATAGGGCTTTAAGACAGCTTCTTTATATATTCTCAGGAAGCTGTTCCGTCCCCCAGGCATTATTTGGCCAGCGAATATATTTATCTGGGAGATGTCTCTCCTCTGCCTTAATAAGACTAGATTGTCACAATTCAAGGCAATATCGCGCATATAAGAATTTTTATAAAATAGATTTGGGGCTACTAGGAATATAGAAATATTCTTATGGTGTGAGGTCACTGTAAATATCTCTGATATATTTGCATCAATCTTCTGCACTGCATTAAGTCATCTAAAATAAGGAGTGTATGACTTCTTCCATCCAAAGATGACACATCATACACACCTTCGTGAAACATTACTTCATTTTTAAATTCTTCATAGTTTTTCTGCCATACAGTGTAACGCCAGATGATTCTGTCAACGCGTTGAGTAAACATCTTATCTCTATTCCTGAGTATACGAAATAGGAAGGGGGTTTTTCCGCTAAACGTTGGCCCAATGATGGATGAAGTACATGGGGATATAAATTTAAATTTTTTCACACTTTCTTCACTCATACTTTCCTTTTGTATAATGAATGAGCCAACTTTTTTTTCAGATAACCATATACAAAATCTTTTTTCTCTCTTTTTAGTTCAGCAAAAATGATGTTTATTCCTCCTGCAAAACGAATGCGGATCTACCGAAATAAGCCAAACATTTACTCTTTACTCAATCCCTCATCGAGTGAAGGTGTGATCGGTGAAATTTTACACATATCCTATTCTGCCCCAACTAGTGTGTCTGATGAAGAAGACGACGACGATGATGGGGATGATAAAGTTTATCATTGGTATTTTTTCATACTTCCTTTACTCATGCTTTCTATTTGTATAATGAATGAATGAGTCAACTTCTTTCAGATAACTATATACAAAATCTTTTTTCTCTCTTTTTAGTTCAGCAAAAATGATGTTTATTCCTCCTGCAAGACGAATGCGGATCTACCGAAACAAGCCAACCTCTTCCTCTTTACCCAACCCCACATCGAGTGAAGGTTTCGTTGGTACAATTTTACCCATATCCTTTTCTGCTCCAATTAGTGTATCGGGTGAAGAAGCAGACGAAGATGATGGGGATGATAAAGTTTTTTTAATCGGAACAATACCTACAGTGTCATTACACTGAGTTCTGACGATAAAGATTTAGTACTTGAACTAGTAGGTCAACGTTCATAAATACAAGATAGATCATGTAACAACACCATTCTTTTTTCGGAAGGAGCAGTAAATGAACTGTGTAGAACTTCGTACCCTCATACGCAAGAAAATTCTTTAAAGCAAAGAGAAAATCATTCTCATATAAAAATTCAGCCCCTAAAACAAAACAGAGGCGGAGACCTTCTCAACATTTTCTACCGTATTATTGTGGAGAAACCAGAAGAACTGGTCTTGCTCGAGTAATGCGTGAGCTTTCACGGTATATATTAAATCTGCAATGGTTTCAGGAGGGTGATTGATTATCGTCTAAATATAAGTTTGAGAATTGCGGATGCAACCGGTGATACGATCTATTTACACATTTAATTCGTTAAAATGCGTGAATCGACACTATTCGATTATATCATGGGACGTTTCGAGACTGCATTCCAGTCTGCGGACACAGTCGAGTTTGGAACTTTCAATCTCGTAGTTCGTATTTATAGGATTCCTGCAGGCCATATTATAATTCCATCGAATATTCAATTTGATCGATATAGAATATATAGAGGACATAGAAATTATACAGGATACGCCTTTGTTTCCGCAGTCCTCGCGAAAAAAGTGAAGGAGAATATTCTTTCAAAAAACTTTCGGCTTCCGACATTAACAAATCAAGCTCAGGAGTTGGCAAGAATATGCAATCTCGTATACTAAGAGGTTGTCACTGTAAATCAGTCCTCCGTAATAGAGCACGAGCTTAGATCCAAGATCCTCGTATTTACAGCTACAGGTGATGAACGCAAATTCAAATTACTTCATCGACCAACATATCCTGAGAAATCAGCTCCACTCATATTCATTGGTCGTAAGGATGAGACCTACGATCCAATTCGAAGTATTAGTGATAAATATATTAAAAACAAGATACTTCCTTTTAATCAGAGTATGTGTTTTTCTTGCTACACGCTCTATGACAGCGTAACGGCTCATCTAAAAGAATGTGAAGGTGTGTGCAGTCAGTCTTGGGCATTGTGATGGAGAAAGAAATCGAGATATTTTATGTAATGAGTGCAATCGGACATTTAACAACCAATCGTGTTTAATACGCACAAGAAGCTATATACTTGTGTAACAATTTGGAGTTGTCGCAGATGTAATCGTATAATCATACATAGTGCAAACTGGACGAGACGACACGAGTGTGAGAAGTCGTTCTGTTCAAATGTTATACATATGTACTATAAAGCGGATGGAGCAGAGCATTCGTGCTGGATGAAGAGGTCGAAGAAGTTGGTGGTCAAGAAATGAAATGCAGAGTATTATGACATAGAACCCTATAAAAAAGTGGGATCATTCATACTTTATCCATATACAAGGTGTCCCAGAAAACTTTTTACCGTACTTTGAATTAGTATAACTCAAAACCTATTGGAGATTTTTGAGTCCTGTGAAACAAAACAAATTTAGCAACTATTTATCTGTCGATTCCGGAAATTTCATTAATTTCCCTTTTACGGTATTGATACACTAATGGGTTTAGTGAAGGCTATCAAAATTATGTTTGCGCAAGGAAGTAAAATAATGAAACTTCGAACCTTAAAATTAGCAAATATATTTAAATCCATTTTTAACAAAAACACCTCTTCATATGGGTAATACAAATTATTTTTTTAATTTTCTAAGTATCATTTCCTTCCACATGTCTTCCATTTCTTTCCAAGCACAGTTGCGCCTTTGATCGCATTTATTGAACAACTTTTTTGATTAACTTATGATTTTCCTTAAGTCTATTGACTTCACGTGTGATACTATCTCTTAACTGGTTGATGCTTTGTAGTAGAGTAGAATACACTTTATTCTTTAGATATCCCCATAAGAAATAATCACACGGTGTTAGGTCAGGGGATCTTGAGGGCCATTCAATTGCATGATTTAGCGTGACAATGCGGTTGTCAAACGTTTATCTTAGTTTTGTTCTTACAGCAAGCTGTATATGAGCTGGTGCGCCGTCCTGAATCCACCAAAGTCTATTGAATTGATTGCCGTAAATCTGGCGGAGTTCTGGGAAGATCCTTTTGTTGATTATGCTCAGGTACGCAACACCATTCAAGTTATTCTCGTAAAACAATTGGCCGACAAGATAGCCATTCCCGTATATTCCGATCCACAGAGACACTTTCTGCTGACAAATACGTGTGTCAAAATTGAATGCTGGGGAGTGGTTCAGCGGCGTATATTGCCGAATGTCATGGCTATTTACCTTTCCATTCATGAAAAAGGCTGCCTCGTCACCAATCACAATGTTTTCCAAGAAACGAGCAAGTTTATGGGGAGGCCATTCGACAAATTGTCTACAAGGAAAATCAGTTTCAAAAAGCTGGTGTCTTGCATGCATCTTATAGGGATGCCATTTTAAGTCATGTTTAATAATGCGGTTAAATGATGACTTTGACCAATGTAATCCATTCTTTGTGACTGATACATGTGGATTTTGAAGAAGTGTCATCTGAACATTTTCGATATTTTCTGTTGTTCTTATGGTTCTCATACGACCCGAACGACCTTTATTTAGATTTAAGGATGTTCCTTCATGTTGGTATTTGCGAACCTTTTTCCAAAGTGTGGACTTGCTTAGTGGGTGCCGACCTAAAAAACGTTGTTCAAATGAATCTTGTACTTGTTTAATACTGCTAGTCTTAATAAAGTTTGTGACTACAAATACGCGATGATCTTTTGTTAACTGCATGATTAAAAAGGTTCTATGAAAGTAAACTTTTACACAGAAACGCTTTCATTTGCTTAGTAAGCAATAATGACGAGACCATACCACAGCGTGGCTGAAAAACCACTGTAAAATGGCCTAAGCTATGCTTGGAAAATCGCACAAAGACCTAGGCAGCCTAGGCTCCCTAGGTTCTCTTGAAAGTGTACGGTGGCCTAGCCTTCCTAGGCTTCGTTTCATTATTTTACTTCCTTGCGCAAACCTATTTTTTATAGCCTCCACTAAACCCATTAGTGTATTAATATCATAAAAAGGAATTTAATGAAATTTCCAGAATCAACAGATAAATAGTTGGTAAATAAAACACTTTTGGCAAGACCAAAAATTCTCCAATAGTTTTTTAGTTATGCTAATTCAAAGTACGGTTAACTTTTTTCTGGGCAACCGGGAAATTGGTTATGCAGAAAATCTCTGAACTCTCTTTTGATAATGAGAATGAAACTTATGATAAATGTAAGAACTGTCATCCACAAACAAATATTTTTGAAAGAGATGGTGAAAAATCCCCTTGTGAACCCTTTATAGAAGAATAATACGAATAAGAGGATGGAGAGAAAATGTGAAAACATATGTGATGGCACATAACAATGCCAAATTCGATGTCCAATTCATCTATGGAGAGCTGCTTCAATATTTTAATCAAATCTCTTTAATTCAAATCCAATAAAGCGGGGACAAAAAATATTTAAGTTAGAACTCGTTCAGGACATATTTTTTAAGGATATACTCCTATTCATGCCATCATCGTTGAAAAAAATGACAAAAACAATGGGTATCACGAAGGGGAAAAAGGTTATTTTCCTTACGATTTTCTTTCAGAGAAAACGTTGAATTGTATTGGTCTGGTTCCAGAAAAAAAATATTTCAACTATGAGAAAATGAGCAATGAGAAAACTTAAATTTTGACAGTAATTTTTACCCGAATTTCCAGGATGGAGAATACAATATTCGTACAGAGTGTATTAAGTATTGCATTCAAGATGTTTTTATCCTCTGCCTGTGTTTAGAGAAGTTTAGGTGTTCATTCATCAGGAGATTTAACATTGATCCTATGCAGTCTTGTCTCACAATAGCCTCTCTAAGTTACAAGGTGTATAAAGATGTCTTCTTACCAGAAAATTCAATTGCAATTATCGATAGGAATAAATCAAAAGCTTTTTCTTGTAAGGCTCTACGTTGGCTTATGTTTGAAGAATATGTTAGAGGAATCCCAATTTTCCATGCAAGAAACGGTGGTGAGCGAAGTCTTTCTGTTGGTGGGAGAGTCTTTTTTCCTGACGAGTTTTCACCATCAGGAGGAGGAACTGGATTTCTATTTCATGAATGTTATTTGGCATGGGTGTCAGAAAGAGGACTGTAATCTCAAACAAGATGTTTCCATTGGTGGACGTGGGTCGTTGGACCGCTACTACTACACAATAGAGAGTGATCGAATTCTCGGTAGTAAATACAAATTTATCATTCTCGGGGGAGGGGGAGATTTGAAACCCTGAAGCAAACCATTCCAGATCGACGTGAGATAGTTAATAGAATTTCCGCCGTTGTAGTGAATGGTGTATTGAATGTAGGGAGTGCACTTTTTGTCGGTAGATGTAACCCATTTATATTATACTACCCACCAACCGAAGGTGTGAAAATACATTATGTCGATTCTTGCTCCTTATATCCGTACTGCATGAAAAACAATCCATACCCCGTAGGATCACCTCGGCGTTGCGTATCTGTGCGAGAAATTCCGTCTATTCAAGAATTCACCGATGGTATGAATTACACATATTTCAATATCGTGAAAGTTGATGTTCTCTCTCCTAATGATCTGTATATTCTAGTTCTTCCTTAATCCATAGATGGTAAACTTACTTTCACACTATGTACCACATGCGCTCACCAAAACTCATGCGAGTGCCATCACTCTGAAAAGCAACGTATGATTTGCGGAGTGTACACCACCCTGGAACTAAAACTTGCCCTGGAAAAGAAGTATAAGATTAATCCTGATCGTAATTTCTTCCTTTTACAGTCTATGGGGAAAATTCGCTCAGAGGATTCGCAGTATGAAAACGGTCATCTGTGATTCGGATCATGATGTAATCGAGCTGATCAGAAACGATGACTTCATTGTAAACGCTTTGGATGTGGTTGGCAATGTATACATGGCGAAAGTGGAGAATGCTGAACATGTAGAAGTTTACTCCCACGTAACAAATCTTCCAATTGCAGCATTCACAACCGCCTATGCTCGAATCAATCTCTATGACCTCCTAGACTCATTGAGTGAACGTTTGTTGTACTGTGACACAGACAGTGCCATCTTCATTGCGAGGAAAGAAGACCTACAACCTCGACTGGGAGAATTCCTAGGCGATCTCACCGATAAGATCAAAGATGTGTACGGTGCCGAAGCGTATGGAGATTCATTCTGCTCAACGGGTCACAAATCCTATTCGGTACGTATCCAAACGACGAGTGGGGTGAAGTATATAATTCATGCTAAAGGATTAACCATTAACACTCAGACTAAGGATATAATAACCTACGATGCTATGAAACGTCAGGTTAAAGCCGATGATGATAGTCACATCCCTGTACCATGGAGTGAAATAAGTGAGAGGGGAAAAGATTTTGAGAAAAACCTTTCGTAAACGAATTGAACCCCCAGGGAGTAATAGAACCATATCTTTCGGTTTTAAAGGGTTCTTAGATGAAATTTAAAAGTCACTTTACATTGAATCTCTGCCAGCTATTATTAACTCTTTGTGTATATAATTTTTAATCATTAATAATATTCTCTGATTAATATAAATAAAATATAGATTAAATAATACGCGTTATGCTATCAATGTTTTATTTTGTCTACAAAATAACTCATCTCATTTCTTCTTGATCTTGCGAGAAGGAGAATTCTTTCATTCTTGCCTCTTTATTCTTGGTTTTAATCATATCAGTGAGTTGATGGGAATACCATGAGAGAAAGCGAAATAACTTGGTTTTAGTGTTAAATATAGCGATGTTCACTACTTTCTTGCCATCATTCACCAGGTTAAACTTATTCACCCTACAAAGAAAACTGATCCATAATCTCGTTTTTTAATTTTTCACCGATGATTAAATCTTCTAAATCCATAAACTGGACATGTTCAAGTACTTCTTTTCCGTCATGGTAGTTGAAAGGCGGTTGGACTGACCCACTATACAGAAATTCAATCCGATCAATTGGGTGTTTATGAATAAGTCGATGAATATAATCGAAGAAATCAACCGTAGATGAATAGTCTGGGCTAAATTTATAATCCGAGCCACACACACATCTTCAGTTACAAAATATTTACTAAGTCTAAGGGTGATACGGTGTGGATGGAAGATCATTTAGAACGTGTGAAACACAGAGAGGTTTAGGGACAAATAATTTAAAAGATATCAAAAAGACGGACCAATTAAAGATTGTAAAAGGTTAAGCGGCAATTCCACTGTTATGCGGGTACAAGAAAACGCATGATAATTTACTCCCATGTGGTGTGTGTGTGTGTGTGTGTGTGTGTGAAGACTGAGATTCCTATTAAAATGTCACTTACGAAGGCTTAGGGTTGGGGAGAGGGACTCGGTCCTCACCCAGCAATACCCGATAGGGGGGTAGTAGGGGGAAAGGGAGTCCCAACTCACCCACCAATACTACTCGCGAGCCAGGAGTAAGGAAGCTTCTTAGATATCACGGACATGCACCAGGAGGAAGGAAGCTTCTTGGAGATTACGGACGTGCAGCCAGTAGAAAGGAAGCTTCTTGGAGATGACGGACGTGCAGCCAGTAGGAAGGAAACTTCTTGGAGATTACGGACGTGCAGCCAGGAGGAAGGAAGCTTCTTGGAGATTGTGGACGTGCAGCTAGGAGGAAGGAAGCTTCTTGGAGATTACAGACGTGCAGCCAGTAGGAAGGAAACTTCTTGGAGATTACGGACGTGCAGCTAGGAGGAAGGAAGCTTCTTGGATATTACGAACATGCAGCCTAGGAAAAAGGAAGCTTCTTGGAGATTACGGACGTGCAGCCAGTAGGAAGGAAGCTTCTTGGAGATTACGGACGTGCAGCTAGGAGGAAGGAAGCTTCTTGGAGATTACGGACGTGCAGCCAGTAGGAAGGAAACTTCTTGGAGATTACGGACGTGCAGCCAGGAGGAAGGAAGCTTCTTGGAGATTACGGACGTGCAGCCAGGAGGAAGGAAACTTCTTAGAGATTACGGACGTGCAGCCAGGAGGAAGGAAGCTTCTTGGAGATTAGGGACGTGCAGCCAGGAGGAAGGAAGCTGCTTGGATATTACGAACGTGCAGCCAGGAGGAAGGAAGCTTCTTGGATATTACGGACGTACAGCCAGGAGGAAGAACGCTTCTTGGATATTACGAACATGCAGCCAGGAGGAAGGAAGCTTCTTGGAGATTACGGACGTGCAGCCAGTATGAAGGAAACTTCTTGAAGATTACAGACGTGCAGCCAGTAGGAAGAAAGCTTCTTGGAGATTACGGACGTGCAGCCAGGAGGAAGGAATTTTATTTGACCTATGGCTAATATTAAGAAATTGTTCGAAGGGGTAAATAAATGAGCGACCAGCCTTGGTAGATTTGACATAGCATAATTCGTTTTGAGGAATTAAGGTTGGCTCATATATTTAGATATGGGACGGGTATGGGTTTGGAGATCACTCCTACATGAACCCAATAGTGAATAAAACACGTGTTAGGAATACAAGACAAGGCATAGGGAAAAAGTCCAAAATCTAGGAAGACGGTTAGATTTACTGAATGTTTAGACGAGTCACAGCTCTAAAATCTGTAAAGCGTAAGTCAACACGGCAATAATAATATACATACTTTCATTGTTCAAACTGTATTCCATTCTTCGAACTTACAAGTAAAGGAATTAGGGTAATTAACCTGGTGTCATCATAATTATTACATGTCTTTGTATACTTAAATATTAATGGGCAATCATCAAGGTATTTATACGAGGAGCGGTCAATAAGTTTTGCAATTCGGATATAAGGAAACGAGATATGAGGAAAAGTGTTTTATTATTTTTCAATATAAATACCCTCGAATTCAATGCACTTGCGCCACTTGTCCCTGAGGCTTCGAATTCCCGACAACCAGAAATCTCCCGACTGCTGTTCAATCCACTCCTGGACGGCGAGCTGGACATTTTCATCTTCCCCAAACCGGCGTCCACGCAGTGCAGCCTTGAGCTAGCGGAATAAAAAGTAGTCGCTAAGGGCCAGATCTGGACTGTAGAGGGGATGGTTGATCTCCTCGAATCCGCACTCGCGCAGGGCAGCTTGTGCAACTCTGCCCTTGTGGACTTTGACGACGTTGAAGTCGATCATGGGGCGTGAGGTTTCGAGGGACCCAACGGGCAGAGAACTTGGTCAGGGCCAAATTGTCGTGGATCATGTTGATAACACTTCCATGTGATATTCCAAGTTCTCACTCGATTTTTTCGACCTTCACCCATCGATTTTCGAGGATCCTCCTCTCCACACGGGCCACATTGTCCTCGTTGGTCACGTCTGACGGGCGTCCTGGACGGGGATCATCTTCAAGGGACTCGCGATCATGGCGGAACTCCCTATTCCAGCGAGCAATGGTTGCATAGAAAGGTGCGGTGTCGGTGTACACTGCAACCATGCGTTCATGGATCTCTTTTGCATTCTTGCCTTCCTTGGTCAAAAATTTGATCAGTGGGCGGTGCTCAACCTTCTCCATTGTTGAAAAATTTGTGACTGACGATCTGCGATCAGCTACTGCTTCTTAAATAGACGAGGCAGGAGCGTGCGGCTGCAGGTCCTGACTTGTCATAACTTGTCCTAACACTCCCACAAACAGCCATCCCCCTTCCTCTGTTTTGCCCTACCGATTCGCCAAACTTATTGACCGCCCCTCGTATGTGTATATATATATATATATATATATATATATATATATATATATATATATATATATATATATATAACCTTATATTTCTAGAACGGGATTTTTTGAATATTTATAATATTTTTTTAGGTGGAGAAGTAAACTAGTATGAATTTCCAATGCATTTTTACCCCCTCCTTCTAACCCCTCCCTTTCTCCACTCCTTCTTCCCTTGCCCCTATTTTCCCCCTCCTCCCCTGCGCCCTCCCGCCCACCTCACTCTTCCCCCATCTCACTCTCACCACTCTTTCCACCGATATCTACCAATCCAACTTTATCTAACTATCTCCTATATCCTTAAACCCTCTTCTCTCTTATGGCTAGAGTGTTGGAGAGAGGGGGGGGGGGAGTTTGGGATAGGGGGATAGTTTGGGATAGGGGGTTAGGGGGAGAGAAGGGGTGATATAGTTGGGTGAGAGGGGATAGTAAAATAGGGAAAAAGGGGCAAGGGGGGAATAGTGGGTTAGAGGTGAGAGAGGGCAAAGTGTATATTTTTAGAACGTGATTTTTTGAATAATTGTAATTTCATTATAGCTTAGTTTATGAATGGGCTCCCCCTGCCCATGCCCCCTCCATGTTGAGAAGGGGTAGAGAGGGGGAGGGAGAGGTGTAAAGGGATTAGAGAAAATAGGGAGGAGGAATGGGGGAAGGAATTGGGATAGGTGAGGGAATGGGGTAGAGTGAGGAGTAGGTGATGTGATAGGGGTAGACGAAGAGAGAGATGAGAGGGTAGGGGAACATATAGGTGAGAGGGGTCGAGATGATCACAATCGATTTGAAAGATCGAATAGGCCGAAGGCCAACAGCCCGAAGGGCTGGTGGCTAGCGAAGCGAACTGCAAGCTCCCGCCATATGGGAGGGAGGCGAAGCCATAGCTTAAATATATATATATATATATATATATATATATATATATATATATATATATATATATATATATATATATATATATATATATATATATATATATATATATATTATGGTTTAAACACGAAGTGTAGACTGCTTTATATTTATATACCACTAATTATTGACCTCTTTGCAGGTTCTTTTAGGATGCATTGAATTTTCTGAATCAAATTGTAACTTCAGAAAAAAACAACAGCGTTTGCAAAATATGACTGGAAAATGTGAACCAATCGAGTATTTGTACGGAAACGGGAAGGCAGCGAGTGATATTTTGAAAATGTTGAACCACATTTTAAGCAGATTTTGGGGGGCTTAAACCTATCTCACGTTTAATCCTACACCAACGCCCCTGGTTCCCGTAAATATTCTTCTTATTTTCTTATCTCTTTCTCTGCCTCTCGTCTTCTCTCTCCGATCTGTTTGCACTTGTGTTCTCGTCTCAGACGACAGCCAATCGGTAGGTAAAGTCTGAGTAAGCGAGGGGACTGAAGGGGAAGCGTAGATGGAACCAAATGGAATAAAAAATAGAGGTTGATTACCTACTCTTGAACAGGAAAAAAAACTAATTAGAGAGATATCAATTATATCAGCTCTTAAATCAAAAGAAGAGTTACTCGGATCGAGATTAACCTCGATCTAAAAAAAGAAAGAGCTAAACTCAAGACAAAGAAAACAAAGGGCCGGGAATTTGATACAAGATTAGGGCTTTGCAAATTTCGCTATCACAGTGGATGCGGCGTCGGACTTCCAGCGTTGAGGCACGAGTTCGATCCTCTCGAACACGGTGTTACGATCCCCTTATACTCTCGCCCACGAGGGCAAGTAGCTCCACACGCAAATAGCCAATCACAACACCGCTGTTGTTCCATCCTCGTCTTCACATCGCAACATACCCACTCTCTCTTCTCTTACGGAACCCTGCCGATGGAGTACTGAAGTCCCCTACAGGAGTGCTCATATCCAGGCACTCCTCCCTCACGCGGAGCCACGATCGATGGTCGGTGTCAAAACACAATACTACTCAGCACCTTCCCGGTGCTTTCGGGCTCGTTATCCCTTGTCATTCTGATTTTTATGTGCATTTTAGTATCCGGTCGGGGTTTTCTCGTCCTCGATGCGAGTACAGATGGCCCAACTTATGTGACAGAATTTTCTAGAAAAAACTGGAACAAAAAATAATAGAAATTATTTTGCAATCTGAAACTTTCGCAAACAACGAACCAATATAACAAGAATAAGCGAAAAAACAAACTAAAAATATCGCATTAAAACGAAACAAGAGGAAGAATCTAGAAATATAATACATCTTATGACTAAAAACTATCGAAAGCAACAAATATTTAAGGTAAATAAAACATGACCTAATAATTAGTAGACACCGAAATACCAAAAATGCAACGGTAAAGTATAAACAGGAATACAATTACATAGGAAAGATAATTGAAAGTTGTAAATTCTATCAACAACTATAGGTTACAATGGCCATCCGACACCAGATAACAACTTCTCAATACATGAGGAGGAAGTCAACCAGCTCAAAAAAATATGAAATTTCGCACACACGTAAGAGCACGAAACCACCTAGGGAAGATGAAGATAACAATAGACTTCATAAAAGCCGAAGGAACCCGTCTCGCTGCCTGCCTCCCATTGCTTAAGTTGTAATCTTTATATAAAAGGGGCGATAGTAATGAATTAAAGAACTACCGGCCAATCAGGCTTTCATCGGCAATATACAATTTATTTAGAAGAGTCCTAACTAAATACTCACCCAAGCACTCTACTGCAATCAGTCACCCTAACAGGCAGGCATAGAAGTATCTTTAGTACATAGCTACAGGCTGTTCACCATTTAAAGCATCGAACTAAATGAACATGTAATACCTCTCCATGAGATTCAGAGAATAAAAAAACCCCTTTGATTCAGTCCTGTAAGAAAAATACAAATACAAGAAATTAGAAAAAAAAACAACAAAATTTTCATATCCTAGTACGTATACAGTCACGCCAGATCCTCATTTAAGCCCCACTAGGTCAGTAATAAATAGTAAAAGGAATGAGAGAGGAAAATACCATCTCCGTAAAATGTTTCCACGAGTGCTTGAGGAAATTTGCAGGACTTTGGAGTGGCAACAAAAAGGAATCAGAATTAACGGGAGATATTTAAGCCGCCTTGGCTTGGCTGACGACGAGATCGCATTATTTCCCTCGACTCTAGAATCCGGGGTCTTGAGGGCTCGGGTCCTACCCAGTTTTTGCCTCTAGAAAAAAAAATGCGGGGTCGAGTGATGATTTGCAGCAGTTACAAGAATACATTTACTTAAGGAGTTTTGTGACTCTTGATACGAACATGGAAGAGGAGATCAGTAGAAGGGGAGAATTAGGGTCGGGAGCGGCGGAAAAGCTTAGCTGCATCTTCAGGAGCGACGTGGCTCTCTCCTTTAAATACGAAGTATGTAATCAATTCTTCTCACCTGTTTTTACTTATGAGAGTAAAATTGGGACACAAAACGTGCAGAAAATGAGGACAATTTAAGGGAACAAAAACTTATATGGATCATATATAAAATATGCTTGGATTAGAAGACAAACACGAGTGATAGATGGAGTAAAATGAATAAAGTATGACTTCGACATTGGCTGGACAAATCACGAGAAGAAACGACGGAAGAAATCCTATACATATTTGACCCTGTTAAACATGAACAGACCCAGATGACAACCTCGAAAAATGGGAAGGAGGGGGGAAATTACACTTAATGGCCACAAACTCGAGTACTAGATTGTGATTAGTGAAAACATTTTGAAGACTTCCTTTGAGCTATGTTGTTAAGGTGTATACTTGCCCAAATTAGTGATGACACATTTTTCCAAAATGTTTCGGACAAAAGTAAGTTCACTAGAATATAATTATTTACATATATCTTATAAATCCTCAAATAAGCTTATATGTCACCGCTAAGGATAGCTGTACTGCGCTGCCAGGTAATAATATTTTTCCTTCCACGTTAGAATGAAAAATTAATTATAGCGATAATTTTTTTTTTCAAAATTCCAATAATCAATGCAAATATTTATTTTTTATCCATGAATAAAAAGTTAATAAATATATAAAGCTAAATAAGCTAGAAAAAAAGGCCATATTTCGGAAATTTGGCATCACAGTTTTGAAACAAAGCCATGTTAAAAGGTTTCGACAATACTGCTTAATACGGCAATAACGTAAAAAAATTCCCTAAATTTAATTCATTTTATTGGCACATATCCTATCTAGTTTATAGTTTAGTTATAATTAAATATACGCCAAACACTCCATCTCTCGTCAAATAATAATACTGGGGAACACGTATTTTATTGAATGATATCTGACACTTGATTGTAAGTCATTTTTGTGCGCTGAAAACAAATTTCACCTCGGTTTGGCTCTATCAGGTCCTGTTTCTTGTAAACAGCCCATGCGCCATTTTCCAGTTTTTCAAAATTATAACTAAAAATGAAGTCATGCGTTAACATTTTTTTTAAATTTTCATGAATACATGCAGTTCAAACTATCGTAAAATTACATTATAACGAAAGAAATGACTTAAAATAAAACAAAACAAAGAGATATGAGGCTTTCGCTCTGGTAAAAATTTTCTTTTATGGACTTTCTAAGAGTATTTGGTTGTTAATTATACAAATAATAAAAAAATGCTTTAAAAAAATGATTTATAAACTAAAAATACTAACTAACTCCTCGCATAGCTAACAGAAAAAAATATATATATTCCTGAAATTACTGTAATTTTTTAATTGTGTAAGCTTTTTATTCTTTAACCTTCTTCTGAAAATGTTCTTTTAGGAAGCACAGTATATTCAGCATTTTTCCTCATAGACTAGACCTTATTTTTGTATTAAAAATTCCAGTAATGGAAAATGCCCTCTCAGATCGGACGCTTGTGGGTTAAAGTGTCAGCAATGACCTATAAATTTTCTCAAGCATTTCACTTCTATTGTTAGTTGCCTCCAAAATTTTAAATTCTTTGGTGATTTCTAGTTCACTTGAAGATTCTAATAGCTCTTCAGTCAATGCCTTCATTACATTAGCATATTATATCATGAGTGTATCTTCACCACCGAAAGCGGACGAGTCCTTGCTTTCTTCTAATGAGGCAATCTTTTTAGTTGAAGTTTCTTTAGACAATGTCAAGTCTTCCTCTTCTGAATGTTCTTTATATAATCTTTGATATGTTTCTTCAGCATACATCTTCAAAACTTGCTTACTTGGAAAGTCAAAGGTTCTTGTTCCAGAATCTTCTTTCTTCAATTTTTTGTGGTTGTGGAGATTGGTCAGCAAACCCACAATTTGCAAATTTCGTCTTGATGAAGCATTAAAGCAAAGTGATTTTCTGCTTTAAGAAGCTTAGCCGGCAGAAATTCTATTGAAGATTCTGCTTTAAGTAGATTTGAATCTTCTGAGCCTATAGCCTTCAGAATCATTTCAACTGGTCGCAAAGTTTCACATAGCAATTCTACTGTCTTCCAATCAACATCAGATACTGCTTCAGTTGACAGTACTGCACATAGAGCATTTGGAATGCATTTTTTTAACTTTAAAAATCTCTCTATCAAATAGAATGTGCTATTCCATCTAGTCTTGCAATCTAATATGAGCTTATATTCCTTTCCATTGAAGTTTGCTTTAACAAAGTTTTGCAATATGTCATTTTTGATTGGCTATTTCCGAAAAAGCTTTCAAATTTTCCTGACTTTTTTTATAGTTTGTGCAATATTAGGCTTTAGCTCGGGGAAATGGACGAGCTCATCAGTTACGTCGATTTGATAATACCGTGCTTTACTGGTTTTCTTCAACTGTATCATTATCACTTTCATCATTAGCTTCACTGTATTTGCTAGATTCGGTGACTAGGGCATCGTGAATGATGATTTTATCATAAAGTACATCTATAACAGCCAGATGCATACAATGGGCTATACATTGTTGATGATCAGGTTTAATTTGCTTACCAAACTTAACCATCATTGCTGCACCATCTGTAGTACAAGCAACAATATCCTTATCCAACTTCAAACCAAATTCTTTTAAATGCTCATTTACAATTTTCTCAGTTTTACTGCTATCAATTGAGCCATTAAGCTCAATAACACCTAAAGACCAATGACTGTCTTTTGAATGCACATTTATATTTATATACCTTTTATTTTGTATAGACGTATATTCGTCCAGAGTCAATGAATACCGGGCATCCAAAGCTGATAATTCTTTGAAATATAGAATGAGTTCTTCTTTCTTAGTTTTATAATAATCCATAACCATATTTCTAACCCATTCACAGAAGTTGGCGGTGGTTTATCGTATTTTTTTTCTGAAGCTGAAGGCTAGATTGTATAAACTCACTCTTGGCAATCGAGTTAAAAGATAATCCATCTAAAGCAGCTAATTTTGAAATCTCCTTTGCAATAAACTTTTTAACCATAAAGTTTTCTAATGTTCTTACCATTTTTACTGGAGGTTCGCTATTATCTTTATTCATGTCAATTTGGTGAATTTTCTTTAAATGCAACATCAAACTCGATGTAGTTTTTCCAGATGACTTCATTATTCTCTGACATTTTAAACCCTGTGATTCATCTTTGCTTTTTCTAGCAAAATAATTCCATACATTTGATTTCACCTTTGACATATTAAGGGTAGTGACTATAATTAATAAGATTAACAAGTAGTAACGGGAATTGATATTACCAATACGTCTTTCCTCATGAAATTTTGAATAACGAATGAGCAAGATATTTCAAATTGCCAAATCTTACCATACCACATACCGATAGGTATTATCAGATTATCTTGAATAGTTGGTATTTCTTTTTAAATCTTTTGTGAAAAATGCGCATATGAATTTTAAAAGATAAAAAAATTGCTCTTTGCAATTGGTTATGAAAAACGCATAAAAGTCATTTCCTTTTCAAGTAAAAATTAAAAACACGTTTAGAACAGAAAATAACTGAAGTTCAGGGCAGATGAGCAAGCTAAAGAAAATGGGCCACAATAGAAAACGTTATTTGAAGGGTAACTAATAATATTTAAAACCGGTTTTCGACACTTTCGGTTTTAACAAATGAATATAAAAAACCCGGTTTAACCGGTTTTGTAAAACCGGTTTGCAAGCCCTAATTTTTATGCTCATATTGCAACCTAGCTCTTTGTAGTCCCTAAAAGTTTTCTTACGACTTCTTCGTAGTTAACTGCCCTATAATTTCCTAAAAAGCTTTTTATCAAGTCCACGAATGAGAACCAGGCATTTCTATCGCGTTCATTCATGACATTAGGAAAACTGCTGTCATTAATCAATGTTCTTATTTGTGGACCGTCGAAAATTCCAGCTTTGATTTTTTCATAACTTAAGCTTGGGTCGGAATTTTGAAATTATGTGCCATTTGTATCTAAAGCTTTTACATATTGTTTCATGAGACCTAGTTTGATATGCAGAGGAGGAAATATGAATTTATCTCTGCTCACTAAAGGTGGATTAATTACATTTTTTTCTTCGACAGTAAGTGATGTTTGTGCTGGCCAGATTTGTTTGGAATAATGTTCTTCCTTAGCTCTGCTGCCCCACAAGCAAAGGAAGCAAGGATATTTAGTATACCTTGCTTGTTGCCCTAGCAGAAAATTGACCATTTTTAAGTCAACACATATGATCTACCCGTGCTCCCTATATTTGATAAGTTTTAGAATAGTTTCTATATGATCATACTTTTCTTTTAATGTTGTTGAGTGCCCAATTGGTATCGAGCTTTATAGATTGTCATTATGCAGCAACACACTTAAGACTTCTTTTTGAATTGTCTAAAAACAAATGCTAATCACTTGCATTGTAAGGCTGAATCCCCATCTCCTTTAACAAACCTGGTATGTCGCAGCAATATACTAAACTATGCTCTGTCGTAAAATATTTAAGAAATTCTTTTTCTCTGTTTCTGTAAAATGAAATGTATATGTTTGAACTAAGCATGTTTTTCTGTTTAAGTCTTGAAGCTGAAATTTCAGCAGGCTTTTTGGGTAAATTTAGATCCCTTACAAGATCATTCAACTCGGCCTGGTTAAACCTTTGCTGATTACTTTCACTTACAACTACGTTGGGGTCGAATTCGGTGTCTGACTCCTCAGAAGGCATAACAATATTTTCAGAAACATCTTCAACTAATTTCTGAGATGGCAGACTCTTAAATTTTGGAATGGAATTTCATTTGAATGTAGCACAACAGGTCGTATTGCCGTGTCGAAATTTGGGTACTCGATACAATGTTTATTTTTCTTAGTGAAGTCCGAAGTCTTCACAAAGCTGAAGTAGCAATCCGTCTCATGGTTAGTAGGCTCTCGCCACACCTGAAATGAAAAAGAAATTGTGAAGCGTTAACAAAACAAATTTTATCAAAGTTTATATACCTAAGTTGCAATTACACTTAAGTAATTTACAGTACACAAATGACTAAGTTACGTAGTTTTATGAAATCATAAACTTACCATCGGAACTACAAAAGATATTTTTGACTCCGAGCCCTTCGTCCAATGTCGCAGTCTTTCAACACATACAGCGCAGGCTTTACGTGGAACCCATGATTTATCTTGATCCCCCATTTTTATACCAAAAAAAGCTAAGTAAGCTATTTTCACGAAGTCTGTTATAATTCCTCGTTGAAGTGGAAGTGTAAAATTTCAACAATGTAGCAAATTGAATCAGGAGAGTTTGTGCATATGAACTTTATAATGCTTGAGGACATCTTACTTGATTGTTTTGTCATTTTGTAAAGATATTTCACTTCCTTATTTTCAAAATCTGAAATATAAAAACAAACATTAGTTTAAATAGATACTAATAGATAACTATAATTATAATGTGCAACTGCAAAAAAGACTTAGCAAGTATTGAGAAAATATCTTTTTTATGGATATGATGAAAGAGGAAGTGTGTTGAACAAAATCAGGACCTGATAGAGCAAAACGGGGTAAAAATTCGTGCTCAGCGCACCCAAATTACGTATAATTAACTGCCAAATCTCATTCAATAAACAACAAGTTGAAATTTGTTCCCCAGTGTAATATATTAAATTGTCAATGAACGATATTTAGCGTAGTGACATGACTAATTGTGGCGAGGGTACATCGGTACACTTGGGTGCATTTTCTGCTGGTCAGCTTGGCGGTGTTTAATTATAATCCTAGATGGCAAATGCAAAGGAGCAGGATTCGAACCTTCATCTCGGGAAAATCCCCCCCCCCCGGTTCGTGAGCGTTCACAAGAACACAACATTTAATGAACCTCCCGTGGGGCCTTCCTTCCCTTTTATAAGATTGAGGGGTGAATGTATTTGTAGTTGACATCTTGTTTCCCCCCTTTTATTCATTCCTCTGACCTGCTCCTCTATTCCGTTCTTTGCCACTGAGCGCCTCCATGATACATTCGAGCTCTGCTTCTCTGCTTGTTCTCCTGCGCCTCCTCAGGGAGGAGCTGCCTTCCGTGGGGAGAGTTGCGCGCGCTCAGGGCCAGCCCGTTCAATTAGCTTCCTCTTGAGACTCCTCTGGTTATGTCTCTTCCATATATTTTACTTCGCCAAACTTCACCGCTTTCGGAGTTGCTCTCGTCAGTTCTCGTTCCCGCCTTGAACTCTGCCACCAACATCCACGAAGCTCACAAATTGCCTCCTTTTACTGATAGTTATTCTCATAGTTTTATTTTCTTCTTTTCTTCCTTTTCTCCGCCTTCTCTTTCCTTTTTTCTTTCTTTTTCACTTCCTTTTCTCTCTATTGTCATTATTTCTTCCTTTTATTTTTCTCCTTTTTTTCTCGAGTCTTTCGCTTTCTTCCTTTTTTTCTCCTTTTACTTGAGTCTTTCGCTTTCTTCTTTTCCTTTTTCTCTTGAGTCTTTCGCTTTCTTCTTTTCCTTTTTCTCGAGTCTTTCGATTTCTTCTTTTCCTTTTTCTCTTTTTTCTTGATTCTTTCGCTTTCTTCTTTTCCCTTTTCTCTTTTTTCTTGAGTCTTTCGCTTTCTTCTTTTCCTTTTTCTCTTTTTTCTTGAGTCTTTCGCTTTCTTCTTTTCCCTTTTCTCTTTTTTCTTGATTCTTTCGCTTTCTTCTTTTCCCTTTTCTCTTTTTTCTTGAGTCTTTCGCTTTCTTCTTTTCCTTTTTCTCTTTTTTCTTGAGTCTTTCGCTTTCTTCCTTTACTTTTTCTCTCTTTTCTTGAGTCTTTCACTTTCTTCTTTTCCTTTTTCTCTCTTTTCTTGAGTCTTTCACTTTCTTCTTTTCCTTTTTCTCTTTTTTCTTGAGTCTTAAGCTTTCTTCTTTTCCTTTTTCTCTTTTTTCTTGAGTCTTTCGCTTTCTTCTTTTCCTTTTTGTCTTGAGTCTTAAGCTTTCTTCTTTTCCTTTTTCTCTTGAGTCTTTCGCTTTTTTCTTTTCCTTTTTCTCTTGAGTCTTTTGCTTTCTTCTTTTCCTTTTTCTCTTTTTTCTTGAGTCTTTCGCTTTCTTCCTTTTCTTTTTCTCTTTTTTCTTGAGACTTTCGAGTTCTTCATTGGTCACTCATTCATAACCTAAGGACCTATCTTTTCCCTGTCTCGTTTCCACCAATGATTGATGGC
Organism: Ceratothoa steindachneri; assembly: GCA_963969495.1. Taxonomy (NCBI): domain Eukaryota; kingdom Metazoa; phylum Arthropoda; class Malacostraca; order Isopoda; family Cymothoidae; genus Ceratothoa; species Ceratothoa steindachneri. The sequence goes on from OZ018322.1 coordinate 29,696,992, forward strand.
TTATTTAATTAAATGAAAAGGGGGTCAATTACTGGTCTTAGTTTGGTCCTCATCGAGGGGCGAGGCGTTTAATCGAGTGTGGGTGGTCAACCCGGTGCCGGGTGTCTTCTTCCACCGGTTCCACCGTTCGAGACGCCCGTTTCAATCACAGGCAGATTGGAGATATCTCCATTACTCCCGATTAAATGGAAATGTGGAGGAGAAGAAGAGGGGGTGGGGGTAGATGTAGTCATAAAGAAGGAAAACGAAGATTGAGTGATTAATGGGCAGTATCATAAAGGTGGATGTTAAAACGACACCTCAATTTCGTCTCCTATTAGCACTTTAATCTATTTCTAGAATATCCGAGCTTGTTAGTATTCATTAGAGGAAGGCGGAGATAAGGCCGCAATTAATTCCGAACGAGTTTATCCTCCTGCAATGTTTTAAATGAATTATGCCAGTCGTTAGCTACCCAATTTAAGCGGGCTTGCAAAGTATCTCGTACGCTTATATAGGATCCAATTTATCTGTTGCGTTCCTATACATAATTGAACTGCCTCTCTCTCTCCCCGTTTGGCCCGTATGTCTGTCATCCCCCCTTCCCTCCTCTCTCTACCCTTCCCGCCTTCCTCCCAGCTGGCGAGGAGTGGATATTAAAGGCTCGTTATGTTATGCATATGTACAATTCAGCAATAAGTTAGGCGCAAGCTGCCTTTCCCGCATCTTCTTTCTAGCCGCGTCCACTCATATATCTTCGAATTAATTCTTGCATGCTCAGAGTTTCATACTTAAACGCAGATCTGATGTCTTCATGCGTTATCTCAGCTAAGCTCTCTTTTCTCATCATTAGTCTTAAAATAATGCCGTTTAAATGGTCGGGTATCGTAGATTTTTCGTCTTGAGAAGGAAACGCGTAAATGGGCTCTCGAGCGAGAAAAACCTTTTGTTTTATTCGCAGAGCGGCGCTGAGGAGAGGTACTCCCCTTTTTTTCCAAGTCTTTATTCCAGCTTCAAAAAAAATATATATCAGTAAAGAATTTTTCCTTATGTAAACAAGTCTAATTTATTGTTTAGAGGAGGTAGACAACGAGGCTTTTATAGTTGTTTTTTTTTTTATTATTTACCATAGCCCCCTGTAAAGAGCATGGAGGAATGAGGTGTCTTGGAAGACGCGTGCGGTAAGTGGGAAAGGGCTACTCCCTCCATCAAGTTCCGATGTATGGCTTTGATATTAACGCTTGTGCCCCTAGTAATGGGCGTTGTTCTCCTCCTCGGAAAGCCAACTCTCCCCTGTCTCCTTGGCTGCGCTCCCGCTGTCTCTGCAGCCTCGACGGGATTATTCGAGACGGGGATGAAGGGGCCCAATGGAAAGGGGCTCACAACAAAGGAAAGAGACGCAAGATTACGACCACAAAATGAAATCGCGGGTGACAAGGACCGAGACAAGGAACTTCAGTGACGAAATGCTGACAGGGGAAAACGTCAGTGCCGAAATGCTGACAGGGGAGGAGGTCAGTGTCAAAGTGCTGGTAGGGGAGGAGGTCAATGCCGTACTGCTGGCAGGAGAGGAGGTCAGTGCCAAAGTGCTGGCAGGAAAGGATGTCAGCACCGAAGTACTGGTAGAAGAAGACGTCAGTGCCGAAGTGTTGGCAGGGGAGGAGGTCAATGCCGAATTGGTGGCAGGAGAGGAGGTCAGTGTCACTGTGCTGGTAGAGCCAGAGGTCAATCCGAACTGCTAGCAGGAGATGGGGTCAGTGTCAAAGTGCTGGTAGGGCAGGAGGTCAATGCCAAACTGCTGGCAGGAGAGGAGGTCAGTGCCGAAGTGCTGGCAGGGGAAGATGTCAGTGCCGAAGTGCTGGTAGGAGAGGGGATCAGTGCCGAAGTGTTGGCAGAAGATGATGTCAGTGACGAAGTGCTGGTCGGGTAAGAGGGTCACAATTGAAAACGAAGGGAGAAAAAAGAACGTTCAGTATATGGGCTCGAGAGGAAGAACTTCGGAAAATTTTGAAGTTCCGTTGAAGGTTTGGTGAGTTGAGTGAGAGTTCCTGGGTCAAAATTGCTTTGAACAAATGCAAATAAAAAGATAATGGTGCGATAATTTATGTATTAGGATGTGCGATGAAAGATCACAGTATCCTTCAAAAGGACTCAAAATAACAAGGTTACGAATGGAAGAAACATCTCCGGGACGATTGGGGGTCACTCTTCACTCGTAACCTGGCCAAAGACCAGAAGAACAATGAATTAGACAAACAAGACAAGCAAATACCCTTAAATCTGCTCTATCGATGATCGTGAAAGAGTGGGGAAGGACAGGCAAGGAGTTCTTGAGCGAACCTTTATAGTTAAAAAAAAAGACCCTATTGTTTTATTTCGTGTGCTTAATAAGTAAATAGGTGCTCAGTCAACTTATTTTTAAACATATCGATGTGCTTTGAACTATAATTTCTGGAAGAGAATAATTCCAAGTTGAGATGATCTTATAATTAGAAAGGTTCCCCAGGAAATTTGTCTGATGACGCTTTAATGTTTTTAGTGAGTTAAAAAAGTAAATCAAAGTTTATATTATAGAAACCTTTCATATTTGAAGATTTCTATCAATTGGCCTCCAAGGCGCCTATCCTCAAGTTAGAGCAATTTTAATTCTTTAAGTCTGTCTTCATAGGGTCTGTTTCGAAGATCCGGAATGAGCTTTATCGCCCTTCGCTGTGCTCTCTCCAATATATCTAGTTCCTTTTGCAGATAAGGAGACTATAATTAAAATACTTATTCTATACGTGGGCGCAAAAGTGATTTAAATAATGAGAATACTATTTATCTACTCTTATATTCAAAATTTCCAGGAATAATGCGAGTGTTATATTTACCTTTTAGCTTTTTGGACGCAGTAATTCGAAAAGTTTAAGTCTCTTGAAAATAATACACCGAAATCACGTTCTTTTGGTGCATTTTCTAACTTTGCAGTTATTGAGATTAAAATTCACCTGCCAATACCAAATCAAATAACTCATTTAGTTCGCGCTGGATTTCCTCACGATCTGAGTCGTGTTTCGCTATATGAGCTAATTTAGTATCTGACCTAATTTAGTATCGTGATAATATACAATGTCATTCCACAAGGATAAGTTCACTACCTCAGGAAATAACGAAGATGGAAAAGGTAGTAGAGATGACTGAAACAAAACTCATCATCCACAAATGTTCTGGTGGGAACCCTACAGTTCGTATCTGTTCGTATCTGGGGTGTTAGGACCGCAGAGAGTCGGTCAAAGGTACGCTTTGGACCTGTCTTTCTACTTGCTAGAGGAATGGGCCCAGAGAGCGGGGACTGGTATCATGAGAGGGCACATTAAATTCATTATCCCTTACACCCTACCGCTCCCAGATACAGGGAAATAAAAAAAAAAAAAATAGTAAACAAAAACAACAAACAGGTCATTTTGAGTATTTTCAAAAGAAAATTAGAGCAAAAATTTATAGTGTTAATATGGACCTCCGCAGATGGAAGGGGGGAGCTAGTCTGTATTGGTTAATAAAGAGCTTTAGGATAAAAAACATAATAGGATTGATAGTTTGGGAAAAGTTAAATGCCTCCCCAGAGATATTTTGAGACGAGTTGAGTATTATTTCCCTTGTTAGTTGGTATTAAGAGATGAAGGATAGCTTGAATCTTTGAAAATAAGGTGTTAATGTTTGATAAGAAGAATGAATTTGAAAAGAGGCTGCATGGTGCTGCCGGAAATGGATTTGATTGATTTGAAAGTACGTTCAAGGGAATCATAGTTTCCTGCAACGCAAATTATTTGATAGTACAAGGTTACAACACTACAAAATAACGAACCTTAATGTTGCAACAAGCCTAACTTAAGTTAGCGTCAATTCACAAACACTTTGCACATATTATACTTAAGAGGAGCGAAGATGACTGGAAAAGGGGAGATGAGATTGCTAAAGAAAACGGGAGCCACTGTTACTTTCCTCTCTGCATGAAAGAAGCTACATGCCAAAACACTCGTGCGCCCCAACAATGGTGGCTATTTATATTCTCATTTTGAAAATGTGTAACTGACTAAGAGGACCCCACCCAATCCCCCACCAGATGGAGGGGAGACCAAAATCGAGAGAACATCCCTCCTGATCCCACGCTTCTAAATTATGTTTATATACCGAGCCCCAATACACGAGTAGGGATAGGAGGCGTGACCCCATTAAAAATCACCCAGGGTCAGCGAAAACGCGGGCGCGTTGACCACTCGTCTCAATTTTCAACACCGAATTTTCCAAAACTCACCGCAGGTCCTAACACAGAATGGGATACCCAGATACGTGAAAATAGAAAGACAAATAGTGGTATACAAACGAAAGAAGGGAATATAGGCGAAAGAGGGCAGAGAAAATTTAATATATACATTTTTTTGCATATTTGAAATTTTTGCTTAAATTATCCTTATAATTAATATTAGATGTTTCAGGTTTAAAGTATCTCTTAGTTTCTCGTATTATGATCGAACAAGAGAATGATCGAAGGCAAAGGGGAACAGTTTTAAAGCTAACAAATAATTTTGAATTTAATCAGTCCGTGATAATTCAAAGAGTAGCAAGGAATATTGTCTTGACCCAATATTTCCGGGTTGGAGCGAAGCGATTCTCCGAGTTTAAAGTTCAATCCGCTAACAAAGCATCATCCTTAGATCTGTTACTGGGCGACTCTAATTAGGGCACATATTCCTGGTTCACTCAGTCCTTCACGTATCTTGAAAATTTAAATAGATCGAATTGTACGGGTAACAATTTCAGGGCAAGGCTGTCGTTAAATTCAAATGGTTCCTCTACCTTAGGTTCCATATTTGTGTACCTTCAGATGGTTTGACTTTACAAGCGTCTTCGTACTTCATGGCGAGCATTTGAATGTTAGAGTGGGCCCCCATTGAATTTATGAGATGAAGCTTTTGCGAGAAAACAGTACCAAATGTAATATAACGACCTCTGACCTCCTTACGTTATCTGGAGACCACGTGCGATTGTATCCAGCCATGGAAAACGTCACTTCCTGTTCAGAAACATTCGAGAAGTTTCTACTCATGTGTGTAGTGGGTAATTATCCTCCAATCCTGCGAATTTGTCCAGAGCCCCTCCCCCCCCCCGGTGATGAGGAGAGAACGAGCCGCTTGTTTATTTCGCGCCTTGCCGCTAAAGGTTGAATTTTTGTCCGCCTCACGGATTAAGATCTCTGGAGCTTCCTCACCCCCTGCTCCGAATCCCCCTTTTCCCCTTCCGGATCACTCGTACAAATACCTGGTTTTGACTTGAGATCGGTGAGTTCCGCACCCACCTCAAAGTCGTCCTCATCATCTCGAGTCGAAGTTCTGTGAGCGTAAATCAGACAGGAACACTTTCTCCGCGGTGATTCTACACCAGTCATTTGTGAACGGCAATCCTTTGAAGTTGCGCGACAGTCTCCCTTCGTTTAATCGATCCGAAGAAAATCTCCATCAATTACCTTTGAGGAAAAGAAGTTTCCTCTTCCAGTGGAATTACGAGTAATCTCACATTTCCCCGTCGAACGTCATCCTTGAAGATTGGCTATTTCCATCGCTATTCCTGGGAAGGTTGGTTCGGATCGTGCCCCATTTTCCTCATCAGGATCGTGCCCCACTTGCCTCATCACAAGCAGGACCTTCATCTTTAACTAACCTTGAACGATACTCTCGGCCTATTCAAGTAAACCTCTCCAACCATTTTTGCACTCTGCCTGATTTGTTAAGGGTTTGAAACCCAACGCTTCGAATTTGACCTCCTAGTCGATCGTTAATTCTGCGAACAGTCCTTAAACGGTTCGCGTTGCAGTAGGTGATTAAGTCATTAAGTCACCCCTTCCCCCCCCCCCACACACACATAATATAGGAGTAGTGTATGATATATTGATATAGAGTGGTGTACCACGACACCAAGTTTGATGGTTTTGAGAAGTGACAGGGCAAAAGAAGGACCATTTCTTCCCCACGGTGCTTCTTTTTCCTTTTCAGGAGGAAATACACTACCCAAGGTATGGCCTTGGGAGAAATTTTGAGAAACCTTTAATTTCTTAAAAGGCCACCTATTTTTTCCCGCATGGGACATCATATGTTTCCTAATCTCAATCGCTTAACGAGCAGAAAGGGGTCCTCTCATCCCCCTTTTCGAGCTATGTCTAAAAAGCTGTGGTTTCCTAGCAGAATCAAACCGAAGTCGGCCACCAAACAGGATTCTTCTCCAAATGTTGTACTAAATAAAAGCATCAACTGCTGATTAAAATCGATCCCGAGCAAACAGTTTATTCCTTTAATTCGATATTTCCAATCGAATTGATGGTAGAATGCCTTATCTGCAAGAAGGGCCCCCATCATCTCTCAGGGCACGTTTTGCAGCGGGTTTGATTAGACCAAAAATTTAGTCGCTATTTTCACATGCCCAGAGAAGAGAATGGACACCCTTTCCGCAGTGTCTTTGTTCTGAAAGCCGATGAAAGTTTTGCTTGTGTGAGTGCACTTTAGCTTTAGCATGCTGGTAACTAAGAAGTAGCTAATGGTTCGGACATGGTGAATATTTGATATGAAGTTTTGATAAAAATCCAAACAGGCCTGAACTCACTCATCAATCCAAGGTCTTTAACAAAAGTAGGGATCGGAGACTTTAGATTGATTTTAGCAGGGGTTTTAGCACCCTCAACAGATTCAGCAACCACCCAAAACGACTCCACCAACCCTTATTTGATCCGGAGGTTTGACGTTGATTTTCAATGGGCCGAATGCGCCTTCGCCTCGCAAAAGCTGCCCTGGTGAGATAAGAGAAAGCGATCTGGGGTACGAAGGTCCGCCAAAGAGTGGTGTTCACTGAAGAATTCGCCGATTGAGTGTGGGGATTTAGAACATTCGTTAGAAGGGGAATTGGGATATGAAATATAAAATTTAGGAGCTCGTTCTCGGAAATTTAAAATGGTTAACAGATCGAAAAGAAGGGGGCTCTTCGGAATGAGTTACAGTGGAAGGTTGCGGTGAAATGGGAGGGAACACAGGAGAATTTGAACAATGCTTGGGAGTCGAAGTCGAAGTCTATTTGAGATGACAATTCTTCTTCAAGCATAGAATCATTCATTTCGGTTATGCTTAATGAAATGTAAATCTGATTTAGTTGTTCCTTTAAATCTTCCACAGAAACAAGAAGAGTTTTTTCCCAAATCAACTTTATTACGCAATTCAACTTCTGAAATGGAATATAAATTGTTAGAGAGAGAAGATTACCCCCACCCTAGAACCCAACGTCTACCCGTGGTGCCTTAGAAAGATGCACCTACACGGCCAGATAGCCCCAAGGGAGCAACGAGAATTTCGCCCGACCATGTGATGCGTTTGTGTTCCCTTTCGTCCCCGTCACATCGCCTGATCGGCGCCAGACCTACGGCGTCAAGAACATTCACGCGAGGCTGTGATACGCGCCGAGAATATCCCCTCGTCCCTCGCTGGCGCGCCAAGTCTAAGGAGATTCTCCCCTCCCCTTTAGGGGCCATCTGAGGACCTGCTTCTGCCGAGGCAGTATAAATACTTCGAGAAAAGCTTTGAGAAATTAGTACCATACAGCTCCGTCTTGGTTAGCAGCCACGTACAGTCTCGTACGCCCTGCTTCCCCTCCCAACGGCTTCCAGCTACGAACGCAACGCGTCACCTCTACCCGGCCTCACTCGTACCTAAGGACAGAGTTCCCGCCCGACACGGCCAGGCATCTATCACTCGAGTATCGGCTTCGTTCTCGTCTGGAGGACTCCCTAGTTCATTTATCAGTGAGGTTGAAGAAGAAGGAATTTTGCAAGTGGAACTTTGTAGTGCCCCTCTTATTTGTTGTATCTAAAGCCTCCAGTTAATTAGGCTTTACGTGAGTCTCCCCGTCATTTTCACTCCCCCCCCCTTTCCCTGGAAGCAATCACCGTGCAACTTCTCTCGGACTCTCGTCCCCGTCAAGTCATTTATATTTTTGCCTGGTACCCTGGGTCTCATCATATTTATTATCATTTATTTACTTTTGCTAATAATATTTTCTTTGTATATAGTAAAGTTATTTTTCTGTAATCAGTTTCTCTAAAACCAGAACCTCTAAGAATTGATTATTTAGTCCAACCGCACTAAATTTTGATTATTTAACCTTTGCACTGGGATCTATATCCCAATTTCTGGCCTGCTCCCTTCTCACGTGATCGCAAAGTCAATCCTCGGATAGCATCGACGTTCGATTATACATTATATTCTGGTGTCAGGTGTTCAGATCACCCTACGACATAAATTAACCACTCCATTGACTTTATTTAGAATTAGAGTAATCTTTCTTTTAATTAAATGGCGACTTTTAACTAAATTTGAGACAGAGTTCGAATTTGCCTAGAAGAGAGTCTAATTTTCCACTCCATTTTGTATTAAATGAAACGAGTTATGGAACAAGTACTTTAAGAAATCTCAATAGTGGAAAAGAGTAGGAAAATCAATATAGGAATTTCCAAGAAAATTAAGTATATGTTCTCGCAATGAGCACATTTATTTTTCCGAGCGTAAACAAACCCGTAAACCTATTCCTTATTACTTTTGAAAGGGACATATTTAAAAGCAGGAACCACATTGGGTGGGTCGAAAAAGAAGTAACCAACATGTGAATTAGTATAGATACATTTTTTCCCAAATCAAATCCACTGCCTTTAAATTTCCCAACTTATTTCTTTCAACTTTTAAAAGGAAAGAATTTAAAAAGAGGAACAAGTTTTAGGATGACCGCGTAGAGTGAACGACAAAGAAGGAACCAACGAATGAATCACAAGAGACACATTTTATCCAAAAATCAATCAGAATGATGGTAATTAACTTATCCAATTTTTTAGTATCGGCCTCCCTCGAATTAAGTGGGCTAGTCTTTCCAGTTAATAAAAGGGCTTTACGGTAGGCAAAAAACTCTGAGTGAAAGTTTTGGAAGAGTTAAATGCCTTCCCAGAAATGCTTTGAGACGAGTTTAGTCCCACATTCTCGTTAGTTGATAATTAATTAGTTTTAGAAAGGGATGAAAGATACTTGAATATTTGAAAATAAGGTGTTAAAAGTTAAATAATAAGCATGAATTTGAAAAGAATCTGCACAGTGCAGTCTGAAAGGGATTTGATTTATTTGACAGTACGTGCAAGGGAACTAAAATATCCTGCAACGCAAATTATTTAACAGTAGAAGGTTACACCACTACCAAATAATGAAGCTAAGCACTTGTATTATTCACATAAAAGGCTTAAATTAAATTACCGATAAGTCACAAGCATTTTGTAAATATTATACTTAAGAGGAGAGAAGTTAATTGTAAAAGGTGAAATGAGATTAATAAAGAAAACCGACGTAAGGTTCCTTTCCCTCTTCGTGAAAGAAGGTTTATGCCAAAACATGCGTGTACCCTTCCATGGGAACTCTTGTCTCTCTACTTTTAAAAATGTGTAACTCACTAAAAGAATCCAACCCAGCACCACCAGAGAAGGGCTAGCAAAATAGATAGAACACTCCCCACCTTGTAAATTGTGCTTCCATAACCCCCTTCCCTCCCAGCACCATCCCAACCGCAACACCCTAAGTAGGGGCTGGAAGGCGCAACCCTGTTAAGAATCCCCTAGGACCAGCGGCGAAGGCGAGAATATGCGGGCGCGTTGACCGCTCTCCGTTGACCACTCTTCTCAATTTTCAACAACGAAATTCCTAAACATTTACCGCAGGTCTTTACGCAGAGAAGGGATGCCCAGATACGTGAAAATAGAGAGCCAAAGAGTGTTAGACAGACAAAAGAAGAGCAGATAGACAAAAGAGGGATGAGGAAAATCTAGTGGGCGAAAACAATTTTCCTAACAATAGAAAATGAACAGAATTTACTTAGAATGACCAACACAGGAAAGAACCATCAACAGTGCTGTAAATATTGTAAAGGTGAAAAGAACTATTAGAAATATTAAAAATGTTAAAAGGATATTCACATCACAATGTTAATGAAACGAAAGAAAACTTAGTGTACTTAAAAAGCTAAAGTAATTCGGCTAACCAACGAGAGTCGAGTATGAGAACCTGCTGAAAAGTTACAACTGTTTGTTGGTTGGTGAAAAAAATGTACCAATTTGTTATGAAAGAAGTCATCGTAATCAAGAAAGAGAACAGCTGCTGTATCCATTTTGAGTGTGAGATCTTATCATTTAACTATAATTTTACATCAACTAGATTTTCATTTTTATATTTATTAACTGCCTTAATTATTTAATTTTTTAGAACCTCAAGATAAGCGATAAGCCCGAAACATTTTTTGTGCGAAAATAAACCACATGTACCTGATCTTCATGTGTCTTCGTCTTCATTATTAGACTGTAAAAAAAGCGGCTGTTTTCAAAATAATCTCTCTTTTAAGCCTTCAAACTGACTCGTTTATCCGACGGGTAACACGTGCCGCTCGTTCTGCCCAACTCGAGCCAAAGGGCACGGCAGATGTGAGATTAGATACTGACGCCTTAGCGAGGAGAATTCCGCTCACGGTAAATGAAGAAATAACTTTCTGTTTTAAAAGGTGTGATGAATTTGGCGCAATAAGTTGGCTTCGTAAAGTTTAGATACCGATAGTGAGAGAGCGTTAATTTCTGCCGAAGTGGGCACGACGAGGGGCTGAGCACTCCCTGGCGAGGGTGGGGGGATTGGTTCTCAGTGAAGGAAAAGAATCGGCCAGAGGTGATCGGATCAAAGCCGGAATGAACGAAAACTGCGATAAAAAGCGTGTAGATACATGAAATAATGAACAGAGGGGGTAAAGCAAGGTTTGATGAAAAGGCAGGAGGCCGTAAAGGGGTCGAGGAAGGTATGTTTCAGTGGCATTGATACGCGCCGACCCAGTGAAAAAAACGGTTTTAGTTGAAGGATATGAAAAGCCAAAAAAAATCGTGTCACTGCACGGTACCCTATTGAGCTCAAAGGGAAACAAGAGTCATGGAAACATATTATTAATATTTATTTTGATTATACGCAATTAATAGGAGCATTATACGAGTTAGTTGTTTGAAAAAACAATGTCTGCTGACCAAAAAGTCGCGCGCCCTCACTTATTTTGATTTATGACCTTACGACCTACAAAACTTTAAAAACTTCAAAACTTAAAACTTTAACCTTGGTATAGCCACATACCTTAGCATAGCATACTAGAGAACAACCCAGCCTAGCATAGCGTAGTATTGTCGGTAAACATGGTGTATTTTTTTTCGTGTATGTTTCGTTCACCCGCGCATGCATATTCATGCGCGTTTGGTTAAATAAAAACGTTAAAAAAAAACGTTAGAACATTATTCTATAAACGATTATGATTATATACGTGCCCCCCAGACCCTCCCAATTGATTGAAACTCAGGATCATCGTAGGGGGTCCCCCGCAGTGATAAACCCCCCACGAGCAGTTCCCTTGAATTTACTCCAAAAAGGTGAAACATATAAGAACAGGGACTAAATATTTTGCGGCCCATCGTTCGCGCCGCCGATCTTCATGTTTATCGTATTGTCTAGCAGAGAATAGCGTAGTATAGCTTAAAAAAAGCCTAGTCTAAACTTGCCTAGTATAGCATAGCATATCATAGTATAACCTACCCTGTTTTAGCCTAGTATAGCTAAGCCTAGCTAAACATAAGATAGCCTAGCCTAAAATAGGATAGCCTAGCTATGCCGGGCCTAACCTAGCCTAGCTTAGTATAATCTAGCTAGCCTAGTAAAACCTATCATAGTATAGCCTATTTTATCATACCTTAGCTTAGTAGAGCCTAGCCTATCGTATCCTAGTATAGGCTAGCCTAGCATAGTAGACCCTAGTCTAACATAGCGTATTGTTATGTTAATATATTGTTATGTTAATATATAGATAGACTGAGGGTATTAAATATTTTCTCGTTCGAAAGGAGGTGTGTGAGAGGGGATATGATTGAGCTCTTTAAAAAAATTTCTGGGATAGATAAATTGGATGTTAACAAGTTTTTTGAGTTAGATGATGGAAATCGGACTAGAGGTCACCACTGGTGGAATCTTTGCCCCTGTTCTTTACTGTAATCCCCACAGTTGTCGGGAAAATAATCCAGATGGGACTGTAAAAAGTGTATCTTTATAGACATTCGAGCTCCCAAATGTTTGAGACTTGTTAAGAGCTGATTGACCAGGGCAACATATTCTTCTAGGCTTCTTTTATTGCCTAGAAAATTGTTAACTAGAGCTTTGAAAGCTTTCTAGGCATCTTTTTCTATGTCCTTCATTGATGCATCAAATTGCTGATCAAGTTCCTGATTTGAAGTCCATCAAAAATTCCCCCATGGAGCTTATCGTCACTGATTTGTGGAAATTTTTGAAGAAGAAATTTAAAAGCTTGGCCTACTTTATTAAGGGTTTTGACATAATTTTTCATTATGCCAAGCTTTATATGCAGTGGAGGGAGGAGTATTTTTTGAGGAGGCACTAAAGGTTCAGCTATCACATTGTTTGATCTAATTCTGAATGCTTCTCGTGGAGGCCAAACCTTCTTCTCATAGTGCATACTATCTGCACGACTGTCCCATAAACATAGGAAACAGGGATGCTTCGTGTAGCCTGTTTGCGTCCCAAGCGTAAGAGACACTACCTGAAAAAAATTTAGCACGGTATGTAAATTCAGTGTAATATTTCTAAAAACAAATTCAAAGTAATATTTCTTAAAACAATAAGAATATGAATATGTACTGAAAAATCCTGTATGCCGATGCATTAAATCATCGTATTGGAACTAATTGGATATATGTACATCTTATTTTGAGTTTATTGAGTTGTGTTGTATACCTTCTCAATTAGGATAAGTTCCCCATTAACCCAATAGGATGCATTAACCTATAGGGACACACTTCAACAAAAAATATAACTCAAAAATGACTCATGATTTCCAGATTTGCATTCTTGTAAAATGTAAGTTGACCAAAAGGTGTATACAAGTATTAATAATTAAAAATGAAAATGTCAATATCAAAAAGCTCAGAAATGCCAAGTGTAAAATGATCATACCTTTAAGTCACCACATATCCTCCACTTATAGCTAGAGTAATTTATTGCATCCAGCATTTTTTTCATATTTTCATAACTTTCAGTAAGTTGGATTGAATGGCCTATAGGAACGGAAGCTATCTTGTTACCAATATTCAGTAACACAGCTTTTAAACTTCTACTGGAGGAATCTATGAACAGTCTCCATTCTAATGGGTTGTAGGGAATTCCAAGGGCCTTAACAAGTCCTTTAATATTGGCGCAGTATACTAAAGAGCTGGAAGAATGCTGTAAAAAATAGCTTTGAAACTCTTGTTCTCTATTTCTGTACCCCCCTAAATGTTGTTTCTTAAGCGAGAAGATTACTTTCACGAAGTCGAGAGCCAAGAAGTTGTGTATTCGCCTTTGAAACCCCCAGATCCCTGGTCAGGTCATTTAACTGAACTTGAGTGAATGGTCTTGCGACCATATCATGTGTGGAAACCTGATAAGACTCAGATGTGTCATAATCTTGGTCAACTTCCATATTAATCTCTTCATGTACCTCTATATGTTCAGGGGGAGAAGGTATAGGAATTCCTGGGCCATGGGGCAGGGGTTTGATGGCAGAAGGAACATCCGGATATGCCACACTATGTTTATTCTTCTTATTTATACCTGTGGAAAATATAATTGCATATTACATAAAGGAATTGATTTGGAGTTGCAGATAGTACATAAATGTTTAGTAAAGGATATGTTCATGCTGAAGTGAACTATGTTAGTTTTTAATTTTATGCTAAGTCTTTGCATAATAATGACATTTTCAGGAGCCAGTATAATACAGAAAGCTTAAATACTTGATACAATGCTCACCTTTAAGATTTGTCATGCAAAAATAGCAGTCCGTAGTGTGGTCCTTGCCATCTCTCCACACCATGGGAACACCAAAAGAGAGGGACTTCTGTTCTCCCTGACTCCAGCGTCTTAAACTTATGTAGCATCCCTTGCAGCAGAATATGTGGTGCAAAACTTTTATCTTGATCTCTTAGCCTTACTCCCAAATATGCATGATACAAAGATTTTATTACAGGAGGGATTGTACTTTGCTCCTCGGGAAAAGTCACTTTGCCGCAAACATAGCAAAATCTGTCGGAGCTATTCTTACATTTTCTGTTCATTTTTAACTCAACCACTATTATTATTATTCTTATTATTATAATGCTAAGCAATTTTTAACCTGCAAAATATAAACCTATTTGCATAATTACTTAAAATGTACACAAAATTTACTGCGAATAGAGCAGTGCAAAAACTTTTGAAATTTGATGTAATATAGGAGATGTATAAACTATAAAATTATTATCACCCCCTGTATCGCAAAAACTGGAGGTGATAGAGAAAAACGGATGACAGATTCGGATTTAGGAGGTCAATTTTATTAAGAAACACTATAGAAAACCTAAGGTACATTTTTGACGCAGACCAGTGTTATCGGTTATCGCCAATAAGGTTATCCTTATCGATTTATCGGTTATCGTGATACATTTTTTCGTTCGATAAGTAGTGGTAGAATACAAATAGAAAATAAATACAGTTCAATGAATAAAGAAAAAGAATTATAAAAAGGTTAAAACTAAACAGGGGGTGGGGAATTTGAGGATGTCAAGGGACAAAGTTGCAGGAGTGCAGCCATTCAGTTATCAATTTTCCGCTACCTTGTGGAGGCCTCTGGATTATATACCTTTGAGATCTTCACATATCATGGATAGGGGTGGGTGGTCAACACGTCCCTATGAAGTCATAGGTGAAAGAATGAACAACAAATACAGGAGGAGGATTGAAAAAAAAAGGCGAAGAAAAAGTTTTGAGTTAGTGTTTATTAGTTATTGAGTGTTCGTATAAGTTTAAGTTCTTAGAAATCTTCAATAAAGTCTTTTAGGATCAGCTTGATTTGTTGAAAGTCATCCGCATTCGAGGCCCTTTTTAGTACTTTCATTTTATTCATGTCTCCGCCTTTCCTCGTACTGGCTTCTGATTGCCCGTCCCCTAACCAAAATGTCTACGAATCCATTATGTAGATGCGTAACTCAAAATTTAAACCTCAAAAATAGATATTAAAAAATATCCATTGGGGGCTCCTATGGAAAGATAAATGGCGGTATACACGACCACGGGTCAATGATTAAATCACCGCTATCAAGACTTCAAATGATTACTTGCTGGAGACTAAAAGCCTATCATAACAGTGATTTGTTGCTATCGAATTGGACAGATTCCAAAATAACAACTGACAGCCCGAGAATCGTTCGTCTGGCAGAGTAGATACACCAAACTCTACATAATATCATGGAGAAATAATTACGTTTGTAAATATTTCCTTAAAATCAAACCACAGCACGAAACAGGGGCACACACAGACTCTAGCTGGGAAAGAAGGAAACAAAATATAAAATCACAAATAGTGAGGAAGTACAAGAACTATTTAAAGTATCACCGATTTAGAGACGTGAACAGACATTTGGAGTCCCGAAAGAAGATTGTTTTTTTTATTTAAAAAGGAATAAAAATGGTGACCAGATTTCACAATTACGATTTTAGAATCCCATTAGCGGGGTTAAAATCTGCCTTCATCGACGCCCAGTTGAAAGAAATTTATCCTGTGAATATGTAAACTCCAAATATGATGGAGGCCTATGTATAGAAATTGTAATGAGAATGTTGAAAGTAATTAATGTTTTTGTCAAGAAGACTAATTGAAGAAATGGATAATTAGAGCAAACGAGGTCAAGAAAAAGAACTATTGCTATAAAATTAAATGACAATGAAGGGTGTATGAGAATAAACACTCCAATATCCCCCTCACCCCTTATTTTCAACAGAAGCAGACGAGTTTAAATAATGCATACCTCTTAAACCTAAATAGTATGGTACATTACTAGCACTTATACTCTTCTAAAATTTCCTCGACATATAAACCGAACCAATCGCCCTCTATACTAAATATTCTCTTCCTAACGATCATTAAAACACTAAAAATATTAGCACCCATAACGCAATGAGGTCCTTCTACCTCTCGAGGTAAAGATAAAAGTTCGAAATTCATGGCCTGCCTTATAATGATCGCAAAATTACCAGATGTTGCTTGTATATTGAGGCCGATAACTTACAAGGCCGGTTAATGATAAGAACAGAAACTGATTCTTTTGGCCACCGCCGTTCTTGAGCGCAACAAAAGGTTATTGAGGCGTCTCAGAGCGGTTCGGCGCAAATGGAGATTATCACGGGGGAATCCCACCCGGAGCAAATCTGCCTGATTAAAATTTATTGTAGGGAAGGGAAAGGAGTACTAATGAGGAAGGACACGACTGTTCTATACAGGAAGTAAGAAAAGACCCAACAATCGAGTTGAAGCTAAAAAAATGAGAATGATAACAGTCTTGCACCATCTCAACCCCGATCAGGTAATGACATATGAAAGTCTGCATTACCAAGACTTGCAATGAGTAAGTGCTATTTGCATGATGGGTAATGAATCTGATGAAGCACATCATAGGGTAACCCCACTTCTATCACCACTGAAATAGTGGAATATATCAGCATCTGTAGTGAAATACCGTTTGTTTCATCATTTTCAAATGTAAACAAACCTCTTCATATACTTTGGGTTAGCCACATTAAAACGCCCGCTTGCCATGTAAAGGAAATCCACCAGCCATAAGACTCAAGCCAACCAACACGAAAACACGTTTAGAACATTTAATCAAATTACGAGATTTGGATTGAACATTACACACATACTCACACACACGCAAGTAACCCTTGGGTGTAACCTCTTTGTTTCGAGATAATTCTTGAGGTCTGTTAATGTGCTTCATTTAGAGGTCTATCTGAGCTCTAGCTCTCCCATTTAGTCTTTGTAGTTGCCGTTATAATGAAATACACTTTACAAAAACATGTCTCTTTCTCCCTTGAAAATATGATCGTGTCTCCAAAACCGCATCATCCCGGGGTGATTGAGTTTGTCCTCTCAAGTCCGCTTCGCCCTTGAACCTTTCTTCTCTGTCCCTGTTGCCCCCTACATTTATTCGCCTTGTCTTTCCTCCATTCACTCGTTGATGCCAGCTTTCATCTTTTACAAAGGATGGAAATTTATTTCGATTTTGCTTAGAGCTCGACGCAGGGCTGAGGCTACACCAAACGAGTACAAGGAAGAAACTATAGATCATACTACGCCCCCCCCCCCCCGGGAGAAAGACATTTTTTATTTACAAACACTCCCTACCATACATTTCATGGTTTTATATAATAAAAATATATAAAAATTGTATCTGGTTCCAATGACACTTTAAGCATCCATGCTCAAAGATGGAGAAGAAGTGAATGTATTTGTTTTTGTCTTAATTCATCAGTTTTCGCAGTTTTAGGGCAGAAAGAAAAGGAACAAGCTAGGAATCGAATCAATGATAACCCTTGCCCATGGTTCGAATTCCCTAAAGACCTCGGATGTGCTTCGTTCACAAGTGCTAAGGAAACTAAATCCACTTTAAAAAAGCAAAAAAGAAAAAAAAACACTCGCCTGCGTGCGGCTGTACAGCATATAAACACTTTATACAAATACGCGCGAGATATACGCAAAAATGGCTTCAAACCAAAGGCACTTGTAAAAGTCACTAATTTATTTCTTAATTAAATTGGTAAATCCCCCGAGCGTGCGTTGCCCTGTTATCTCGACCCCGTGAGGGAGATTGGACTGCGGTGGGGCAGAATTATGTGACGGCTTCTCTGATACCTCATAATGAATGTAGCATCAATAGCGAGTAGCGAAGGGGCACTGGCCCCTTTTCCCCTAAGCCGGCCGAGCCCCGCCCCAACAAACGCTTGGATATGAGGTGAGAGAAAGAGAGAGTAAGAAAGAGAGAGACCAAACCTTAACTTAGTAGAGGAGGAATACAAAGCCACGATTATTCTACACGGGTGCTATTGAATATATATATATATATATATATATATATATATATATATATATATATATATATATATATATATATATATATATAACACAGAGGAACAATTTTAATCACATTTTCTGGTGACTTAGATTTATCTGCCAATTTTAATTCGTTTTTTCATGCTGATTTCAAATATATAATCCATTTTTACCTACATGCTATAGTTATTCTGTAATTTCTAATTTCTATTTTCTTGTTTTCCAAAAACTGCCCCCTGGACGGACAGAGAGAGGGTGCTTGTAGAAAGCAAATATTTCACAGTACATAGTAGTAAGATAGTAATAAGTGTTATTGCGCAAAATATTGACATTATTGTTTCTTTTTTCAGGTCTCATGTTAGAGTGATGGCTTCGTCAAGAGGTAATTGCGTTAATGATCCAGACACTTTCTGCTACATATGTGGCTGTTACATGCTAGTTCGTCAAGGGCGCAATATATCAAACTTTGTGATCCGCACTTATAAGGCATATTTTGATGTTCCTCTTGGCGATCAAGATAAGAAGTGGGCCCCACATGCTGTTTGCCATAGTTGTGTGGAACATCTTCGTGAGTGGACGAAAGGAAAGAGAAATGGTCTTCCTTTTGGAATCCACATGGTGTGGCGAGAGCTAAAGGATCATGTGTCGGACTGTTATTTCTGTCTGGTGAATGCTAAATGGATTGGCAAGAAAAATCGGCACAAGATTCAATACCCCAACATTCCCTCGGCGATACGGCCACTACCTCATTCTGAGTCTTTACCAGTTCCGATTTTCAGTGGATATGCTTCTTCCGAGGATGAAAATGTTGTACCTGATATGGACGTCAACGGAATGGATTCAGAGTCTGCAGATTCATCATCAGATGCTGAACAGTCATTAGTTCCTCACTCTTTCAATCAAGAGGATTTGAATGACTTGATACGTGATTTGGCGCTCTCCAAGAAAGCTGCAGAACTTTTAGCCTCCAGGTTGAGTGAAAGACATATGCTTGACAGGTCGGTACGGGTATCATATTACCGAACAAGGGAGAGTACATTTGTTAAGTATTTCTCTGAGGACAAACAATTTGTATACTGCCACGATGTTCCTGGTCTGTTTACCGAGTTGGGACTTGGCACCTATAATCCTGCTGAGTGGAGATTGTTTTTGGATAGCTCCAAGCGTAGCCTCAAGTGTGTCCTTTTGCATAATGGCAATGACTTTGGTGCAGTTCCTCTCGGTCACTCTGTCCATCTGCGAGAAACTCACGATGATATAAGAATGGTCATGGATCTACTTAAGTATCATGAACACAATTGGATCATATGTGTAGACCTTAAGATGGTCAACTTCCTCCTTGGCCAGCAGAAGGGATATACAAAGTTTCCATGCTATATTTGTATGTGGGAAAGTCAAGCCCGTGATAAACAACGGTCCCAAAAAGATTGGCCAGTTCGGGAAACTTTGAAAGCAGGAATGCCAAACATTGTTAATGAGCCAATCGTAAGTCGAGAGAAGATCGTTTACCATCCACTTCATCTTAAACTGGGGTTGATGAAACAATATGTCAAGGCGTTGAGCACTGACAATGATTATTTTCAGTACATAGTATCGGCGTTTCCTGCTTTGTCATACGAAAAAAATAAAAGCAGGAGTATTTGATGGTCCCCAAATCCGAAGACTTATGACTGATTCTAGATTCATGAACACCATGAATGAAAAAGAGAAGGCAACCTGGCTCTCATATTCTGCCGTTGTTCGTAACTTCTTGGAAAACAAAAAAGTGCATAACTACGAGGATCTGGTTACTGATATGCTTTTAGCATATCATGATCTGGAATGCAACATGAGTGTGAAGCTGCATTTCCTAAATAGTCACCTCGACCGATTCCCAGAGAATCTGGGAGCCGTGAGCGACGAACAAGGGGAACGCTTCCATCAGGATTTGATGACGATGGAAGAGCGCTACCAAGGTCACTGGGATAGACACACAATGGCGGACTACTGTTGGACGATTAGAAGAGATCAGCCAGAGAAGACTTACAAGAGAAAGAGTTACAAACGCAAATTTTTACCCGATTGAAATCAAGAAGAGGTCCTCCAGCCTGATGTACGGTCATTAATAAATTGGCATCTATTTGATTACACTATTTGTAATCCAAATTTGTAATGCAAGTTTCTTCTCATGTGCAATAAAATGTTTGTGCAAAAAAACCTGTTTTACTATAAATAACGCAAAAGGATGATTCAAAATGACTTCAGGGCATGATGATAGACGTGATAAAATGAAAATTATTGTATAATATTAGTTATTGATATTACGAAAAATCTGTAGCATTTAGAATGAATCTGATTCCAGATTTGAATTCAGTATGCTCGAATCAGGTAGAAAAATGTACTTTTGTCAATTCACCAAATACAGGGTGTTCCCCAGTGTAATCTTCGCATTGTGACTGTTGACAACATTTTAACTCAATTTACGACAGTGCTCAAAAACTTTAAAAAAATATCATTAATACTTTTCTCGCAGTATCAAAAAGAAAACTGGGTAAAAATAATATCATTCATAATTTGTTTATTTTAGTTAATAAAATGATCGAATGGACTACGGTTATGTTGACAAACTAATCGGGTCTCTTCCATACAGGGATGCTTCGTTACACTTCACTTGCCCGGTGAAATTCGCAAGATCGGACCTTCAATGTTTTATGAAAATTCACCACTCTCTACTGGCGGATCTAGATGTAGTGAATTACCACTCACTTGTGTTTCTCCTATAATAAAAACAATGTTGCTAATAAACGCTAAATTACTAGCAATTTGTGCCTTGAAAGGCCATTCTTGCGAAATTTGCCAGGCTGCCTATTTGCGATTGTGTTTATCTTTAGACTTATTCAGTAGCCTACCAAGGGCTGCTCAGCATTTCGTGTTTCTGCTGGCCTTCTTTTTGAGAGAGCCCATCTGGCGACTGCCTACTCACATCACAGCCTACTGGCTAACTTCTGCTGGCCGGGGATTCTTTAGACTTCACGCTCTGTGTCTTCCGTTTGGACTTGGGTTAGTGAATAGCAGCTCATACTTCGTTGAACTGAATTTTTTAACCAATACCCTCAGCTAATTCCACCACTCTTGTCCTAGTTTAACTAGTAAGCAACGAAATCTTGTGTGGAAAGCTTCCTTTACCCTGGTGATTATCAGGACAGCGCCAAAGTTCGGACGACTTTTTACGGAAGATAAAAGACAACTTTTGTATTCTTTAATTAATTTATAGCCGCTATTTTCATATTTTCTTCATTTTTCGTCGCGTGATCCAGACTCTAAGTTACTATGTCGGTCTGTCGAAAGCGATAGTCCAAGCGATAGTCGTATAGTAACCGTTTTACTATCGAATGAATTTTGGGGAATATCATCGTAACTATTTGGCCGATTCTAACGAAATTTGAAAGCCTTATGTTGTTTCACATTCTCTTTCGAATGATACAATTACCAAGGTCCTCCCAAGGTTAGTCAGAAGTTATTGAAAATTATGAAGGTCATATGCACATAAGATCATAAGTCAGAATAATTGAGAGCGCGCGACCTAGGTCAGTTGACCTTGTTTTTCTAAACTACGCTGAATCTTGAAAACCTCTTTTTCCTCTGTTAGGTTTTGCCCTGATAATTTCCAACTAGTTTAGTTTAAGGGAAGAACTAAGTGGCAGTTGCCCAATCCTAATGGATTCGTAATGGCAGCACTGTTAAAACGGGGTCGCCCGAACAAAGTCAGAAGAGGCGTGAGAGACACTCAATAAAATGGGGAAAAGCAAAGGATTAGAAGAAACAGTACACCACACAGAGACGCACACTTAAATTACGGGCATACAGCACTCCTTCTAAAAACAGGGGCGGCTGGGGCAATAAACAAATGCCGCGCCAGCGGCAGGGAAGGGCACAGGATAAAAGATAAAACAATAAACCTAAATACAAGAATGGAACGAATTTATAAAAGGGATAAAATGCCACTTCGTGATAGAAATGTAAGGAGGGAAGACAACCGAAGGTAGTCCTCTGATAAAATAAAGCGAAGTCGAGCAGGGAAGGCGACGCAGGAAAGAATAGGGAAGCAAGAATTTAGTAGAGAAGCAAGGCGGGGACAAACTACTAAGATGTGAGCCACAGACAGCTCGCCACCGCAAAAAGGACAACCAGGAGCAACTCGGCCTCCACAGAAAACTAAATAGCCATGGGTAAGTCGCGTGTGCCCAATTCGGAACCTGCAAAGAGCAACCTCCCAAGACCGGAGTCGCTGAGAGCTAGAGGACCAGGAACGGACAGAGCTTTTAATAAGGGACAACTTAGAAGAGGGGAACGAATCCCATTATCTCTGCCACAAACAAAAGACATACGCCCTGATTTCGAGGTAGGAATCCCTAAAATGGCACAGGGGCTGCATCCGGCACCTCGAGGGCGGCCGAGCGGGCCAGCCGATCAGCCGCCTCGTTAACCTGGACCCCAACATGAACGGAGCCCAACAGAACGCCACCCTGTAACGGGAGGCATTTCTGACCAGCCAGGAGCGAATCCATAAATCAAAGGGTGGGTGGACGTAAAAGAACGAACTGCCTCCAAAGCAGGCCGGGAATCGCTAAAAACAATAAAATCTGAAGAATCGAGGGATAAAATCAAATTAAAAGCTAAAAGAATGGCTGTCAACTCTGCGGTAAAAACGGATGCTACAGGAGGGAGGGCGGACCGAAGAGACTCCGTAGAGGACACCGCCGCTGCCCCAGCACACAGGTCCGAATTCGAGCCGTCAGTATAGATGGGACGCCGCTGATGAGCATGAGAACACGCATGTACAAGAAAAGGCTCTTTAATAGGCGAGGGTCAGTAGACTCTTTCTTCAAATGCCAAAAAGCAGTACAGACCCCAGGAAGGCGGACGGCGGGAATAGGAGGGCCAACACCCCAGGAACACCCAGGGAGCAGAGATGGTTCCCTACCCAGAGCCCCAGAGGCCGGGGTAGAGATGGCCGCCGATCAAAAGATACCGAAGAGGACGGGGCAAAAAGGCACTCATGGACTGAGGATGAAGGGTATTGCTGAACACGAAACAGAAGTCGTAGGCACACCTGCAGCCAGTGGTATCGCAAGGGAAGCACGCCACCCTCAAAAAAGAGGCTAGGGATAGGCGAGGTGCGAAAGGCTCCACTACTAAGACGGGCCTCAAGCGAACGAACACGGTCAAGTATCTTTAAGGCTGAAGGAGACGCTGAAGAATACATCTGATAACCGTAGTCCAGCCTAGATTGGACCATTGCCGCATAAAGCGACCACAAGGTGCACCTATCACCACGCCAAGTAGTGTGGGATAAACCCTAAGTAAATCCATAGCCTTCGAACAGGACGCCCTCAACTACGCAAATGAGGTACCCAAGTGAGCTTGCTATCAACCGTTAAACCCAAGAACTTAAAAACGGGGACATATTCAATCGCTGTGCCATCCAAGAAGAGGGGAGGGGGATCAAGAACACCACGACCCCGATAAAAATGCATGGCCTTTGTTTTGGTGACCAAAAAAAGGAAACCCTTTGAGACAGCACGACCCGACACGGCATCAATTGCCAGCTGTAATCGACAGGCAGCAGAAGGCAAGCGGGGAGATGAATAAAACAACGCCAAGTCATCCACGAAGAGGGAAGCCAAAACCCTCTCCGGAAGAGTGGACATCAGACTATTTATGGCAACGGCGAAACATGTCACACTCAAAACACGCCCTTGGGGAATACCCTCGTCTTGAATCCGTAAGCCTGAGAAAGCATCCCCAATACGGACCTTAAAATTACAGGACGATAAAAATTCTTGAATAAAAACCGGTAAAAAGCACCTCATACCCCAATCATATAACTGACGTAAAACACCATATCTTCAGGTGGTATCGTAGGCCTTCTGAATGTTGAAAAACACTGCTAACACCTGATGCCTGGAGGAAAAGGCCCATAAAACGGAGTCTTCCAAACGAATGAGGTGGTCAAGAGTAGTACAACCGCTGCAAAAACCGCACTGAAATGGAGAGAGGGGCGAGTTGGATTCCAAAAACCAAGTGAGGCGAACTTGGACCATCTTCTCAAACAACTTACTAAGGCAGCTCGTAAGAGCAATCGGGCGATAGTGACTGGGGTCCAAACCGTCCCTATCGGGCTTGAGAAAGGGTAGAACAACCCCCACACGCCAGGAGAACGGATAGATTTCTTTGACCGAAAGCAGGTTGTAGAGGTCAACCAAAAGTAACTCCGAGTGGGGATGGAGACGACGGAGGAAGTCGTAGTGGATGCAATCATCACCGAGAGAGGTGGAGCCACAGTGAGACAAAGCATCCCGCAGCTCATATCCGGAAAAGAGAGCATTATAAGAGTAGGTGGCGCACGTGGTAAAATCTAAAAGGAGAGATTCTATGGCGACCTTATGATCGAGAAACCGTCGAGGATAGCTACCAGCGCTACTCGCCGAAGCAAAATAGTCAGCCAGAGCTTCGCTGAGCAACCAGCCATCGGACACAAGCGAGCCACTGATGTCCGGACTAGGGATGGCATGACCAGCGTAGCGACCACGGATCTTATTGACCCGCGTCCAAACTTGAGTCAGTGGCGTGGACGAAGAAATGGAAGATACGTACCGGCGCCAAGACTCACGGCGGGCGCGACAGAGGGTCCTTTGGCGGATGGCACGAGCACGATTCCGATCGACCCTATTCAAGACGGTCGGGTTCCGCCTATAAAGGAAATTGGACAACTGATAGGCAGAAATAGCCGACGCGCAATCCTTCGACCACCAGGGGACGGTGGAGCGCCCCGCAACAGGGCGCCTCCGCGGAACAAAGCAATCAGCACCCTCTAAAATATGAGACTTCTGAATCTACGGTATGGAAGGAAACCCGGGAGGCATCAATAAAGGAAGCCTCCCGGAACTCAACCCAATTTTCTCGCCGCAGATCCCAATTAGAAGGGAGGGAAAGGCACGGGCCAGAAAGGGCGGCCGACAGGACTATCGGGAAGTGATCACTCCCAGAAAGGTCGTCCCGAATTGACCACCGGAAGTCGAGGAAACAGTCGGGCGAACATAAGGACAAGTCTACAACACTAAACGAATCCGTTTGAACATGGTGAGAAATAAAGTCGCCGGAATTTAAAAGACTAAGGGTATCGGATAATAAGAGGGACTCAACCACTCCGCCCCGGGGATTACGGGTAGTATCACCCTAAGATGGATGGCGAGCATTAAAATCACCAAGTAATAAAAACGGGGTAGGTAACTGACTTGTGAGCTCTAAAAGGTCAGACTAACTTAAACTAAAATCCGGGGGGATGTATACAGAACAAACAGTTAAAGCTTGGAAGTAAAAACCCTCGCAGCAACAGCCTGCAAGGTAGTACGGAGGAGAAGTGGCGTAGAGAATAGCGAAGAGGAAATAAAAGCGAAGCACCACCATGGGACACGCCCCCGGCCAGGGGAATGGAATTAAACACCTGGAAGTGCGGAAGTGCCGGGAAGGGGCGAGCTCCAAGCTTATTTTCTTGCAAACACACGGGAGGCGACAGCTGAGAGCCAAACCGAACCACCAACGTGGAGGGCTCATGGCCCGGAGGGAAAGGGAGATCGAGCAGAGATGGACGAGAACTAAGATGCGAAGAAGATGGAACAGAAGGCAGAACATGGACAGAGGGTGATAAGGGAACAGGGTCAGAGGGTAAGGAGGGAATTGGATCAGATGCAGAGGAAGGAGCAGAGTCAGAGGATGAGGAAGGAACAGGTTCAGAAGGAGATGAAGGAACAAGGGTAAGAGGCAAGGGAGACGAAACTGGGGTAGGAGACATAGAAGACTGCACAGAGGTAAGGGGCAAGGAATAAAGGACTGGGGTAGAAGGCAAAGAAGACGGAACCGGGTGAACTTCCGTCCGGACAATAACATCGGTGATGCCAACAGGGGAGGCCAGCGAAGACCGGGGAGGAGAAGACATCAAAACAGAGGACGCCTCAACAACCAACTCGGGGGCCAAACCAGCCTCATCACAGACAGCGCGCTTGGACTCCGAACGGGGTGAGGAGGAACCCTTCCGTTTGCGCTGAGGCAATGGAATGGGAGGAACAGCAGGGGCAGACCGCCGAACATCCTCCAGCGTCTCGCCTCGGTCGGTCTCACGGTCCGCGACAGAGGGAGGAACATGAGAAAAGACCAATAACAAAGGAGAGGGTGCAACAGAGGAACCGCGAGGAGGAACCAAAGGCAGGGGAGAAGGAGCAACAGAGGGGCCGCGAGAAGACAAAGGGGGAGTGGGACGACCGGGAGGAGGACGGCGGGATCCCGCCTCCCAGAGAACGTCAGAGAAGAGACGGCCGGAGGGGGCGAGCTGCACCGGCGCCCTACGGCGAGTCTCACGGAAGTCCAGCCTGAGGGAGTCCCGAAGAGCCAGGACCTTCTTCCCAAAAAGGAATACGGGACAAGAAGACAAGCCGCACTATGGGAACCTCCATAATTGGTGAAACATTCAAGATTCCCACAAGATGAGCCATGATACACCAACGCACAGGCCACACAGCGACGAACCTGCTCACAATTGCTGCTCATATGGCCAAACTGGTGGCAATTAAAACAACGTCTGGGAAGCTCGACATAACGGGACACGAAGATAACCAACACGAACAAACTGGGGCAGATCCTGACGCTCAAAGGTAACGATAAGCGTACTCGTAGGAACCTTAGCGGGACCAACAGACTTAGAAACCCTATAAACGTCCGTAACCCTCTGGGACGAAAGTTATCTTTTAGTCTCGAAACATCATATTGCAATAAATCGTTGGAGCGAATCCCTCCCTTAACAAAATTAAGGCTAGGGTTGGGTACAACCGAAACTGAGACCTCCGAAAGGGAGGACAAATCCCGCACGGCACCACACTGCTCTCGCGAAGATACCTCAACCACTAAATCGCCACTCCCACGAGCCCACATATGGCAGGGCGCACCACAGCGGGACTCAAACTCCTCATTCAAATCAAACACTTCTAATTTAGAAATAGAGACCCGGAACTCGAATTCAGCACCAGGAAACGAGGATAGGCGAAATCAGGATCTATCTCTTCTGCGAAGGGATCTAACAAGCGCGGAAAAGAAGACTTATTGACAGGCGCTGGGAGAGAATTTTTTATTATTACCCATATAAAGTAGAGTATAAAAAGGGGTGCGAACTCGCGCAGCGCAGTCACTGTCTACCGTCGAAACACCTACTCGGTGCGCCGGACCAACCAGGAGGGTAAGCCCGTCGACCCCTGACCCAACCATCGTTTTAAAAATGGCCGGCCAGCCTCGGAAATTTACCGGTTGGTGAAGCAAAAACCCCCAAGAGCGCCACGGCGGCTCAGGCACCCACCTACCAACACAGGCAGGACCAGCTAAAGGGTCGCGCCCCCTGACGGACAGCTCTGATACACTGAGATCGACAAACAAACGTAGATAGAAGGACGATGCAGGGTGAAAGAGAATTGGTACAGAAGACGAAGTAGGGGTTAGCAGAAGGAGAAAAAGAATGCCAACTTGGGGCCGGACGGGGCGCTGAGTCCCGTCAGCACGGCGGCCAGGAGAGCAAATCGCCGTGCCCCTTACGGGGATTTGCAACTACAACCCTTGGTCGGTATCCTAATGGTTGGGCCATCTAATCATCAGAGAATCATCAGTGATGTCACCTGCCGATGACAGGCGACAAAATTATCCTTCGATTAGTTTCTAATACCTTTATATGGGAAACAGACACATGACCCCTCTAATCTGAACGTCAGACGTAAAGGAGAACCAAAACGTAATGAAGAGGAATTCTTCGACAATGATTCCTTTCATATAATGGGATTTACATTTTAAAATGATTAATTCTTTGATTATATAAATTCTCTATTCTCAAATGACACCTGCTTTTTCACAGATTAACTATCCCCTATTTCTTAATTAACGAAAACAAATTTCCAAGGCAAAATATTAATTGTTCCCCTTAATCTTCGTGAATTCTCTTAAAAAAGAACGAAGTATATTTATGGTAATGGCCGTTCCTTAAATGAAAAACTCAAATTAATCTGATTTCCCTCCGCTCCACTCTTAATAAAAGTAGTTTCAATATTCCATTTTTCATAATTTGTATTAAGTAAAGAGAAATGGGAGTGAATACAATGGTTGATACATAAAATTATTAAGATTATCGAAGCGTAGTTATTCCCGTTCTAGGTTTTGTCTGAGTCATGTTTCGCTCGGGTGAAATAAGCAAACAGACCACGATTTGCCTGAAATTATGTCAACAAAGAGAGAAACTTAGTCTGCCGTATACAGAATTCCGGCGCTAGGAGAGAAATAGATGGCTTCATAATCCTTTATGAGGCGGGGAAAGGAAATGTGATGGAGGAGCAGAGATAATCACGAGTCTGAGAAGAGAGGGAAGAAAAGTCAAAGGAAACATTCTCAAAACCCGAGAAAGGGGATTTCAACGTAGGGTTTCACTAGAGTAGAAATGAAGCGTACAACTGGAGATTTTTTTTATAGAATATCCAATGTCTAAGGATTAAAAAGCAGTTCGAAATATCATTTGCTCTCAAGTAGGATAAAAATAAGTTGAATAGGCTGAAATATTACTGCTAACACGTTTTTTTCATAGACTTTAGGATACCATCTCTCAAATCCCGTCTTCACTGTACCAGCAGATCTTGCATCCTTCATCCACCCGCATTTCCTCCAGCTCTCTTTGTGCTTCCGTCCAAGCGATTATATACTCACTCGTTGAATGCCAAATATCCCCTTTGCTGTGTGTGTAGGGAGAGGAGGGGGGGGGAATTATGTGCACAAATGGTTCTTACTGTGCAGCAATACTCTGTAGGGAGACGTTAATACAAAGCCCACCTTGGCCTCTCTAGAGGGTCTGTATTCTATGGGGTTTATTTCAGGGAATTGAGTCGACCGAAGAAGTCGTTTCATACCATTTTGCCAGTGTGACAGAAGTGTATTTTCGGAATGAATGTTTTAGCACAATCAACACAGACCGATCATTCACTGTCCAGACCAATCCCCACCCCCATTACATCGCGCTTCTATATTTAATATCGGTTTTTAGCCTGTTTATATCAAGCTCTGGCGTGTGATCTTTCCTCGCCCAAAACACCCATCTTCAGAAGACCGAGAAAATCCTGGTTCGGTGGAATAAATTGTGCTGTACTCGTTGTTCACGCCGTAAGCGCTTTGATTCCTCTCCTCCTAATGGCCAAATGGAGAAATAGGTGTCGGAGGGGGGGGCGCATTGCGTTTCTCTGCGGCTTCTAAAGCAGTTGTTCCCTACGTGGGAAAGGAGGGGGGGCTTTAGGGACCAGGGCCCACCTGAAGTCTCCTTCCTTCAAATTGGAATATTATTCTTTTGGCATTGGCATTCCGCGTTCGCTACCCATTCAATCGGGCACACTGCCCCCACCCACCCTGGAAGGACCCTTTCGAAACGAGAAACCTCCTTACAGAAGCAGTACCGGACTCTCGTTGGCCTCGACCTCCATCGCCTCTATCCAACATGGCCGCCGATACCTTGTCAGTTGCTGCTCCGAACTATTGAATTTACATTATTAGTAGTAAATTTTCCCTGCAGCGTGAACATAAAAATATACCCCTCCATTTTGTCAGCTATGCGTTGTAAAACGTAACTAAATCCAGGAGAGACGGGGAAGGGGGGGAGCTCCGCCTCTTGCAGAATAACTAAATGAGTTAAATTGCCTTGGCTCGGGTCAGGGGATTCACAGGCTCCAACCTCCCCTTATGTGACCATTGTCTTTCCCATCATATGGCATCGGTTCATATCAACACTCAAGAAAGAAAGAAAAGAAAAAATAGCGATTCTTCTTGCACTTGGAGGGGAGGGGGGTGCAACATCCATACAAGAGCCACGATTCCGCAACATGGAGAGCTGATGAACGAATGGAAGAGCGAAATACGATCCTGTAGCCACTGTGAACATCAGCGTTCGATCTTCGATAGGGACAGTCAAGCCAAATCACTCAGAGTAGACACTCCTAGAAAACAATAAGTGACGAGGCCCATAAAACCCAACTTATCCACCAAATGGTGTTGACTACATTTAAGGGGGAACAGATATCTGGGACATCTCATGGTATTGGGAGCAGATGTACACTACCGTATGTAGAGCTGAATATGTTGAGACGAGGAGTAGTAAACTTAACTTTGGGAGCTGGAAGAGCGTACTAATAAGAAGCTTCCGAGAACAAGTTCCGCCTCATAATCTTAAACAGAAGTACGAGCCATTGTTGCCATATATGGCAACAATCGTTATTTTTTTTCTTTCCTTTCTTTCTCGAGTGTTGATATGCACCGATGCTATAGGATGGAAAAGACAATGTTCACCTAGGGAAAGGTCGGAGCATGTGAGCCTTAGAGGACCAACGATGGCAAGGGTAAGCGGGAGAGCTTGTTTGCTAAAGCGTTTGGAGTGAGCAAACTTACAAATGTTTGGTTGGTGGAAACTCAGTCTTATCACAGAATAGAATCGAAGCGTCTTTACCAAATCTGTCCCTATAGCAAAGGGATTAGTAGCCTATTGAAAGGTTCTTGACACTAGTTTAAGATAATCTAAAACCAGTTGAAGTAATTTTGTTGACTATGGAAGTGGCAGTGAACGGACACTCACCTAAGGCAGATGAACCGATAAGGTCATTTCAGGTGGCCGAAACGAGGAAATAGACTTACATAAGTGGGCAACAGTGAACGGCAGATCTTATTTTAAACATTTCTGGTCGCCGCCAACAATGGCACAACCGTAGGAGGACATGCAGCAATTGAAATTTGCCCATGCATGAGCGTTGAAAGAGCAGTTAAACTATAATGAAATCGGTTATTTGATTGAACACTATGATTATGATTACGTTAAAGTGGGTGCATGTAGGGAAGGACGATAGGGTGTGTGAATAGATAGAGAAAATAGACAAGCGGTGAAAAGAGAAAGAAGTGTGGTAGGGTGCAAAGAGATGCCTAGAGCCTGGTGATCAGACCTATCACTTTCATTATTTTTTTTGTAGCGTGTATTCTGAGTTGTTTCTGTTGATTTTTTTTTTATGGTGTTCAAGCCATTTGTCTTAATTACTTTAGTTTAGCTTTGTGTGTGTTATGCATTGCTTATTTGTTTATGTTTTTTATACTTTTAAGTGCGTGCTTAATGTTTTGTTATTCTTTGTATGTGTGTGTGTTTTAGTTTTTTTTTTGTTTTTTCATAGTCGGTAGGGTTCTTGTCGTATTCGGGGTTTTCCTCTTTCTTGGTTTATAGTTGTCTTCTTCGGTGAGTTTTAGTCGTAATTGTGAATTTTTTCTTTAGTTCGGTTGTTTTCTTAGGTTCTTAGGTTACCCATCTTATCATGCGTAGAACGGCACTTCGTCCCCACCAGCCACTCGGTTAGCGGAGCTCGGAAATCTGGCGCAACATTCTGCTCTTCTGTTCTGGTTAATCATCTGAGTAATTTCTTCACTCAGTTCTCGATTAACCAGATCCTGCATTTTTCGGGTCCGTTCTTCGATGACTTTGTTAATGGGAATTACCTCCGCCTCTCTGTGCAGGTCTTCTTGCCGTCTTCTTTCTTGCCTGCGTGTACCTGTGATTAGGTACATGCATTTATTTTCCACTACTTGAAGTCGCCTCTTTTGTGTTTTCGAGACACAAGAGAGGGTGGAGGTGGGGTAAAGCAACATAGATCTTAAAAGGGTTGTAGATCTTCTTCTTGTTGCTTTCACGTAGATTTCTAAACGAATATAGAGTTCTGACAGCCGCCGAGGCTCGAGAAATTCTTTCTTCGACGTGCTTCTTGTACCCGGTAAGGGGGTTTTCATACCGAGTACATTGCATTCGTTGGTGTAGGGATATCGGGTATCCCCCACACGCATGTTTGCTCTTAGGATATGTCCAATGGGGACCACCTTGAACTTCTCTTGGTTTGTTCTGATTTTCCATTGCACCTCGTAGTTGTTCAAGTTCGCGATTTCTATCGCTGTCATGCGAGCTTGCCACGGTGCATTCCTCCATGGAGATATGATTATCTGGCTGAAATCATCGGCGTATTGAATATTGAGGGAAGAGGGGTACACAGGGGCTGGGACATCCGCGGTGTATATTGAGTAAATGAGTCGTCTGAGAAAGAGGTCGTGATGTCAAAGGAAGGACAGACGGCAGGAAAGCCATTCTATGAATGCACCATGAGAATGCCATTTGGATGCCAACGAAACCAGAGATCGCCGAAAGTGAGTGAAAGACTGATTAAAAATAGCAACAAAAGCTGCTTCGTCTCATGCTGCGAATTATATTGTTACACAGATTATTTCGTACTAACTAACCGTCGCTGTTACAGTGAAATGGTCAATGTTTGTCTCTCTCTCTCTCTCTCTGCACCATGCGTGGTACTGGGCGAAAGTGTATGTGCTAATGTTGTCCGTCATCGCGTCTTGGCTGAAATAAAAAGTGATAGAAAAGGGCATGAACCAATACATTGTTAAATTCTAAGACAGTAGAGGGGGGTCATTCAAAAGTCAGAGGAAGGAGTACAAACAAGCTCAGGCGTTCAAATTTGGTAACTCTGCCCTTAGTGTGTTTCAGAGTGCGTCACTTTTATTCGCTTAACCAACAGAATCTGTGTAGATGAGTCCGGGAATGGCATCGACGTCCCACTCAGCTGGGGTACACGCGGACGTGAGACTGCGCCGAACTGGGGTCCAATCAGCCGAGAGGATGAAGTCCGCCTCTGTGTTCTTAAATAGAAAGAGCGAAGGGGAGGTGTCATTATCGATGAGAGATGACATTCCTGATCTTGGGAGATGGTATGGGCGCTCTGATTTGGAGGGACCTTCTCTCGGCTGGGTAGGAAGATGAGAGTTTGTTGGGTTCGAACTGAAGTCGGTCGCATATCTTATCAAAGGGTAATAAATCTTTAACCATAGGAAAACTTGTGAACACCGAGATCCATGATATCGAGCCACGTGTGTTTTTGACCAACATCAAGAAAACAAGAGAGATACGAATGCGACAATACTGTTAGATAGGTAATGAGAAAAAAAAAGTTATACCAAAATAATACCTCTAAAAGCAAACAAGCAATATTCCAAATCATTTTGATGATAGTCTCGGCAAATCATTTTGATGATAGTCTCGGTCGTTCAATTTTCTGTACTCTTTTCCTTTCCTCCCCTTCCTGAATCCATTCCCAAACAGATTTGATTTTTGACAAAAACACTTTTAATTTACATATTTGGCATTAATTCTCTTAATCTACTCCTTTTACCTGTGTTTTGAAACAAAAACAAATTAAAGTATGTATAATTCTCGTAAATGTGGAAAATTCGTAGTTTTGTGAATGTGTGATGCCTTCCTGAATGTTGTTTATGGTTGGGTGAACAATAGTGACTCACTCAAGAACGCACTATGGGCTAAGTTACCAAATTTGGGCCCCTGACCTTATTTGTACTCGTTGCTCTAACTTTTGAATAACTCCTTGTCCTGCCCTAGGATTTAACAATACTGAGTCCTGCGGTATTGGCTCTTGCCAGTTTCTACTACTTTTCTCCTCTACCATGTATCCTTCCAACTTTTATTTCTTTCAGTGAACTGAATCAAGCTTTCAACCCTTTTGAAGTCAATTTTTTGAGTCTCAGGTGAACCTCTGGAGCCAAAACGATCGAACTTCCGCGCTGTTCTTCACACATCTTAGTTGGGGAAGTGGTCAAGTATTTGCCCGCCTTAGTTCTCCCTTTCGCTTTCCCACCCGCTCCTGGTTCAAGAACTCCCTCGCCTTATTTTTTGACGACTCAAGAGTTTTCAAATAAATAAAGGTCGACCTAAACACACGAGAGACTCTGGCTTACTTATTATGACAAAGGCACACCTCCATTAATCACCTCCAAAGTGTGTGTACCTCTTCTTCTTCTAATAATAGCTCATGACACTAGATAAAAAGATATGGTTTGGAGAAGATCCTGCTGAGCACCGGGTAACGAACATGCGCGCTTAACAGCGCCAATTTTTGATAGCGGCGATGGAACGGCGTCCATCAAACGTTCGGGATTTCTTGACACCACAATCCTCGTCCAACCGCTTCTTCTGCGGATCCGTTTAAGGACAAGACAGGTTCACGCACACCAGGAAACCCGAAAGAGGCCCTATCTGAGCATCAGAACATGACGCGCTCCGAAACTCCAAGTTATACCTGGCACTACGGATAATGGAAACGCGCATCAAAACGTTGTCATGTCATTAAGATCGCAGAAATAAATTGTGTACATACATAGACTGGATCTATATATTAATTCAAAACGTTTGTTGAAGGAAATATTTAAAATAGATAGAGGACATTAATTGCCTTTCTTATTTTGTTGTTCGTCTTTGCAAGGGTTTCAAGCGTCAAGTGGAGGTCAATGGATCATATAATCGAAGATTCATTCACTGGGAAGATTTGTGCAATTGGCTCTAGCCAACATTATGCTCTACGTCATTATCATGGCAAACAATGACATTTAAGTGATCAACACAATTATCAAAGCTCAACTTGAATCGTTATACAATTTGAGCATATATTAACTCATCCAAGATGAGTCAAAGTGATCGAACGGTTGTAGTTTAGAGAACACACACACGCACAATCTCTTCATTCCTCTGCATTATATATATATATATATATATATATATATATATATATATATATATATATATATATATATATATATATATATATATATATATATATATATGCGTATTTTAAGTGTTACTTTCTCGTGTATGTGAGAAGAGCTCCTTCCGAGGGCTTTGAGGAAGACTGTGTTTGCCAAAAATAG
Source organism: Ceratothoa steindachneri (assembly GCA_963969495.1). Classification (NCBI taxonomy): domain Eukaryota; kingdom Metazoa; phylum Arthropoda; class Malacostraca; order Isopoda; family Cymothoidae; genus Ceratothoa; species Ceratothoa steindachneri. The sequence continues at coordinate 29,731,864 of OZ018322.1, forward strand.
CCTTTGAACCGCATAATTAATTGCGTTACGGCAATAATTTTTCTTAATATATATATATATATATATATATATATATATATATATATATATATATATATATATATATATATACATATATATATATATATATATATATATATATATATATATATATATATATATATATATATATATATATATATATATATATATATATATATATATATATATGATCCATTAAAGATAGTCCCTCCTAAGACAGAAAGGAGGGATTAACTTGACTTGGTTAATTGGGGGAGGGAGGAGCTCTACTCGGTAAAATGGGAGGTAGACGAGGTGATGACATCGTCATTTTAAAGCTACTGGAATAAGCATAAACTAAGAATTAAACGCATGCTAAGATGTAAGAGAGAAATGCTCATGCTAGGAGGTAGGAGAGAAATGCTCATGCTAGGATGTAGGAGAGAAAAGCTCATGTTAGGATGTAAGAGAGAAAAGCTCATGCTAGGATGTAGGAGAGAAATGCTCATGATAGGATGTAGGAGAGAAAAGCTCATGCTAGGATGTAAGAGAGAAAAGCTCATGCTAGGATGTAAGAGAGAAAAGCTCATGCTAGGATGTAAGAGAGAAAAACTCATGCTAGGATGCAAGAGAGAAAAGCTCATGCTAGGATGTAAGAGAGAAAAGCTCATGCTAGGATGTAAGAGAGAAAAGCTCATGTTAGGATGTAAGAGAGAAAAGCTCATGCTAGGATGTAGGAGAGAAATGCTCATGATAGGATGTAGGAGAGAAAAGCTCATGCTAGGATGTAAGAGAGAAAAGCTCATGCTAGGATGTAGGAGAGAAATGCTCATGATAGGATGTAGGAGAGAAAAGCTCATGCTAGGATGCAAGAGAGAAAAGCTCATGCTAGGATGTAAGAGATAAAAGCTCAGGCTAGGATGTAAGATAGAAATGCTCATGCTAGGATGCAAGAGAGAAAAGCCATGTTAGGATGTAAGAGAGAAAAGCTCATGCTAGGATGTAAGAGAGAAATGCTCATGATAGGATGTAGGAGAAAAAAGCTCATGCTAGGATGTAAGAGAGAAAAGCTCATGCTAGGATGTAGGAGAGAAATGCTCATGATAGGATGTAGGAGAGAAAAGCTCATGCTAGGATGCAAGAGAGAAAAGCTCATGCTAGGATGTAAGAGAGAAATGCTCATGATAGGATGTAGGAGAGAAAAGCTCATGCTAGGATGCAAGAGAGAAAAGCTCATGCTAGGATGTAAGAGAGAAAAGCTCATGCTAGGATGTAAGAGAGAAATGCTCATGCTAGGAGGTAGGAGAGAAATGCTCATGCTAGGATGCAAGAGAGAAAAGCTCATGCTAAGATGTAAGAGAGAAAAGCTCATGCTAGGATGTAAGAGAGAAAAGCTCATGTTAGGATGTAAGAGAGAAAAGCTCATGCTAGGATGTAAGAGAGAAAAGCTCATGCTAGGATGTAAGAGAGAAAAGCTCATGCTAGGATGTAAGAGAGAAAAGCTCATGCTAGGATGTAGGAGAGAAATGCTCATGCTAGGATGTAGGAGAGAAATGCTCATGCTAGGATGTAGGAGATAAATGCTCATGCTAGGATGTAAGAGAGAAAAGCTCATGCTAGGATGTAAGAGAGAAAAGCTCATGCAAGGATGTAAGAGAGAAATGCTAAACTCTTATCTACAGGAATTTATGTGGCTTGAAAGACATAAATACGTTGTTTTCAATGATTTTTGCGATACGATTTCCAGCCAATACCATTTTAATTGTTATTAAAATTTAATTTCTAGTTCTACAAAGTTTACAATTTTTAATTGTTTTAAAATAAACTTTCTAACAAATATGTTGCTAGATAATTTTTTAAAGTTATTTTTTATTTCTTTATGCTTGGGAGGGATTAGTTTTACTAGTGTAACTTTAGGAGGGAAGTTCATATATATATATATATATATATATATATATATATATATATATATATATATATATATATATATATATATATATATATATATATATATATATATATATATATATATATATATATATATATATATCTGGCTCTCTCACTCTCAATCTATGTCCATCTCACTCTCTCTCTTTCTCTCTCTCTCTCTCCATTTATCGTATATCTTTATACCTATATTTCTGTCTCTCTCTCATTCTCACTCTCATGCTAGCTCTGTCTGTCTCTCTCTAACACACACAATCTCGCTTACACACAGTCTATCTCTCTCACATACACTATCTCCCTCTCTCCCTCACACAGTCTATCTATCTCTACACTCTCCTACACACTATCTCTCTCACACACACAGTCTATCTATCTCTACACTCTCCTACACACTCTCTCTCGCAAGCACAATCTCACACTAACTCACATACTCTAACTATCACCTCTTTCTCCCACTATCTCTCATACACAATCTATATATCACTCTCTCATATATGCAAACACACAATCTCTCTCTCTCATAGACACTCTCACTCTGATACACTTTCTCTCAAATCTACCTACATTAACGACACTGATGAAGGTGTGACATGGACAATCTCAAATTACCCTGATGATACAAAAACCGCAAATGCTGTGAACTCAGATAAGAAAGTAGATGATATGCAAATAATTTAGACAGGTTATTATCGTGTTGGGCCCAAACCTCGCAATGTGCTTGAACGCGGATAAATGTAAAGGAAATCAAAATGAAAAGGAATTCATTAATGGAACACGATCGAAAAGTGTAGAAAAGGAAACAGGTTTAGTAGTAACAGTATCGAGTAATCTAAAACCCAGTCAACGCACAAATTACCAATAAGGCGAACAAAATAATTGGTTTTATAGGAAGGTCATTTGGGTACAAATCGAAAGAAGTTATACTTAGTCTCTACAAATCTTTAGTCTTCTAGAACATTGTGTTCAAGCCTGGTGCCCTTACTACCTCCAAAATTGCAACAAGCTAGAACGGATTCAACGTAGACTTACCAAAATGATACCTAATCTAAAAAACAAGCCATACGAAGACCGTCTTAAGGAATTAAATCTCTTCCCATTAACCCAGCATAGAGTAAGAGGTGAACTAAGTCAAGTATTTAAAGTCGTCAAAGGCATAATCAATATGAACTGTAACTCGCACGAGTCTACAAAGTACTTCTTCAACTGAATAGTGAATTTATGGAAATGTCTTCCCCGTAACCTCATTGATGCACTACAGTTTATTCGTTTAAACATAAACTAGACAAACAATTTGCCTCAAACCCAAGACTACGTTTATAATGAGTAATATTTCCTTTTGTCTCCCTCCATCACATAGGCGAAGATCATCAATGATCAAGGCGGCGTTTTCCTTTATATTCCTCTCTTATTATAAAAGGTTATTCTAAACTCGCAGGCTCCGTGCACATTCACTTTACTTTGTCCCTGGGCTAAAACGAATATCAAACATAGTTTTCCTTCACATCCTCTCACCTTTCCTACTAACTATCGCCATCAATCTTTAAAACACTTCATATTTCTGTAACTCGAACTTCCCTGATCTTCCTTGTGGCTCTCGGCTTCAAATTTCCGCTTTCTTCGACTTAAATTGGGGAGTTAAGCTCTTAGTCAGGAAGTCGCTGAGAGGAACCAAGGAAGAATCGACCAATGAAAAATGGCCCCCATACTATTCTCGGTGGTATGGTTCCAACCACCAGCAAAAAGTCCGTACACGAAATGGACGCAAACTTCCTGCTCAAATTCATCTTAAGATCATTTTTTTCTTTGGGAGCCCATCTTGCGACTGCCTACTTATGCATAAGTCGCCGTACACAACAGAGCCTATTTACTACTAGGCTATATTAAAAAAATCAAATAACATAAAAATAACAAATGACGATAAAAAGGACAAAGGCTAAAAAATAACAACAAGAAAACAAAGCAAAAAGGCAAGAAGGAGGCCAGCATTCTTCAAAATGTCGTAAGGTGCACAAGTTAGTGTAACGAATCCGTCTCGAGTACAAACAACAGGCGGTAGCGACACCGCTCGTCCTGGTACCGGGACAAGTAACGTGCGCTAAGATCGTCCAGACTGAGACATTCAACAAGAATATGACGAACAGTCTGGGGGACAACGCAGTCTTCATAGTAAGGCGCAGGCGAGCGCTCCATCAAATGGCGGTGCGTCCCGCGAGTGGGTCCAATTTGGAGAGGACAGAAAGCATCCTGAAGCCGTCGCGGCATTGGGGGTAAATCATGGGAACAGTCGCGCTGTAATGACACGCGACCATCTCCCATCATATTTGCCATGCAACTCGGAGAGCTGCCCGTATTCCTGCCATGTAATGGTGTGAGGAAGAGCGAAACGCTGCTCTGGTCGCCCATTTTTAGCGGACTCTTTGGCACCCTCATCGGCGCGCTCATTCCTCGCAATTCCTACATGTCCAGGAACACAGCAGAAGATAATCTTGACATCCGCCCGCTCGCCGAAACTGGGGCGTCACGGATATCGCGAACTAAGGGATGCGGAGATTCCAATGTCCCGAGAGCACTCGGGGCGCTTTGTGAGTCGCTATAAATCACAATCCGATTTCCGAACAGGACAGGCAGCGTTATCTACAGTACCGAACGGTGTGTTGCAACCAGCTCAGCCGCGAAGACAGACGCAGTGCCTGGCAGAGCTCCGCTGACTTCAAGCCTAATAGATACGGCGTGGAAAACGATCCCCTCTTGGGATTGGAGCCATTCGTATACACTGGCACGGTTCCAGCCTGACACGAAGTGTGCTCCAAAAAGGTCGAATGCAATAGTCCCGGGACTGTAGAAACTTTGGGAGCAGAAGCGTGGCGACAAATAGTCAGAGGTAGTATCCTTCAGGATGGCGTTATTGGCACCAGCCCGAGAGCTAGACCTAGATCTCGAAGGAGTTTCCTAGCCCTAAACCTAAAGGGCTTAGGTTATGACTGGCCTCTCTCGGCGGCATAGGCAACGTCGAGATCAGCTGCGGATGCAGTGAGAGCTGTTGGCGAATAAGAGAGGCGCAGGGCTCCCGCGCACAGACGAATAATGCATTGTACACAGCGCAGAGCAAGTAACATCTCCCTAGCATTGGCAAGTATTCTCCCAATGGGGAAAGTGCGGAAGGCATCGAGTCCACCTTCCGAAATTCACGCTCGGCTGCGGATGCATAAAACTCGAATCCGTAGTCGAGCTTCAAACGAACAAAGGATCGATAAAAAAAACTAAGGCAGTAGCCCTATCAGCACCACAGGTGCTGAACATCACGGAACGAAAAATATTCATGGCGCGGGTACAAGACACTCTAAGTCTACGAATATGAGCCCTCTAGGTGAGTCGTCGGTAAAATGCAAGACCAAGGAAACGGTGCGACTCAACCACATCCGGCGCACCCCATTAAGAATCAAATCTGGGTCGGGCTGGAGCCGTGGATGGCGGCAGAAGTACACCACCTTAGTCTTGGCCAAAGAAAACCGAAACCTGTGCGCTTCGGCATAGCGAGAGACGCGGTTTAATGCCTGTTGGAGTCGACGCTCCAGAGTTGGCATCTGGGCCGCGCCAAAAGAGATCGAAAGGTCGTCCACGTAGAGCGTAGCGAGAACATCTTCCGGCAGCACTGAGGTGATGATGTTGATGCTCAAGGCAAAGAGTGTCACACTGAGGACACTTTGCTGCGATACATCCTCTTCATGCTCCATTGGGCGGGAGAGGGCTCCCCACAACTGTACGCCTAATCGACAATATCGCAAAAATTCAGATATAAAGATTGGGAGGCGTCCCCTCGCTCCCATCTTATGGATAGTCTTCATGATACCGTATCACTATGCGGTACTAAAGGCCTTCTCGAGAACAAAAGACACCGTGGCGTCGTGCTATCTACGAAGGAAGGCCTCGCAGACATCATTTCTTAGTCGGAGCAGAGACTCCAATGTGTAGTGGAACTTGCGGAAGCCGCACTGTGCAGAAGACAGGCGGCTTTCGCTGTCTAGAAAAAGGCTAATCTACCTTTAGGAATTTCTCCATCAACTTGCAGACGCAAGAAGTTAGAGAGATTGGGCTGAATCCGGCCGGGGTAGAGTGATCTCTTCCCGGTTTGTAAAAAATGAGTACAGTAGCGATTCGCCAGGAATCTGGAAGGATACCCTCTACCCAGATCCTGTGGAACATATCTAACAGAAAGACCATACCTCACTCACCCAAGTGTTGAAGCATGGCGTACGGGACATCGTCTCGATCAGGAACGGTGTCCGCGCACGAAGCCAGAGCGGAATGCAACTCACTCAGAGGTAACCTGTCGTTGAAGGGTTCTCCGTCTCTGGAGGTAAAGTCCTGTCGGCGGCCTTCTGCGAAATCATGGCGCGCACTGAATGCTGGCGGAGCAGCATCCCGGGTAGAGAATGCAGAGAGAGCGGTCGCGAAGGATTCCACCACGGATGCGGAAATTGCCCCAAATCCCTCTGCTAGAGGGGTCTTCCCATTAAGTGAAGACACGTATGCTTGCCAAGAAGAGCGGCGGGCGTGCTTCGAAATATACCGGAATCTAACCCTATTTCGACGGGATTCACCGAGGGTGAAGTCGTTCGGGAGGCGCCTATAGCGCATCTAGGTATAACGCTTCCGTTTGAGGGCCACCTTACACTCGCCTGACCACACAGGAGCGGTTAGCGTGCAAAACGGCCAGACGTTCTAGGAATAGTAGTTAGGCGCACGGCAATGAGGTTGCCGGAGAATAACTCAACGGCCTCATCTACCGACCTAAACTCCTAGACTGAGGTAGAGAATTAGGTCATTTCCTGAAATGCAGGCCACCGCGCCTCTGCCAAGCACCTCCGGGGCTGGTTCTCGGGCGGCAGTGGCCCAGAAAATGATATTTGAATGTATAAGTGATCACTACCATGGAAGTCATTAACCTCCCCCCAAAAAAAAAAATCCGGCTGTGCATCCAAAGAGCACAAAGATAAATCGAGGCAGGAAAATGAAGCGGTTGTCGGCCAGTGATGCATAAACTCATCCACATTAAGGAAACCTATCTCCAGCTCGTCGATCAGGTCGGCAAGGACTTGACCTCTGGGATTAATAGAGTAGTCTCCTCAGAGGAGTGTCTACCGTTCAGATCTCCAAGCAAGAGATAGGGCCTGGGCAACCGGGCCACGACGCGGTGGAAGTCCCCCGCGTCGAAGTCAGCTGACGGTGGAATGTACGCAGAAATGATAGTATACCTCCTATCTAGGTGCAGCTGCACAGCCACTGCCTGAAAGGAGGTATATAAAGTATAGAGATGAACGGATACATCATGCCGATTGTAAATCGCGCATTTTCCTGCTCGGCCATCATCCCGTGGTAGTGGGGTCGCAAAACCCTTATACCCCTGGAGGGCGGGCAAGGTCCATGCGCCGAGCATTGTCTCATGCAAAAAGACGAGACGTGCCTCTGCAGCTCCTCCCAGTTGGCCCGAAGTCCGTGGCAATTCCATTGAAGGAATATGCCTTCTAGGCCTAACTCGGAGGAATTAGGCCTTCAAGGACTTATTAGGGAAGTTGGGCTCGACATGCGATTCTTTTCTTACCTCCGCTTCGAAACCTTGGAGGTGGGGGTCCATCTTTTGGTGGATCTACCGTCTACGAGCCACCCAGCCTAACACTGCGTGTGGCTTAAGGAGCGAAGCTCCTTTAGTGCTGTCCTCCTTTCGAGGGGCAGCTTTAGGAAGCCCCGAAGAGGGCCTCACGACAAACTTCAGAGGTGTTGCCTCCTGTGAATCATGTGAAACCTTTATGGATCTAGCTATACCAGGGAAGCGCCAGAGGTGAGTAGAACCTGGAGAATGGTTCTGAATGGACACAGAAACGACCGTTCTCGTAGGCCTGGAGAGGCGCGCAAGGACCAAGTCCTTAGCTTCACGAAATGAGAGACGATCCTAGGTCTGAACGGCCAGGATACCTTCTTAAGGAGATACGCGATATTGCTTTGAAGAAGAGGGATGCGAATCTGTGCAATTGACACACTTGGCCACACACGATTTGGACTTATCGTGTGCGGCCTTGGAACAACTTATACAGATTTGGGGTAACCGCGACTTTGCGTGTCAACAGGAGCGATTAGTATGGCCGAAGCGGTGACAGTAGTAGCACCTCCGCGGAAGTGGCACGAATGCCTTCACGCAGTAGAGATACCAACCGGCACGCACCGACTCAGGGAGCTTGTCAAAATCGAACGTGACGAAAAGTGTAGGGTTGGGTCTCGAAGCTCTTCCCTGTTTTCTCCGTGGTCTGCCAGATCTAAGGTGTTGTCATATATGGAGTATTCCACGAGTTTCCTCGCATAAACTACTCCTTCCACAAAGTTCATGGTAGAGTGCGGCGTCATACTCACCGCATGCTATCAAGTGTTTCGCGGGCACTAATCATGGTCGCCTCGGAGGGATTCGACGCATTCGCCAGAAGGCTTCCGTCCGGGAAACGGGTCACCTTCGGCTCTCTGCCAATCACGCTAGTTAAAGCTCTACTCTGATGGACCATGTTGCCCTTAGCCAACAGGCTGCCATCAGTGGAGCGAATAACAAGTAATCATTTGAAACAAACCAGCGGGCTCGAAAACGCCAGGTAACCTCTGAATGAGGGGCCCCAACGTAATCGAGGCTCCGCTCTGCGCACTTTTGGTCTTAGTCTGGGGCTCCCCGCCCTGGGGAGCTGCGGGGCCGGACATTCCTGGCTTGGTCGCATACCGAAACGGCAGCGGCCCCGTCCGTCCTTGCGGCTCCCGTGGTGGGATACGAGCCCCGAGTTCTTTCGTCTTTTTTTCTAGTTTTTTTTTTCTTTTTGGGAGAGGAGGGCAGGGAATGAACCCGCTTCTCCCCTCCGCCGACAGCTGACCCTAGGCCAGATGGACCGGCCTCAGAAAGATCATACTCTGAAATGGATAAGGTCTTGGCTGTCACAGGGTATTAGCCGGAGAAGAAGATCCCTCCTCTCTTTGTGAGACTTAGGAGACCCGAGCCGTATGAGGAGGAACGTGCATAGAAACGGACACGGATTATGTGCTTGGCATTGAGCCCGGATTCGATTCTATGGAAGATCCTACCGTCTGGGGCGGGGTCACCTCAAGGACCATGTCCATCTCAGGAGGGAGGGGAGCCTCTATGTGGCCCTTCCCCCTCTCCCGAGACATCGCAGATCCCATTCGAGGTTCCTTTTTCACCTAATGCCGGCAAACCGGCATTCGTCGAGGAAGAGAGAGGGGCACATACAATGACCCCCTGTAGGCTCTTGGCGCACGAGCGTAGGATCTTAGGGCGCAAGGACCGACGGCCCCTGCCATTCCTTGCCCCCCTGAGGGGGTTGGCCCTAATGACATGCTCCCACCGGGAGCGGTAAATTTTCAGCCGCCTGCGTACTTTCTTGGCAGTCCCTTGTGAAAGAAAAGGACCCTCTAGAGAAGGGGGTGAGGTGGAGTCCCCTACACTCATAAGCCTGGGAGAGGAGTAAGACTCCTCTCTGCTAGAAGAAATTTGGAGGGCCCCCTGAGAAAACACATGGAGGGGAACTCCATTTTTTCAGTGGAGCTGCCCGAAGGCGGCTCCCGTGATGGTCGAGGGAAAGGTAGAGGGGAGAGATTAGTTTTTTTTTATTTAAATCACCATTGGGCATGGTAACCCTGTAATTGTCACGGGGCGCAAACGCTCATCACCCCGTGCATTAACCCGTTGTAGCGGGCCGAAAATCTATCTTCTAACCACAATCAATCCAACCCGCTTCCTACACCAATTCGGATGTGAAAAATCGAGGGAGAAATGAAACGGATTGTATGTACAGTCCTTTATTTACAAGAAAAAATTATGTGGTAAATATTTATACGAGATCTCCTTACTTATTTACACAACAGAACAAAATGAGACTGCTAAATTTGCAATTACAATATCAAAGTAACAGTCCTATAACACAACCAAGAGACAAGAAGAAGCAAAAGAGATAAATGCGCAAACAAAACCGGTATTAAATCCTATAATAGAGTTTTAACACTTTAGATCCAACATAATGCCAAGTGGTCTTTCGAAAAAATATTTAGCATTTAGCTGAGGAAGGGAATATTACATTTTATACAAAACATGAAAATCAATTTATATATATATAAAAAAACAACAACCAAAAACGTTTCCGTTCATACACACATTCTTACAGAGGGAGGGCGAGGGTATTGGGTAAGGAGTGGGAGAATGGCCCCTCACTCACACACACACACACACACACACACACACACACACACACACACACACACACATTCGCTCCACTACACCAGTCTGCGAGGGGTTAACACGGGGCCGGCAGCACCAGCTGCCACCATTTGAGGCCACTCATCCCGCCTAGTGACCTGGCAGCCCATCAGAATGGCGGCGCCACCTTGGGCACGACGTAAAATTGATAAACAGAGAAAGGAGGAAGAGAGGTTTATGTGAGGAATGTGAGGGTGGGGATGAAGCAGATTGTTAAAAACTCACCACCCCAGGCCGGATCTCAGGGGGTGAGGGAACGTTGTCCCCTCCCTCCTCAGCCTCGATCCGTGATAGTTGAGTGAGAGGAAGCTGGTCGGAGTCTATCTACCCTGTGAAATTAGAGATTGACCAGAGAAAGTTGTGGTAGAGGTTGTAGGGAAAATAAGGAAGTAGGGTAAAAACATAGGCTGTCAGAAAGAAGGAGAAGAGGTTAAGCTGGGGCCTGACGGGGCGCTGAGTCCCGTCAGCGCGGTGGCGTATGTTCGTACGCATATGTAGGCCTTTCACGATTATTTCCTTGTATTTTAAATTACAGCTTTTCCTTTCCGCCTAATGTAACTTCCTTCGGAATATATTCAGCGTATTGTATTTTCCATATTATTTCTACAATAAAATCCTTCCTTCCTTCCTTGTATAACTTTAATGCAGACCGGAACTTTCGCCGGAAGGATCAAACACAAGTATTAAACTTGCATCGATAACGATTCATTTTTAGAATTGAAATTAATTAACTAATTAGGAGAAATTGCTGCAGAGCGTCGGATTATTTTATTGGATTCATAAATATCATAACCGGTTCGAGAAAGCCTTTTATAAAGTTGCATCATTTATTACAAAATTCCTAATATTTAAAAGTAATGAAAATATATGAAACACAATTATTTTAATTTGGGACTAATGTTGGGTGTAGTTAAGAGTCATTTTACTGTATTAAATATCGACTATGAATTTAAGTTTGTTTCCAAGATTTTTAAAAAAAATCCTTAGAATTATTAGATAGACGGATGGTGTTTACCTTCGGTGTTAATGGAAGATGAGATGTAAATATTAACTTAGAGACACTAAATGTTTAGGAAAGAAAATTATGAAACTGTATCAAACAAGAGTTAATTTAATTTTATGAAGCCTATTATCTTCCAAGGTATTTTTAAAAATTCGTTTTGTACTTAACGAATTCTTTTGAAGTAGAGATTTCTATAAACAAGAAATTAATTACACGGCCAGCAAGACTCTTAATCTATCACATGTTAGGAACTTTTTTATTATTATTATTGATTATTAATATTATTCGCTCTATATTTTGGATTGGGTGCTAGAACAACACAGGGGCATAGACATTCGGGGCTTTTTATCTAGTGCTAAATGGGGTTTATTATTCAGAAGTCAATTAATGATGTCTAAAACTTTTTCTCGGATCAGAAAAAGAATAAAATAACTAGAAATCACATAACCATGCAATGTGACGCTAGTTATATGTGCAACATGGAATGTGCCGATGCTGAATAAGCGATTTTTTTGTCGCGTGCAGACGACTCTATAAGTTACTCTATCAGTGGGTCGGAAAGTAATCATTTTACTTTTCAATTAGTTTTTTTGCAATAACATCATAATTATTAGGCCGATTCTCGCGAAATTTGAAACCCTCATGTTGTTTTATCATTCCCTTTCGAATGGTATACTTTCCAAGGTCCTCTCAAGGTTAGTTCAAGAATTATTAAAAGAAAACTAACTATAGGGCAGATTTGCCCACTTGTTGAAAGTTTTGAAGGTCGTAAAGGTCATAAATCAGAAAACTTGAGAGCACGCGACTTAGATCTGTTGACCTTGACCCTGTTACAGTTTGGGATTGAAAAATGGTGGTTGAGATTTTGTAGAGATGCGAGGGTGTACTTTCGAGTCTGAGGAAATTTGAAAAGTGTGTGTGCTGAGATAAATGAAGCCTAAGATTTGGTTTCAAACGAACCATTATTTTCGCCATCTTGCGCTGATGGACCGTCTTATTAGCGAAAAAGGACTGAAGGAGATTCCCAGATTTAAAGAAAAATTCATTTCTCAAATTGCAACTTTTAACATTGAAATTCTTGCCCCATTAAAGAGTTATCAGATAACCTGCTTTGGTTGCGTATGTACTGGAAGCAGGACGAGTTCCGCCAGAGGTCTTCTTTGGAACTACTCGAACTATATACCTTTCACATAGTTACACTTCTACTAACTTTGCTAATTTCTTTGCGCAACCCATATTGGCAAAGATGCCAGCCAGCATCGTGTCGTAAAAGGGGACTAAGTTCGAATAATGAATCGGGCTCTGTTCTGGGAAACCGCACTCACGAGTCCGGTTTGCTTCTAGGGGCGTAAGAAACGGAGGTCCTGGGTGGTGGTGTCGCGTGCCCTGTCTAAATAATCGTGTTACTCCACTCCGACCTCAGAATAGCGGGTGTGTGAAATATGAAGAGTATATATGTTATGAGGGGAAGAGGTTAGAGCTAGTAGGTATGTTTAAAAGAGGAGACGACAGATAATAATAATAATAATAATAATTATAATAAGTTTTTTGTAATGCGCTCTTCAAGGCCTGAGGCCTTCCCAGAGCGCACGTTGTGCTGAGATGAAAATGGAAATTCAATGGAAATTCAAGATGGGGAGAAGGCAATACTGAAAAGATGCGTTTTCAGGAGACGCTTAAATGTGGTAAGAGAGGGAGAAGACCTGATTTCAGCAGGAAGAGCATTCCACAACTTAGGGGCGCAGATTGAGAAGGAGCAGTCCCCCATTGAGCAGAGGGATGAACGAGGAATATTCAAAAGAGGTGCATGTGATGACCGAAGGGCCCGAGGGACATGGCGTGGCGAGAGGGCAGAAGAGAGGTAAGACGGGGCCTTGTTGTTTAGGGCCTTAAATGTGAAGAGAAGTATCTTGAAGTGAGTACGGGATCTGACAGGAAGCCAGTGCAGTTCATGCAGTAAGGGTTTCGAGGGAGAGAAGTGAGGGTGACGGAGAAGAAGCCTGGCAGCATAGTTCTGTACAAGTTGAAGGGGGCGGAAAGAGGAGGATGGCAGATTCACAAGCAGAGAGTTACAGTAGTCAAGGCATGAGGTGATGAAGGCATGAACAGCAGTCTCAAGACTTTGGCGATCAAAGTGAGAGCGAATGCGAGAGAAGTTACGAAGGAAACATAGAGAGGATTTGCTGACATTGCGGATATGAGGCTTAAAGGAGAGATGCTCATCAAAAACAACACCCAGATTCCTAACGCAGTCAGAGAAAATGACAGTATTACCGCCCAGAGTAAGCGAGGGAAAGAGAGATTTAGATTTTTTGACAAGAGCAGGGGTGCCGAAGAGGAGGACCTCAGTTTTGGAGTGATTAAGCCTGAGGAAGTTGGTAGAGAGCCAGTCAGAAATGGAGGAGTAGGCAGCCAGGAGGTCAGTGATAGAGTAGGCAAGAGACACGGGGGATGAGAAAACGAAAATTTGAGTGTCATCAGCATAGAAGTGGAAGGATAGACCGAGAATACGGAGCAGGGAACTAAGAGGGAGAAGGTAGATACGAAATAGTAGAGGACCAAGGACAGAGCCTTGTGGCACTCCAAAGCGAATGGGGGTAGAGTCGGATGAAACGTTGTCAATCACAACGAATTGGGTACGAGACGAGAGGTAAGAGCGGAACCAGTCCAGCACGGTGCCTGATATGCCGAGGAAAGAGTGGAGAAAGTAGGACGGTATGGTCAATAGTATCCAAGGCAGAGGAGAGGTCGAGTAGAACGAGGATGGAGACACAACCCCTGTCCGCGGCTCTTCGTAAGCAATCGGACACATTGAGAAGGGCGGTTTCTGTGGAGTGACCTGACTTGAAACCAGATTGATAGGTTTCATCAATGTTAGAGGCTACCATGTGACTCTCTCCAGAACCTTAGAGAGGAAAGGAAGTTACGAAATCGGGCGATAATTAGAAGGGTCAGTGGGGTTCAGCTGAGGCTTTTTAAGAATCGGACGGATGTGGGCAGGTTTGAAGGAAGATGGAACAAGACCAGTTGCAAGTGAAGTGTTAAACATGTGAAAAGCGTTGGGAGGATAGCAGGCAGAATTTTACATAGCAGTTTAGGCGAAAAATGTCCTTTGGGGAGCTCGATTTCTTAGAACGCGAGAGCAGGGCTGTAAGCTCCAACGCGGTCACAGCGGGGAAAACGATAAGCGGCTGAGGCGGGAAGTCAGGGAGAATGGCAGGAGCCGGGACAGAAGGCTGAGGGAGAGAGGCACGGAGGTTAGTGACCTTATCTGCGAAGAAATTCGAGAGAGTAGCAGGGCTAATAGGTGGGGAGACCTGGGCTGGGGAAGTAAGACGGGAGAGCAGGCGGAAGACGGTACGGGAATCATTCCTATTATCAGTAAACAGATTATGTAAGTAAGTTTCACGAGCAGATTTTAATTTCGCCACGTAGGAAGCTGTCGCAAGTCGGAACGCCGGCGAGAGAGGGGTCGTGTCTTGCCCACGAATGCGAGCCTTTCTAAAGACTCTTTCATGGGCACGCATAGACTGCCTAGCACGGAGGAGTTCCATAGAGTACCAAGGGGCACGGTGACAACGGGAGTTCGAAGGGGTGACAAGGGGAGAGTGGGCATCAAGACAAGTGAGAAGGGGTTGCTCCAAAGAAGAGATAATCTGGTCAGGAGAAACAGAAGCATCAATTGGAGGAAGTTTGGAGGCCACATCATTAGATAGGGAGGGAATATCAATGGAGGCTAGTCGACGGAAAGGCTTAGGATTATCAGACAGCTGGGGAGGTATATGGAATGGGATAGAGAAGTTGAAGTTGATAAGGAAGTGATCAGATATAGCATTGGACAAATTTGTAGTCGTCAGGTTGGAAATAAGACAGTCAGAGATTACAAAGTCTAAAATGTTCCCGTGAGAGTGGGTAGGGAAAGAAACGTGTTGGGTGAGGGAGAAGAAATCAAGGATTTCAGAAAAGGCTTTAAAATTGGATTGTGGCCAGGAAGGTTGAAATCACCGAGGGTTAGCAGAGAACCAGTGGGGGAGAGGCCAGCGAGGAGGTTACTAAATTCATCAAAAAAAAGCTCGAGGGAGGAGCTGGGGGAGCAGTAGAGGACTAAGATAGTTAGAGAGGGGGTGGAATCAGAGACATTGATGAGTGCCTCAAAAGAAAGAAGAAGGGGAGAGGGCAGATTATTCAGAGGGAAGGAGGTACTGTGAATGAGAGCAACTCCACCACCGCGATAATTACGGGAGGTATGGGAGTGGACGTAACCATCAGGGGTAGCGAGATTTAAACAGCAAGCAGAAGGGGCAAGCCAAGTTTCTGTGAGTCCAAGGAGAGTGACTCGAGTGTTAACGAGCAGGTCATGAATGTAGTCAGCCTTCTTCGAGAGGCTTCTGACATTGAGGAGAGACGCTGAGAGAACGGGTGAAGGCGGGGGGGGGAAAGAATCAGGGGTCAGTGGGGGGGGGGCTTGATTCAAGTAAGAGTAACATGAATGTGAATGTGACTGTACAGTTTGTGTATGGCAATGTAACTGGGGAACGATAAAATCTGAATTATGTGAGGAAGGAGCAAGGTTAAGAGCTTATGTCGTTGTGCTATTGAATGAAGAATATCAGATGCAATGGCAAGCTATAAATGTGAATTTTACATTTGCAAGGGGGAAACGTTACAGTCCTAATGTTTGGATCGTGCCATGATAGAAGTAAAACTGTGAATGAAAGATTATGGAATGACTTTGGGGAATTTATGTATTTAAGTGGATACGAGTAATCAGTCAGTTGATGGTTATGAGAGAGAGGAAAGAACGAAGAGGTGGTAAGAGATGAAATACCAGGGGCTTTGGCTACGCCCGGAGAGAAATAGGAAGTGGTAAGTTTTTGTGCTGATGTAAATTAATTTATATGTGGCAAACTCGTTCTTTCAGCTCAAAGAGAGGGTGAATGCAAAGTAGTATGATTGATGATGTTCTTGCCGAGAAAGAAAGTGCCGAGGGGGTGTGTTTGATATGAAACCTGTGTGAGGGTCACGTTTGGGTTTATCCCTTAACTTGAGTGTGTTTTGTAAAGTTAAATTGGTAAAGTGTGAATGAGGAGACATGATATGGGGTAAGAGGAAAGAAGAATCAGAAGTGAGAGGATGATCAGCAAGGGCAGTAAATGATGTGAGACGGCTTGATAACAAGAGAGAGAAAATGGGAATATTAGGATAGAGCAAATGGCGGTGTGTAGTGCAAAGGCTGTTTGTGAGTGTGCTAGAAAGGAAAAAGAAAATGCAATCCTGGACTAATGATGTGAAGCGTGGAGTGGTGTCAACCAAAAGAGTGAGAAAGAAAACAGCAGGTGAGAAAGCAGAAGTATAACTGTGTGAACATCAAGGCTAAGAATGGAAGGGTATTTTGAGGGACGAGGAAGTTAAAACTGTTGTAGGTACCGATAGTAATTTGATGCCCTGTGTAATGTGTATATGAAATATTATACGAATGAAAGTATGATTGGCTTCGAGGATGCGAGCTGGCTGCTGTAGCGGGACATGGAGCCGATATGTATGCAAGAACTCATTGTCGCTGTGAAAGCTCTGAAAAATGGAAAGGCAGCCGGTGTGAATAATGTAGTAGCCGAGATGGTAAAGAAAGGTGGGTTCTGTTATAAGTGCGATAAGGCTTATGAAAATGGAGCAGTGCTGTAATAGTACCGTAGTATAGAGAGTGGGATAATTTGTTGCCATTGGCAACTCTGAATTCCGAGCATGTATGTTATCTCACGTCGGTTCTCTATTCTTCCTATGATAGAAGATCCAGTTGTGCATCTTCTGTGAAAGAAGCAATACCATGGCTGAATTTAATCCTCACATAAATTAGGAAAAGGCAAGTTATGGTGCTTGATATTCACGCCGGAAGCTCCAATGCGAAGATCTCCGAGTGCTTAGGTGTCAATCTGAGGACGGTGCGGAGGATCAGGAAAAGATGTGGAGGACTCAGGCTGTAATGATGAGGGTACGGCGGCTCGAAAACCTCACTTTAAGCGCTCGGATTCGAAAAGAACCCCTGAATTTGTCGCGGAGATCCAGGCCATCATTGACAACGACCCTAGTAAGTCAATGAGGTCCATAGCCAGGGATAAGGGAGTGTCAGAGTCTTTGATCAGACAGTTATTGCATGAGGACATCCGCTTCTACTCATAGAAGATGAGAAAGGGTCATTTTCTGTCGCAGATGATGAAGGACAAGCGGAATGAACGTGCTACGAAGCTTGTGAACAAAGAGAAGCATCCACTCAAGCCTGACCGACTTTAGTCATTCTCATATGAGAAGAATTTCTACTAGGAACAGGTAGTGAACTCGCAAAGCAACTGCTCGCTTTCTATATTCCCGAGAGCAATGAAGACCAGGTTCTCGGTCCATATCAAGCTGTTTTGGGTGGTCAGTAGCGAGGGCCACGTTATCCTCCTGTTTATCTTCTCCGGGGGTGCATCAAGTGCCTGGAGGAGCTGGCGTTGCCCTGGATCCAGGAGATGGCGGTTGGAAGGTCGTATGGGTGGTAACAGGACTCTACACCAAACCACACAAGCAAGAGGACAGAGTCTTCGATGTCACAAAATCTCTTCGACCGCGTCACTCCGAACTATGGCCTTCCAACTCCACAGAGTGCCTCCTCCCCCGTCCCCTAGAATATTATACGTGGGCTATGGTTGACAGAGATAAACAAGTTCCGCACACCACCAAGATGGACCTTAAGTCCAGGATCACCAAAGTTTTCACCCAGTTAAACAGGGGAACCGTCTAGAAGACCTGAAGCAGGTTATGACGCCACCTGGAGGCCGTGGTTGAGGCTGACGGCGATTCCATAGAATAAAATGAATCCTTCAAGTTTTTCACATGTAACTTTGGTAAAGAGATTTGTATAAATTAATTATTTGTATTATTTTCTTTTGTATTGAAGTTATGCGACAATTACCCACTGCACCTTGTAAGTGGAGAGGGAAAGAAAGATGCATGTAAGAATTACAGGAGGGAAAATAGGTTTTTTAAGTGTTGTATGCAGTGTTATGGAAAAATTCCGAATAGGTGTGGGAGAAAGATAAGTGAATGATAAGAGCGGGGTTTAGGAGGGGGTAGGGTTTGTGTAGATAGTGCTTACGTTGAGGAGATGGCTGAGAAAATATGAGAGAATAAATATAAGTCAATTCTGAGTTTATGGATCTGCCAAAAGTGTGTGAGCGTGGCGATTGGGTGAGTCTAAGGCAGGTTCTAAGAATGTATGGAGTGGGTGTCTAACTGGTGCATGGTGGGAAAAGTTTATATGGTGGAAGTAATGTGGACATTCATATTAAAGATGAATGGAGTAAATGGTTTGATATAAATGAAGGTGTTAGTCACGTGTGTGAGTGAGATGGGGAAGAATGTGGAGAGGGGTTGAGTGATTTAGGGTGCTCATTCATATTAAAGATGGCTGGAGTGAATGATTTGATGTGCTTCCACTCAGCTTTGTCCGTAACCCGACTGAGCCGAACCAAACAATAATATCATCATTAATGTTTGCTTTTATTAGCAATAAAGTTATTATTAATATTTTATTTTTGTTATTAAATTATATGCAATATCTTATTTAACTTTGTTGCCGAGGCTTTGGTGGATTATATTCAATTGCAAAAGTTTTAGGGGTAGATATTAAAATGGCTACATTACGGTTTGGGGTGGGGGAAAAATGAACATCCTAAGTATTATTTACTAAACCTCCATAGACACAACATAGCATAGTCAGTTTCCTAACTAGTAAACATAGTAGATATAGCTTAGACCTTATTCTATAGTGCGATGGTTATGGTAAGGGATGATGTTCCTGAAAATGTTGTCTTTGCGAGAACAAATAATTCAATTTTAAGTACAAAATTAAGACTGATAATTATTGAAAGAAGATTTTCATAGTGATGCTGCATTAATGTGCGATATTCTGTAAAGGCAAAGTGATTTGAACATTTATTTGTAAGGTAAAAATGAGTTTTTATACGGCGAAGAACCAAGCGAGGCAAAAAGCTCTCTTTCGAAAGCCTTCGTCAAAAGGAAATTTCGAAGATTAGGCGGCTGCTCTTGATATACAATGGAGGTGATTGACCTGATGAATATATACAATGATCTCGAGGAAATGCAAATCGAATTGATTGTGTTATCAACAGATTTTAGGGAACTTATTTTATGCTAAGAAAGATGTAACTGAAATGTAGGCATGTTGTCAGATATGCGACACCATACCCATACCTAACGAAGGCTTTCGTGTTTCTCAGTAACTTGGGCATCTTCTTCTCGGTTTTTCCCTACCCGAGGTCGCCGTTCTTGATGAGTCGTTTCCAAAGATTTCTGTTTAGTGCACTTCTTTGTCATCCTGGACGCCGTGCTGACGGGACTCAGCACCCCGTCCGACCCCAGCTTATCCTCTTCTCCTTGTGTTTGCCCCCTGTTTCCTCGCTTTTCATACAACCTCTCCCATAACTTTCTCTGATCAGACTCTAATTCCACTGTGTAGATGCTGACCTTCTTCTCAGCCAACTATCCCGGATCTGGGCTGAGGGGGAGAGGACAATGATTCCTCAACCCTGAGCTCCATTTTGGGATGCTGGGTTTTTTAATAACCTGCTTTATCCCCACCCACATCTTCCTCACCTCCTCTTCCTTTCTATTTTCCAACACTATCCATTTTAGGCCGCGTCCAAGGTGGAGCCACCATGCTAAGGGACTGCCAGGCCACCGGGCGGGAGGGGGTGGTCCAAAATAACGGCACCTGGCTCTGTCAGGCCCGTACTCACCCTTCGAAAAGAGGGCCACTGCTAGGGGTGATTAGCGTTTGCATCCCGTAAAAATAAGGGTCACCATGCCCATGGATGAAAACTTTAAGAAAAACAAAATCTCTCCCCATTTTCCGTTTAAGAATAACGGAGCCGCCCTCAGGCAGCTCCACAGAAAAAATGGAGGTCTCACCCTCTGTTGGTTTCCCAGGGGACCCACCACAACTCTTCAACTGGAGAGGAGGCTTACTCCTCTCCTTCGCCTACGGATGTAGGAAGCTCCCCCTCACCCCCTTCTCTGGAGGTGCTTTCGGGCACCTCCCTCTTCCCAGCAACAGTCCCCCCTTTACTTTCCAAGGGAACTGCCAAAAAAAGCCAGCAGGCAGCCCATAGCCGACCGCTCCTCATTGAAGCGGCTCGGTAGGGCAAACCCCCTCTAAAGACCTGCTGGCCCGAATATTGAATCTAGCGGAGGTGAAGGTCTATGCCCACTCAAAGAACATGGACGAGACTGACATGACCTGTGATGTCATTGGGGGGATGGCCAAATGAAGGCCCCCCCTGAGATAGACAAGCTCCCTGACGCAGCCCAGCCTCAGAAGGTGGGGCCTTTCATGGGGGCAGATTCGGGCTCGGCATCAAACACCGAGCCCAAGTCTGCTCCTGTGCGGGGCCCTCGCCAGAAGGGTCGGGCTGCTAAGACAGCACAAGGAGGAGAGGGATCTCCTCCTCCAGTCGGTGCCCCCACGACTGCTGGAACCTTCGCCATCTCGGCGAAGGACCTTGCAGAGGCCGGCCCATTTGGCCTGGCGGCTCCTGCTGGGGGAGAGAAGAAGCGGGCCATTCCCCGCCATCCTCTCCTAAAAAGAAAAGGACTAATAAAAAAAACGAGTTTGTGATGAGAAAACAGGGAGGGGCCTCGAGACCTACCCCTACACTCTTTGTCACTTTCGACTGTGACAAGCTCCCTGAATCGGTGCGTGCCGGTTGGCCCCGCTACCGCGTGAAGGCATTCGTGCCACTGCCGATGAGGTGCTATTACTATCACCGCTTCGGCCATACGAATCGCTCATGTAGACGTGCAAAGTCGGGGTCACCCGAAGTCTGTGTAAATTGCTCCAAGGCCGCACCCCGATTCTTTGAAGCAATGTGGTGCATATCTCCTTGAGAGAGAAATCCTGGCCATTCAGGCCCAGGATCGTCTCTCATTCCGTTAGGCTAAGGACTTGGTCCTGGCGCGCCAGGCTCTGCCTTGGACGTCTTATGCCTCAATGCTAAGAAAGAGAGCCTCTGCTCCTGGCCTATCCAGGTCAACGAGCACGGTTGTTTCCGCGCCCATTCGGAACCCTTCTGTGGGTTCTACTCAACCCGGGCACTCCCCTGGTAAAGCTGGCGGCACAAAAGGTTCAAACCCAACCCCGGCTAAAACCAGGGCTTTTCCCCCTTTCCCCAGCGTGACCGTTTCCCGTAAGGCCAAACGGCCACGCGTCTCCACCGAGTCGTTAGACTCACAGGAGGCAACACCACTGAAGTTGGTCGCCAGGCCATCTTCCGGGGTTCCTAAAGCTGCCCCCCGAAAGGAGGACATCAACAAAGAAGCTTCGGCTCCTTTGCCCACGCCTAGTGGTGGGTTGGGTGGCTCGGAGACGGTTTGTTCCTCGAAAAGAGGGTCCCTCGCCTTCAAAGCCTTAACGCCTGCCTAAGATTTCGAGGTGGAGAGAGGAAAAGACTCGCATGGCGAGACCAACCTCTCCCAATAAGTCCTCAAAGGCGACAGCGCGATCAGCGCATTGTCCGACCAACAGCGCCCGGAATTCTGCCTCCGGGAAGCGTACGGCTATTCCCGTGAGGTTTTTCTCTTCGAAGAGGGCCCCCGCGTCTTCCCCGAGCTAGGCCTGGAGGGCATATTCCTTCAATGGAATTGCCGCGAACTCCGGGCCAACTGGGAGGAGCTGCGGAGGCTCTTCTCGTCTCGTTCCTTGTTAGCTATTTTTCTGCAGGAGACCATGCTAGGTGCGTGCCCTCTGCTCACCCTTCCTGGGGTATAAGGGTTTTGCAACCCCACCACCACGGGAAGGGGGCCGGGCTGGGGGATGCGCGGTTTACACCCGGCATGATGTCTCCGTTCTTCCTTTCACTTTAGATACCTCCTTTCAGGCAGTGGCTATGCAGCTTCACCTGGATAGGAGGTATATTGTTATTTCTGCGGACATTCTACCGTCAGCTGACTTCGACGCGGTTACCTAGGCCCTTTCTCTTGGTTGGAAATCTGAATGGCAGACATCCTCTCAGGAAATGACTGAATTTTCTATCTCAGTCGAAGAGTTTAGGTCGGTAGATGAGGCCGTTGAGTTCTTCACCGGCAACCTCATCGCCATCCTTACTACTACTCCCAGAATATCTGGCCGTTTTGTACGTCGACCACTCCATTGGCAGTTGGCCGAGTGTAAGATGGCCCTCAAACAGAAGCGCTATGCCTACATGCGCTATAAACGCCGCCCAAACGATTTCACCCTCGTTGAATCTCGTCGAGATAGGGCTAGGTTCCTGTATATTTCGAAGCACACCCACCGCTATTCTTGGCGGGCATACGTGTCTTCACTTAACAAGAATACCCCTCTAGCAGAGGTGTGGAGGAGAGACAAAAGGAATCGGGGGAAGTTCTCGAAGGACCCCCCTCCCGTTCTCTAGGAGAATTGGACCGCAATCCCGGACCCCGGGTCAGTGGCGAAATCCTTCACGACCTCTTGCTCCGCATTCTGTGGCTGGCATGCTGCTCCTCCAGCATTCAATGCACGTCGTGATGTCGCAGAAGGCCGCCGGCTGGACTTTACCTCCAGAGACGGCTAACCCTTCAACGACAGGTTTACTCTGAGTGAGTTGCGTTCCGCTCTTACTTCGTGCGTGGACACCGCCCATGGACTGGACGATGTCCCGTACACCATGCTTCGACACCTGGGTGAGCGAGACATGACCTTTCTGTTAGATTTGTTCAACAGGATCTGGGAGGAGGATAACCTCCCAGACTCCTGGAGAATCACAAATCTGGGAGAGGTCATTCTACTCCGGCCGGTTTCCCCACAATCTCTCTAAGCTCTTGCGTGTGCAAGTTGATGGAGAAATTGGTATATGTTAGATTAGCCTTTTTCCTGGACAGCGGAAGCCATCTGTCTTCTTTCTGCAGAGTGTGGCTTCCGCAAGTTCTACTCCATGTCGGATGTTCTGCTCCGACTGGAAAATACCGTCTGCGAGGCCTTCCTGCTTAGACAGCTATACGCCACGGTGTTTTTCGATCTGGATAAGGCTTATAATACCGCATGGCGATACGGTATCATAGAGACCCTCCACACAATGGGGTCGAGGGGAGGCCTCCTGGTCTACAGATCTGAATTTTTGAGAGATCGTCGATTCCGCGTACGAGTGGGGGGAGCCCTCTCCGGCCAAATGGAGCAGGAAGAAGGTCTCCCACATGGAAGTGTCCTCAGCATTACGCTCTTTGCCTTGAGCATCAACCGCATTACCTCGTTGCTGCCGAAAAATGATCTTGCTACGCTCTACGTGGACGACCCTTCGATCTCTTCTGGTGCGGCCCAGATGCCAACTCTGGAGCGTCGACTCCAACAGGCATTGAACCGCGTCTCTCACTATGATGAAGCGCAGAGGTTTCGGTTTTCTTTGGCCAAGACTAATGTGGTGCGCCTGGAAGTGGTTGAATCACACCGTTTCCTTGGTCTTGTATTTGACCGACGCCTCATCTGGGAGGCTCATATTTACAGCCTTAGGATCTCTTGTACCAGCGCCATGGATATCTTCGTTCCGTGACGTTCAGCGCTTGAGGCGCTGATAATGTTACTGCCTTACTTTTTTATCGATCCTTTGTTCGTTCGAAGCTCGACTACGGATGCGAAATTTATGCATCCGCAGCCGAGCGTTTATTGCAAAAGGTGGACTTGATCCACCACACCGGCCTTCGCTTGGCGACCGGTGCCTTCCGCACTCTGCCTTTTGAGAGCCCCCTTGTCGATGCTGGAGGGATGCTATTATCTATGCACCGTGCACAGTGCATTACTCGCCTGTACACACGAGCGCAGTGTCTCCCTTTGTCGCCAATGGCTCTTAAAGCATCCGCAGCTGACCTCTATGATGCCTATGCCACTGAGAGACGCAAGTCATACCTTAAGCGCTTTGAGTTTAGGGCTAGGAAACTCCTTCGAGAGCTAGATATAGCTCTCGGGCCGGTGGCGCCCGTGGTTCTGCCCAGAACGCCACCCTGGAGGGTACCACCGTTGGCTATTTGTCACCACTCCTCTGCTCCCAAAGCTTGTACAGCGGCGGGAGTATTGCGTTCGGCCTTTTTGGAGAACATCTCGTGTCACGCTGGAACCCTGCCAATGTATATGGATGGCTTCAAGTCCGAAGAGGGGATCGGTTTCCATGCCGTATCCCTTCTGCTTGAATTCAGCGTTGCTCTGCCAGGCGCTGCGTTTGTCTTCACGGCTGAGTTGGTGGCAATACACCATTCGGTACGGGAGATTACGAGACTTGCCCGTTTCGGAGACCGGATCGTGATTTACGGCGACTCACAAAGCGCTTTGAGTGCTCTCGGGGTATTGGAATCTCCGCACCCTTTGGTTCGCGATATCCGTGATGCCACGGTTTTAGTGACGCCGGAGCTTGCTTCCTGCTCGTTGCCTTTTTCATTTTTTTTTATTTTTAGTGTTGAGTTGTTTTTTTTGTTGTTTGTTTTTTGAATCTTATTTTAAAGTAGCCTAGTACTATGCAGTTTTTTATACGGCGACTAATGCCCAAGTAGGAAGTCGCCAGATGAGCTCTTAAAATTAAAAAAAAATTGAGGTTTTGGCAGAAGACTTTACGGACGGATACCCCCCCAGACTCCATTCCTCTCTTATTTTCCCGGGCTTGGGACCGTCACTGAGTTAGGCTGGCTTACCCCCCACCCCTTCATTGGCTAGGAAAATGTCCAAAATACATAAATACACCAAAAGCTTAGGCTAATAAAGAGAATTGCATCTGCACTCTCCTAATCTAAATATCCTTAAAACTACAAATTATGGATACTCATAAATTAACGGCTGAAATTTTTGACCTCCATGTTATAACCCAGTGCCCAAATTATGCCCCAAAGGGTCACGAAAAGTTACTCCTGTACATTTTAATTTTACTAAACTTGTTTTAATTCATTTAAAATAATGAAAATTGCACATAACATTCAATGCGGATTTATTACATTAGAGTTAACTTTAATTTCGCTCTACAACATATCAAGTTCTCCCCTCCCCCCCGGTCTCCAGCCCCCTCCGAATTTAGTCTACATCGTAAGGGAGTGTCAGGCGTTACCATGGGCAACCATGCCCAGCTCTAATGCTTTTAGGTGGATCTGCTGCTATACTGTACATGTACATCATTCCAACGCATTTTCGCTTCCACCCATCTGCGTCCTTCAAAGCGAACTCTCTTCCTCCACTTTACAGATTTTCCCCGAACAAACTTTCGGCTATAAATGCCATCGTTAGTCGTTACTTCTTACTTTGAAACAATTAATAAGAATCCTGAGTCATGGCGGTACGGAGATAAGGAGTTTGGGAATGGTAGGATTAGAGTGTGGGTGAATGCTGAGGGTTTGGGTGTGGAATGTGTGAAGAAGCTAAACGACAGTATGCTTGAACCACGTGGGTGTAGTGGAGTGAGATTAGAGTGTGGGCGGGGGGAATGAAAGATGGTGTGTGAGAGTAGGACGACTCCGGTTGTTGTGGGGGCGAGGTGGAGTAGATGTATGGAGGAACGGATGAGTAAGAAAGATACAATGTAAGGAACGATTGGGAGAATGTTCTGATGTGGAATTGTGAAGAAAATATATGATAATAATAATCGCCTAAAAGGTGTACTGTTTATGTGAGAATGTACACGGAGGGGGAGGAGGGTAAGTGGGGCCTTTAACCCGGAATGAGCCCTAAATAGACGAGATGCTTAGAGAGAGCGCAGGACACCCCAATCTGCATGAAGGGTCAATGGTGGGGAGGAGGGAACCCTGTGTTTGATAGAACATAAAACATGGGAGAGTACTTTGGGGCATGTTGATGGACGCCGACCGCAGTTTGTACAAAGTGGTAAATAGAGGAATGAATAAAATAAATTGAAAGCGAACTCTATGTAAGCATTCACAGACCTTCCATTGATGCGACGAAGGCAACTTCGAGATCAGAGGAAATATATCCAATACCGTGAAAACCTGATTGACTCGTTTTGTGTTTTCAGTACTTTTAAAATTACAAAATAACTGTATTTATAATATTCAACTGTATATTCAATAGAGTATTTTAATGCAATTTTGGCAATTAATTTTATCTTTCGTCTCATTTGGCCTATAAATAATATTTTAACCTCAAAAACTTAAATGATGTTCCATTTGTTGAAATTTATAGGGTGTAATTTACCGAGATTAATGATATAATCTAAGGATTGTGTGAAAACTCGTCGCTGAGAGAGTAGAGATAAGGTACGAAATAAATTGGGGTCGGCAATGGCTCTATATCAAGGATTACTAAAGGGTGGCCATCTCTTGGAAGGACAAAGTGAGGATTTCCTTAAAAATGATTCCATTTTGGACGCAATTCGAGAAGCAAAAATAGAACATAATCACCAGAAGTAAAGGTGACACTATTATAGCAATGTCCTTCGCAACACAGTTTCTTCTCCGAGCTGGTGATGAGTTCGCTCATCTCGGCAGAAACAACACGTTGGGCTTTCTAATGTGTTCGTCCGGATTCGGATTTATGGTTTGGACCACCACTCCTCCTGGTACGATCTTTTTCCTCGGCTTTTTAAAGCGCGAGAACAACGAGGCCGTATCGCACAGTGAGTAAGGAGAGATCTGTAGAGGAGGCAATGAAAGCAAAGGAAAAGATAGTGGAATATATGCAGTCGCAGCTCCCCCCCCCTTGCAGACATTGATGGCAGGAGGGTATACAGCTGCGGGCACTGAGACTGAGAGGGCGTGCTGTTCCTCTACCCTAAGTTTCAGTTGCAACGGTCCTTTACCTCTTGTACAACGTCCAGTACCTCCTTCCGTAGAGAAGATAGATTAAACGAGGTTGGTCAAGTAGTGAAAAAGGTGGATAAAGTGAAAATATTTAATAGAGATAAAGCCCAGGCTCTCAAAATTTAATTCAAGACAAGCTGGGGCACTCGGCTAAGGGGAACGTGCCACCCATCCAGGTGCCAGGTCTCCACAGGGTCCTCTACGAATTTGGATGCTCCTGTAGGGTGCGGTCTACAACAGAACCTGACCTAAAGGTTGGGTTTGGTACGCAGCTTTACTTTCAACGGCATAATGATCCGAGGCATACGGCCACAGGGGTGAAGATAAGGTTCGAAGATTACAGAATTACCGTCTAAATTACCCTGAGGTCCATTTGAAGCCAGTCAAAAGAGAAAGAAGCTCGAGAGAAACTCCTAATGGAAGTCAGAAAATTGTATAAATCGCTTTTCATTTATACCTATTTTAGATTTTTATTCACTTTATTTGTTTAAGTAATATTTAGGAGTTATTACATATATGAGTACCTCTATACGGAAAAAAATCTAGACTCTCGTAGTGTTAGACTTTTGGAAGCAAGTTTGAATCCACTATTTTTAATGGCCGCTAGATTACATAACTCAAAAAGGCGGGCAGACGCCGATTTTCCAATGAAAGCAGATTAAGATCCTTAGTCTCTCTTCCTATTATTTATTTCTAAGCTCAGGGACTAATTTAAGTTATTTCCTTCTGCATATAAGAGACCAAAATTGAACCTCCTTATATAATGGAATGGTATTTTGGGGTTTAAATGCAAAACTCGTAGCTATGTACACCCATAACCCGGTTTGCTTTTTGCGCTGCTACAATAAATTGTTTAGAAACTTTGGGGTCGGTCGAAAGTAAGAGACCTAAATCCTTTTCAATGGTAGCACTTACATTTCTTTACTCTTATCTACGTTGAATTTGATCGGCCACTTTTCATTCCATTTCACTACCCTGCCCAAGTTAGTTCGTATAATTTCGAAGTAACGTTGATATTTCGGTCTAGTTCCCAATTTTGTATCGTCCGCAAACTTTGAAATGTGGGATGGTAAATTATAGTCATGATTATTAAAATACATTGGTCCAAGAGCGGATCCCTGAAGGACGCCACAAGTGACCAATGCCCAGTTCGAGTTAATCTCATTTATCACCTCCTGGCTGTACTCGGCCAGCAAGTTTTCAATCTACTTTAGTACATTACCCCATGCGCTTTTTAAAGTTATCAAGTCTTTTATGCGGTTCAGTATAAAACTTTGAAGAAAAATCTATATTAATTATATCGACAGATTTATGCTGGTCGAGTTTATGATCCCTTCGCCCCCTCCCCTCTCGCAGAAAATTACGCAAAACACGAGATCTGAACCTTAAAATCATGCTAGGCATGATTTATTAAGTTTTGGGTGTCTAGTAATAAACTCGAAGAGTTTTTCCACAACAGAAATAAAAGAAATGGGCCGATAATTTTCAGGATTAGTCTTAATATCAATTTTTTAAAATTGTAGACACATTCACCTATTCAAACTCAAACACTCTTGGAACTATTCCTTTATTAATTAATTAGTAAAAATGGTACATTAATATTCGAAAGGACCTTACCGTTATCAAAATTAATTACCTCTGGAATAGCAGGTAAATTTGTTGTGTCTTCGACAAAGCTGCACATCAGAAACCTCAAGGGGTATTACGAATTCCCTGATTTATTTGCGATTATAATTAAATTATTTTGGTTCGCGTTTAGTGACCATCGCTAATTCCTTTTCATATTTCTTTTTAGCCTCTTCTTATGTTACGTTTAACAAGCTGACACTAACAATCAAAATGGTCCCGTTTGTTAATATTATTACTATTTTTTTTAGAATTGTATAACATCGATACGTTTGCCCACGCATTCTTTAATTTCCCTGTTTAGATACGGCACCTGTCCAGATTTAGTAGAAACTATTTATAACCAATTATCCCATTATTAATGGTTAAAGAGAAGTGGCGAGATTACTATCATAATAAAACCGAGGCTTGAAAACTTCATAGAAAATATGCTGATGGAAGTAAATAAAAATGCGTCCACCAAAGAAACCCAACTGATAAAGACAAGTTGTTAGTGTACTGGTAAGAAGAACAAAGATCAAGAAACAAATATTATTATTATCTTTCATGCTGCTGAAATAAATTCCTTCAAATAATTAAAAATCTTACACCAGTGAAGTGTATTTAAACTTCTGCTCCTAACTGTATGTACATTATTCTTAGTCGGGAGGTGATAATCTAAGAGACATTGTATCCTGGTTTTACGGTTCGTTTACTCTTCTCACGCGTTTGAACTCTTGCAGCCAAACTATCAAACTTCAACTATGAAGGAGAACAACTGATGTTCTAGACTAGCAAACTTCAACTATGAAGGAGAACAACTGATGTCCTAGACTAGCAAACTTCAACTATGAAAGAGAACAACTGATGTCCTAGACTAGAAAACTTCAACTATGAAGGAAAACAACTGATGTCCTAGACTAGCAAACTTTAACTATGAAGGAGAACAACTGATGTCCTAGACTAGCAAACTTCAACTATGAAGGAGAACAACTGATGTTCTAGACTAGCAAACTTCAACTATGAAGGAGAACAACTGATGTCCTAGACTAGCAAACTTCAACTATGAAGGAGAACAACTGATGTCCTAGACTAGAAAACTTCAACTATGAAGGAAAACAACTGATGTCCTAGACTAGCAAACTTTAACTATGAAGGAGAACAACTGATGTCCTAGACTAGCAAACTTCAACTATGAAGGAGAACAAGTGATGTCCTAAACTGGCAAACTTCAACTATTAAGGAGAACAACTGATGTCCTAGACTAGCAAACTTCAACTATGAAGGAGAACAACTGATGTCCTAGACTAGCAAACTTTAACTATGAAGGAGAACAACTGATGTCCTAGACTAGCAAACTTCAACTATGAAAGAGAACAACTGATGTCCTAGACTAGCAAACTTCAGCTATGAAGGAGAACAACTGATGTCTTAGACTAGAAAACTTTAACTAGGAAGGAGAACAACTGATGTTTTAGACTAGCAAACTTCAACTATGGAAGAGAACAACTGATGTCCTAGACTAGCAAACTTCAACTATGAAGGAGAACAACTGATGTCCTAGACTAGCAAACTTCAACTATGAAGGAGAACAACTGATGTCCTAGACTAGCAAACTTCAACTATGAAAAAGAACAACTGATGTCCTAGGCTAGCAAACTTTAACTATGAAGGAGAACAACTTATGTCCTAGACAACTGATGTCCTAGATTAGAAAACTTCAACTATGAAAGAGAACAACTGATGTCCTAGACTAGCAAACTTTAACTATGAAGGAGAACAACTGATGTCCTAGACTAGAAAACTTCAACTATGAAAAAGTACAACTCATGTCCTAGACTAGCAAACTTCAACTATGAAGGAAAACAACTCATGTCCTAGACTAGCAAACTTCAACTATGAAGGAGAACAACTGATGTCCTAGACTATCAAACTCTAACTATGAAGGAGAACAACTGATGTCCTAGACTAGAAAACTTCGACTATGAAAGAGTACAACTCATGTCCTAGAATAGCAAACTTCAACTATGAAGGAAAAAAACTGATGTCCTAGACTAGCAAACTTTAACTATGAAAAAGAACAACTGATGTGCTTAGACTAGCAAACTTTAACTATGAAGGAGAACAAATGATGTCCTAGACTAGCAAACTTCAATTATGAAGGAGAACAACTGATGTCCTAGACTAGCAAACTTCAACTATCAAAGAGAAAAACTGATGTCCTAGACTAGCAAACTTCAACTATGAAGGAAAACAACTGATGTCCTAGACTAGCAAACTTCAACTATGAAGGAGAACAACTTATGTCCTAGACAACTGATGTCCTAGACTAGCAAACTTCAACTATGAAAGAGAACAACTGATGTCCTAGACTAGCAAACTTCAACTATGAAGGAAAACAACTGATGTCTTAGACTAGCAAACTTTAACTAGGAAGGAGAACAACTTATGTCCTCGACTACCAAACTTCAACTATGAAGGAGAACAACTGATGTCCTAGACTAGCAAACTTCAACTATTAAGGAGAACAACTGATGTCCTAGACTAGCAAACTTCAACTATGGAACAGAACAAATGATGTCCTAGACTAGCAAACTTCAACTATGAAGGAAAACAACTGATGTCCTAGACTAGCAAACTTTAACTATGAAGGAGAACAACTGATATCCTAGACTAGCAAACTTCAACTATGAAGGAAAACAACTGATATCCTAGACTAGCAAACTTCAACTATAAAGGAGAACAACTGATGTCCTAAACCAGCAAACTTCAGCTACGAAGGAGAACAACTGATGTCCTAGACTAGCAAACTTCAACTATGAAAGAGAACAACTGATGTCCTAAACTAGCAAACTTCAACTATGAAAGAGAACAACTGATGTCCTAGACTAGCAAACTTCAACTATGAAGAACAACTGATGTCCTAGACTAGCAAACTTCAACTATGAAAGAGTACAACTGATATCCTAGACTAGCAAACTTCAACTATGAAGAACAGATCACTACAATATTCACTCTAGATCCAATTGTTCCATAGTCCATTCTAAAACCCAATAAACCTAAAAACTTGAACATTCCTCATAATTTAATCCCATTTTATTAAAGCCTTAAAGCGTATAAATACAAGTAGAATCCTTTTCGTAGAAAACTAACCAGGCAATGGCTTCGCTACTAAGATTAAAAAGGAACTCTAAACTAAATTTTCTCCCTTTCAAAATATCACGTTGCTATTATAAAAGAATTATTAGAAATAACTTTGATAAAAAAACATAAGTCATAACCAAACTAAAATGAAATTATTATTCAAATACTCAAAAAAATCCCCTTCTTAAATTATAGAGTTAGTGAAAAAACAAATTTGATACTATTTTTTCCTCTGTAAATGTATTGATTTTAGTGTGCGCGGTGCCCCCACTGAAAAGGGAAAATAATTTACTTAGGGTTTTCTTAGTGAATGTACCTTAGAGCCATTTAAGTTAATTGCACCTTCCTCTCTGGTCCCTTTTCGTATTTCTGATTCTTCCATCTTAATATTTATACTTTTAACCATTTTGGTGTTACCCACCACTCGCTCAAGAACAGAATTTGAAAATGCAAATAAATGCATAGATTTTATCGTTTAAATTCTAATTTAGGTCAGAATGTATCACCCCCCCTCCCCTCATAGCGGAAAAATAAGCGAAATAGTTGACACCTGAGACGTTGGTGAGTAATAAAAGTAGTGGATGATTGATTGATTAATATACAAAGAGTGAAAAAGTGTAGAAGATAAATATAGGTAAAAAATGGTGAGTTTTTGCCCTGGTGTAGAGGGCATCTCTAAGGTGCTTTTTTTTCTTATATTGTCTCATTTGCCTCTTCTTGTGCACTTTCAGTTGTTGCTTCTGGTGCTTGTTTGGCCGCATTGCGACCTTTCTTTGGACTTTATTTATTATTTCTTTCTTAATTGTTATTTTTTTTTATTTATATATATATATATATATATATATATATATATATATATATATATATATATATATATATATAGAGAGAGAGAGAGAGAGAGAGAGAGAGAGAGAGAGAGAGAAATAAACTCTGAATGTCACCTTCCTCGTTTATGTGTGAAAGGACTGAAAGTAAATTCCGAAAAGAGTAAGGCAATGGCGTTCTTAGGTGAGAATGGGCTAGGTTGTCATATTAAAGTCAATGTTGTGTCTTTTGAACAAATGCAATTTCTTTTTAATTTTCTTGGGTGTGAATGAGGCGGATTGCTACCACGTGGTTATAGATGATAGGAATGCCTGGCGTGGGGCGGGGGAGATCAGAGCACTAGTGAATGCTAAGGGTTTGAGTATAGAATGTGCCATGAAACTGCATGAGAGTGTGCGGGTGTAAGGGATTGTGACTATAGTGTGGAAGGAGGAAAGATCAAAGAGTGAGAAGAATGTTAAGTTAGGAAGATTCAGGCGGGATGTATATATATAGAATTGAGTTGAAGATGAAAAATGTAATTGAGTTATGGAAGATAATAAAATAAGGGAAAGACTTTGTCTTTACTATCGATCTTGAGGAAGTTAATCTGGCACTGATTGCCTTGACGAGTGAGAACGTAACGTGGTCATTGCGGACGCATGTGATTAAGAGGTCACTCCAGTTGTGTAATTGCGTCGGCTTGTGTGCGCAAGCCGATAGAGGCGTGAATGTGTGAAGGAAGTTTCTGCCCGGGAAAGAGTTGCAAAGGCGGCGTCAGAGTCCGTCGCTAGTGTCTAAGAGAATTAGAATGTGGTAGTTGTGGGCTGTCGAGATTGACGGGATGGACTACAATTCTGCTAGGCAGAGTTTGATGCGGCAGTGTAACGGGCGGTTCTTTTGATCTTCTATAGCAGAGTGTGTGTTAAGTAGCGAGAAGTAGCGAAAAGTATATCATTTCAGGCATGTTTGGATAACATTCCCCGAACAATGGGAAAGAAATTTGGCCTATTTGAAAGGTGAATACGAGATCGTGTCCCTAAATTCTAGAAATTTGACCTTGGCAGAAAAAAAAAGTTGGCATAGCTCTTAGTCTCCACTTGCACCTTTGAACTAGGACCCTTTGGCATGAATGCGACAGTGCAGTTTTTGCCACGACCCTATGCGTCCTGGCCGTCTTCAAGCGTGACTCGGTTCTTTCCCAATGCGATGGGTGCCATCCCTTAGTTTTCTCTGCTCGGTCTCTCCTTCTTCTGTTCCTAATTATATAATTATAAGGGAACAAATGTAACTTTCGACGATTAGAGCAGATAAGATGCATTGATTAAATACTTTGCATTTTTTAAACATAGAGACCCGTCCCCTTTTGAAGATGAAGCACAACTTTCCTTCCACTCTCCACCCTAATTCTGGTATTCTACTGATTTCCTTTTCCACGCTCCCACAGTGTTTACAAGGTGTCCTAACTATACGTTTCCTTGTACCTGTTCTAAAATTTTATCGGTAATTTTAAATGTTTTATCTTTTGCATAAATATTGGTTATTAATTTCGTCTTTGAAAACTTCATTTTCAGTCCTACTGTGAGATTAGCTTCTGATAATTCTGTTATCATCGCTTTGGAGCAATTAATACTGTCATCAGCAAAGCAAAGGTGACTTAAATATCTCCTATTTATGGTGATTTCTTTTTTTTCCGCTCCAAAGTCCTGAAAATGACCTCGAACACTGATGTAAACAGTTTGGTGGTAGGCAGGACACTCTTGTGTCACTCCTCATATTTGTTTGTTGTTGTTTTTTCTACTGAAGGAGTGCGCCTTAAATGACGATGTTGCGTGGGTCTAAATAGAGGAAGGAAAATTAGCAGCGTAGAACTTGCTATTTTCTTGTTTTTCTACAAGTCTATGTAGAAAGATATTTCTTATTTATTAGTTCATTACAATAATTGGTGAACAACCTGATGTTGGTCAATTATACTACAATTACCTCGGAAACTTTGCCAGTTCTGATGATTAACCGTATTTGATTGTTTTCATTAGTCTGTTAGTTAAGTCTTTGTTATTACAGGGTGGCCTTAAAGTCTGGACACATAGAAAATTCTCAGTTATTGTTGAATGTTTTAATAATAAAAAATAATAACTTTATTCTTTGGCGACAGATTTCAAACGCGTGATATACATACATTTATACACTTTTTTGTTCCGGATATTGATTAGCATTGCAAAATTATTGTTGGAGTCTACAGAATTGCCTACACGGAAGCGAAAGGACGTTGCTTTTTTGGGCAAGAATCAAAACAAATTCATTATTGCAATTAAAACAAAAGAAAAATGAGGTAAAGTATAATATTGTGTCAGCTTTTTAATTAATTTGTATTTATGTTCTATGATCTTTCTGGAGTTGTTTTGAATAAGAATATTGACTTGACTCTATTTATTATTTACCTTTAATTGTTTCAGTGCGCCTCATTTTTCGCCTCTTATCGAAACGGGGTTTTCCATAGCCTCGCCTTTTGTGTGGTGATAACCTCGTCTCGGGGGAGGGGGGGGGGGTCATTAACGTGACCCAGTGTAAAAATACAGTAGTTTACAGGCTTTAATGAGAATTCCGTTACTTTATCATTAAATTCGTTACATTTGTTTGCTTGGTAGTCTCCTCTTCACGTTGCTCGGGCTATGAATCTTTCTCACTTTTTTATCTTCAAGGACATTCTGACAAAGATGCCCCCCAAAGCTTTTCATTTCTTAGTTTTAAGTCATCCATATCACCAGGTTTGCACAAGCCGCTACCAGCATGAGTGAATGCTAGCCGCGACACCCCCGCCCTTTACCGTCATTGTGTGTTGCTTTCGGAGGACAAAAAATTCGGGTGCGCGACTTCCCAGGCCAGCTATCACTATCCGGGTTTAGTTGTCTTTTTACGGACACACATGCGGGGGTAGTATGTGTATACTTCTTGCCCGCATATAGGAAAACAGTCTAAGGTAAATAATAATAATATCAGCCCTGTCTGTCCCTCTCCCTCTTTCCTTGACGCTGAGCAAAGCCAAATGATCTGATGAAAACAAAGCCAAGTTCCTCCCTTTCTTCCCGATTCCATCAGTCACTGTTCACGTTTTCAAGTGGGTTTGTGGCTTCCTAGCACCTTTTCAGAAGAAACATCCCTTCTTCCCACCCCCACCCCCTGACGGTGCTAGAATTAGCGGCCGTTTTCGATCGCAGCCTTTCTGTCAGTTCACCTCTCCCGCGTCGGCGCCCCATAAACCACTCGAAATTTGGGCGGGAAGCGGCGAGCAAATTAGGAGGATGTTTATAAATAAAGGCGCGAAGCTGAGCAAATTAAAGCGAGGTAAAGTGGGCGATTTCACGCTCAGACGGTTACCTTCATACGCGCCAAACGGGCTACAAAAATCTTGACTGCCTTCGACCACTTATTCACTATATTTTAAATTGTTTTTAAATGCGATTAGGCGGCATATTTAATTTACAAGTGCAAGACACGCGTTGTTAATTCGAGCTGACGTTTCTCACTTATAAATTGTGCTGTATCTTTTCAAGTTTAATTGCGAACTCACTTCGCACCCTCATCATCTCCCAGTTCTACTGGGAAATCTCATTACTAATTAGGATTTTCTTCTTCCCAGTGGGAAGGAAAAAAAAATCCTAATTATGCGAAGTTAAGCTATATCTGGTGTGGTCAGTCGCCGATTTGGTGGTTGTTATTTGGTGCAGTGCACCATGGTTTGGATCCCGAATTAACCTTTAAATCCCAACTAAGACCTTTCGCACTTAATTCCTCTTTCATGCCCTCAAACATTCTCGCCTATCCTATCTCGCTAATCTAACATTTTTCTTTCATTTCTGATTCTTTCTTCATGCTCGCCTTGCTTATTGTATCCACTCACCAGTCACTTTTAACTTATACGGAACAGTGACGTGTACAGATAATCCAATACTCTTACATCTCACAGTCTTTGCATCAAAAACTCTTTCATTTTTACTCTCTTTTTTGCTAGACTCATGAGGGATTTATGCACATCTTTGTGCTCAGTGATTTGCTTGGCACACAAATTTCTCTCAATACAGAAGCTTGAAGCCAGGTTTACAAAAATGAACTTTACTCCATCATGTTACTTATTCCTCCATCAACACATACCCAATTTCAATCCCATCTCAATCCCATCTCAATCTCATCTCAATCCCATCTCAATCTCATCTCAATCCCATCTCGGGACGCCTCGCCATTTGATGGAGCACTCCGCTGCACCTGACTGAGTTGTCCCCCAGACTGTTCGAATGTCCCAGGCTGGGGGATCCTCACGCACGTTACCAGTACCCAGTACCTGGATGAGCGGGACCGCTACCATTTGACCCTTGTACTCGGAACAGATTCCTGTGCACGGACTTCTAAACTCGTGAATTTTCTGAAGGAGGTTAGCCTCCTCCATTTTATTTGATAATAATAATAATAATAAGTATTTATAATGCGCCCTTCAGGGCTGTTAGCCCTCATAGGGCGCAGGTTGTTAGCGAGTGTAGAGAAAGTTGAAAGGGAAGAGAAGGCAATTCTTAAGATGAGGAGTCTTCAGGAGACGTTTAAAAGTAGCAAGGGAGGGAGAGGATCGGACTTCGGCAGGAAGAGCATTGCAGAGTCTAGGAGCACAAACTGAGAAGGAACGGTCACCCATCGAGCAAAGGACAGAACGAGGAGTGCTCAGGATGCGAGCGAGGTTAGACCGGAGTGCCCGAGAAGTTTGACGACGGGAGAGGGCAGACGAGAGATAAGGTAGAGCCTTGAGGTTTAGGGCCTTGTAGGTGATGAGAAGAATTTTATAGTGCGTACAGAAGGGAATAGGTAACCAGTGTAGCTCCTGTAATAGAGGTATCGAAGGAGAGAACCGGGTCGGTGAAGGAGGAGCCGGGCAGCATAGTTTTGAACTAGTTGTAGGGGCGCTTTCTCTCGTGCCGGAGCGTACTTCTTCCTTCTTTTTGCCTTTGTTCTGTTTCTTGTTGGCTTTACTTTTGTTTGTATTTTTGCTTTTTAATGTAGCCTAGTAATGGGCTATAAACGGTGTCTTATACCCTCGGTGGCTTTCGCCAGATGGCGCCTTTAAATAAAAAAAAAATTCAATCCCAGCTAACATCGTTCAAGGTCATTCAAAAACTCTTTCTCAGCCTTATTTTTATCATTCCACACACTACAACTACACCGCCATTTTCACCCTTGCAAATCTCTTGTTTAACCACAAAATTCTCGACCTCAAATATTTAAACCCAACCATTCCCTCATACTACTTCTCAATCAACCTTACAGTCGAAACTTTACCACTATTACAAAGATTTAAACCTGATCTCACTCTATTTACTCCACCATCCGTCTATTAACCCCCCCTCGTTCCCCGCAGAAATTCCCTTTTAATCCTAAGGATTCTTTTCTCTCACTCACTTGTCAGACTAATCTGACGTAGCGACGATGACACCCACCATCTTGTCCATGAACCTCAAATAAAACACCCCTAACCAGATTCAAGGTCATTTAAATCAAAATAAAGACTCAAAAGATTTAAATCTGAGTAGAAGGAAATTTTCTTCAATATCCCCCTCCTCTTCATTCAGCCAAGAAAGGCTAATTGCATGCAGTGTAAAAACCTTCCGCGCTCTGGTAAAATACCTCTGCACGCTTAGACAACTGAACACAACCTTATTACACTCACAAGACCCGAACCCCGACTTCTCACTATTCAAAAAGTGTTTCGTTGGCAATAGATGCGGCGAGGCGCCCAGTCGTATCGCAGGATGTTGGAAGTGGATAGGCGATCCTAGTTCCTGGTTTTCTCCTACGCACAATTTCCTTTTCCGATGACCAGTGTAAGTAGAGCCACAGTAATAAAATTCATACTCCCACCTCCCCTGGAATAATTATTATCATAAAATTAAAACTATAACCAGTAATGGTGGTAGGACTATTAGCATATCACATTGATCGAGGATTTCAAAACGATTTTTCTATCTTTCTGTACACGGTTTACTATCCTTAGGTCCAATGCAGCCCTATCATTCATTACCAGTCTGTTACACATTCTCTAACAACTAATCCACCCTTATCATTGTGGGAAACAAAGAGCCACTTTGCTTACAAACTTAGATTACAAGAATCACGTTAAGTCACTTCAGTGCGGAGTCAGCAATAAATATATCTAACATGACAAGATTTGGACTCTAGGACGCAGAAAGTTAGACGCAGAGAGGAATTTGAAGAAAGATGAAACGATGGATAGAAAAAAACAACTAATTGCAATTAGAAATGGAAGCGGATTGTAATTAGAAAATTCGTTCTAAAAATGTACTGGTTTATAGAATATTTTAGCTAGATTTACTCGCGTTGACCAATGAAAACAAGTAAAATTAATATACTTAAATATATGAATTAATATGCGTGGTAACCATTTGTTTCACTTACCACTTATAGACCTCAATTGCACATAAGACTTGAGAAGATTTTCAGCTTATGAGGTGTAATATTACATTTCCTGGAGAAGAGTTTATGTATGGTGACGAAGATTATGCCCCGAATATCGGGCGGGATCACTTTCTTGTGTCAGCTTGTTTTCAACTCAACCTTTATCAATCACACAGTGTTCGGTTACATTCAAAATCAAATGTGGAACAAAGTTAAGGAGGTGGTACCAGGTAGTACAGGGCAGTATGTTGGGGTGTGAGAACTGGAAGAGGAAACATAAATGGGAAATAGTGGAAGGACGATGTGAAGCATATAGTGGAAAGCAAAATGGTGGCGTATTTGGATAGGTTTAATGGTTCAAAATAAGGATGTAAGAGAGATGCGAATGAATGTATAGAAGGAGATGAAAATGAAACAAGGGATTAAATTGAATAGTAAAGCAGCGCATAAAGCATTTGAACAAAAGTGAATGAGGCTTCCGATGGAAAGAGGAAGATGAAGGAGGCTTCCGATGGAAACAGGAAGATGAATGAGGCTTCCGATGGAAAGAGGAAGATGAATGAGGCCTCTGATGGAAACAGGTAGATGAATGAGGCTTCGGATGGAAAGGGAAGATGAATGAGGCTTCTGATGGACAGAGGAAGATAAATAAGGCTTCCGATGGAAACAGGAAGATGAATAAGGCTTCCGCTGGAAACAGGAAGATGAATGAGGCTTACGACGGAAATAGGAAGATGAATGAGGCTTCCGATGGAAAAAGAAAAATCAATGAGGCTTCCGATGGAAAGAGGAAGATCAATGAGGCTTCCGACGGAAAGAGGAAGATGAATGAGGCTTCCGATGGAAAGAGGAAGATGAATGATGCTTCCGATGGAAATAGGAAGAAGAATGAGGCCTCTGATGGAAAGAGGAAGATGAATGATGCTTCCGATGGAAATAGGAAGAAGAATGAGGCCTCTGATGGAAAGAGGAAGAGGAATGAAGCTTCCGATGGAAAGAGGAAGATGAAGGAGGCTTCTGATGGAAAGAGGAAGAAGAATGAAGCTTCAGATGGAAAGAGGAAGATGAAGGAGGCTTCCGATGGAAATAGGAAGATGAATGATGTTTCCGATGGAAACAGGAAGATGAATGAGGCTTCCGATGGAAACAGGAAGATGAATGAGGCTTCGGATGGAAAGGGAAGATGAATGAGGCTTCGGATGGAAACAGGAAGATGAATGAGGCTTCTGATGGACAGAGGAAGATAAATAAGGCTTCCGATGGAAACAGGAAGATGAATGAGGCTTCCGCTGGAAACAGGAAGATGAATGAGGCTTACGACGGAAATAGGAAGATGAATGAGGCTTCCGATTGAAAAAGAAAGATCAATGAGGCTTCCGATGGAAAGAGGAAGATCAATGAGGCTTCCGACGGAAAGAGGAAGATGAATGAGGCTTCCGATGGAAAGAGGAAAATGAATGATGCTTCCGATGGAAATAGGAAGAAGAATGAGGCCTCTGATGGAAACAGGTAGATGAATGAGGCTCCTGATGGAAACAGGAAGATGAATGAGGCTTCTGATGGAAACAGAAAGATGAATGAGGCTTCCGATGGAAAAAGAAAGATGAATGAGGCTTCCGATGGAAACAGGAAGATGAATGAGGCTTCCGACGGAAAGAGGAAGATGAATGAGGCTCTTCGATGGAAAGAGGAAGATGAATGATGCTTCGAATGGAAATAGGAAGAAGAATGAGGCTTCGGATGGAAAGGGAAGATGAATGAGGCTTCCGATGGAAACAGGAAGATGAATGGGGCTTTCTATGGAAACAGGAAGATGAATGAGGCTTCCGATGCCAACAGGAAGATCAATGAGGCTTCCGATGCCAACAGGAAGACAAATGAGGCTTCCGATGCCAACAGGAAGATAAATGAGGCTTCTGATGGATACAGAAAGATGAATGAGGCTTCCGATGGAAAGAGGAAGAGGAATGAGGCTTCCGATGGAAAGAGGAAG
The DNA here is from genome assembly GCA_963969495.1 of Ceratothoa steindachneri. Classification (NCBI taxonomy): domain Eukaryota; kingdom Metazoa; phylum Arthropoda; class Malacostraca; order Isopoda; family Cymothoidae; genus Ceratothoa; species Ceratothoa steindachneri. The sequence continues at coordinate 29,772,952 of OZ018322.1, forward strand.
ATGAATGTGGCTTCCGATGGAAACAGGAAGATAAATGAGGCTCCCGATGGGAACAGGAAGATGAATGAGGATCCGATGGCAACAGGAAGATGAATTAGGCTCTCGATGGAAAGAGTAAGATAAATAAGGCTTCCGACGGAAAGAGGAAGATGAATGAGGCTTCCGATGGAAACAGAAAAATGAATGAGTAATCCGATGGGAACAAGAAGATGAATAAGGATCCGATGGGAACATGAAGATGAATGAAAATCCGATGTGACCAGGAAGATGAATGAGGATCCGCTGGGGACAGTAAGATGAATGAGAAACCGATGGGGATAGGAAGATGAATGAGGATCCGATAGGAACAGAAAAATGTATGACGGTCCCGATGGTAACAGGAACATGAATGGGGATCTGATGGGAACAGGAAGATGAATGAGGGTCCGCTGGGAACACGAAGATGAGTGAGGATCCCGATGGGAACATGAAGATGAATGAGGATCCCGATGGGAACATGAAGATGAATGAGGATCCCGATGGGAAGAAGATGAATGAAGGTTCCGATGGGAACAGAAAAATAATGAGGATCCGATGAGAATAGGAAGATGAATGAGAGTCCGATGCGAACAGGAAGATGAATGGGGATCTGATGGGAACTGGAAAAGGAATGAAGGTCGCGATGGTAACATGAAGATAAATGGGGATCTGATGGGAACAGGAAGATGAATGATGATCCGAGGAGAACAGGAAAATTTACATTAATATATGTATACTCAAAAATACTAACATATATTACTAATCTAAACTTAGAACATGCTCTCTTTTTTTTTCTTTTTTTTTAGAACTTTCAAGGCTTTTTCATTTATCATCTACCTATTTTTTTTACTAAGTCAAGTCTTATTCTAAAAGAGTGTGGTATAAAAATATATAAAATAGCTTGTTATGCATTCAAACATATTAATAATAGTTTATCTTACTTATGTAAATTTCAAACATGCGTTTTTTTTGTTTCTTTTCATCAACATGCAATTCTATAGGATATTTTGAGAAATATTCACACCCAATAATGTTTTATTAGGTATGCTTGACATAAATATATATACAATAGATTGTTAATATATCAAAACAGATAATAATAATATTTTACTAATCTAAAAATAGAACATGCTTCTTCTTTTTTTCTTCAACATACTTCTTGTCACTTTTTATCTAATATTGTTTATTATTTTGTCCACTCTAGTTTTAAAAGTGTCGACTGAACTACTGGTAATTGGTTCCAGATCCTTACAATTTGGTAGGAAAAAAGTTTCCTGATAAATTAGTTCCAAAATGCTTCGGCGCTATTTTCATATCATGAAAATATTTGTGCTGAGTTCGAACCAAGTAGTATACTCTACATTACCTTATCCCTTTCAAGGTTTTGAACACTTCTATTAGTTGTCGTCTCAATGGTTTTGTTTTTAGACTGAATAAGTTTAGCCTTTCTAATCTTGCTTTATAATTATGATTTCGTAATTCTGGTATCAATTTTGTGGCCCTTGCTTGTACCTTCTCCAATTTGTCAATATCTTTTCTTAAGTATGGTGACCAGACCTGGGCACAATATTCTAATTGTGGCCTTACCAATGCATTGTACATATTTAAAATTGTAGCTTTATTTTTATTAAATTGACGCTTTGATATATCCGAGAAGCTTTAGTGCTTTCTTTTTTATACCTCACATGCATTACTTTAAACTTATTAAGATTTAAGGGTAGCTACCATTCAGCCGACCATTGCGCTATCTTATCAATATCATTTTGAAATTCTATAACATCTTGTTCAGTTATTATTGCTGTACTTAACTTGAAGTCATCTGCAAATTTAGATTATTTTGACAGCAAGTCATGGTCTAAATTATTAACATACATAATGAAAAGCAAAGGTCCAAGGACAGAACCCTGAGGAAAGCAAGATAACGTCTTATTCAGAGTCAAACCTGCTACTGAAGAGTTCCCAGCACGGCTTCCGAAGGCAACGGTCATGCCTGACGAACCTTGTGGAATTCTTCCACTTCGTGTTCAGTCAGCATGATCGGGATAAAGCGGTGGATGTTGTGTACCTTGACTTCCAAAAGGCCTTTGATAAGGTACCACACCACCGCCTTCTCCGGAAAGTGCGTGCACAGGGCATAGACGGCAACGTGGCAGGTCGGATAGAGAGCTGGCTAAGTGATAGACGGCAACAAGTAGTGGTGAATGGACGGGCCTCTGAATGGGCGCCCGTATCTAACGGTGTCCCTCAAGGTTCCGTCCTGGGACCACTACTGTTTATTATCTATGTCAACGACATGGACGGAGACATGGTTGCCAAAATCTCCAAATTTGCTGACGATACCAAGCTTGGTATCAATGTGGCAAAGGAGGGGAACACTGACCGTCTCCAAGAGGACCTTTAAAGGATTGGGGAGTGGTCGGACACGTGGCAAATGCCTTTTAACGTGGAGAAATGCAAAGTAATGCAAATCGGCCACCGAAACCCCAAATCTCAGTACATCCTTAAGGGCACTGCTCTTAAAATCGAGTAACACTGAGAAGGACTTGGGTGTTACTATCACTAGCGACCTCAAGTTCTCGAAACAGTGTATCGAGGCAGAGAAGAAAGCCCAAAGGATGTTAGGCTACATAAAGCGCCAGTTTGGATACCGTAACAAGGAGATAGTATTTTGTCTGTACAACTCCCTCGTTCGGCCGCACCTGGAGTATGCCGTGCAATTTTGGAGTCCTTCGTTTCAAAAGGACATCGCAAGGTTGGAACGCGTACAAGCTAGCACAACCAAACTGATTCCCTCTATCCGACACAAAGGTTATGAGGATAGACTAAGGGAATTAGATCTGTTCTCGCTGGAAACCCGTAGACTGCGTGGTCAGCTCATCCAAGTTTTCAAAATACTTCGAGGGTTCGACAATGTTGACTACAGGGATATTTTTACACTGAGTGAGAACAGAACGCGCAAACTTGAACTGAAGCGTTACAACCGCAATCTGTATGGGAATTTTTTCACCTACAGTATCTGCGGTAAGTGGAACGCACTTTCAGTGGAAGTTGTCAACAGTGAATCTGTTGACCAGTTCAAGTCAAGACTAGACAAAGTGTCTAAAAGTGGCCGTTTAGGGACGCATAACAATTGAGCAGCCATGTGCCCGCTCGATTGCTAGTCCAAAGGTACCCTCTTTGAATGGACCGTAAGGTCTCCTAGGGCACTTTCTTTCCTTGTAACTCCTTGTAACACCACTGCTCACAGGAGTCCATTCTGGCGTTTGTCCGTTGATGGCTACTCTCTGCTTACGATCAGTAAGCCAATTTTCAATCCATTTTGATATTTCTCCCTCTATTTCTAAGGGAAAGAGAGAAAAATATGTGAGAGAGTGTGTGTATGTGTAAGAGAGGGGATGAATGAGAAAGAGAGAGGGAGAGATATTGTGTGTGAGAGAGATTGGCAAAGAAAGCAATGGTGTGTGAGAAAGATTCTGTGAACGAGATTATGTGAGAGGGAAATTTTGGGAGATAGAGAGATTATCAGAAAGAGAGAAAAAAATGTGTTAGAGAATGTGTGTATGTGTAAGAGAAGGGTTGAATGAAAGAGAGAGAGAGAGAGAGAGAGAGAGAGAGAGAGAGAGAGAGAGAGAGAGAGAGAGAGAAAGAATCATGAGATTGGGTCAGGTAATGGGAGGAATAGAATGCGGCGTGGTGGCGGAAAAGTGACCTGCATGAAGTATAAATATTTTCTTTTTTGTTATCAGATCGGATTCGGTTGGTGTGAGCTTCACGGCCATATTTCAAAATGGCTGACTAAGACTGAATTGCTTTGGTACACGAGTGTTACGGAATTTTATTTTAAGGAATAAAGTTCTTAAATTTAATTCATTCAATTTTTTTTATATAATCAAGTAAATAATCATTATTGTTACTTAAATATTACCGTTATTTCTCAGAGTAGGCAGTTGGTGACCTTTGTTTAGTAAACTATCATCAAAAGATGTCATTATATTAAAGGATAGAAATATAAAAAGTTTACTTTCTAATTATATTAACCTATTTGTAGGGGAAATCCATTCTTCTCTCTCTCTCTCTTTGTAGCAAAAATATTTGTCACTTTTTCCTAGAAATTAAAAGTAGGGTCTTGCTCCATTTTTGTTGAGTCTTTCCTTTTCAATGGATATTAAAGTAAGTGACAAAAGTCTTTGTTTTGTCATTCTGTTCCTAGTGTAGTTCTTAATTCTTTTCTGAGCATAAAACGACCTCTCCACAGAAACAGTTGTAGCAGCAATTGTCAAAATTAATTTCAACTCCACAGCTTCAGGGAACGTTTGGGTCAGTTCATTTTCAAATATAAAATCAAGCAAAGTTTTAACGGATTTATCTCGAAACACTTGTGCATTGTAAATTCCATCTAAATCCGCTTTCAGTTTTATGATGTCGAAAAAGTATCTATAGTTCTTTTTTAAACTTTCAAATGCATCCTTATCAACTTTGCAAGCAAGATTTTGAAATTTATTTTATGAATTAATGAAATGAACTTTAAGTGTTTTTTAAATCAGCAAATCTTGCTTTGATGTTCTTCAGTATGTCATCCAAACTAACACCAAATATTCTCATTTTTTCTTCTTTAACTGAAGCATTCGTAAGCTACCGATCTCTAAAATTATTAAATTAGTGCGCTTATGTGTAACTGATTAATGTATTTTAACCGAAGATTGGTTTTCTCCGCCAAAAATATGGCCTAAGTATGGGTAAACCCCTTTCCCCCATCCTATGCAATCTTTTTATGGAAAACTATGAAACGACCCTCTTCCCTAGAATCCATTCCCAACCTCTTATCTAGTTCCGATATGTAGACGACATCCTATCGACATGCCCCTTAGAAATAACAATTTCAATGAATTTTTCCACAACCTGAATTCGCTACACCCATCGATAAAATTCAAAGTAGAATGGTAACAGAACAACTCTTTACCGTTTCTAGACGTAAAAACTCCCCGTTTAAATAATCATATTCAGTGCTCAGTCTATCGAAAACTTACAAATTCAAATGCTTACCTACATTTCTTCTCATATCATGACAAATCCGTTCTTTCTTCCCCTTTTCTCCGAGCCTACAGAACATGAGACCCAATTTTCCTTCAGGATGAAGTTAACCACCTTATCCGCAATTTCATCGAACTAAATACCCAATTTACTTCATAAACAGATGCCATTCAAAAGCACGAAAAAACTTATAGGCCATCTCCACACCGCATAAGGACGAATTTAAAAAATGTATTACTTTGCCATGTGCTCCAGCTTTGGCCCCCTTAAAATCGTATGCGAACGGAAATGACATAAATATTACATTTAAATATTCAAATACCATACAAAAATCCTTGGCTAGCCTGCGTCCCATCAATCACGACGCTGGAGTATACCGTATGCCATGCCAAAATTGCAATTGGGCATACATCGGAGAGTCGGGCCACTTTAATAAGAGGATAAAAGAACATCAAGCTGATTAAGAAGAGGCCCAAGCTCTTCAAGTCTCTTTACGCACATGCAAAATTACGATCATAGAATCGATTTCAACAGAGCAAGGATTATTTATAAATCAAACAATTATATTGAGAGGAGAATTACAGAATCTATCATCATTAAAAAAGTCGATAATTTCAATTCATCCGAAGAGCAATACAAATTCAACAATTATATATTCAATAAAGTCGCCAATCGTATTTATAAACCCCTGGAAGCAATTGTTTCCGGGGATTAGTAATTTTCCCTGAATCCACCCAAATAGTTGTTTTTTCCAGCTTGTTTCCTGCGTTTTCATATTGTTTAGTATTTTGTTCGCCTTATATATACTGAGCTCCTTGCTTGGCTCTTTCATTACTCAGTTGAAAATGGCATCAATTATAATATAACTTTTCCGAAACTAGTTCTGTTGTTATAAATAAATTTTGATTCAAATATTGTGGTTTACTACTATTTTCTCACTGATATATATCACGCTAATGTGATATCTTCGAATCTAATATATATATATGAAAAGAAACTCACAACTTGCACGTGAGTCAAAATTATGATAAATAACACCCACAAGGAAAATGGAAAAACGATTCCGATATATATATATATATAATATATATATTTTGAATAAATCTAAAGAATTTTAATAGCTATAAAGACCACGTATGGCTTACGAATAGCGTTGTATAAACCACCCGAATTTTCGTAGTCTTAGAGATAATTACAATAATAGCTTCTTTTTCGGCGGCCAATACTTTATATAATTTAAGTATATGGAAGATTGTACTCTGCATATTAGGTACAGTACAATCATTTATGTACTTAAATTATAAATATAACTATTCTGATCTATAGAGGACGTTATTAGTGAGAACAATGTCTATTATGGTGGCAGCAAAAAAACAACCAAAGTGGGAAGTCGATGCATTTCTGATACCAGTTTCGTAATAAATTGATTTTAATGATATTATTGTAATTTTTGTGTAGATGAATCTAAATTTTGTTCAACGGAATAAGAAAAGAAAGTATCAATTGAATCCCGAACCGATCGAGTTTTGCCTTTGAGAGAAGTAGTCAAACTGTTTTGTTATCTATGATTAACAAGTTTAGAAGATTCACAAGTAACAGGGAAGAAATAATTAGTGCAGTTAAGCTGTTAATTGACTTTAAATATCTCCAAGTTATTTCCGCATCGATTATATATATATATATATATATATATATATATATATATATATATATATATATATATATATATTGTTGAATGCTCTTTTATAAGCCATTCGGATAATTTTAACATTTCCGCTGACCTTTTCAAAATGGATGCTATTATCCAAAAAAATATTCTTTAAAAAATCACTTGTGTACTTATATTATTAGTTCTATGTCTAATATTCATAGTAATGGGTATCCAATTTGCTAATTTAATTATTTCATTGATTTTGCATTTAAACACTTTTATTACTTTCCATCTCTTCCTCCCTCTCCTTGCCCCTCCATTTAGCCGCTTCTTATGTTACCCCTAAGCTTCCTCTTTGGGCTATCTCTGTTTTTCCGTTAATCTTTTTGTTGCTTCTGACTTTATTCTTAACTTTTCCTGATAAATCTTCTTGATGTGCTTTTACTCTCTCTCCCTAACTTCATCATTGATGATTTCTTGTCTTAGAGGCGGTGCTTTATTCTTTTCTTTCTTATATTTAATCTTGTTATATTAATTTCTGTTGTAGTTATCCTTGATAAGGAACTGAATAAAGTTCCAAAGTAATCGGAAACATCTGTTTCCTTATTTTTCTTGCGGGCCATTTCATTGCATTCATTCTTAACCTCACATCCTACACTGTGAAATTTTCATTTCATATATATATATATATATATATATATATATATATATATATATATATATATATATATATATATATATATATATATATATATATATATATATATATATGTCATTGACTGTATATGGGACATAAAACGGTAGAATCTCCAACCCTAAGCGCCACTTCTTGCTGTGGAAGAAAATGAGCAGCTTGTAGCCTGCTCGTAACCGTTAGAGGGTTGGGATATATATATATATATATATATATATATATATATATATATATATATATATATATATTGCAATATTTTAAGTGTAATCTAAGATTTAATGATAATATAAACAGCAAATGTATGAAAATGTTTATTTATTCAATTTAAGCAACCAAAGAATTATGTTTATTAACTAATCTTGGAGAAATGGCTAAAAAATTCAATATTTTGTATGAAAACTTTTTGCTTTAATAAAAAGCTCTCATTCTATTTAGCATTAATGATACTGATTTCTTTAAAGTTTCTTCTGGAATTCGACGCCAAGCAGCTTGTATTTGCTCCCAAAACATTTTTTATCACGTAAATTACAGTTTATCGATGGGTTGACTGTCTGACCTTAGCTAATTCACAAGAGTAAATTTTCGTTCCAATTTTGTGATTTAAAAATTGTTAAGTGAACCGTCAATGCCAAAGAGAAAAGAATTAACTACTATTCAAAGAAGCAGAATTAAGTCAATAAGAAATGCTGGGTGGACATATTGATAAATTGCTGCATATATCAAATGTACAATAAGTACTATAAAATACAAGTTTGACAGAAAAAGAAACTAAACATTTTCAAACAAAGAATAAAAAAACCCCCGCCAAAAAGCTCTCAGAGAATAATGTTATCTTTTATTAAATAACCTAAATAGAAGAAAAACAACCGGTCAATTAATGCCTGAGGTCGACAGAATACTTCCTAAAAATCAAAAAGTCTCAAGATCAAATGTTTCGAGAAGTCTATGTGAAAATGGTTTGCATGGAAGAGTCGCTGTCAGAAAACCTCTGCACGTAAGTCGAACATAATTAAGCACTTGAAAATTGCAAAAAAAAATACGAAAGTTGGACAGTCGAGCAGTGGATTTAAAGTTCTTTGGACAGAGGACTACAAATTTGAAATTTTAGGTTAAAAAGGGGCAGTATGTCAGAGGAAGACCAAATGAAGAATACAATTCAGAATGCCTTGTTCCAACTATGAAGCAAGGAGATAGCAATATCTTTGTTTGGGGAATGCTTTAGTGATCAAGGAATTGGTGATATGCAAGGAATATGGGAAAAATCGACCAGAAAATGCACCATCAACTTATTCGACCTGGTGTACCAAGTGGCCTTCGTCTTATCGGTCAATGGTTTTACAATGAATAAGACAATGATCCCAAACACACATCAAAGCTCTGCAAAAAGTATCTTGAAAAAAGGTAGAAGGTAGCAGATGGAAAACTTGACATCTTTGATTGGCCCGCATAAAGTCAATCACAACACTGCTTTCTTTCCTCTCTCGCCTTCACAGCACAACACACACGCACTCTCTGTTCCAAGGAACAGGTCCCTCTTCCCCGACGTCACTAAGGCTTCCACCTGAGCGTTGTTTGGTATCAAAACATAATACTTCCTGGCACCTCTTCCCAAACGAGGACCGGCCCCTGGAACCCTCGGGCCGACCAGCGATTGTCATACTGACCTTATAGAAATTCCATTATCTAGTCGGGGATCCTCCCAGTATCATGGAAGGATTGGTGCTGACTAACTAACTAACCTGTCGGGATCCTATAGATCAGCAACTTGATAAGTCAAAAATTACCTCACAAGAAATTCTTTGGGAACAAATGCAAAAGCTGCTTGGCGTAAAACTACAGAAGAAACTTTAAATAACTTTGTCTCATCAATGCCAAAGAGAATAAGAGCTGTAATTATAGCAAAATGATCTCATAACAAATAGCGATTTTCTTGCTATTTTGCTACGATAACTTAATTAAAATTATTTTTTGTTTCTTAAATGAAATTAATAAACTATATTTGTTATTTATTTATCAAACCTAATTTTAGATTACACTTAAAATATTGGAAAAAATATCTTGCTCGAATACTTTCGCACACTACTGATTGCGCCATTGCAAATAATTCTCGATTTATAAGCCCGAGCTAGAATGGCTGAAAGCAAATTTTCCATTATCTTCGAAAGCAGAGATAACAATTAAGATAGCTGATTGAAAGACAAAATTTTTGGTTTGTCTTAGAAAGGCTGACTTATGCGTTATCCTCTCGAGACTGTGAGAAGAGCTTCTTCCGAGAGCTTGATGAAGAGCTTAGTTAACTACAACATTGCCTTCTTAACCACATAATTATGATTACGCAATTGCAAATCATTCTCGATATATATATATATATATATATATATATATATATATATATATATATATATATATATATATATATATATATATATATATATATATATATATTATTTTGGGTGGAGAAAGCCGTTCTCATAAGTAAATAGACCAAATGGCTCACCCGAACATTTTTCTTCCGAACTCTTTTTTCAAAAGCCCCCTTTGAAAAGTCCTTTTGGATCAAATGACCATAAACGAGTCTGCTTTTAGTGGCAAATATTCTTGTTTCAAACTTTTTTTTTACACATCATCGCCTCACTACTTCATCACATCCCTTTATCCTCCACTTCCCATTTTTCTTTCTACGCCATTGGTCATCATGGTGATGGGGTGCCTTGGGTTGATTCAGGGGTTCTCTCCGGACTCAAGGACCCAAGCCCGCTCCTTCCCTCCCCAACCTTCATACCACCATCCACTTGACCCTCCGTGAAAGGGACAAAATAGTAATTTGACGGGCGGCTGTTACACACAAAGTAGCGAAATCATAAAAAATAAGAGAAGGGAATTAAACTAGTTAGTAATGACTATGCATCCAACTAATTATTCCATGTAAATATGAATTTCAGTATTAACATAAAATTGTATCACTTATTGGTACACAGTTCTGATTGTAATATAAATTTCTGCGTTTATGTCAGGAATTTTTACTAGAATGAAAAATAAATCCAAATTTCGGTAACAAGTGATTCAATTAATTTCTTAAGGTATTTTTGAAATGCATTTTCTAAGAATCTGATATTCATTTACTATCGAAATCCATAAGTAATATCTTAGGTCTTTTTCGGAACAGGCCAGGCAGCGAATTAGACGTTCGAGGCTATCGCGAGCTTAAGGTTAGGCTAAGGTTAGGTTAGGCCAGCGACTTTGCAAAAATATATATAGTATGAAACTTTGATTAGCTTCTTCGCGTTGCCGCTGGAGCTGTAATAATCGTAAATACAATTTCAGTGTTGGATTGCGAAAAGACATTTGGTTAGAAGAATCCAAATTATCTTTTGAGACAATCGTATATTTTATTTACGCATGGTGCAAAAGGTTAACAACTACTGTTTTTTTTTATTAAAGAGCTTAAAAATGACTACAAAATCCTTAAGTGAGTGAAAAAACTTTCTATGAGAAGTTTGCACCACTTCCTTGCTCCAAAATCTAGCCTACGGCTCTACTCACACTACGAGCTTCGAACGCCATAGCCTAACCTTAGCCTAACATTAACCTCGCGATAGCCTCAAACGCCTAATTCGCTGCCTGGCCTGTTCCGAAAAAAAGACCTAATATTTTTCATAATATTTAATAATTACATAAAGAACATCTTTTTATTATAACGTCTGTGACCCAAACAACCTGGTTTTTTTCTCCCTATAATTAGCTTTTTACACCTGTATATATTATGCGACCCAGAATGTTTCTTAAGACAACTTTAGCTAACCCGCCGTTTATGTGCATGCATAGAGTGTGGCAATTCATATCTTTCGTATTCACAAGCAATTAATCTATTTCCTCAAAACAATTATGAATGTGTGTGTTAAACTTCATAATAACGCAAGGGAAGTAATAAGAAAATAATGCAAAGGCAAAATTGATTTGGGTCCTTTTATGTCCAGTCAATTTGACGATTTAACGCGGCGTCCATTGGTCGTGTTTTGGCTTGGCTCGAGAGGAAGAACAAAATGGAGTGGGGAGAAAGCCGGGCAAACGACGATAGAGACTGAAGAGGAACCGCCGGGAAAAGCTTCTTTGCGAACCCCGTACTTGTTGTGCCAAGGAAGTAGCAAAGAAATGAAATGAGGAGAAAATAACTAAAGTAAGAGAGTGAAACGTAAAATGAAGGATGCCTTGTGCTATAGGATTTCAGAATTTAGGTCTCGATTAATTTCGCCTTGCGCAAATGTCTGCTTTCTAAAGTTCCTCTTTATATTCTTTCTTCTCTGCGCATCATTTCTTTTGCATGAATCTTCGTCATTTGCACAAAAATATGTGATCACAAAATAGCTTTTAATTGACAACTATTATTGTCTCTTTTACAATATCATTTCCCCCCCAAATACTACCGTGAGGCTTATGAAAAGGAGGAAAATATGAAACAGGCTAACAAAAAAAGGAACTAGAGAGAGAGAACGAGAGAGCGGGTCATTCGTTAAACGTGTTTACGAGGCAAGATGTCTGGTTTTTGGTGGCGCGCGAGTGAATCACGTAGGGAGTCCACTTATTTTACTGTTCTTTATTGGTGCCATATTTTTAACCTGAGATTTTGATACGAGCGTCGCTAATGAGGTAGAGAAGGACACAGGTAACAGAGACGAGAGGGAGAATCCAAATGGCCTTTAATAATGCAATTAGTCATTGTTCGTGGGGAGACAAGAGGGGAGCTGGGCCCCCCGGGGAAGCGAGAAATGGGTTTGGACGTGTACCGCGTAATGGACGCAGGAAAGGACCAAGAAGCCGTGTGACCCCACGCTCACCTTCGTCGGCTACGTCCTTGAGTGATTGAGGCACAGTCATCTTGGCCAGGCTCATCTGGGTTCTTTAATATGAAAGCGGACGATCGCGGAAGTTTAAGAGATTTCGTGTGTTTTGTTATCGGGAAGAATGACCACGTCTCGCTTGGCTCACACTCTGTCGCTCGCGTCTACCGAAAATTTCAGTTCAGCAAAGAAAAGAGAACGCCTCTCTTTCCTGATATATATATATATATATATATATATATATATATATATATATATATATATATATATACATTCTCAAGGATAACTACAAGAGAAAATAGTACAATAAGGGTATATATAAGCTAGTAAAAGATAAAGGACCGCCTCTAAGACAAGAAATCACCAATGAGGAAGTAGGAGAGGGACGGGTAAATTTACTTTAAGATTTAGCTATAACAGGTAGCAAGGTCAAACCGAGAGGCAAGAACGAGTCAAGAACAGAACCAAAAAGGTTAAAACGCTTAACGAATAAAGCGATAGTCTAAAGAGGGAAATTAGGAGAGACACGAGAAGTAAATTGAAACGAAGTGGAGAGGGACAAGGAGAGAGGAAGAGAAATAAAATAATGTTAATACAAAATCAATGCAATAATTAAATTGACACATCGGGTTCCCATAGAAATGAAAATTGCCCTAAAAAAAAAATAGGAATATAAGTCAAAGCTAATTTCTTCAAGAATGAGTTTTTTCATCACAACATCAATTTTAAAAAGGCCAGGGGAAATGTTAAAGTTATTAAATTGGCTTATACATGAGCATTCAACAAGGTTTCTTTTTATTGAGTCATTTGAGCGAAAAATAAATTTTGCTGAATTCCAATTAATTAAGTGGTTATTTTCGGACATATGCACAAAAAACGCACTATTATTTACAGCTCTCCTAACATTGCATTTATGCGGGACATTGCATTCATTGCGAACCTCACATGCTACTTTGTGAGTTATTCATTTCATATATATTTATATATATATTTATATATATATATATATATATATATATATATATATATATATATATATATATATATATATATATATATATATATATATAAAGAGATAGAGAGAGAGAGAGAGAGAGGGGAGCAGTGGCGGAGCCAGGATTAAATTTTTAGGGGGCTAACTCGAATTCCTCTCTCTGTGGTGTCTGAGAAAAGGGCATTAAACATTAATAATGTTTGTCTTACACATCATTGTTAATAAATAGCAATATATCACGCATCAGAATATTATGAATTATAGTTTGGACGTCAGCTAAATTATAATACTGAATTTAATAATTATTTTTCATATTTAAGCCTACCTCCATTTTAGACGTATCATATAAGATACATTCGATTAAACGGTTTAAATAACCGTTTTCATATATATTCTTTATTATTACATAACTCTTTCTGAATAGCAGAATACAGAGATTTAGATAGAGGAGGGGGGGTCTCAGCAGTTGATGCTGTTTTCCCAACTTCTATTAAAAAATTGGATTTAATTGAATCTTGTTCTTGGCTGCAGAATCGTCAGCAGCAATTCGGTTAGCATTCTCGAATTCTCCCTCTTGAAACTCATGTTATATAAAAACAACTTACAACACTATTTAATATGAACATAATACTCAACAACTTAACAATAATCAGATCAGTCCCCCCCCCTCCCTCATTGGATACTTGGTCTTAGGTGAACCGAAATCCTGACCTCGATAGATTTAGCATAGGAAAATGATTGAGATTCTAATGACAAGCGATTTCCCTGAATGCAGAGCAAAGAATCATTTTGACATCGCGAGCGCATCTTTTTTTTTATGTGCATCGAATTGAGGTGGAACCTGTATAATTTCCTATAGTCGGAGCTTCTTCAGTCTGTCTTTGTCACGTATTCTGGATAAGACGGAGTGCATGTGTATGTTCTTTAAGTCATGAGAAAATGTGTGGTTCATGTGGGTGGTACAAAGGAGATCGTGACAAAGTATTGACGAATTCAAATTTCGGGTCTCAGTTAGATTGTAAATAAACCTCGTATGTACTGAGGTTTATGAATCTAGGTATGATAAGCGCTTAATATTGAATTTTCACAATTAAGAGGCAAGTTTTAGTCATAGGCTCGGAGGTGAGGGAGAATGCTATAAATACCCGGCCTTTTGAAGAGGGAAATGGCGTGTGTGATGGACGAGTGTGTGGATCAAAAGTTCTTTAAGTGTATGAGTGTTCGTTATGGGAGTGAACAAACAAAAGCCAATGGTTCAATGTCACAATAAATCACCTTGAAAGTCAAAGCACCTATTGGATTAAATCATATATTAGTTGAAACATGAAGTCACTAAGCTATATACAAATAATGACAGATAATATATTTTATTATATCTAACTCTATATAACTTGAATTAGCTGTCGTTATTATATATCGTTGTGATGCGCCTGGCTAACAACCATAAATATAAATATATATATAGCATATTATTGACCATCAAGGGCTTGGAAGCAAATAAATACAATCAAGTACATGAAAAAATAAAAAATAGAATAGCCAGAGTTAGCCAACGAGGTGGGAACAAAATGGATTACATGATAAAATTAACCGTTCAAAGTGTGTATGAAATTAATTCGAACACTTTAGTCTATCCAAATGAGTGAAGGAAGCCATGAAAGAGGAGGATGAGTTAATTGAAATTACGAGCAATGATTGTCAGACAAATTGTTGTGTATCTATCTGGTCGGGGTTACTCTCAAATTACAGCAGGGAAATCTTTTAGGTTGTGTTTGAGGAATTTGTGTGTTGAAAGGAATGTGTGTCGTCTGTGTGAGAATTTATTTTCCATGTATGCAGGTTTCAAATCGCAAATGTGTGAAATAATATCTCCTTTTCCACCCTGAAGAGTGTAAGTATGTTTTTGCCTTTATAAAACCTTTAGATAAATCAAAAATGATATAAATGATTTGGGGAAGGCAAAGAACTTTTATGAAATTACACTGATGTAGTAGAATCATTTTACAACGAATTCAATTCCAATTCGGAGAGTTAAAATTTGGCTAAAGTTTCATAATTTATATTTGAAAATTAAAGAGTTAGAGTGACCTATTATGATGGTGGTGATTGGGTGCCCGAAAAAGAGGCATCAATAATTATCTCTTCCGGTTATGTGCCCTATGCCATCATTGTATTGATTGATTAGATCTAAGGAGCAAGCTTCAATCAGAGTGTCCCTGGTTGTAAGGGTATAACGGTAAACTCTTTGCTAAATAATGAATATTTTAATTTTGGACCTTTAAAGGCTTTACTGATAAAAAATTAACTTCTACCCATAAGATTGTTGAAGACAGATCCAGAGCCAATGTCTAAAACGCACTCATTAGACGAAGTGGGCAGTTTTGTTTCGAATGCAGCAAAATTATGGCCTTTATTATCTAAACTTCAATTGAATTCAAAGCGATTTCTGCCTAATATACTCTCGCATTAGAGAAGATGGGTAACTTTTTTTATGTTTGAGTTCTTTAATAATTTTGTGAGAAGAATGAGTTTTGGCAGCATGTTCGATGAATCTTCTAATGAAGTTGATTAAGACAGGAAGGAAATCTTTGTAGCGATTACAAATGTTTGGTAATGGATAAAATCATTAATAGCAACTATCTTATTTTCAGGGATATGCCATAAGAATTGACTTAAGTCCTAAGAAATTGATGTATTCTACTGAGAAAACATAATTTGCCTTATTGATTTACAAGACGTGCAATTTCAACCTTGCAAAAGAGTTGCTATGAATGTTACAAATGTTGAGCATCGTCTTTCCATGCAATAAGGTGTTCTACATATATGTATAAGCAAAGAAGATATCCTCGTCCCCCGATGCATGATTAATGTACTGCTGAAATGTTTGGAATGAATGAATTGCACATACCTTGAAAGATCCACTCGAATAAGCCAAGTAGTGAGATCCTAGAATTTTTTTCTTTGGATTTAAAAGATTCCAAGTGATTTGGGAGAAAGCGTTTTGCAAGTCAACCTTGGAAAACACCTTTCCAGGGAGGCTTGCATGACATTATGCCAAATATGGAAGCGGCTATTGTTTTTATTGTGACTGAATTTAAAAGGCAATATTCATTAATAACAGGGTGACTGTTATCCGATTTTTAGACCAAGTGAGGGGAGATGTATATGGTGAGTTGTTTAGTGGTATTTTGTTTTTCCTCAATAGAGTGTGGATGGTGTCCCTACAATATGGTATGTGAGTCCTTTATTACACGAAAATGTTTCAAGCCTCATTTGCTAATCTTCTAGGCGCGGGAAGTTTCTCCTAGTGATAAAATTCTTAGTCAATATCAAACTGAGGTGCTTGGGCTTCAATCTCTCGGAATATTGTTTCAAACATCATGGAAGGGAAAGAATTACTAGCTTCAGGAAAACGCTCAATACTTCAATCAAACTCTAAAAACTCCACTCGGACCGTCTTTTCCTTGAAATGGCTGCGAGTTTGTCCACTTAGACCTACGCAGCATTCACCTTTTATGTACCATTCATTCATTTTCCTTGAAAGCTGCCGCAGCCAGAAGATGAGCAAATGAGGACCAAAACGTTGCCATGTAATAAAGGGGTCACAAACCACGTTGTCTGGACAAAAAAATGGCATTTCTTATATAGACAAAATTCACATTCACATTAAATTTGTTACATTTCTTCCGATTTCAGAATAGTTTTTAATTTCAGATTGTGCTTTTTAATACTAGGAATGCAAAGTGGCTACACAAAATTATCTCTGTTTTCTCTATTTATGGGATAGTAAAGCGGACGAGCAGGACTATGAGCTACAATAATGTCGATCCCAACAGTCGTTTAATCCTGGTTCTCATGATGTGATATATCAACCCATAGTCAATCCTAATCAAATTTTACTTCCGCCCCTTCAAATAAAATAGGGATAAATAAGAAGTTTTGTAAAAGTATTAAAGAAAGAAGGTAAAGCATTTCTTTTGGGGGCCAAAAAAGTCCAAAAGTTAGGGATGCAAAATTCACTGTAGGTATTTTTGATGGTCCTGAAATAAGGATGCTAATGAAAGACCCTCGTTTCACAGAAGTCACGAATGAGGCAGAAAAAAAGGAATGGCAATTTTTCAAAGCACTTTCTCTTAATTTTCTCTGGAATCACAAAAGTCCAGAGTATGAAACCCTTGTAGAAGGTTTAATACAAAAAGATACTAGGGAAGAAGGGACATTAATATGCTAGCAGAGTATTTTGAGTGTTTAAAAAGGGATTCACCAGTAGATAAACACAAAAGAAAATTGCTAAAATTATCCTATTTTTTTATAAATAATGCTTTTTTTTCTAATTTTTCATTGTAAATTATCACTAAAGGTCTTCTGTTTCAGTTTTATTCAAATTTTACCTTTAAAAATTACCTTATCAATATAAGATATATTAATATTTAATAAATGGTTGTTACAACAAAAAACTTGATCTGATAGAAAATAAACAATGGAAATTTTTTTTCAAACGCATGGGTGTGAAATATCCCAAAAGAGGCCGAGTAAAGATAATCAATCCCAAAATAGACCAAGTAAAGATGTTTTCTTCGAAAAGAGACCAAGTAAAGATGATTTCTCCGAAAAGAGACCAAGTAAAGATAGGCAATCCCGAAAGAGTCCAAGTAAAGATGATTTCTCCTAAAAGAAACCAAGTAAAGATAATCAATCCCGAAAAAGACCAAGTAAAAATGATTTCTCCGAAAAGGGACCAAGTAAAGATAATCAATCCCGAAAGAGCCCAAGTAGAGATAATCGCTTCCAAGCAGACAAAGTAAAGATAATCCGCCCAAAAGAGACGAAATAAAAATTCTCCCTGCGAATATAGACCAAGTAAATATGATCTCTCTCAAAAGAGACCAAGTTAAGATAATCCATCCCAAAAGAGACCAGATAAATATAATCTCTCCCAAAAGTGAACAGGTAAAGATAATCCCTCTGAAAAGAGACCAAGTAAAGATAATCCCTCCCAAAAGAGAGCAATTAAAGATAATCCCTCCCTGAAAGTAAAATAAAGCAGACTGATCTAAAGCTAAAAATTAAAAGAATCATATTACTTATCTAAATAATTTAAAAAATCATTTTATATTAATTAATTATTTATTTAATTCAATTTAGTTATTTAGCTTAATTATTTATTTAATATTAATTCATTTATATCAATTATTTACAGAATCTTTTTCAGAAACTGATTTATTTTAAAACAAAATTTATTAATATTCATTACTGGACATTTATTGAAAGCGCCATTAGCTAGCAATTGACTCGCAAATTTTATCTCTTTGTATCTTTCAAAGACGCATAAATTCTTTCTTAGTACCATTTTATGAATTCTCTCCTTCATCTAACTTTGCCTTTAATTATTAGTTTGTGCTTATTCCAGGAGCTTTCGTCTGCTTACGGTATTTACTGAAAAAAAATCCAAATAACTTATTTACAAATTTTAGAATCACTGAATTCTCGAGGTCAGTTGCTATTATGATTTTGATGGCGTCCTGAAGCAATTTAATATTGGAACTTAACCAACCAACTAAATTTTGTCTTATGATGTCAAACATTACCAAGTAAAGATGGTCCCTCTCCAAAATGACCAAGTAAAAATAAACCCTTCACAGCAGAAAAGGGAGGGATCTTTACTTGATATCAATTGATCATAAAGGGATGTTCTAATTAGACCGAATCTTGTCCTGTAGCTCAACAATTTCATCATCAATTCTAATGGTCCATCTTTTGGAAGAATTCTGTGTATTTTTTCATGTTTGAAAAGTTCCTTTTCAGTCCAAATGTGAGATTGACTTGTAATAATTCTATCTTTGGCGATATTTCTTCTCAACTTGACTTAAATAATAAAGTATCGTCAGCTAATCGAAGGTGATACAATATATCCCGTTAATATCGGTAGATTTCCTTTTGTTTCCAGTTCAAAGTCACTTCACATGTTTTGCAATTCTTTCCTTTTTGGTTATTATTGCTTTTAAGGGGGTGAGGGGGTTTTGTTCGCATAGAGGGAAGGTCCTAAGTAGGCAGTGGTTCTACACCTGACGGAGGGAGTGGGATTCTCCGAAATTAGTCCTGCATTTGTATCAATAAAAAGACATTCTCTTCGAAAGAGGTCTTATTTGCAAATATTTGGTAAAAAAGGTCAAACCTTTTGTAAAAAAAGGGAAAAGCCTTTTGAAAAAGAAGGGATATTTTGTAAAAAAGGTCAAACCTTTTGTAAAAAAAGGGAAAAGCCTTTTGAAAAAGAAGGGATTATTTTTAAAGGAAAGTCAAACCTTTTATAAAAGAAATACAAACATTTGGTAAAAGGAAGGGCAAACCGTTAGTAAAAGGAAGAGAAACTATTTGGCGAAAAGGACAAAACCTTTGTAAAAGAGAAGACAAATTGTAAAATAAAGGTTAAACAATTTTTAAAAGAAAGGCCAAACTTTTTTAAAGGAAGAGCAAATCTTTTTTCAAAGAAAGGCCACACCTTTTGTACAAGAAAGACCAAACTTTTTTAAAGGAAGGGCAAACCTTAGGTAAAGGAAATGCAAACATTTAGTAAAAGGAAGGACAAATATTTGGTGAAAAGACGAACAAAAATTCTGTAAAAGAGAAGGCAATTTTTTTTTTTTAAATGAAGGCTAAACCTTTTTTAAAAGAAGAGCAAATCTTTTGTCGAAGAAAAGCCAAACATTTGTCCAAAGAAAGGGCAAACCTTTTGTAAAGAAAACCAAACCTTTTTGAAGGAAAGGCAAACCTTGGATAAAACTAAAGTCATCTACTTTATAAAAAGAAGAGAAAATCTTTTGTTAAAGAATCGGCAAACATTTTGTTAGATGAAGGATAAACATATTTTAAAAGAAAAGGCAAACATTATTGTAAAACAAAAGGCAAACAAAACTTTTGTGAAAGAAATAGAAAACATTTTATTAAAGGAAGAGCAAACTTATGAAAAAGAAAGGATAAACATTTTTGTAAACGGAAGCCAAACCTTTTGTACAATAAAGGGCAGACATTTTGTAAAGGTAATGCAAAATCTTTTTTAAAAAGAAAGGGCCTATATTTTGTTAAAGGAAGAACAAACTTGTGAAATAGAAGGCAAATACCTCATCAAAGGGTGATTTGTTGCAACTTGTTCTTCATGAAGAACTTTACTAGATTTTATGTTCAGAAGCGCAAGAAAAATCTCGAATTTGTTTATCGGTGATTTTTCCTCTTCCTTTATTGAGAAGCTAATATATATGATGCCGTGCGTCCATTATTGCCATTAATTTCCTGACAGAATTATTCCGCTTTTTCGATTTTTTTCTTCAATTATGCCATCCCGTCCTATTTTATTCTTCATTAAAATAAACGTCTTTTTAAAGTATCCTCGCATATTATTAAGATAGATGACGTCATTTCGATGTGGTTTACTAGAGGTGCAAATTGTAAAACTCATTTGTTTTCACCGGCATTCGATCTAGCGGTGTCTCCTATATGAGAAGCTACGCTATTAGACCGGATATAGGACATGTATACAATGGGTATATTTATAGAAAAGATGAAATTTTAATCTTAGGTTATTTATATTATTATATATGTAGGGAGGGCAAAGATCCAGGTTTTATATTAAAGTTCGAAGATTCAGGTGAAATGCATTCGTAAGGGAAACTGTTGAACTGTACTTTAGCGCACCTAATTATTCGTATGAAGGAACTAAGGTAAGAGTAAAGTATTTTGTTCACTGCAATAGCGTACAATAGATTAATGTTGCTTTCCTCGAACTTTCGGCTCTCACCCTACTTGTCCGAATTTATTGGTAGCACCTGGTTTTGCAGTGGGATTTTTTACAACTAAAATTTATCTAACTAAATTTGATAAATAAAAAAAAATCCCTCGTAAAACCAGATACCTATTATTTTTACGTCATTGTAAAGACTACGGTCTACAAGTTAGTCCTAACATGTAGCATTCTTCTCCTCTCTCCCATATATATAAAAATCAAAGTGAGTGCGAAAGCATATATATGCAAGGTGGTCACAAGCCTCGTCTACACAGGCAGCTTGAAGGAGGAAAATTGAATGCCATTGTAATGGGAACTGCAATTAAATTAGCATTCAGCAGAGGCAGCCATAAATAAGTGGAAGCTAAGTGAAAGAAAACCGAAAAAAATGGGATATTCCGAGAATCTATTTTTCCCGAAATTTCTCTCCTTCTCATTGGCTAATGAATGTTACGCCCTATACTCTATGTACCCCATCGGGCCCCCAAATTTAATGTATATTTAAACTTGTTCCTCTCACGTCTAATTTATATATTAAAAATATACTCACAAATATTGCGGGTAATATTTTGGGATTTTTATATATAATAAACATGGATTTTTAGGGGTTTGCAACGTTATAAGGAGCCAATTTATGATATCGGTTTTTTTATATACTGAATAGAAGCAAAATCTCGGGTGTATATTCTTCGGCAAGCGTGTACGTGCCTTTCTCACATACCAGTATAGCTCCGATATGCATATGCACGCAGTCGCGCGCATATGTAAGCTGACGCTTATGTGCACCAATACCGTGTGTTGATGTAGGTTGGTGAGATGAAGCGAAGGACCATATTTTCTCTTATTCTCGCTCAGCTGCTTCGGGAGACTACTCAAAGAAGGGGTTGGTCTTCATTAGTGCGGGGAAGCATCGACTAGGCTGAAGATCATCGCGTCGAGGCATCTTGGTCATTTGCTTCTCAACGTTTGGACTTGAAGAGGCGTTTGGACTTGAAGAGAGGCTGATTCAGGACACGTGAGGACTTTGCCCCCGATCTGAAGAGGCTCACCGGTCGAAGAGGCAGCCCCTCTCACCCCTCTGATCACCCACTTCTCAAAGCGAAATGAAACAGAACGAGATTTGGAAGGGAGGGGGGGCGCTTTACTTGTGGCCCCTTAGTTAAGATGGAATCCGTGGAACTATCATGTACCGCTTTCAAAGGACATCTTCCAAGGAGTCTAATTTGGCGGTACACGTTTAGTTTTATCGTTTATCTCTCATTTTTTGCCAACTGTCTCTTATTTCATTGTTTCTAATCATATTTATCACGAGTCGTCCTCTTTTTTTTAAATAAGCTCGCCATATTGTTCGTAAACGCAACGATATTCCATTTTGATTTTCATTTCCATTAGTCAAGAGCGCCGTTCCTGCTTGTCTTTAAGGTAATGGAGGCCATTTGTATGCAAGCTCGCAAACTTGCACCCAGATAGATTCCGATAACTTTCCGTGTCCTAAAGATTGTATCTCCCTCGTCTGTTTAAAGTGCCTTTGGTTGCTACTCGCAATCGACCTGGTACCTCGCACATATTTCCGACTACATTTTTTTAATCTTTCTCTTATCTTTCTACTTTTTAAATTGAGATTCTAAGCTTTGGTATGACAAGGTTTAATGTTAGTGCCACGCCATGAGCGTCATCTATTCTTCCTTGCTTATTTAAGGATCTTTTCCAGTCCCAAGTTCCATCAAAATGGTCGTCAGTGCTACAAAAAGAGATTTGAGAATTCAGCCATCATATTTTTTGTTTTCTTTGTACTACACCGGTATACCTGTTCCGGAAGGAAGTGTAACCGTATTACAGGGTGGTCACAAAGGGTTGTCAGCCCCTACTGAAAAGTAATAAGAACAATAGCGGAACAATATAATATTAGCAAACACATGTACTGGTTTTAGTGTATTTACTTTCATCGACACTGTCACACTGTCAGAATGCACATGATTATGTGTTCATACACTTGCAATCAGCCTCTCTTCCAAACTGTAGGAGCTCGCGTCAGCCATCTGAACTAGAAAATTAAAACAATATTTACAGGGGGCGACAAGACTTTTGGACCACCCTGTAGAATTGAAGAGAAGTTGGCGGTGTTGAGGGCAGATATAGAAAAAGAAGTAAACGAATAATTTGATAGAGTAAAGAGAAGAAAAGAGAATCACCGGCAGGATAACGAAGCCGCAATTGCTTCAAGTATTTCGCAGTCTTATAAAATCAACCGT
Source organism: Ceratothoa steindachneri (assembly GCA_963969495.1). NCBI lineage: Eukaryota > Metazoa > Arthropoda > Malacostraca > Isopoda > Cymothoidae > Ceratothoa > Ceratothoa steindachneri. The sequence goes on from OZ018322.1 coordinate 29,796,207, forward strand.
GGCCGACTTCGTGGTGGCGAAGGATAAGTCTTCGGTGTTCTAATGACTACCATTTCTACCATTTCCTCAAATTCTAGCATTAGTAAAATTTGAATTAATTTAGAAAAAGTAGAAAGCTAATGTCAAAACGCTTTCGAGAATCCAGGAGTGAAGAAGTCAGATCCGAAATGCTCTGAAAAAATTGTCTGCCTCCATTTCAATCCACCTCCAACGAATTATGCCAGAGAAGAGAAATTAACCGCCCGAATTATAACTCAGTTGATACCAAAACGCAAACTCGAAAATATGAGTCGCATCCTTGATTATTTTTTATTTAGGGATAAAGCACTTCCACCTCCATGGATGTATCTGTCCCTGCATAGGACCTCAGGTGACCTGAAGTCAGACATCCGCAACAAATTATAGCTTCCATACCAAACAGCTGCTCCATGCCACAAAAAAAGTTAGAAGAAATAAAAACTGTATAGTGAAATGTTTCTTCTGATTAGTTGTAGAATTTTCTAATTGCTTTATACCACTTTAAAAGCGAGAAATAAATTTAATGCGATTAATTTAAATTCTTTCTGAAATATATTTTGGAGATTGACATTGACGATAGTTGAGGAAGAATAGAATGGACAGTAATGGAGAAGGGAAAATCGGGAGTAATTCCCCATCGAATAGGCCAAAAGGGAAGAACGAACGAAGCGAATGAAATGAAAATATGGAGACAACGAGGTGGACAAAGACTTTTCGAAACACTTTCAGCTTGAATCTTGTGGTAGAACGAGTGCTTCAGAACCGCCAAAGAACCACGCTGTATGAAAGAACTGAAGTGAAGGATGCATAACATACATCCGTATTAAAGGACGCACTAAATACCAAACCAAAACTGAGTTAATTGGCCCTATTAATTACCTATTAAAGTCGAAATGTAAATGTCCTTGCCTGTAACAATACTTCTCACGGTTACCATTTTTCTTCCAGAGACATACGTACATATACGCACACACACATACACACAAAGTAACAAATTTTCGCAGTGAATTAATTATTGAACAGACGAGCTTCAACGGTGAGACACTGACAGGTTGTCGCGGGTGAATAAATTTAGGTGGCGCCATCGGAAATAAAACGGGGGAAATTCGGTGAAATTCCCCCCCTACCCAACACCTAATATAGCCCCCCATCACACACGTACACACACACACAAAACCCATGAAATTTCAAAATTAGAACATCGGCAATTTCATAGAGCTTAGATGGGCGGTAGAGTGGGAGAGGGCGGGTGTATTGTTTTCAGTGGCGCTGATGCACACCTACCCAATTTTGTCGAAAAGCGGATGAAAATGATGTAGTAAAACACCGACAAATCGATTCCATCAAAATGTGGAGGCGAGAGAGGTGGAATCGGAAAATGAAAGGACGGGAATGGAAGAAATGATCGAGAATGACAAATAACAAAGGGGCAACCTTCGCACCGCCGCTCGGCCCTGCAGCAACAGCGGAGGCTGAGAGGACCGAGGAACGTTGAAAAGGACCGTCGATCTAACCAGTAATTTATTTGTAAAACAAAAGGAGACTTGAAAGTATCTCCTAAAAAAGGTGGGGTTCAAAATGACTAGGTAAAAGTCATGTTGTTGTTGCTAATTAGTTAATTTCACCCCGTCCCTTTTCAATCATGGAAGGGGCTCCCGACCGTATAATGAAATTCACATAAAGATCAGAATATCATTCACTGGGACCAGAGAATGGTCCCCATTGGAACAGAATATGCAGATAGCTATAAAGCGAAAACCAACGAGAGCATCTTCGCAATAAAGTTTGTGACGATAGGTTTATTAGGAAAGTGGTGAAATGATGGGAAGTGAAAATGTTTGCATGTTTACTACCCGAGAAGCCGAAAGGGGAGACTACTTAGAGCTCTTAAGACCGGGGAGGGGGCACATAATACTCCACAAACTCTCCAATCCCTACAGTCAAGGCAGCACCCCCTGTAGTTGGTGGGGTCAGAAGGGCGCACAATCTTCCAGATACTCGATGTAACTTCTGCAGTATCGCGTGCCCCACCAACCCCACCCCTGTTCCAACACCGGGTAGCGGAGATCCATGGAAATAAGAGGTCCCTGGAATGTCTCCGGGGCAAGACACAACTGCCCTATTGAGAGGGTAAAGATCAGAGCCCGACGCCGCAAGATCGAAGGAAGCAGAAAAACAATTACCGAAATTACTACCATCACTGCCCCCTAAAATAATAACAATAAAAATACTGATCCAAATTATTTATTAGTAAATGATGAATAAAATTAAAATATTTAAAAAAATCTAAAATTTAAATATTTTTAAAAGACTTTAAATTTTTTTTCCTTGTACGTCCTCTAATTTATCATATTGCGCGTTGATGGGGGCCAACACTCTTAAACTCTTACAACACTTGTGGTCATTCGCCATCTATTGTACCGTCACTTTATGAGGGTGGAAACCACCACACACGCAGTGTATAAAGTGTGTTTGTAATCCTCTCGCATACAATGTTTTACAAGCTTATCCACTTCGGATATAAAGAACACTTAAGGCCTTAGTTTATGGTCAGGAGGAAACCGTTGGAGGAGTTTTCATTTTATAATCCTTCGTCTGTATTTCAGATTAGGATGACGTCATCAGGAGGAGGCACGAGAAAAGGTACTGCATTTTCTTGCATTTGACCCGAGATTGGTTTTGTAACAAGGAATCATATATCAGTTTTGGGTGGTGTAATGGCAGTATAGCCACACCACAGACATACACGCAGTGAATGTGCTTCTGAGACATCCCCCAAAGCTATTCACTCAGTAGACTCCAGAGCGGATTGAGTATGACACGTTACATCCTACATTGAATTCCATTTCTCCACTTCCTTGGAAGTCTTCTCTCTGTCAAATATCCTGTTTTATTTCGTCAGCTGTTTCTTCTTACCAGTCTCCTTCTCATTCTTTCACATATTTAGTTCTATTTAATGCATCCATCATTCGGTTTCGGTCTTTGTTCGTGAATTTTATCCATCTTCTTCCCAATTGGAGCCTTCTGTTTCTCATGTCGCGAGTTTGGGTTTTAATGCAGTAGGGAGAAGTTGCTACTGCATATGCAGCTCAACATTCCTACTGCCATCAAGGGCGTTCTCGTTATCCTACTCGATAAGTCGTTGATTTTATATGATTAGGAAACGGGTTCGATTCGCGACGAGAGCAGGAGAACCATCCACACACATCATCACATACAGAGTTACTCACAATACCATCTTCCATCTACGTAACCTCGCACACACACACACACACACACACAGCTCTCTCGTCCCGGAAGCTCTCGAGGGAGTTTCAGTCCACACTCCCCTGGCATCGCTTATATTCTTAGAATTACCCCATTAAAGTAAGCATTTAAAGAAAAGCAAAGGATATAAAAGTTTAAGGAAAAAGGTAGTTTAAGTACCAATTTTGCGAAATATAGCATGTATTATAAGATACACTAAAATAGTTTTAATATTATTCGACATATATTTTTTAGAAACGATCTTAATAAAAACTTACCTAACCTAACCTAACCTAACCTAACCAAATTTGTATAATTTATTCATTAAGATTGGCTTTTAGAATTTGAAGAAGTGTTCGTTAAACCCTAAGACAGAGCAGTTGTCCTTCATTTGGCCCACGGAGGATTTCCTACCCACTTTTTAGTGCCAAAACGCGATACTATCACTGCCCCCCCTCCCCACACACACCACCAAACTAGGGTGTCATTGAGTTGGCCAGCGATACTTATTCTGATCTTGGTGTTAATTTCATTACCTGATCGGCGGCTCTCGTCTACCATTGAAAGGGAGGGGGGCATTAACAAACTGTCCCCCAATCTAAATGAAGAGGGTGAGGTACTGGTTAGGAATAAATAGCGGATGTCACTCTGTAGTAGAGCTTCCTAAAACGTTGCGTGTGCATCGTTCTTAGTAAGGAATCGCTATTGACGGAAGCGTTCGTTGTCGTACCAACGCATTAGAGAAGGGCATTTTATCGTCACTACTTTCACGCGATATTTGTTCAATTACCTGTCATATGTGCTACAATTACCTGTCATATATGCTACAAATACCTTCCATAAGTGCTACAATTACCTGCCATATACACTACAATTATCTGCCATATGTGCTACATTTACCTGCCACGTGCGCTACAATTACCTGTCATATGTGCTGCGATTACATGCCATATGTGCTACGATTATCTGCCATTTGTGTACAGTTACCTGCACGTGTGCTACAATTACCTCTGAAACCACCTGCTCTGTCTGGTTGTTTTAAGTCGACGATATGTTCATTTGCGATGAATTCTGTATTTTATCGGCTACTGAGACGAGAGTGGTTGTAGCCCTCGGATTTTCCCTGTCTCATAAAAAGGGGCACAGCGCCACCCCAATGGGGATTTTTTTTTTATATAAAGACAACAAAATTAGGGCACTGATATTTGCCTCCTCCAGCCTTTTTTTCCTTCGACTTTAGGGCGCAATAACAACGAGGCTCCGTCACATAAAATTTGTAAGGAGAAATCTGTAAAGAAAGCGGGGAAGATGGAGGAGGTGTGAATGTATAGATGGTATATAGCCGCAAATCCTCTTTCAGGCATTGGTGCCGGGAGGTCGCAGTACCCTCCAGTGAGGTTCTTCACCCCTTTGCGGGTAACTAAAAGGATATATAAGGAAAAGATGGGGACAAGAAGGAGTCTCTCCCCCCTTCCCGTCTCCGACCAAGCATAAATGCCCGAAAGCTAGACGTCGACTAGCCTGCGAAATTAGCCGCCGACGAGGAAAAGAGGCGAGAAGAGGTATAAAGAAAGTTGCGAAAAAGGGGAAAGACAGAAAGGAATAAAGCCTAGGTAGTCTCAATATAGTTTGAGACTGCCGAGTGCACTAGACCTAAGGTACCCGGTGTAACTCAGTATCCTTTCGTTCCCGGTGTCTTTTATACTAGTGGTAACTAAGTCATCATCGAGGTGGAATCTAGTGTTTGCTACTCGTTGCGGTCACGGCAGAATTATTGTTAGAACTTTAAAAGAGTCTTGTAATTTTATTATCTCCAACATTAATTTCACCTTCTTGCTCTCCACCGATGTTAGGTATTATTTCCTCTACTTTAGTGACTCGCGAGTTTTTTTGTTTTTTTTTACTAAATTTGTATTTTATGTTCTGTGAGCTTCCCTGAGTTCATACTTACTAGGCATGTTAATTTAAATATGTTGGATTCTTTTTCTAAGTGTACAATTACGTCTGACTTCTCGTCTCATATCTACAAGTCTTAGTAGCTCACTCATTTAAGTGATGTAAGAACTAATTTCAATGATATTTATTATTAAAGTTGCAGGTTCTAAAATAATATATATATATATATATATATATATATATATATATATATATATATATACAAAGAAACAACTGTTTGGAAGCATAAAGTTTATTAAAACGGGACTAGTTTCGATATATCGCTTCCCATATCATCTTCAGCCGTAAAATAAGAGAAATTGACAAAAAGAAAACTGAAATACTCGAATATATAATAACAGACAACTGTTATTATGTCGGGAGATTACAACATCAGAGTAATTAATACCTTTGCTCCGATGAAGAACCGAAGAGCTGGTTACTTATGCAAATAAATAAAGGTTAGTGTGTTAGATTTATTTAGAAATTTGAATACGATTTTAGGATTAAACTTTTCGAGTAACTTAGATTTGAAATATAAAATCTCGTCCATTAAGACCCTTATTCACCGCGCATATAATCTTTGTTTATCTTTTATATTCTTATAGATGAATAATTCCAACATCAGAAATCCCTCTTTTTAAGCAATGGATTTCCTTTAAATATTGTTGAAAAATCAATCCGCACATTTTTAAGAGGAGTTTACCAACCTTGTCACCCGGCAATAACGGCGGCTAAAGACAGACATTACTTGATTATGCCAGAGCTGGGTATTTATAATAAAGTCCTTAGCCGAAAATTACACGCATTGTTAAAGAAATATTTTTATCAAATAAAATTTCAAATTGCCTTTATCAACGAACTAAATATACATTTTTTTTTTTTAAATAAAGGATCCGATTCCAAGGAGTCTTAGGAGTTCAATCATCATCATCATCATCATCATCATCATCATCATCATCACCATAATCATTTCATCATCACTAACTCTATAATTTAAGAAGGGGATTTTTTGAGTATTTGAATAATAATTTCATCTTAGTTTGGTTATGACTTATGTTTTTTTATCAAAGTTATTTCTAATAATTCTTTTATAATATCAAAAAACAAAATGGTAAAGTTCAGAAATAAGTATAAGTATCAAAATTTTTTACATATTTTTAAAACCCAAAGAATTACAAATGGTGAAGTTCAGAAAATTTATTTTTAGATTTTCTTCTATCATCATTATCATCATCACTAACTCTATAATTTAAGAAGGGGATTTTTTTAAGTATTTGAATGATAATTTCATCTTAGTTTGGTTATGACTTGTTTTTTTTATCAAAGTTATTTCTAATAATTCTTTTATAATATCAAAAAACAAAATGGTGAAGTTCAGAAATAAATATAAGTATCGAAATTTTGTGATTTTTTTATGCTCAAAGAATTACAAATGGTGAAGTTCATAAAATTTATTTGTATATATCTTCTATAACTATATTTTAGCAACGTGATATTTCGAAAGTGGGGAAATTTAGTTTAGAGTTTCTTTTTAAAATTATTATAATTGGCGAAGTTCAAAAAATTTATAAAAATTTAACCATGGCTGCTTTTTATTTAGATTTTAAATTTTAATCTTAGTAACGAAGCGCAAGCCTACCGGGAGAGTGGCGAAGCCATTGTCTGGTATACATATTTAAATGTCCTGGGTGCAGGGACCTTAAGAGGAAAAAAATGTGCTGTTGCGAGACCTTGTTTGCCCCCCCCCCCCTTATAAATTATAAATCATAAATGATTAAGAGCTTCATCAGCTTTTCAATACAATACCTAGAAAATTATATGCTTTATTTATTATAGTTTTACATTATAACCTTTTACCAATGTTATTATTAGTTAATTTCAAACTGTCTCAGGCTGATCTCAAAGAATACACATAACACAGTTGCTTTGTGAATTTCACAACTATGTATCAAATTTAACATTAATAGTATAGTAATTCTCACTAGCAAAACAAATTTAATAATTCTATAACCCTAATACCAGTAAAAAAAGGACAATAATTTAGCAAAAACTCCTGTATTTTTACTTCTTGGCTTAATAATGAACATAAAAATAGACAAGCATTTCATACATGATAATGGAAAAAAATTAAAATCAAATTTGTCATTTGGAATTTTTAGTAAGCCTACTTATATACTAACCAATAGTAGCCATACACATAAATGTACATCTTAATCACAATTCACACTTAATGCATGTCCATATCATTAATTATTTACAAATATACCTAAATCATTCATCACCTGAATGCTCACTGTTTCATGAAGGCTACAGTCTACAGAAAATATATAAATGATAGTAAACTTAGTAAATAACCTAATTTTATTAAAACAGGGTTGCCTTGCGTGCCTTTTTCTTGGCAAAACTACGAACTACAGTGACAAAGTATATATGTTTTTCAATGTCAAACTCAATACTGAGCCAGCCAGGTTGTTCAGGTGACCCTGACTCATGGTGGACCTGAGATAATTTTTGATGAGCTTAAGCTTGCTGAAGCTCCTTTCTACTGATGCTACTGTGGCTGGTGCTGTAAGCAACATCATCAAGCTGACACTGAGATTGGAGAATATACTTTCTAATCTGTACTTTGCCAAAGCATTTAACAGTTCCAATGCACCCAACTATTTTCTATCAAAATTGGCATTGTGAACCATTGTTATGTGATTCATTTCCTACACAAGGTCTTTACTACGATTTCTTTATAATACTTCTCCGCTAGTTTAGCTGCTCTGCGCTTCAATTCCTCTTCTGACATCTTTTTGTAGTTCTAAAGAAAGCTGAAGGTGTCAGAAATCTGTTTGGCTGCACTGAAACGAACTGTAAGTCCTCCAATAACATTATCCAATACTACATAAAATATGTGCTTTCGGAAGTGAGCTTCCTCAGAGGATTCATCTGCTTCGTTCATATCATTCACATTTTCATGAGGTGTATCCTCATCATGGAATCTTGTTTTTTTATGTGAGTGGTACTACGGTCCCTAAACAATTTTACTTCTATCTGCAGGCTGGATACTACAAGCCTAGCTTCATTCCACATTGCTTTCCAACTGTCCCGGGTAGCCATTAGTTGTGCAAGCAAGCTTTCTATATTTGCAACTCCCATATCTAAAGTCGCATCACTAGCTTGTTGCAAAAGTCAATAGGGACCGGTATTCTGTGCCACACGACTGACATTATGATGTAGGTGAAGGAACTGACATAACATATAGCTCTATGGATTTCGTTCCTGCTTTTTGGAGTGAGATTCAGCTCTATCAGGTCTTCCAAAGCCAACTTAACCCCTGGAAGGTGAGCTATAAATGGTTTTACACTCTCAACTCGATCTGACCATCTGGTGCCAGATATGCCATGAAGCGAACAACCAATACGCTTTGCCTTTTGGGGCTGCAACTGAATAAGGTGTAAATTGTTTGTATAGTTCCAAAGTAGGTGATTGCTTCTGGAATACATTCAGCATCATCATTACCACATAGATTAAGTGTGTGACAATCACAAGGACAGAATATAGCAGTAGGGCACTGTTCTTTTATAATTGTTTGTGCACCATTGTATTTGCCTGACATGTTTGCCCTACAATCAGCAAGTGGAATAGAATGGTTTTCCAATGTTTCAGTAATAATTTTAGCAATTTCAGATCCTGTTTTGTCACTACAATCTACAAATTTCAGAAATCGTGATTCATGGCGAACTAGGTAACGCAAAAGGAATGTTGTTTGCTCAACATGAGATGAATCTGGTGTAGAATCTACTATTATTGCATAGTACTTTACAGTCTGCCTTTCTCCCAAAACGTGCTGCTTAACAAGATCAAAACATTCTGCAATGAATTCATTTTGGAACTCATTAGAGAGGTAATGTACTTGCAATCTTTCATCCTTTTTCTGCGACTCTTCTACCTTCAACACATGTTCCTTTAGAATGGGGTCCCAGTGGGAAAGCAACTCTATCATACCTAAAATTTTTTTTTCAGTATTTGAGTCACCAATGCGTTGTGAAGAACCCTGGAAAGCAAGGCCACGTTCTCCTAAGAATAGGATAACATCAATAATTCGTCTCAAAAGGTTGTACCATTTTTCCGATTCCACTTTAATTGATGCTTCTAGAAGACGCCCAATACCTTCTTGCAATGACAGACGTCTTTCTAATTCACGCCAAGCTAGATAGCATTTCTTATGCCCATTACTCTTTGTATGCTCGGGAACCCTGTTACATAATTTCCGCCACTTAGCACTGGCTGGCCAGCCTTCAGCTGTACAAATGCAGATTTGGATGCAGTACTCAGCCTGCAAAAAACGCAAACACTGTTCCAAAATAGTCGGCACGGAAAACACTATAGTGATTCCTTATGCTGACTCCAGGCAAGCCAGGCTCGGGTATGCTGTTCTGCATTAATGTTTCTGAACTTCTGGGAATGTTTGATTGTTACCATCTTTAGGCAATGTTATAGGAAAGTCAATATGACCTCTGGAAACATATTTCTCTATATCTGATTGAGAGGAAATTCTGCTGTGAGGAATCCAATGTCAAGCCCGACAAGCCCAGTGCTATTTTTTTCTAATTTATGTTGAACTACTTTCATTGATTCACTACTTGTTTTAGGAATTTCTGTTGCACTGTCTGACTGATTTTTGGAATCTACATTCTTATCTGCTCCACAAGGTCCAGGTTGGTTCCGAATTAATATCTATGTCCCTCGTATTTGTACATGCCCCCGAATTTGTTTCTTTATTAGTTTCTATCTCATTTCCATATAGTCTCTCTTGTTCACGACTGTCACCTACACTTTCTCATTCTTTCAAATTTGCATCTGTATATGTTTCCACATTATCTTGTTTTCTTTTCATACCTACTTGAAAGAGTGCCTGTAATCCTTTTCTTTCATTATAATCACGTTTCTTATTCTCTTCCCTCTTTTGTGCTCCTGATTTATGCAGACATATTTCAGATGGGAAGATTCTGAAAAAAATATAATAAGAATTGTCAGCTTTTCCTTTTCAACATTAAAAATCAAGATACTTATAAAAATGAAAATATTACATTACAAATGAAAGGCCTGTGTGAAGAGTCGGGAATAGTGTTTGTAGATGTATGGAAGGGCTTTTGGGGAATAAGGGATTGTATGCGATGGATGGGCTCCATCTTAGCCGGGATGGGGTTGAGGTTTTGTGGCAGGAGTTGGATAGTGTTATTGGGTACTTGCCGGCAGGAAACTAGGTTCTGATAGTGGTCAGGGAAATTTCGTGGTTCAAGGTGGGGCAGTGAAGGAAAGCCAGCACAGAGGAGTAGAAGGTATACAGGCTAAAGAGGGTGCTTTAGAGATAGGTGGATTGAGATGTCTTACCTACTCTCAGAATCCGAGTAGGAACGGATATAAAAACACATATAATGTGTTAAAATGTTTCTATGGGGAGGGGAGGGTGTAAATATCAAGGTGTCAATTTTTGCTGATGAAACTAAACTTGCAGCTGTAGTCAAAGATGTTGAGGGTAGCTTTAAAGTGCAGAGTGACTTAAATAAGTTATTAGCTTGGGCTCACAAATGGCAGATGACTTTTAACCTCAAAAAAGTCAAAGTTCTTAACACGGGAAGAGATAATAGGGAATTCAGCTACGAGATGGATGGGCATTGGCTTAATTCAGTTGAAGATGAAAAGGACTTAGGAGTAGTAGTAGATAGGTCACTGAAGTTTTCAAAGCAGTGTATCGAGTCAAAAAATAGAGCAAATAAGGTACTAGGATACTGTAGAGATATACGAGTTAACCGAGGCAGTTAAGAAGTTGCGAGTGTATATATATATATATATATATATATATATATATATATATATATATATATATATATATATATATATATATATCAAGGTCTTTCTCATGGCAAAGAAAAATAATGAAAGAAAAACAAAACCCCACCTGGGATTCCCTAAGCCACTCTACCCAGTCTCCGGTAACATACAAGTACGAAAAAATGGTAAATTTAGGAGACAGTTATTCCTGACCTCTGCTCAAAAGGCCTACCCTCCGAGGGTGTATTTATAAACAAACAAGTCAAAAATTCAAACTGTCGATCTCGTATTACGCTCTCCCAGAGCGACACGACGCCAAGCAACAGCTGAATTGATACCCACTTCTGTCGATTCAACATGAGATCCAGTTTCCCTAAGTTCAAAATGTCTAGAAAGAGAAATAACAGACGCCCAAAAGCCAGGGCACCCTCGGGTCTCCCCTTGCTACCCCCCCCCCCCCCTCCCATTACCCCGCGGGAGTAATTCTAATATAAAACTGTTCGTCAGGAGAAAAAGAGGACTTTTTCGTTTTGTCACGACATCGATAAGAACTTGCCGGGATAGAATTCCCCCAGCAAGTTAAGAAGGACTTTAATTTTCTTGGGCAATACCAGATTGCACCAAGCATAATCGGCACAGTTCGATTACCGAAGATCGTCAAGTGATCTTACCTCGAAATACCGTCGGCAGATTTCGATTACCAAAGATCGTCAAGTGATCTTACCCAATATGATTTTGACACCCCAAACTAGATAAATTTCTCACCCAAAAGAGAAGCTCTACAAGCCAAACCAAATCGCTAGAAAATCATATAGCCATCTTCAAGCCTCGTCTGAGAAAACCTTTTCAAGGTTATAAGCACCCGACGCATCGCCTCTTCAATCGTCGTTTTGTTTTGGTCCCTTTTTCTTCTTCGCCTCGAAATTCCGCGTGACGTCACTCGTTCCCCCCTCGTTCGAAGTAACGCCCTCTATTGAGAAGCAAATAAACTACACTCACGACGCCTCTCCTGACAATATTTGAATGAAGGTATTTCGTTTGGATTCTTTGGGTAAACCCCACTACCTTATGTGAGTAATCAATTCTATTTTCATGTCCCTGTGCGTTTAAAGTAGATAAATTGTATATCTTAAAGGCGAATTTTTTTTAAAGTAAATTGTTATCCCTTAAAGCAACCAGAAACCGAATGTCGGTAACGGGACTTAAGAACCATTTTTAAGTGTATTTTGTACCTGTATATATTAATTTTGTTTCAGTTGATTAATGTACAGTAAAAGTCTATTTTGGTTGAAGTGTTTAAATTATCCTTGAACGAGTTGCGTTGGCAGTATTTAGTATATTAAAGAGAGAACTCCCCTTTATATTTATTCAATAGAAAGAAAAGCGCTCTTAGAGACCGATCCTGAAGCGATCATTGGAAGTACGAACGTACGACCCACTATATTAATCATAATAAAAATTTTAAAAAATAATCTTGGCTAACATACGACATGACATCAACCTGCTATAGTCAGTACAAAGGAGGGCAACAAAAATAATACCGTCCCTGAAGCACCTTGAATATGAAGATAGACTCAGGGTACTAAATATGTTCTCATTTGAAAGAAGATGTGTGAGGGTAGATATGATTGAGCTTTTTAAAATCTTTTCTGGGATGGATAAATTGGATTTTAGCAAGTTTTTTGAGTTAGAAGGTAGTAATAGGACTAGGGGTCACCACTTAAAGATTTAAAAAAGAGGTGCAGACTGGATGTTAGAAAATATTTTTCCACCAATAGAGTAGTAGATTACTGGAATAGTTTGCCATCTGAGACAGTAGACAGTCCAAACTTGAATATTTTCAAGCGCAGATTAGATGATTATTTGGGGAGGTAGGGTTAACTTCTTACTTTTTGGTGTACGGGTGGGTCTCTCGACTCATTCCTGTGGATGCAGTTTCTTTTATTGCATATTTTGGGGCATTTTGATTTTGTCTTGCCCTGATGATGATGCTTTTTGTTTTTGACCCTCTCTTATGGACGGTTTAGATTGTATATTGTAGATTCATGATCTGACACAATCCTATGGATTGTTTAAATTGTATATTGTAATGTATGGATGCATTTTGTGCGTGGGTTTTGACAGATGCGGATGACCTTTGATAGGCCCTTGTGGCTTTTGTCATCCGTGAAATTATGTTATGTTATGGGCCCCCTAGACTCTTATGGGCCCTGGTGCGGCGCACCGGCTGCAGCCCCCTGTCGTGGAGCCTGCCTGGGTGTTCCCATGATAAATACATTGGAAGCTCCGTGAGAACTCTGAAGGCAAGATTCTCGTCTCATATGGGCATAAGTAATCAAACAGGCAAAATACTTCAAATTAAAGAAAATTCAGCGATCAGAGATCACGCAATAAAATGTAAAAGTGATATCTATATAGAAGATTTCGAAATTTTAAATTTACATAAATTCCCGATTGTATATGAACATTGTTTAACCCGATCTAATGCTACGAGTATGTTTGTGTTTTTTATAGAACTAGTTTTCTGAAAAATTTAATATATATATATAAAGTGTTGTTTTTTAATATATATAAAATGTTGCTTTTAAAAGTTAATTGTGCTTAGTATATCGTTTAATAATATATATATATATATATATATATATATATATATATATATATATATATATATATATATATATATATATATATATATTAAATAGTTCAATATAAATATTAAACTCATAATCCTACTTATGAAATTTAAGTAATTTTTTTCAGTCACTAACTAATTTAAATATTTTAAAAAATTGTCTTCACTAACTCTATAATTTAAGAAGGGGAGATTTTTTGAGTATTTGAATAATAATTTCATCTTAGTTTGGTTATGACTTATGTTTTTTAACAAAGTTATTTCTAATCATTCTTTTATAATATCAAAAAACAAAATGGTGAAGTTCAGAAATAAATATAAGCATCGAAATTTTGTGAATGTTTTAAAACCCAAAGAATTACAAATGGTGAAGTTCAGAAAATTTATATTTATATATCTTTCTATAACCTATATTTTAGCAGCGTCATATTTTGAAAGGAGGAAAATTTAGTTTAGAGTTCCTTTTTAAAATTATTATAATTGGCGAATTTCAGAAAATTTATAAAAATTTAACCATGGCTGCTTTTTTTTAGATTTTAAATTTTAATCTTAGTAGCGAAGCGCAAGCTCCCCTTTAGGGGAAATTGGCGAAGCCATTGCCTGGTTTTACTATAAATCTAAACTTGAATTTTAGAAACTATTTAAACTTTAATTTTTCCTATTCAAAGCTAAAACTATATTTGTACCTTTAGAATTGTGCTTTATATATATTTTATAGGCCTAAGAAGTTGACCGTATTATGGTCAAAACGTCACCACTAAATAAATAAAAAATGTCAGCAGCAATTTTTAATGCATTGGGATTTCTGTTAAAGATGAAATCCAAGCTCTCTACAAGTAATCCTCATCACTATATATATATATATATATATATATATATATATATATATATATATATATATATATATATATATATATGATGAAAATTAATGCAATATCGCAAGAAAAGATGAGGAATTAAACCACATTCTCCGGAGACAATTTAATTCAGAACAGTTTCGGTGTAATTCCTCATATATATATATATATATATATATATATATATATATATATATATATATATATATATATATATATATATATATATATATATATATATATATATATATATATTGAAGTTTTGTTCCCCTGGCACATATAATAGTCAACTTTCCGTCACACTTACTCAATCACCGGATTTCCACCAGGTTTTCCACTCACGCCCAAGCACAACCTCCATCCAGGCTCCATTCCTTATTGTGACTTGATCGGAATTCAAGATTCATAAACTGGTGGAATCGTTCGGTCGACACTGTTCAATTTTTTGTAAAGTCGTCATATTTATGATTGTTATTAAAGTGTCACAAATATTTAATTTCTCTCGACTTGTGTGGAAAAGAAGCTCACTTCTCAAAGGCAGTAACCCCCTTCAATTACCAACACTTGCTTGCATGGGAGAAAAGAAGACAAAATCTAGCGTCATCTAAGCCAGAATGTTTTGAAGAAAGTTCATCAGGAAAATGATAAAACTGTGTGGAAGATTCATAGCCCAAGTAATCAAACAGGCAAACTATGTACATCTAACTCGTCACACAAGGTCCCGGGTCCTCTAAATTTCTTTACATGCGAGTAAATGCTGTTTCTCCCTTGCCCTCAACATCTCACTTTGATGGCGAGTTATTTCACACACTTAACTTCATCCTTCGTTTTGTTTCCACTTCATCCCCGCACTTTTGCCTTCTCTATTCTTCTACCAATACATCCTTTCGCGTTTACACCCCGATCCGTCGTTTAGATCTCCCGTAAATGATACCTGCTAATCACTTTTTACGGAGACTCAGCCATTACTTCCTAACATCTATTATTTCACTTTGATACCCACAAATTACACTCCTCAAATCCAACGATGGCGACAGACCCTCACAAAAAGCAGGTCCCTAATTTTATTTGACCTTTTCCCTTCACAATGGTCGGTATCCATTTTGCGTACATGGTCGCTTTTCGTTTAGCCTACACAAAACATATGTACACCCCAAAGGCTCATTAAAATGATTACTCTAATTAATATATGGAAGGTATTATAATTTGCCGGCAAGGGTGTGTAAGGTGTAGTATGGACAATCGTGCTGCAGCTGGCATCTGGTAGATTGGGGGTAGTTTTGGCCTTAATGCCCGCAGGGTGAACTGCTGCTCTCGTTGGTTTTCGCTTTAAATTCAATAACAAAATATTATGATATTATTATACGGGGAAATTAACTTCATTTTAACTTAATTGTCCATTTGCTTCAAGTTTAGCCCTCTCTCTCTCTCTCTCTCGCTCCTACTCTCTATCTCCATATATATATATATATATATATATATATATATATATATATATATATATATATATATATATATATATATACACATAAGATAATATTTGGAAGGCCATCTACCAATAAAGCGGGCAATGAGTATGGAATGGATGGAATTAAATGTATACATGTACGCGCAAATAATAGATATGAATCAATTCAACAGAAGTGATTTACACTCTTAGTGAAAGTCTGTGAGTAAGGTAAACAAATCTTTTGCGTGTGGTTGCGACTCGAGATTCGGACTTAGTTTCTTTTCTTCACTTGTTTACATCAAGACTTGTCCACCCTGGCTGCAGAGGTAAGTCCCCTGCAGTTGTAATTCCCTCTAATAAAAAAAAGGTGAAAACCCATACAATAAAGTTCAATTCGAACTTTTTAAGAACTTATCCTCTGTAAAAATTCGTCCCTGGTGGCTCTAACACCAGCCCCTTCTCGCCACCCTGCTTCTGATCTTACCTCGGTTGGATTACACAATTTTTCGTTCGATTCCATTTACCCATCGAGCGCGTGTATGCACCATTTCCTTTCTATGGAATTTATAGAAGGGGGGAGGGTCTGCGTTGGGCAGGGGCGATTCCAGAACCCCTGACACGAGTCGAAGCCATAAGAGGGAATGCGGCGAAATCCTGAGCGTTTGGAGGAATGCGAAGCATCGTCAGGAGCGCTCCCCGTCCCATTCGAGATTCCTTCATGGGGTCAGAATCCCCCCCCCCACACGACCCCCTCCGTCCTCGTCGGCCTCGAATCAATAAATCCGACCTCCTAAATACTCAAGGGGCTTCTGTGTTCAGCCCCGAGCCCCCCCAAATTGAGTTTAGCCATCTGAAATTCATAGTAGGTATCAATTTATGTGGACCTCGAATGCAATCAGGGAGCAGACGGAGCCGGTCTATACTTGATGGGATCCGCCATCTTGTATATAAAATTAAGATATTCCCGCAGGAAAAAGAAAAAAATACCCAGAAATGACGTTTCTTTCCAACCTCTCACATTTCTCTAACTTTATTAAGTGAAATTAGATCTATAACGACTTATGAAGTGGTATTTAAATAGAGATTCCACAATCCAGTGTATAAAATATTTTGAGGGATGGAAGGTAATGCGTGAACTTTTATCCATGTAAGCATGTAACCTACACGCATACATACCCGTGTTCCTACATGTACATATATGGTTGGCTGTGTTCAAATACTCCTAATCAGTAAACAAGAACTCTGAAGGAATCAGCGCTGATCCACAACACGAACAAATCTAGCACATACAAGAAAACTAGAACACACACTACACAGTCAACTCGTTGAACCATCACTACGTGCTTCAATTTTAAACGACATGACTATGCGAATTTAACATATATGAGCCTCATTATCCTTAATGGATAAGGCTTTGGACTTCCAACCTTGAGCTACCGAGTTCAAAGCCAGCGTGTGCACAGACACAAAACATCAAGGTAAGGAGGGATCGTGACCGTAGGGCCAGTTAGCTCCTTAGACGCCATCACACGAATAGTAAAAGGTAACACCACTGTTACTTTCTTCCCGTCTTACCGCGTTGGAACCTGCCGACTGGGTATCTATCACATATACCCTAAGCTCGACATGGAACGCACTCTCTCCTATTGAGCCACGAAAGGCTCTCCGATCAAAGGGACGTTTGGCGTGTATATATATATATATATATATATATATATATATATATATATATATATATATATATATATATATATATATATATATATATATATATATATATATACAGGGTGTTTAAAAAAAATTGACATCATTTGAGATGTACATAAATATCACAGACACTACATAGTCAAGGCAAATGAAACTAAACAGGCTTAATGTTAAGCAACATAAGATTTATTCCTCCAAATTTGAATGAGAAAATCAAAGGTATGTGGATTCCATGAATGATTCCACAAATGTTCAATATGCGCAGCGCCTGAGACACGGCACACGTCAAGTAGGTAGTCCAGCTCCTCCCAAACACGCTGCAGCATTTCTTTGGTAACAGTCTCCAGTGCGGTAGAGATTCTTCGTTTGAGTTCCTCTAGGTTTGCAGGAAGATGGGGGACATAGACCAGTCCCTTCACATAGCCCCAGATAAAAAAAAATCGCAAGGTGTCAGATCAGGTGAACGTGGCGGCCATTTCAACAGTACATTGTCTTCATCACCAGCACGCCCGATCCATCTCTCTCGCAGTTTGTCATTGAGATAACCATAGGTGGGCGTTATCGCGATAACGATATCGGGTTATCGGTTATCCTATAATTTTCCGCGTTATCGATTCATCAATATCACCGATACATTTGGTTCCAAACTAGTACAGGGGTGACCCGCGCGTCCCTTGGAGGCAGAAATAGGTAGGTCCGAGCTGGGAACCAGCTGTCGGACGGGAGGTCACGAGGTGTTGCTCCTGCGCGCTACCGGTTTTACGCGTTCTTTGATGATTTTTTTCCTATGTTCCCGTGCTTCTTCCGTTCTAATTTTTTGTGCAAGTGTATATGAATGCATGTACTATTCGGTGCTATTCTTTAATATACGTTTATTAACGTTTTGAACACTTACGAAGTTACGCCCCTATTCTAAACTGATCTTATTTTTATTGTAATTTAGTAGTGCAGTGCTTTGCACTTTTATAGTATTGAATTAGTGATGGCATCGCCGAAGACTGTGCCCGCATCAAGCCAAAGAGACTCAGCGGAGTCTATTGACTCTGAGCTCACTTAGGCTGAGCCTCAGTCACCCTGGCCATTCCTTGGCAAGTGAGTGAAGAACAAGAAGATGGTTGGCGAAAGCTACATCTTCCAGTGCTTGTCCTGCCTCCCCAAGATCACTGAGTTTAAGGTGAACAAGGGCACCAAGGCCAACCTGAAAAGCCACTTCAACAGGATTCATTTTGACAGGACAAAACAAGTTGATGAAGCTTGCAAGGCCAACGTTGGGACTGGCGGCCGCAGCAGGAACCGGTCCGGTCAGTCAGACGACGGCGGGTCAACCAGCAAGAAGCAGCGGCAGATGTCCATCGCCGAGACCTTTGGCATCATGGCCCAGGGCAGCGCCGTCCTGTGGTCCACCGTCGACAAGACAATTGTCAGGTTTGTGGTGGACAACATGCTGCCGCTGCAGACTGTGTACAGTCAGAGCTTTAGGGACATAGTCTACAACCTCAACCCTAAGAAAGAGGTATCGTCCAGGAGGACGCTGGGGAGGAGGAACCTCAAAACCTATGAGGAGATGAGAGCCTCGTCAGGTAAGAAACTAAGAAACAGTAAACAAATATTCTTACTATCGTATTATAAAATAACGCTATATATATAGTCAATAATCAATATTGTCTAATAATTTTGGATTTATCGGTTATCACCTTATCGGGCGATAAATTCATCGCGTTATCGATTATCGGTTATCGCCGTTAAGGTCATCGTTATCGATTTATTGGTTATCCTGATCCATTTTTTCGTTATCGCGCCCACCACTGGAGATAAGCCCGCACTGTTGAAAAATGAAGTCTTCTTGTTCATTTGCAATGATCTCATCCATTAGCCAGTTCTGAAGCATTTGCAGATAAACATGGCCGGTCACATTTCCCTCAAAGAAAAACGGGCCATGAAGATGGCTCTTGGAGATGGCGCCGAACACATTCACTTTCGGTGAGTCCCTCACGTGCTCAACTTTGGCATGGGGATTTTCTTCGTCTCAAATGCGAACATTATGATTATTGACTTTACCATTTGTATGAAATGTGGCATCATCACTGAAAACAAGACGTTCCTTGAACTCGTCTTCTTCAAGTTTCTCTTGCATATCAACACAGAATTGTTTGCGCTTTCGCTTGTCATCTGCCGTTATGACCTGCAATAGATGCAGTTCGTAGGGTTTTCATCAGCAATCGTTTCCTCAGGACGTGCGAAACTGTCGTTGGAGGAATCTAGGTTTTCAGCTTCGTTCTTTTTATGGACTTCTTGGTGCTTCGCAAAAGTTTTTGGCGAACCCGCTCGACCGTCTCTTCCGATGTAATTGGTCGTCCAGATCGTTTTGCCCTGCACAGACAGCCTTCCTCTTTAAATTTTTTTGTGCCATGTCAAAATTTGCATTGCCGTTGGTGACTGTTTAGGGAACTCTCTCACAATTGCACGCTGCAAAGTCTTGTTCGACTGTGTTCGAGCATACTCCAACACACAAAGCGCCTTTTCAATTCCAGTGAATGGCATTTCTATACCTGTGAAGGTAAAAACATTAAGCATTAAACATAAAATTCTGACCTGTTTCGACATATGCTGTTAAAATTTGAAGTCATTTTAACGAGAACTGGCAAATTTATTAGATTGCAAAATGATATCAATTTTTTAAACACCCGGTATACTCGTATATGAGAAGAGCTCCTTCCGAGGGCTTTGAGGAAGACTGTGTTAGCCAAAAATAGCCTTTTAACCGCATAATTAATTGCGTTACTGCAATAATTTTTCTTAATATCTCTCTCTCTCTCTCTCTCTCTCTCTCTCTCTCTCTATATATATATATATATATATATATATATATATATATATATATATATAAAATTATTTTAGGCATTTGCTTCCCACTGTTGAGAGAAACCTTATCTTATCTTTCTGAATTTCTGTTGTTCTTGTGCAATTTGTTTCCAATTTTTAGCATATTTTTGAAGATCATATATCCATTTTGTGTTTGGTCTTCTTTGTGATCATCTTTTATCGAGTGGAATCTTGCCATATGGCCTGCCAGCTCCAGTTTGGTTTCTTCTTGTATCCAAGTAACTGATTTTCTCTCATGAAAAGTTATCCCCAATATAATGCGGTCATGGACTCTTTATGTTGTTCTAAGTTTTAATGCAAATTGTCGCAGGATGCCTTTTTAGATCGTGATATACTTCTTTGTTGAAGTAAGCTTTGATCTAAGAGTGCTAATATTGTTGTTTTAAGGAAGAGCCGCTTCAACACGTAAGGATATAAAGAAACGCACAGGAATTATCCCAAAATAAACATATATTTTAAATTTAACAATTAACTATGACAAAAAAAACAGTTCACACATTTATATCCGCTTCCTACGCTAACCGAGACTAACCCGGTGGGCAACTGGGCCTATTACAATATCTTCAATGACAAAAATAAACAAATAGGCTACACGTAAACACACCAATTGCCGATTAGTATTTTTATCGAGACCCTTTTAGATTAGCGTTAAACATTAAATTAAAGTACTCTCTTCTACTAGCAAATATGACAGGGGTTCACGCACAATTGTTTCTACTTCCATTAAATCGTGAAACGTACTAACCTCATACTATCGCAATATGAATATAAATGTTCTTTCTAACTTACAATATTCCAAACATTAAAAAAATAGATTTTTAATATACACTAAATAAAAGGTACACAATAAATATGGATATATATAGGTACATGAATGAGACGGAATTAGGTTCCGAATACTAATTGGATAACCAGGGTTATTAAATGGTTATAATGGGAGATTTAGGAGTAGTGAGCGATTTAGCTCCTTTGAACCTCGAGAGTAAAGAGGGGCGAACTTGGGGGAAGGGGTCTTGGTGACCTTAGTTACTCACGAGTGTAGCTGGAAACCCGAATAGGGCGATGCTGCTTTCTCCAAACTTTGATTTAGCGAGATGCAGGCCTCTTGTCCTCAAGAGGTCACCGGACGAACTTCGAAGGGGAGAGGTGACTTCTCCAAACTTGGATCGAGCGAGCTATCGGGCTTCTTGTCCTCAAGAGGTCACCGGTAACACTTCGAAGGGAGGGGGGGGAGGGCAGATTACTTCTCCAAACTCGGTTTGAGAGAGCTATCGGGCCTCTTGTCCTCAAAAGGTCACCAGAAGAACTTCGGAGGACGGCTTCTCCAATCCTTGATCCGAAGACGGTTGAGAAAGGCTGACGTTGCCTCAAGAGGCTCTTCTCCCTGACCCAAAGATACGAGTGTGATGTCCAGCTCTTCCATGGCTTGCGACCGTCACTACATACTTCTCGGGAGAGAGCGTCGTTGAATTGAACTCCGTTCGGGAAAGCGTCGTCTAACCGAATCTATGGGTAATCCTTGGGAGAGTGCATATATATCTGGATTTCTCCAAAACAGGGAGAGAAAGAGAGAGGGGCCTTCTCGAACCCTCATTATCGACCGGGACAACCGAGCGTGTCCTTACCGGAAAGTGTAAGAGGCCGGGTTCAGCGGTCTGTCGGAACGACCAATGGCTGGAGCCATAAAAGTTGTTCGAGGCAAACCTACAAAATAGATGAGTAATCTCCCGAGCCGGGGGGGAGGGGGAGGAGTAGATTATGATGGCGGAGATGTAGCCTTCAATTTCATCGTCATGCCTCGGTGTGAATTTCTCAGTGACCTAGTGGCAAATCCAAAAAGGGTGAAGTAGGAGGGGGGGGGAGATGAACGGCTCGCTTTCTCTCTCCAAGTAATATCTAAGGAGGTGGGGAAATACTACTATTTTAGTGGATCCCTCTAAAATTTCGTTCTTATTTTGTTTGGTTTTTTTTCTGAAGTGT
The DNA here is from genome assembly GCA_963969495.1 of Ceratothoa steindachneri. NCBI lineage: Eukaryota > Metazoa > Arthropoda > Malacostraca > Isopoda > Cymothoidae > Ceratothoa > Ceratothoa steindachneri. The sequence goes on from OZ018322.1 coordinate 29,818,741, forward strand.
CTGTTGTGTGATCAAGTTATTGTTTATCGTTTTTATATTGCTGGTGTTACTGGGATTAAGGAGATTTTTATGAGGATTTTTCCTGGAACTTATTGGGCTTTTTTTTAATGGATAACTTTCTTATCTCTTTCTGAATACTAATTTTAATCCTACATCTTATCATCCTGATATCAATAGTTTAGGCTTCTCTAAATCAATCTTTGCTGTTGCTTCTTTTTAAAAATAGACTTGCCAATTTTGAGGTCTTGGGCGAGTGTAAAGTAAGCCAGATCTTGTGCCCTTTCATTTCGTTCCCCTATTGATGAATTTCCCATGCATAAGTCATTGCCTCGTTCGACTTCCATGCATAAGTCATTGCCTCGTTCGACTTTGACATTAAAGTCTCCCATGACAAAGTTAAAATTGGCTTTGTTTTTATTTAGGCTTGTTTTGATATCATCATAGAATCTATCTAATTTAGGGGTGGTCAACCTCCGGCGAAGGCCTAGCGTCTGGCCCGCCACCTTGCTCGGCATTAATATTACAATCCGGCCCGCGACCCCCCCCCCAAAAAAAAAAATCTGCCAAACAGTATCTGTCACAGTAGACTTGTAGAGGGAGAGGGGAATGAGTCTTACGTCTGGCAGTAAAAATGAGTAAAAAATGAGACAAAAATGCATTTCCGTCACAGATACGAAAGATTTCATAGAGTCCAAAGTTGTAGAGGGCAATTTTAAACAAAAAATGCTTATGACTTTTCCCGCTGCGATGAATCCTTACTGAGGTATGGGTGCAAGCCTACCATTCTGTGCGTCTACACCGGCAGATACTGTTTGGCAGCCCTGCGCCTCACTCTGAGATCCTCCCAGAAGCCAGTGGCCCAGTGTCCGTTGGACTTTCGCATTGAGATTAGTTATGATTTGTGGTCAGTACACTTTGGAAAATGATTAGAAAACGTTCAAATCCGTTATTATGTTATCATGTCATTATGGTCATTTTCTATTTTTTCAGTTCATCGTGTCTGTTAAGGAGAGGAAAGTGGACCTCGAGCGTCTGGCCTTCAACCCTGAGTAGGAGAAGTACTTCTCCGACCCGCGATGGGTCGCTCGCCTGGCCCTGCTCACGGACATGACTACGCACCTGAACGCCAACATCGTAAAGCTGCAAGGCAAAGATATTCTCGGGACAGACTCGCAAGCGCACATCACCGCCTTCGAGGTTAAGCTACGCTTGTTGGAAGCTCAGTTGGCTATTGGTCGGCTTCATTTTTCTCGCCTTGCTACTTGTGTCCCTGACGACGTAGACCTGGACACTTGCGTTAGTGTCGTCTCCTCTCTGCGGGAAGAATTTGCCTCCCGTTTCGCAGGAGTCAGGCCGCTTGCTGCAGTCTTCAAGCTTTTGACCGTCCTCTTTGACTTCCCCGTGGATGACGCCTCTGCTCCACTGCAGATTGAGCTGGTGGAGATGCAGTGCAATGATGAATTAAATGCGAAGTTCCGCGCATCTTCTCCGCTGTCCTTCTTCCGCGACATTGTCCTCCCTCAAGCAATTTTCCAAAATACATTGCGCATGTTCAACGCATCGTGTCCATGTTTGGCAGCACCTACTGTTACGAACAGCTCTTCTCCAAAATGAAGTACATGAAGTCTCACCTTCACTCCCAACTCTCGCACCACCACCTCAATGACATTCTTCTGTTGTCTACCTCATCCATCGAGCTGGACATTGAAACATTTTTTCATGGCAAGCAGCACCAGCCGCCTAACTCATTTGTATTTTTTTCAATAAAATTCTTGTATAATGTATTCTAGTATATATATATATATATATATATATATATATATATATATATATATATATATATATATATATAGTCACTCGGAGGATTTCGTTTGTCACTCCGGCCCGCGGCCTGCTCCCAAAAGTCTCATCTGGCCCTCACTCTGAAAAGGTTGCCCGCCCCAAATCAAATCCTTCCTTCGTACTAAGAGATGTCGGTGCGTACACTTGACTACTTTGAGGTTGTACCTCTTAGAGACTTAAATTTACGTAAGCTACGCATTCCGATGTGCCGTGAAACTCTATTATTAGTCGCGTCCACACGACTCTATAAGTTAGGTCGGATGCACACCATTTTACTTTTCAATTAGTTTTTTAGCAATAACATGGTAACTATTCAGCCGATTCTAACGAAATTTGAACCCCTTATGTTGTTAGTACGGGAATTATTAAAAGAAAACTAACTATCGGTCTGATTGCCCCACTTATTGAAAGTTCTGAAGGTCGTAATAACGATATATTTGTTAATTGATAATACGACCTCCTAAATTAATGTTTTTTTCAAAATTATTGAAATAAATGAGAGGACGCGACTTAGATCTGTTGACCTTGTTATTTCTTTGAGCTTTCTAGGTATCCAAAATCCAATTCTATGCTGCCTTTGATTCTTTTTCCTTTGTGGTAGAGTAGGTGATGCTCACTTGTTTTCGTGGTAGCTTCTCCGTATGGTCGGGTTTCACACAGACCAATTATATCTCCCGAAGACTCATCTCTTCAGATTTGCCTTCTCTCTCCTCTAAACTTTCTCTACACTCGCTACACAACCTGCGCTCTGGGAGGTCTAACAGCCCTGAAAGGCGCATTATAAATACTTATTATTATTATATTATTTAATACCATTTACTTCATTGAGGAGTTGTGTGAGATGTACCTCCTCAGATAGTGTTCAGCGGTTGTAATTGTTATAGGAAGTCCCATTTTGACTCAAAGCACCTCTGGCTACACAAACACTGCGGTTAGACCTTAGGTTAAATCTGGTGATCAAACCGGAACGCCCCAATTTTCTTTGGGTTTGTTTCATGAGGGGGAGTTTTGGAGTATAAGATACCATCCTGTCCCACTATAGGTTGGTAGCTATAGACCGCCAGAGAAAGTAGTCGACACTGTATTTTTTAAATGACAAATCTCCATTGGAATCATGTTAAATAGTGAAATTTATGTTCGGATGTTGAGTAAAATTGAAAATTGTCATTTATAGACGTACACATCACCCGTATAAATAATCATTTATCCATGTTTGTGTACCTCAAAGATACCACCAGATTACTTGGCACTAATTTATTCTGTTTTACCTTCTTTAAATCAAGTATTCTTCCATATCTTGTAGTCTTTTTCTCCCTACAAAATGTCCTCAAACGGAAATTTGTTCCATTAAAAATTCACTTACGTTAAAAAATTTGTAGATTTAATTTGTTTGCAACCCAAGTTCTTGAAAAACTTGCCAAATGTTTTGTAGACCAATTACATATTAGCTCAAATGGTAAAATACTTTATATTGGCCCCCTTACTAACAAATTGATAAATGAACTACAGTCAGTATTAGTTTAACGATGACCTCAATCTCACTTTCACTTAATTTTCATCAACAATTTAACTTTTAAAACTTTTCTCAGCCATAAAGAAAAACTCTCCAAAATGCTTCGATCTTAATTGGTTTATTAATTCTTGTGTTCTGGTTACCATGACAGCTACGGGGGTAAGACCACCCTTCAACTCGTGTTGAGGATCAGTAAGCATCGTGGTTTCTCTGACTACACCTATATTTTCATCAATAAGAAACCATTCCATGTCTTCTTGTAACACACACATATGAGAAAATGAATTACGAGTATCTATTTTGGATTCGTGTATCGGTGGTTGTGACCTGGATATTTTGGAATCTCTCTCTATTTCAAAATTCACCCCTAAACTTAACAACCATCACTGTTCAACTCCCTTATTAATTATTTAAAATTTATCCAACTAATTTATTCCTAAACAACTACCACACATGTCACTAATAGTTATTTAAGTTTATTTTTTGCCCACACTACCACAGTCTGCTCCGGAAAACCATTCAAGTTGCTCATGCTCATTAATTTATTTATTATTAGTTTTTTAATATATATATATATATATATATATATATATATATATATATATATATATATATATATATATATATATATATATACAGTGGTCCCTCGTTTATCGCGGTAGATTGGTTCCGAGACCGGCCGCGATAACTGAATTTCCGCGAAGTAGGGACACCATATTTACAGTATTTATTTAACGTGTATTTGGACTTTTAAAACCCTTCCTGTACTGTTAACAACCCACCCATTACAGTACAGTACTCTATTAATAACAATGGCAACTGTTAAGCAATAACACTTAAGATTAAAAAAAAAGATTGTTATTGTACTCACCACGAAAGAAGTTGAATGATGATGGTGATGAATTTGCTGCGCAGTAGAAATGATGATGATGAAGCTGATGATGATTTTTACTGTGCAGCCGATGATTGTATTTTACGTATCTTCCACTTCTTCCGAAGGTGCAACCGTAGTAGTAGCAGCAGGAACTGACTCTTTTTTGCGAGGCTGCAAAAACATTGTGATAGGAAGTTTCTTTTTCCGTTCAAAGAGCATCTTTTAGGGATTCATGACTTCGTCGACCTTGTTTCAAAATTGGACAAAACGAACCATATCGTCGTCCCATTCTTGTGACCCCTCTTTCAATTCTTTAGCCAGGTTGCAGAGCTTGGCCAGCCGCTCCAAAGTCAAGCCAGTTTGGTCGACAACTTCTTCCGTTTCTTGCTGCGTTTCTTCTTCTTCGCTGGCCAACTTCGTCAAGTCTTCGAGGTCTTCTTCGGTTAGCGGCTGGGAGTGGCAGTCTAATAACTCATCGATGTCTCCCGTGGTCATGTCTGCAAAGCCGTCACCTCAAATGATCGCAGCAGACTGCAAAGCTTTCTGCACTGCGGAGTGTTGGATTTCGCAGGTGTAAATCCCTTGTCGTAATTAACCTTGGGCCACAAATTCTTCCAGCTCGCGTTAATGGCGGCAGGCTTCATTTCTTGCAATGCCTTCTGGATATTTTGGAGGCACGTAGCAATTGTGTACTGCCGCCAGTATGCTTTCAAGTTAAATATTTGGCTTCGTCTTTTTGGGCAGCATCCACAGGAGCAACCAGGTTCGCCTGGACATTCCTCGTGAATAGGGCCTTGAACGCCCTGATAACACCCTGGTCCATTGGTTGAAGAAGTGACGTAGTGTTGGGCTGCAGGAACTCAATCTGAATGCCCTCATGAGACAGATCAGTAGCGTGGCCACCAGCGTTATCCATAAGGAGAAGAATTTCGAATGGCAAGCAAACCACTGGTGGAACCAGTCGAAGGTCAGCATTTTCGTTATCCACGCCTTTGGATTGTGCATCCAATGTACGGGTAGCAGATTTTTTTTTTGTTTTTTAAAGCCCTTGTAAATAAGTCCTCGCTTTAACAAAAATCCCGCAGCATTGCCACACATCACGAGGGTCACACGATCCTTGTATGGTTTAAAGCCAGAGGCTTTTGCTTCCTCTTTGAACAAGAAAGTTCGCGACGGCATTCTTTTCCAAAACAAGCCCGTCTCGTCCATATTAAAAACTTGTTCGGGCTTCTATCCACCTTCGGAGATAATCTTCTTGAAAGTTTCATTCACGTATTTTAAAAATCCGCGAAGTCGTGAATCCGCGAGGGATCATTGTATATATAAATATATATATATATATATATATATATATATATATATATATATATATATATATATATATATATATATATATATATATATATATATATATATATATATATATATATATATATATATATATATATATATATATATATATATATATATATATATATATATATATATATATATATATATATATATATATATATATATATATATATATATATATATATATATATATATATATATATATATATATATATATATATATATATATATATATATATATATATATATATATATATATATATATATATATATATATATATATATATATATATATATATATATATATATATATATATATATATATATATATATATATATATATATATATATATATATATATATATATATATATATATATATATATATATATATATATATATATATATATATATATATATATATATATATATATATATATATATATATATATATATATATATATATATATATATATATATATATATATATATATATATATATATATATATATATATATATATATATATTAAGAGAGTAGAGGGGTTGCGCGTTGCCAGGCGTAGACATATTTTTAGGATAAATAAGCAGGCTAAATTTAGGAAGTTCATTATTATATATTAACTTCTTGGTACCGACGTTTCGGGTAGGAACCCATTCTCAAGGATATGAGATTATAAATATGTACAAACATAAGAATTTTTTAGATAAGTTATCAGATATTTATAAATTAATTATATGGGAAATGGGACGCAGCAGAGGTGGTAACATTCAAATTATAAAAATGCAGGGGTTTGACTATTAGGGAATGGGAAATATGCCTTTGTTTTTAAAATAAAACTGAGATGAATTAGTTTTGGGTATCTTCGTTGTAAAAAAGGGAGATAATAGAAATATTTGAAAAATAGGAGGGGGGGAGTGGAATTGGCGTGCGTAATTCGTGGGTAATTATAGTTGCAGTAAAAGTGGAAATGAGCTTGTGTGGAGTTTAAAGTGGGGTTTGTAAATCTAATATAAAGAGATTCGAGTGTACGTAGTTGGTTTTCGGTGTTTGCTGTATTTTTAATGGAAAAATTATTTAAGTTGGGTTTATAGTGTGATAGGGGAGAACTCGGGAGTAGTGAGTGGGGCTCCAGTTCTGTTGCTGATGCCTAAATGTGCGCATATATATATATATATATATATATATATATATATATATATATATATATATATATATATATATATATATATATATATATATATATATATATATATAATGAAGTCTGTTAGTGTGTGTGTGTGTGTCCATTTATAGGAATCGAAAAATCATGTTCCAACCCTCCCCTCTCTCCCACTCTCTCGGCCCCTCCCCCTCTCTCCATCCCTCCACCCCTCTCCCATTTCTCTTTCTCCTCTCTCCATTTCCCCTACCTCCCTCCACTCCTATCCCCTTCCTTCTCTCCCCTCTCCTCTTCCTCCCCCCTTCTCTCCCTCCCCCTCTCTCTACCTCCACTCTCCCTCCTTCCCCCTCTCTCCCCTCCCATTCCCTATATCTCCCCCTCCCTTTCACTCCCCTATCCCCCCCTTCTTCCCCCCTTACAAAATGATATCCAAAACAGGAAGAACAAAAAAATCTCTCCACCCTCTATTCCCTTCCCCTATCCCCCTCCCCCCCTCCTCCCCGCCCTCTACAAAAGGATTTCCAGATCAAGAAAAACAGAAATCCAAAAATCCCGTTCTTAAAATATAAAATTATAGAAGAAAAAGATAAGACGCTCGATCTGTTTCTGTGGCCAAAACGTTGTTCGCTCATAACTAACGGTGAGCGTAAACTGCCGCCGCGCGACGTGAAACGTTTACTCATTTTAAGTATATTATATGATAGGGAGAGTTTGTACCTCTCTTGAATTTGTTTTTAACCTATAAATATAAATAATCAGCAAGTAAAGATATTTTTGTACTACAATATAAGAATTTCAAACAACGGTCATTTGTATTTATTTGCGACAGGACCTTTTTCTCTCCCAGGCCTAAAAAAAAATATCATCGACAAGAATTTTGCCAAGAAATATTATTTGGCTTAGGTGTGTCGATGATATTTTTTTGTACGGCGCCCAATGATTGTAATGTCGAGGCTTTTCTAAACGAATTAAATAACTTAGTACCTTCCATAAAGTTCACTTATAAAGTTGAAGTCGAGAGTAGGCTACCTTTTTTGGACTGTCATGTTCATCGTACTGAGCAAGGTTTTAAATTTTCTGTTCATAGAAAATCTACCTATTTTCCTCTGTACATTCCTATTTACTCGAACCATCCTATTAATGTAAAAAAAAATCTGTATTTATTTCCATGTTTGTACGCGCACTACGAGTTTGTAGCCCCGAATTTGTGGACCGGGAATTTGAGTTTATTTATAAAATTGGTAGGGATCTGAAGTACCCTTTATATATTTTAGGTAGTGACTTGGCGTCAGTCCCCAAATATTTTTTATAATAATGACACAAAGACTTTCCTTAGGAAAAATATTTTGAGTCTTCCCTATAATGATAATTTTAGACATATTCCCAAGCTGTTTCCTCTTTTAATGTCCATGTCGTTTTTACTTCTAATTTAGTTTTAAAGAATTTTTTGATTAAAAATTCGCCTTCTAATAAACTTTCTTGCATTTATGAAATTCCATTTACTTCCTGCAATTAATTTTATGTTGGTTAAACTAGTAAAGGAGTATCTGTCGGGATCACTCAGCACAAATATAGTTGCCGAACAGGGCAGACTTCTAATGCCTTATTTGTATAGGGTGGTCCATAAGTAACAGGACACCCCACGCAAAACTTTTGTATAATATGTTATTAACGGAAAACAAATGTCATTTTTTCATTAATTGTTGTTTTAATTAATTATTAATATTTTATTAAGGGAAAACAAATGTAATAGTCAGTGTTATGATATACGTACTTACCTCAATGGTCTAGTGGATCATTCTGGCAATGGTCCTCAAGAACGGAATCTTATTGAATCCGCCATTATTAAATCTACGCAGCACCCTAATTTTAATTTTAGTGATGGGCTTTTTAAACTTGATAATTTTCTAATTGAAGAAATATGTAAACAGTATAAAAATGCTTTTTAAGGTTTTATATAAGTTTGTATTAAAATGACTTTATTCAGTTAGACTGTATTACTCGTCATTCATTTGTTTTGCGGATAACGCGTCGTTAGTCTTTTATTTATGACGTCACATGTTTTTGTTTTTATATATGCCCGCTCCATTTTTCCTTATCATCATTTACCTTTGTACTTGCCCCTGAAAATGTTTTAATAACTAAAGCGCTTGGGCTGTCGTTGTTTTCTTTCATTGGGATATATATATATATATATATATATATATATATATATATATATATATATATATATATATATATATATATATGCTAATTCCCTCTCCTTTTTGGTTCCGCCCCGCCAGTTACTCGTCCTTTTATAAGCAGTTAGAGTTCTGATGATGCTTAATTATGTCCAATTAGTTTTAGAGATTAAGACGAAGGCGTCGTGGTTCTTTTCCCAGGTGAATTGATTTTCCATACATACTAGGTACCTGAAAAAATGATATGTATGAAAGATAGAATCTCAAACTCCTTTACACGCTGATAATGTTTCTTAGAGTAATTTTCAAAATATTTCCAATATCTCGACTGATTTTCTTTTACAACTGGGCCCCTGTGCATTGTAGACTCCACCTTGGCTTGCCTTCACGCCCTGAGAAGGAGGACTTTGAACTTATGCTTGGCCAGGAGGCAACATTTATCACCTCCAGGAACCCATTAGCATAACAAATGCAGGAATTCTTTCCTAAGAGTTTAAAGCCCGCCAATATCAGTTATCAGAAATATTGTATAAATTAATTGGAAGTATGAATGAAATTACACGATAATGTATTTAGGATTTATGGAAGTATCCGCCATTCAAAAGGTCGTCGTAAATAAAAAAAACAACACCCTATTTGCTTCTCTTTTCAACCAATCACAACAAAGCGGAGCTCTTTTCTTTTTCTTTTTTTGCTTTGCCGCCATAGAGACAAAGGTGAATTCACGCCTTTATTTTGCCCCTCCTTTTTGTGTCCGGGTGAGGGAGGGGCAAATTCGTATTTATCCATAATTAAGGACAGAATTCAACTCCATCGACACAAAGAGATTGGGAGGGGAGGGGGGACATTTTGAATATCGTGTTGCATTTGTTTTCCGCTTCGTCCTTGTGACAAATACAGTCAGGCTGCGGTTTTTTTTTGTTCAGCCATTTCAAGTAACCATTGACAGTTGCAATAACCCAATATCTCCTTGATTGGGACGGGACGTCAAGTTAAGTTAGGTTAGGTTAGGACATCTAACCTAACATAACCCAAAGCTTTGGGGGATGAAATGCCATAGCCAACACTTTGGGGAGGAAGGATGTTAAAATGGCGACATTAGGGGCGGGGGTGTAAAGTAATCCATCTAATCTAACCCATTCTTTCATCAATAAAATTAATATTTCTTACATTGGGTTAGCTATTCATGGCATGATTCATATAAATAACAATTATATTCTTAAACATATTTATTATGGCGCTTTCAAAGCTTTGGGAGCTCAAATAATAATTATTCTATATGTGAGTAATCTTATACGATTAAAAGTTCTATGCTATCGCTTTGTTTAAATCTTTTGTTAATAAATTTGAAGCCGTTACTTCTAGTGCCATTCAGTCATCTAACTCAAATAAGAAATGGTACTTTAAATTAGTGAAGCCTTTAGTATTTTAGCGACTTCAAGATTAATTCGGCCCCGCAAATGGTGATTTGCCATTGAAATCAAATTACGAGATCTGAGTCTCATGGCAGAGGATTTCTTGTTCGAGGATCGATTTCGTTACTCAACGTTTAACGCGGACTCACTCGACTCTCTCCCCCACAAACACATACACAGAACGCTGTAGGGTGGAAACTGTTGAAGAGCGGGGATAATGTTTAATAGGTCTAAATTTAGTTGATCACTTTCACTAAGAAAAGACAAAGTGCCAAAAAAATGGGGTGTCGGTGGTAGCTGCTCCGAGTTTTGGTCGTAGGCGAAAACGGAGACCAGATTCGTAATCGACGCCTCAAAATATTTAGTAGATTTTGGTTTTCAGATCCCTTAGCTCAAAAGCAAGCTTTATATTCGTTCACAAACTTTCATTTCACTTTCTGTAAAATGGCAGATTCAGGGGACACTACCCTCACTAGACCCTGAGCGTCAAAAATCTTGCAGGAAAAAAGAGGTGCACCCAAATCACTTTTAGACGCCCAAAAAGTAAAAACGCACCTGATTTAGTCCGATTTGGTGGACGTCGCAATGTTCTAACTCAATTCTAAGTCTTTGAAAAAGCCGTCCCAAGTTGGCTGTCAAAATGGTCAAAACTGTCATTGGCCTTGTTCACGGCAGAGAAAGGCCAAAACCCGGCCTACAATGAGGATTTGGGCCATTATAGAATAATATCATATGTCAAGTTCGATAACTTTGCCCATTTCCCCAGGCTTCAAAATGACCAAAAGTTAAGAGACAGAACACACTCACTTTTTAGTGTAGTCTACACTAGGTTAGGGGCTAAGTTCAGCTGTAGACCGCCCACTAAATAGTGAATGTGTTGGTAGACCACACACTAAATAGTGAATATTTTGGTAGCACGCACACTAAATAATGAATGTGTTGGTAGACCACACACTAAATAATGAATGTGTTGGTAGACCGCTCACTAAATAGTGAATGTGTTGGTAGACCACACACTAAATAGTGAATGTAATGGTAGACCGCACACTAAATAGTGAATGAAATGGTAGACCGCACACTAAAGGAGGGAACAATGCTTTGGCGATTAAATATCCTCCCTCCTACAGATGTTAAATTAACTCGAACATCTTCCTTCCTTTCCAGCAACCCTTAGGTGGAGTGGATGTTCAATAGCGAAAAACCGGGGGTAATCCTCAACGCGTTCTTAAGGTTAAGATATATTTTGACAAATGAGGAGACCAAAATTGATGTCACTTCTCCTAACTTTACCACTTCCTTTACGATTAAATGGTGGAGTTTCCCTCGTTCTCGTTTTTCTCGCATCGTAACAACGAATATTTTGATGCAAATAAAAAAAAATAAAGCGAAAACCAAGATTGTAGTTAATTTTCTCTTTTTAAGTCACCCCAAAACGAAACCCTTGGTGTTTACATTAACCCCGCCGCCAATGGTGTTCCCCGACGTTCTAGGAGAAAAGTGGACTGTCGAGGATTTATTTTCCTCCAGATCCTGTAATGCCATAATTAAAATGGCGATAACTGTGCGGTCTCGTTTTTAATTAACCGTTTTTGTGATGCCATCACGTCTCCATTATTTTCAAGTGATCGTTTCTTCTCAATCAAGGAAATCACCATCTGTTTGAACGACCGGTGCGTGGAGATGTGAACGTCGCTTTGTGTCGTTTCTGCCTAGGGATGTTACGTACATAGAAACCTGACTTGGCCTTTGGCCTCTTCGAAGCCGTTGAAGGGGGACGCCATCTTATCATTGGTTAATTTCATTTGACGTTCATGCATACACACATACATATTTGGGAATGACGCTCTTGGGAGCGCAAACTGACTCGTGTGTATCCTTTTAAGATTTCGAGTTTGCTCCAGTCTCGTCTGGATCCTGAGGTCCACCCGAATGAAGTGCTATTTTTCGAACAATTTTTCTTCTACATCCAAGTGTGGAAGACATTATTTATTTGTCTGGTTTCTCCCGCAACCAAACCAAGCAAGAAAAATCACGCACACTATTAAGGGCAGAAGCGAGTGGCACTAAACCAAAGGGGTAATGGAATAATAGAATGAACAAGTGAATCGATCAGACAGAGTCGGGGTTAGAATATCGCATCCATTGAGGCCCAAGCTCTAGAGGGTGGGAGGGGGGGTAAGAAATAAACAACTTGGGTAATAAATTTATTTTATTTAAAGAACGCTTAACGCCTTCTTTCTCCCTTTGTTGGGTCTATACAAGGATGAAAAATTTAGTCTGAGATTTGAAAGAGATGCAAAGGATGACTCGATAGAAAGCGCCAGTTTATTGCGGGGCATTGGGGTCAGTAGGGCGTGTCGTTCATCCGTGTTTCAGTTGGAGCAGGGGCATTACCCCTGTTATACTATCCACCCCTTTTCGGAGGTCAGGTCATGAAAGGTCACAAGGAGGAGTGATCTCCCTTCCCTTTGGTTACATCGGAGGGCCACAAGAAAGTGGATGCGCGCGGGGCTGTGCTGGAAGGAGAAAGAACCAACAAGGATTGGTACTGATGGATGATGTAAGAAGCCAACTTAGAGTCAGAGAAGTGGTGAAAATGTGGGAGAGAAATTTCGGGAGTGATAAAGGATATAAGTGAAGTGTTTGGTGTGAGTATTTTGACATAGTACCTGCATGTCGAAGGAATGGATACAAATATATCATTGGCAAAGGTCGGTAAAGACTGTGTGTTATGGCAGAATAAAAGTGAGTAGGCCTAAGGTGTGTGAGAAAGAGGTAAGTCACCTGAAAAGGCAAGGGAGAATCATGTTTGGTAAGCGTATTTTGATCCCTTTAGTGAGAGAGCGTGATGTGGCCGTGATCAACGAGGTCTCCGAGTGTGAGATATATTAGCCGATCCGGGGCTCGGGCCCCGGACCCCGTTGTGGCAATGAAGATTACCGATACAGGTTCAGTGTGCAATCTGGGGACAGGTTTGAATGATGACGAAGTGGCCGGGACATGGGGGATCGGACTCCCTGGTGAGGAGAGGCGAAAGAAATGGAATAGAAAAACCCCTAATCACGTAAGGCAAGGACCAGTACAGCCAAGTCCATCAGCCAGATGGGCATTCGAAGACGAGGGACGATGGTGAGGACAGAGGGGCAGCTGAGAAAACTGGCGAAGATTTGGGTAAGGCTCAGACGACCTTTGATGGATGCTGTTGGGTTTTATTCTTGGTGAGATTGCGTTATGCGGTGTTATAGTCGCCTATGGTCCTCGCCGTCCACCACCCTTGAGGTGGATCATCGCTTGACTCTTCTCCTTAGAGGGGCCATGACCAACTCCTCTCGTTCAGATATGACTAACAACGAGAACTCAGTCGAGTCTCCACGTCATTGTATATACGAAGGGGAGGAAGCTCGCAGGATTCAAAAGTACTACTTTGAATCCCTTACTGAACCGAGTTCCCATCTTTAAGCCCCGGCCCCTTCCCAAGAGGGTGTAAAATGTAAGGACCCATCTGCCACCATGATGAACGTAGACAATAATTCCAATATTCGACCAAGAAAAAGACGTCCTCCCTGCCCCTTTCCCATCTGTCGACGACTTCGTATTTGCCACGGCCTGTATTCGATGTACAAGTTGGCCTAAAAGTCGCGCTACCATTTAACAAGTGACTATTGTTTTCTACCAAATGAGATTGTTACTTAAAATAAATTCTATGGTAAAGCGACTTGGCGGCCACCTTTTAAATATGTCCCACTAGAAAGGTAAAGCAGGTGTCAATGGAGTTTATTATTTTCGTTAAAAAAAGGCATCCTTGAATGATGATTCTTTCACTGTTCAGATGGTGAGTTTTACCAAGGGATTATTTATATGGAAGTGCGTTTTAGGTCTCCCCAACAGAAGGCATAAACATTTTCCGAAGCGAGGAAAATCCTATTCTGATGCGAACCACAGCTTGTGTGGCCTGCCCTGTGAGCTGAATTATGGAGAGTAAACAACAGTTAGCAATTGATTCTGGGTAAAATGGAAACAATAAATTCACATTTAATTATATTTAAAGAACCGCTAAAAATGCATGTTTCTTGTACATAAAAAAGGGTTAAAGGATTCGAGCCATAATTTTGCTTTGTAATTTTTCTCTCGCAAAGTAACGCTTCAACGTGCTTTTAACAGTCATTCCATTAATCGTTGGGGCCGAATGGACTTTCTACGTTAAACATTCTCCATTCCTCTAATCTGGAGACGAATGCCGCCAAACCTGCCGCCAAGCTAAAATACACAGGCAGATGCAGATGTATATGGTTCAGGTCTGTATAAGCTACGTAGTTGTTGTTTTTTTGCCGTTTAAAAAGAAATGTAATCGTGCACTTTATAAATTTCTATTCCACTTGACAATTAGAAAAAATCTTTTTTTGCGACTTTGTACGGCTTTTTGCCAGTTAATACGGAGTTGACGATTGTATTTCATGGGAGTGCTAATAATTTAGATTAGCCCATATTTATGAACTCTGAAGATTCTTGCAAACACAACACAACCCGATACAAAATGAAAATTTATGACACGGGTTTATCTTAGCGTGGTTGAATGACTACCGGCTGCATTCGATTGTATTTCGTAGAAGCAAAACACAAACATTAGTCTTCTGCTAAAAGTTCACTTTCTTTTGGATGAGTAGTTTATAGCTTGCATGAACCGGTTCCAAGTCGCCATCAAGTTCACCCCCGCTGGGGAGGGGGGGAGGGGGGCTGTTACACTTAGTACCCGGAGGAGCTGCACCTCCTCCCGGCCTGAGCGCAAATTAGGGAAGCCCCGACTCAGTACTACTTTACCATTTTATTAAAATTATTATTATGTTATTATTATTAGCATTATTATTATCATCACTAACTCTATAATTTAAGAAGGGGATTCTTTTGAGTATTTGAATAATAATTTCATCTTAGTTTGGTTATGAATTAGGGGTTTTTATTTTCAAAGTTATTTCTAATAATTCTTTTATAATATCAAAAAACAAAATGGTGAAGTTCAGAAATAAATATAAGTATCGAAATTTTGTGAATTTTTAAAACCCAAAGAATTACAAATGGTGAAGTTCAGAAAATTTATATTTATATATCTTTCTATAACCTATATTTTAGCAACGTGATATTTTGAAAGGGGGGAAATTTAGTTTAGAGTTCCTTTTTAAAATTATTATAATTGGCGAAGTTCAGAAAATTTATAAAAATTTAACCATGGCTGCTTTTTTTAGATTTTAAATTTTAATCTTAGTAGCGAAGCGCAAGCTCCCCCAGTGGCGAAGCCATTGCCTGGTTATTCTTATTATTATTTACTATTATTATTTAGTATGATTTTTATGATTTATTATTTGTATTTATTATGATATATTATTATGTATTATAATTATTTATTATGATTAGTATCAATTAGTAGTAGTAGAGGTATGTTATTATCATTATGTATTAGTAGTAGTATTTATTATGATATATTATTACTGATCATTATTTAGAATTATTATTTATTTATTATTAGTAGTGTAAATTATTATTATTTAATATTATTTATTATAAATATTATTCATTATTATTATCATTACGGCTATCATCTTCCTCCGCGTGGGCTCCAGGGACGGACGAGTCCGCTGCTGCTTCGGCAAGCGAGCAAAGCAAGATCGGCACGTCCAGCCTTGAGGCACCCTTGGGTGGGGGGGTCCCAGACCAAGACCAAAGTCACGAGTGCGCTGAGCGGAACCTCAATTACGCCAGAGTCCCTTATTGAGAGATTACCTGGCGCTTCGAGCCCGCTGGCTTCAAATACTTTCTTCTTCTTCGCTCCACTGATAGCAGCATGTTGGCCTAAGGCAACATGATCCATCAAAGGAGAGCACTAGCTAGCGTGATTGGTAGAGAGCCGAGGGTGCCCCGTTTCTCGGACGGGAGCCTTATGGCGTATGCGTCAAATCCCTCCGAGGTGGCCATGATTAGTGCCCTTCGGACACTTGATGGCACGCCGGTGAGTGTGACGCCGCACTTTACCATGAATTTCGTGAAAGGAGTAGTTTATGCGAGGGAACTCGTTGACTATTCCATAGCTGATATCACCTTGGAACTGTCCGACCATGGAGCGGTCAAAGTCGAACATGTAATGAGAAAACAGGAAGGGGCCTCGAGATACGCCCCTACACTCTTCGCCACGTTCGACTGCGACAAGCTCCTTGAGTCGGTGCGTGCCGGTTGGTATCGCTAGTGCGTGAAGGCGTTCGTGCCACTGTCTCAGAAGTGCTACTACTGCCACCTCTTCGGCCATACGAATCGCTCTTGTAGACGTGCAAAGTCGGGTTATCCGAAGCATGTGCAAGTAACTCCAAGGTCGCACACGATAAGTCCAAATAGTGTATGGCCAAGTGTGTCAGATGGTTGAAATACACCGCCCGGTACGGAAGATAACGCATCGTGCCCGGTTCAAAGACCTGATTGTGATTTATTAGCGACTCACAAAGCGCCGTAAGTGCTCTCGGGCTATTGGAAACTCCGCGCCCGCTGGTTCGCGATATCTCTGACGCCACGGTTTTGGCAAGCCGGGCGGATGTCGATATTATCTTCTGCTGGGTTCCTGAACATGAGAGAATTGCGGGAAATTAGCGCGCCAATGAGGGCGCCAAAGAGTCCGCGAGGATTGGGCGACCAGACCAGCGTTTTGTTCTTCCTCACACTGATTACATGGCAGGAATCAAGTCAGCCCTCTGAGCTGCTTGACAAAGAAGATGGGATACGGTCGAGGGGAACTTAAAGTTGCATGTCATTCCGCTGTGACTGTTCCCATGGACATACCCCGCAATGACACGGCTGCTTGAGGTCGCTTTCAGTTGTCTTAGAATTGGACACAATCGCGGGACGCACCACCATTTGATGGACCACTCGCCTGCGCCTTATTGTGACGACTGCGTTGTCCCCCAGACTGTTCGGCACATTCTTGTTGAATGTCCCAGTCTGGGTGATCTTCGTGCACGTTACCTGTTCCGGTATCGGGAAGAGTGTGGTCCCTACCTCTTCTCCTTTGTACTCGGGACGGATTCGTGCACACAGACTAGCGGAATATCTGACTTTTGGAGGAGGTTGGCTTCCTCCATTTTATTTCACTTTCTCTGTTTGGGGTCGCATGTTACTGCGCCGGGGCTCCGACACTACAGCGTGCATCCTTCTTCTTCTTGCTTTTTTTGCTTCTTTTGTATTTTTTGCGTTTGTTTTTGTTTTGTATTTTGATTTATTTTGTTTTGTTTTAATCTAACCTACTATCGAGCTGTAACGTGATTATAGCGACTTTTGCCCTAGTAGGCAGTCTCCAGATGGGGTTTTTATAAAAACAAAAACAAAATCATTCTGTTCCATTTTCCATGTAAATCCTGTCGTTCGAAAAACTCGTGCGAACATTTTTTTTTACACTCATTACTTCTGATTGTTAGTTTTTTTTAATGTTTAGACGGACGATAAATCAAGTTGCAATTTCTTTTGTTTTTCCCCTTTGGATTTCCTTGCATTTTAGATAAGGGCAGAGGGAAAGTTATATAGAAAAGAAAGTAGGCTACATAATTTAAGGCAAATATGAAATAGATTGCTCTTATAAGGGGAAATAAACCTAACGAGAGAGGAAGCCATACAGATGCCTATATTTTGGGGAGTAATTATTATTAGAGTGATGCAAGACAAAGTTCTTCTCTCAGTAATGCACAAGAAAATGTCTCGAGAAAAGTTTCGCGAGTTTGAAAGGGAAATATGTAGCATAATATATAAACATTAAGTATTCATTAAATATATGAGGTAAAAAAGAAGGAAATTCTGTCCATATTAGGTTAAGGATAGGCATATAAGATAGGGCGAAAGAGTGTCAGGCCTTTCCTACGTTAAGCAGAGTTTTAAAGTTAATCGAAATGCCACAGGAACGGCGATGAATCTCGGGCAATGCGGGGAATCACGTCTCAGAAAAAAACACACCAGCATAATTTGGAATCAGCCGGGGACGACAGATAGCGGAGGCTGGGGTGGTGCTGAATTTTCATTTTCATATCACATCAAACTGCAGGGCATTTGTGCTCTCACATAAATTTGTTTCACACTTAATAACATAACTTCATAATTTTAGAGATAACAAGATCCATCTTTTTTCGCTATTTATATTGTTCATCGACCCCCTTTTTAGTCGCGCGCGACTCTATAACTCACTATGTAGGTCGGTCGGTCCGTTTTTTTTTGTTTCGGTAATAACATCATAACTATAAGACCGGTTCTAGCGAAATTTGAAACTCTTATGTTGTTTTCCATTCTTTTACGAATGCTATAACTGTCTAGGTCCTCCCAAGGTTAGCCCATAAATTATTTGGGGGGTCCATACATCATAACTATTGGGCCGATTCTAACGAAATTTGAAACCCTTTTGTTGTTTTACATTCTCTTTCGAATGATATAATTGCCAAAGTACTCCCAAGGTTAGCCGGAGAATTATTTAGCAATAACTTCATAACTATTCGGCCGATTCTAATGAAATTCGAAACCCTTGTGTTGTTTTACATTCTCTTTGAATGATATAATTGCCAAGGTCCTCCCCAGGTTAGTCCGTGAATTATTGAAAGTTTTGAAGGTCGTAAGATCATAAATCAGAATATGTGAAAACACGCAACTTTAGTTAGCAGACCTTGTTCTATTTGTTTTAACTATTCTTATTCTTTCTATCCCTTGAATAGCATCAAATGAGTGTGATGAACACCCTCAAACACACCTAGAATCTGAAGAAGGGATGTAAGGAGTAGCATAATGTCGACCCTGATCACGAGGCCAGTTTCTCCATCTTTCTGGCGGCCAAGTACGCCTTATTCCCACCCCTTATTCTCGACAAGGAGCTTAACATGTGATTGAGCGCAGATTCCTTTTATCGCCCATCTCATCGAGTACTACCTCCCTTCTCTTAATCTCACGCCTCTTTCTTCCCTTGATTAATTTTCTGCTTTTAACTACCTGTGGCATTCAGTACCATTTTCACGACTACATTTTTACCATCTCTCTCTTTTCTTAAAATAAGACCGAAACCGGAGACTATTTATAAGATTACCTAACTATAGGTAATGAAGAAGCTCATCTTACATCACTCTTCCGCTTCTTGATTCTCCACACGACCGATCTGTACCAGGATTTTATTAGAAAAGATAAACCTTGTAAGCAAAGCTGGCGAATTGGTTCAACATTCGAACGAATCGCTCTCGAAATGTCTGTAGGCCAGCACCAGCACAGTGTTACGAAGGGTACAATGTTCGTCAAATGAGGACTTGTGAATTCTTGTAACTCCTGTATTTCGGGTGAACTCCTAAACGGGAAGCTAATACTAACCAATGAAACGAAGACATAATATGAATAATGAGGCGTTAATAAATAAATAGTTTTTGAACTCAGAGCCTTTATATTTTTGAGGAAAGTCAGATGTGATGTAGCTAAAAATGGGGTGGCTATCTGGTTACTATTGACCAATCAGCGGAGGAAAATTTATTTTGTAAGGAGGGAACATTTGGAAAGACAATGGCATCATTCTAAACTCGAATTATCTCGTGGGTTGGCGGATAAGCTGTAAATGTGCTGAGTAGCCGAGATCTTTAGTAATTGTTTAAAAAGTTCGATTGAAATTGCAACGCGTTGTCTGATATTATTAGGGCAGGCAGTCCAAAACGGGCGGCGTAGTTGTTCAAAAAGGCTTAACGACACACTGTGTCGCGATGTACTTCATGGAAAAAGCGTATATCCTCTTAGTGAAGTATATGTACTTTTCATTAGGGGTGGGGAATGGTCCCAGGATATCAATGTGTAGACATTGTTGAAATGTGAATCAGGCATAGATAAGCGTGTGTCTGGTGATTGTTATGCTTCTGTACTTTATATTTTTGACAAATGAGAAAATTTCACGCAATTCCGTATGTCGTTTTTTTTTATATGGCTCCATACAAATCTATCTGATATTAATTTTAGTGTGGGACGTATTCCCAGATGGATCAAATCTTGATAGTAATCAAATGCAAGCTTTCGGAAAATAGAAGTAAGGTAAGGTCGTATGAAACCTTTGGAGTGTTCGCAAATGATTGAGAATTTAGAGGGGGTAAGGCGATCTTATGAAATTGGAGAGAAATACAAGAGCTTGCCTGTAACTACAGTAGCTAATGATCGATTACTTGAGAATTAGTATGGTCTCATAGTCGATCATTGAGTATGGAGATACTGTTGAGGTAATTGACTCTCACAAAGGGGTTAAATTGTTATCCTGAATCACAGATTGTGTGAGTGGTTGATATGGTGTCAGCTGCGGATTGTTGTTATGGTGCACTTAAAGAGCATCATTGAAATTTTTTTTCTTCCAGAAATGTGTCGGGTGTTGTTCATTTTCAATATTGGCTGATGAACTCGAGGGCACGAGTTCTCTGGTAGAGTGTATGGTGGAGTGAGAATGAAACACTGAAATAATTGTCCCTTATTCTGTTGGAACAAAAATGCTATTACCTACGAGCACGTATTTGAATGTTTGATAAAAGGAAAAAAGTAGGGAGGTTCCTTCTGAATATAGAGTAGTTAATTTGTTTGCGGGTTTGGGGGGAAGTTTGGTGAGATGAATGAGAGTATTGTCGCCAATGTAACGAAATCCCTTAATAAAGTTGACTCGGGAACTTCTGCAATTCTTTCAGTGTGTTGGACCATGGATATCACTTAGTTGAAGCAATTTTGGCATCATCGGGGGGATATGCCACGTGAATTAGCTGTGTAGAAAAATAAATCGGATGAATTTTCAACAAATGAAAATATGCCAGATTGATTTTAACCCGTGCAACTTCAATCATATATAAAGTAGGCCTAAATAACTTATGTTCTCTTTTTCATTTGTTTCTTGCTATTAACATGTCGTCAATATAAGCAAAAACGAATTCCAAGTCACCCACGATATGGTTGATATAATGCACATACCTTATGGTAATACGCGTCATTCAACTAATCTAAGGCGCTTTGTCATAGCTGTTTTTTTTATGAATGTTTCCTTCACTGAATGAACGAGTTTGGGAGTTTTCGCACTACTGAAACACTTTGGATCATTATCAGGACTATAAAGAACGTGCTTCTTCTTTCTTCAAGCTTTGAAATTTGGCGGGAGAGTGTTGCGATCTCGTCATTGAAAGAAGCCAGAGTTACCTCAATTCTGATGAAGTTGTTGAAAGGGGTCATTTGCAACACAATTGACCTTGCTTGGTTGGCTTGTTGCACAAAACAAGCAGCACCTATTTTCAAGTGGTATCGGAAGCCAAAATTTACAACATATCTTGTATGTATGAGGGAAAGCGCTGGACGAAGGACTCTCAGGAAAATTCAGAGATCACGTTATTCTACACGGTCTCTCGGAGCCTTCGGAGGAGATCTTCGATTTTTTTCTAGGGTGACTTCGCGGAGAGCGTTGGGTACATGCGTCCAAAGTTTGTCTTTTTACTTGTCCCAATCCGTTCTGTGATAAGCTTTCATTTCCTTACAGGTATCTAAATGGGTTTCTTGTTGACATTTATTAGAGTTACAGTGTGGTTACTGAAAGGTACGTCTACTGGTTACATGTTTAGTTTAGGGAAAATTTAAGTTAGCCAGGCAGATGATCGGCTTTGTAGCTAATTCTGTTAGAAAGTAAGTTCGTAAGTTGGGTCTCAGTCTTTGTAGCATTCCTCCGTTTTATTAATGTATTTAGTTGTTTGCGACTCTATTTGTAGATCGTACACAGACGCCGCTCAGTGGGAGTTCAATCGTACACTATGATGATCGGCGACCTATAGTAAAATAGGTGAGTGAAATTTTTTACCGGTATTTGGGGATATCTAGGGGGCTGGTAATCTTTGCCAACTATGATGTTGTTAATTTCCATCTGTAATTTTATAGCTAAGTAAGACTTTCAATCATTGGATTGTTTTGTATTTTAGTCATTGCTTTGCAGTTATTGCCACTACATCGACCCCTTCACCCAATGGATTCGTATAAAGAAAATTGTAGTTCCAGATTTTAATTTTGTCCATTTCATAGGTTCCTCCTATGTTCTGATTTTAGGATCACATCCGTGTCGAAGCTCTGAAATAATTTTCATATAAGATTTCTTTGTCTCTCCAGCTGCTTATGTTCAATTGTAGTATCTTTAGCTTTTTAATATTCATTGTCCTGTTATCTAGTCCTTATCCGTTTAGGTTTTTCTGCTGGGTCTTATCTGGTGAATGGAACTAGCGGTGTTTCTTCTTTTGGTTCACTTGGGATATCCCTCTATGGTGACTCTTCATTTGGTCATAGGCTTTTTTTATTCAAGTGACCTGGATTTTTTATTTTATGTGGGTTACTCGGGTGACCTCCTGTTCTGTCTCATCCGATGTGTTATCAGTTTCAGTTCAGTGTCTTAGTTTTTTGAGTCTTCCTTTATTTCCACTGTCTGTTCTTTAATTTTAGCCTCTTCAATCACCGCTTTGGTTGTGCTTTCCGTGACATATTTTTGAGCGTTGTTGCGTAGCTTCCAGGATTCGGGATGTTCATTACGTGTGTGTGTAAGATGCCCACTAGAATTTTTACATTTAACGTTGCATCCAAGTTAATCTGTTTTGTCTATCCTTACCGATTGCTCTTCGCCGTGGCAGCGTATGCGTTTCTGCTGTGAGATTCCACGTTCTTTTGTGTCTCCGTCTCTTTTATATTTATAATTTCCCTTCTTTTAGGGCAGATCGTTACTACGGCTCCGTGTCACCATTAACAGTTGATGCCTTTTTTGATTGTATTGCTGCAAGTGCGCCAAGAATATCCTTCCGTTCCACATTCTGAACAGAAAATTAAGTCTTTTTTGGGGAAGTTCTGTGTTGTGTGTTCCTTCATGGAGTAGCATCTGAAGGAGATTTGGATGCTAATGAAGGCGTTTCTTTAGATGTGGACAGGTGAGGGATTCTAATAATGTAAACAAGAAGCCCCCTTTCTCAAATTTTTGAGCAATTTTCGTTGATTCGCTGATTACTTTGAGCCCGTGAGTATGTTCTTTAAATTTGACTATCTCATATATTTTTAGTTATTGCTGTGTTCTAGAGCTCCTCTTTTAATTCTTGACATGTGTGTTCTTCCACTCAATTTTCGGACATATACCACTTCTGTTCGCGGAGACCTGTGGGGGTACTCTGGTTTCAAGGTCAAGTTCCTTGAGAGTAAGACTGCATGCTGAGGATAGCAATTGCTCGATATCCTTATTTTCAGGGCAGATTATTGTGAATTCTGATTAGGTCTATACATTGAATCACGGTTATTTTCAACTCCGAGAATATGAGTTGAACTACTTATTGTGTTCTTTTCTACTTTATAGTGGGTGTCAGCTTGACTGGTAGTCTTTAAAAATTCCGGTGGATCCATAATTCTTTAGTGTGTACCGCCCCCCCCCCGTGAAGAGATGAGGAAAAAATACTGTCTCCACTAGTAGGAAGAGCCCTTCTACCTGTCTTGATTCTATATCTCCTACCTTCCTGGATGCACATTCTCCTAGGTCACACAACCTATTTAGACCTAGCCCTTGCAGCATTCGACAGTTGTGTTCGGGTGCTGAACACCGGCACCCTATTCTGGTACCCTAACAGGGTCTCTTGCAGGGGCTCACTATACCTTAATACCAACTGCAACTCAGAATTTGCCGGTGACCAAGTTATGTAGTGCCAGAGAGAAATTAGTTAGAGATAAAAAGATTTTTCAAAAAAGAGCTTCGTATAGAATAAGAAAAGGGAGCACTTTGGGCAAGAAAGGGGTACCTCAGAAGAAATCTTCGATCAGATTGAGTTCTCTGAAAACCATAGGTTTCTGGCTGTGCCCTTTATTCTCATAAGGGTGTTAAACTTTTTGGCAAAGCAACCGGGGGTTTACTGTGTTTGGGGCGTGAGCATCCTTCAGCATAGCAAGTATTTCCATGCTTTGAGACCCCTTTATTATATCTTGAGTTTGTGGTGGTGTTTTCATCGGTGCTTGTCTTATTAAAGCATGTGCTTATGTTTGGTTTTCTCTTCCTCGATATTGGTTCTTTTGCTTCCTTATTGATTTTTTGGCTGGGTATCCCATTATTAGGAGGGAGTGTGGTCCTTAGCAGTTGATGCACTTCTTGAGGCTGTTACGGGACTCATGTCTAGCGTGCTCATTTAGGCCGCACGTAGAGCATTGTGGTAGGGTGGCCGGATAGTCTTTGGTATTATTCTTCTCCAGTTGAAAACACTTCCTCAATGTCATTATAGGGATAAATTCCCCCTTGTCGATTTGGGCTAGTGTTTTTCGGAAGTTAAAGGCTAAAAAGCCAGTTGTCAGAGCTTCCTTCGCCATTTACGCCGCTTCGAACACCAATTTCGTGGTTTCCGACCGTAACCTCACTTGTGTCCATGGTTGGTTTCTTGTAATTTCTTCCTTAATGTTTTCTACTGAGATTTCTCCGATTCTGGGATCCAACTGACGGCAGATAATAGCTTGATGGGCCATGACTTTGGAGGGAGTTATTGACTCCAAATTGATTGAAGCCAGGGATTCTATTGCTGCTGGGGGTAGTCATGGCTTCTCATTTCTTGGTGGCGTATGGCCATGCAACCATTTGGTGGGGGCAAAGAGGCTCACCAAAGCGATGTTTAGGGTGTCATTACTCAACGTCAAGACTTATTCTTTAGTCAGCTTCTGTGCCCCCTGTAGGACATTCACAAGGAATCTCCTCCATCGCTCGATTTCACGTTCCATCTTGGTGAAAAATCCTCTACCATCCCCCTTAAAATAATGAGAATTATGGGCTAGGGGGAGAGGCGAAATGCACAGTCCGAATCTCTTTTGTAATTTCCTTTGATACTCTTTTTCCCAAATAGGAAGATAAGATGGTTGAGCTCAAAGAGAGTACGTCCGTAGTTGATGAATTCTCGGCCGCCATACATGAAAACCAAGCCATATAATTTCGTATTTTTTGTTTGATTAATACTGTAATATTGTTTTCATATTTTTTGATGGTTAATTGTATACTGTTCTGTGATTGGTCACAGACAACGGATTCCAAGAATTATTCTCAGCCACTGCCAATGTATGGCATTCAATCTTTTTAGCTGATAATCATAGATAGTGTAAATTTAAGACCTTTAAAGCAACGTGGATAATATACATGTATTATAAACACTAATTATATTTCTAACTATTCAACATTCTATTCGACCAAACTCTCTTACACAAAAAGCCCCTTCCTTCATTTATCTTCATTTAACTTACAGTTTATAGATTTTCCCCAACCAAGATAAAAAAGATTACCAACAATTTTAATTAGATCATTATCAAAATAAAAATCAAGTAGCACATCAGTCCCTGTTGCATGGTACTTGTTTTTGTTGAACTGATAGTAAGGCCCAAAACCTCAAGCCTACCTCAAGCAATCTTTGCAGAGATGCAGCAGCCTCAGAAAAGGACAGCTTCGTAAATTTGAAACCTTTGACTCTGGTTTCATCTTGGAGTCTTTTAATCTTAAATAATGGGAAAAATGTTAAACAATGTTGCTTTCAAACGGCAACTTGCACAAAATTCTTGTGATACCTTCGCATCAAATAGTCTCACTAGCATACCATCATAAAAAGATTTTAAAATATTCAAAAGATAATAGCCACCCAATATTTTCCGATATCAAAAGACAAACACATTTTGCTTACTTTGTAAAAACAATGCACACAGGAACAGATTTTTCGTGCCAGTTTTCTGCACTTGTCTTGGGTGATAAAAAATGTCTCCTGCAGTGGAGTAGGAAGATCGAAAAATCTCTGGGTGGGTAGATTCGCTATCAAAGAATTTGTAGTTTCGACAAAAAGATTCGGGATGAAATCTTTCCTCCTCCAATATTCAATAAAGAGTTGCCTTTATTATTATTGAAATCATTTCTAGATCACTTTTTTTTAAACGAATAAATTTACAGCCATTGCGTATTCCACTCGCAGAGAACCGAGGGGATGGGGGACTTCGAGGACCAGGGACCTCTATCCTAGTTTCTCTCTCTCTCTCTCTCTCTCTCTCTCTCTCTCTCCTAGTGAGAGAGAGCTAGAATACGGGAAAGAGAGTAGTAGTAGAGTAACAAGGAGTAACAAGGAAATAAAGTACCCTAGAAGACCTTACGGTCCATTGAATGAGGGTAAATTTGGACTAGCAGTCCAGCGGGCACATCTCTGCTCAAATGCTTTACGTTCTTAAACGGCCACTTTTCAAGACCTTGTCTAGTCTTGACTTGAGCTGGTCAACAGATTCACTGTTGACAACTTCCACTGGAAGTCCATTCCAACTACCGCAGATACTGTAGGGGAAAAATTTTTCACACAGATCGCGGTTGTAACGCTTCAGTTCAAGTTTAAAGCCGTAATTTCTTGTTCTGCTCTCAGCAAGTGTGAAAATATCCCTGTAGTCAACATTGTCGAACCCTCGAAGTATTTTGAAAACTTCGATGAGCTGACCACGCAGTCTACGGGTTTCCAACGAGAACAGATCTAATGCCCTTAATCTATCTTCATAACTTGTCCGATAGAGGGAATCAGTTTGGTTGTCCTGGCTTGCGCGCGTTCCAATTTCGCGATGTCCTTTCTAAATGAAGGACTCCGAAATTGTACGGCATACTCCAGGTGTGGTCGGACAATTGAGTTGTACAAACACAGTACAATCTCCTTGTTCCGATATCCAAACTGTCGCTTTATATACCCTAACATCCTTTGGGCTTTCTTCTCCACCTCAATACACTGTTTCGAGAACTTGAGGGCACTAGTGATTGTTACACCCAAGTCCTTCTCAGTATCGGTGGATTCAAGAGCAGTGCCCTTAAGGATATAAGGTGATTGGGGATTTCGGTGGCCGAGAGAAAGAGAGAGAGTCACAAGGAATTGCTGACCATACCGTTGAAGTAGTATTTTGGGGAAAGAGTAGGAGAGAGAGAGAGAGAGAGAGAGAGAGAGAGAGAGAGAGAGAGAGAGAGAGAGAGAGAGAGAGAGAGAGAGAGAGAGAGGGGGAGAGGGAGAGTAGGAGAGAGAGGGCGAGAGAGTAAGAGAAAGTAAGAGAGAGTGTGATATCCGAGTCTGTGGTGTCACCCTTGAACAAGTGCGAAGTTTTAAGTATGAATGATGCATTACAAGTGATGGTGGTGCAGAATGAAGAAGATTGCCACCTCAACCTTTGGAATTTGAAGAAAGTGTGAGGGGCGATCAGAGCATGAATGATGGTTGGAGTGTGGAATGTGCCAGGACGCTGCATGAGAGCATGATGTTGCTAAGGTTGATGTGTGAGAATGAGAATGGGATGAAAGGAAAAGAAAAGAACTCCAGAGCAGTGCGAATGGACAAGGTGAGATGGATGCTGGGTGTGCGAAAGGTGGATAAACGACTGTAGTGGAGATATGGTGTGAATAGGAGTGTGGTTGATGTTGGAGCTGAAAGTGTTGTTAAGTAGTATGAAAGTGAGAGAAGAACTGATGGAGATGTGAAGAGAGTGAGTGTCAGGGTGTGAGGAGGGGGTGGAAGACCGTGCAATTGGTCGGTTGATCAAATGAGTGTTTGGAAGAGAAAGGGTTGACCGAGGAGGGGTTGGATGATGTGTATGATGGGTGTGGTAGAGAGGGTTATGTGAAGGAGCGTGCTTGGGGCCTTGTGCTCAGGTAGGAACTAGAGGGGGGGGGGGTCCTACAGCACATAGTACCCCATTAATATTTAGGGGAAATTTGGTGTTGAAATAATGATGGGTGCCTTTGTGATTGGATGGGTGTAATGCTGTGGAAGAGGCTGGGTAGAGATTTTTAATGGCATTATTGGGCGCCTGCCCATGATGACGATGATGAATAAGTTTAGTACCTTCAGAAACGACAGAAACCGCCTCTTTTGTCCTCCACACCTTTTTATTAGGTTGAGGAATAAGTTCTTGCGGTTTTTTTTTTTAATGTTGTGTTGATTTAAGTTTTTTTTACGTGATTTGTGCACATATTAAGAAACAATTTTGAATAATTAGAGCAAAATTTGCAAAGGTTAGGCTGCGTCTCTTAACAGCGTAGACTATTAAGTTTTTGCTTAGGCTACGTCTTGAAGTTGAGTAATAAGTCATTGCGGTTTATTTAAAAGTTGTGTTAATTTAATTTTTGTTCTGTACCCTCAAAATGGAATGTCAAGTTGAAAGAAAGGCGCATTTTCGACACTTGTTGTTATTCATTTTTAATTGAGACGGGAACGATGTGCAGCCAAAGCTCGTCGCGACATTTGTGCTGTGTACGGAGAAAATGCTTTATCAGAAAGGACAGCTCAATGGTGGTTTTCACGCTTGAAAAACGGTCATTTCAATCTTAATGACGAAGAACGTTCTGGTCGCCCCATTAATTTGGATGAAGATCGATTGAACGACCTTTTTCATGAAAATCCTTGTCAATCGACTAGGAAATTAGCTGTACAATTGGCGTGTGATCAGAAAACTGTAGTAAATCACCTTCATTCGATGGGAAAAGGTTCAAAAACTCGGTGCATGGGTTCCGCACGCTTTGAGCGAAGGCAACAAACCAATGCTCCACGATTGCCGGAGGTTTGCTTGCTCGTCATAACTCGTAAATAACAACGGAGAATACATTATTGATTAAATTGCATATTGTTATCAATTAAAAATGAAGTTTTTCTAAAATTGTTAATGGTAATGAATAAATTTGATAAAACCGAAAGAAATTATTCCTCAACCCAATAGAAAACACTCAGAGAAATAGTCTTAGTCGCGTGACGCCACTCTATAAGTTACTACGTCTATCCGTAGGTCGTCGGTCGGATGGTCACCATGAATGAGTTTGTGGCAATAACATTGTAACAATTCGTCCGATTCTAACGAAATTTGAAAGCCTTATGTTGTTTTACATTCTCTTTCAAATGATATGATTGTCAATGTTTTCCCAAGGTTAGTCCGAAATTATTGAAAGTTTTGAAGGTCATATGGACATAAGATCATAAGTCAGGATAATTGAGAGCACACGACCTAGATCTGTTGACTTTGGTTTTCTTCAAATTTAAGCTGGTAATCCATCACTAACAGATTTATTGTGAGAAATTATTTGCATTTTTAAGATCATTTATAGTAGGCTCTGTGAGTCTCTAGCAACTGGAAATTGAGGCCTACCTCGCATTTCCGCATGATCAATTACAGACTCCGTCTCAGATAAGAAGTTGTAATGTTCGATCCAACGACCCATTTGCTCCGCCCTGTCATAGATAAATTTGCCTTCTGGCTCCAGAATGGGAGCGGAAACTCTTTTACCTGAGCCAATAGCTCTTTTAGTCAATCATACAATTGTTTAATTTTGCCATTTTGTTCCAGAAACACGCACTAAATTACGAATATTTAAATTGGGAAACATTTTAAATTGAATGAGAGCTCTCCTAATTAAAGATTTTTGCGCTAAAAATTATCTTGAAACCTGTAGACGATTTTTCTTGCCGATAGGCCAAAACGACGCTACCGGAGTAAATTGAATCTCTTCTTCTGCATTTGCGTTTGGAAAGACGCTCGTATCATTAGGCCAAGATAGATTCGATGCCAATCCTTTCGTCATATGGTATCTCCAAGATGTCTTTCCGCTTATCTTAACATCATTATATGTATTAGTCACATAAAAATGAGTACTAGCACATAACTCAAGGACACTTCGGTCATTTTCATTTATGGTTTATGATCGTGGAGATTGAGAAACATTATGGCAGGTTCTAAGAATGTATGGGGGAAAAGTAGTGTAGGATGGTGTAAACATTATTTATGTTGGAAATAGGGCATGAGAGGGGAGGGCGGGGGTGCAATGTGTGTGTGCTGTCGCCATGGCTGATTAATATCTTTATGCATGGATTACGGCAAGAAAGAATGTGAATGATGGCAAATGGTGAAAAGTGATGAGAGATGGGCTCAATCTATGCTGCCCTGTGGTGATGACCTGGTGTTAGTGGATCCCAGAAATGGACCACCAGTCCGAGGTAAAATATTCGAGGGTGTTAAAAATCACTACCTTCAATCGGAGTCAAAGAGGAATGGGTGAATACCCCACCCCCACCTCTCCGACGCCGATCAGGGATGAGTGGACGAAAACTGGTCGGTGATTAGCCTGCAAAATTAACCGCTGGACAAGAAAATGGGTGAGAAGAGGCTCGTAAAGAAAGTGGCGAATAATACTATAAGGAATAAAGCCAAGAGAGTTTGAGACTACCTGGGCCCCGGGACAGGAGGTACATATCATTCTTCCAGGTTTGAGCTGTATGCGGGACTTTTACCCCTGTTGCACCCTCTCTTGTGGCGTTTTGTCGAAATGTAAGTAAAACAAATTAGCCTCGAATGAATTAATCCTAACCTAACCTAACCTGGTCGTGGCATTTAAATTATATTTTACTATAAACAATCATAGAAATCATTCTGTCGAAACGTGGCTAAAACAAAGTAGCATATAATGGATATATCGTGTCATACCCTAAGCCTCACCTGTATTATTTTGTTTTGACTCAATAGATAAATCATGTTAAATATACAAATACATATATTGTCATTTCATTGTTTTTGTTTGGTCTGTACGCCTCATCCTCCTCCTCCTTCTTCTTCCCAACTTGGTGATGGTAAGAGAAGCCACATAACTCAGTCATGGTCTCGTCGGACCAAATGACTACGCCAATAACTATCTGGCTTATAAATGAATGGCTCCTTCTTATGGGATTTCTTTTTCGATATAACTTTTCTTGCTATACATACAAGACCACAACCCATGCTAGTGGAAGTCGTTACTGAGGTTAGAGATGTAACACCCACCTTGTAATAAGTCATTGGATTAGTTCTGGGTTGTTTTTCACCATTGCGTTGAGAGCACGGCTGGAAATCTCTTGCAGGATACCTGATCGCAGACGGTTCACTGTTTAGTCATGTTCTTGCAACTTGGCAAGTATTGAAGCAAGAGTACATGGAAGAAGGATTGGAAAGACTTCCTATTTATTCACTGTGAATTGTCATCTGGTGCATGGCGCTATTGCTATCGTATAGTTCCTGAGAGAACTCTTCATCTCTTTCAATGAGCTTTCCTTTGTTTGTAATTTTCATGTTTAACCTTTTATTGTTGTCATTTGCTGGCTTCTAATGGTTATGTTTCGTTTCATCTGTTTTAGTGGTGTGTTTTGCCCCCCTCCCTCCCAAATCGCTGGATTTGTATTATATGTTCTACCTGAATTGTCTTTTGATATACTTGTTGAGTCAGTATATTCGATCTAAAAAATAATTAGTCCATCCGGTCCGTCTCATTTTTTGCCTTTTATCCAGGAGTCTTGTTGTATAGCCCCACTTATTTTTGTGTATGATTTATCTCATTGGTATTGACAAATTTGTTCATTGTAAAATAATTTATGTTATATTTCTTTGCAGTTTTCTAATGAGGATTCGATGATCCGATCTTTAATTTCATTAACTTATTGGCGAGTGTTATTTGGATTCAGTAGGCTTGTTCTCTTGATCGCGAAGTTGGCTTTCTCTTGTTATAGATTAATTTTGGTGTTGCTCCTTATTAATGTATGAATTTTGCTCCTTTACTCTTTGACTTTCCTTGAAGCGCGAAAGATAAGTCACTCAGTACTTTTGCCATTCGTTCATAGTTTACAGTCTCATTGCATTGGATTTTGTTGTAAGTGAGAAACAAGAAAACTATGAAAAATCATCCGATTTTTCATAAAATGAGATTTATCTTGATCAAATGCGTTTCTCTAATTTGAAACATTCTACTAATAATTGGTAATATCCTTTGTGTAAACAGCTTGGCGTGTACGCAAATGAATAGATTAGAAAGTTCCGTACTATCCCCCAACCACTTTCTTATCTGGTCCTCTTAAATAGACTCAAGATGGGCCGACTATTGTCCCTTGCGAAATGAAACTCGGTTTCCTTATCCAGCTACACGCAGCTCTATGGCCGCTCGTTCTGGCAGATGGTGATTAGTAGATTTAACAAATTTCAGGCCAGATAAAATTGCACTTATATAAAGAAAATTAGCTTCTTATTCGATTCGAGCCAGCTGATTTAGATGTTTCTCCAGTTATACTTAACAGCCTCTTGTGATTAGTTCTCATGTGTAACCGACCATTCTAAATATATGCCGAGCCTTCTCGATTTTATGTAAAATCAAATATTTCCATTAATGAGAATAAGACAAGACTCTTTCTCGACTACCCTTCATAACTGTTACTCAGGTCCATATATTTCGCCACTGTCTCTTAAGGGGAGATGGTTCTGAGCAACTGTGATGTAATTGCATACATTAAAGGCTGTATTGGCAGAAGAAGTTTCATTATAATGATATGAACTGCAGACATGATTGCATTGAAGGAGGTAATAAACCCTGTGATTATGAATATTGAGAGCTTAGGATATAATGGTCTTTTAAAGGTGATTTGAAGATTTGAGTCTCGCACGTGATTTGGAAGTTTGTCAATTTATTTGGTTTTATTATTATCATTATCATCACTAACTCTATAATTTAAGAAGGGGATTTTTTTGAGTATTTGAATAATAATTTCATCTTAGTTTGGTTATGACTTATGTTTTTTTATCAAAGTTATTTCTAATAATTCTTTTATAATATCAAAAAACACAATGGTGAAGTTCAGAAACATATATAAATATCGAAATTTTGTGATTGTTTTAAAACACAGAATTACAAATGGTGAAGTTCAGAAAATTGTGTTTAGAGTTCCTTTTTAAGATTATTAAAATTGGGAAAGTTCAGGAAATTTATAAAAATTTAACCATGGCTGCTTTTTATGAGATTTTAAATTTTAATCTTAGTAACGAAGCGCAAGCTCCCCCCATAGGGTGGAGTTGTGAAGCCATTGCCTGGTTATCTTAAA
This sequence comes from Ceratothoa steindachneri, assembly GCA_963969495.1. Classification (NCBI taxonomy): domain Eukaryota; kingdom Metazoa; phylum Arthropoda; class Malacostraca; order Isopoda; family Cymothoidae; genus Ceratothoa; species Ceratothoa steindachneri. The sequence goes on from OZ018322.1 coordinate 29,852,000, forward strand.
AAAATACGATAGTTCTTCAGTTCGACCTTGTTTAACTTATGCTGACCTAGTTTAATAGACAAAAAGAGCTCTTTCTAAGCACATCTTTAATTTTCTTTCCCATCCACCTCCTCCTCTAATACCAATGAACTTGTATAATAAATAATAAAAAAAACTCGAGAATCATCGTCTCTGATTTTTATTGAAATGATCTCTTGTTTTTTTTTTACAAAATTAGCCCTCCCGAAATGTCTGAGCGCATAACAAACTAGTGCAAAATGATCCTTGATCGCCATCAACATTCTCAAACGTTCTATGAGACAGAGATAAACGGAGGGTGAGAATTGTTAATTTCGTTTCTCTGCCCCCCCATCCCATCCCCAAACAACAACAGCAACAACAAACTAAAGACCTGAATTTGTAGAATAACACTATCGAGTACCGTAGAAAACTTTACTAGAAAAATAAATGCCAAATATTTTCCAATTTTCATTCTTCTTATTCTTTCTGGCATCCTGACAAAATATATTGTTTTACTTATTTCTAAACTCGTCGTGGTCGGACGGCTGTGTGCACCAATCTCAAGCCGCGGTTATTTTGTCTCTAAAATAAAAAAAAAAAAGGGTACGAATCCTTATTTCCCTTTTACATCCTGACTTTTAGTTGAAAGCTATTGTTCGTACTGAGAGCTTAAGAAAACATTACTCCTTAAGCTAACATTCCCTCTTTATTTTATTCACAAGTGCTCAATGAAATTGCACTATCAGCCCTCCTTCTTATTTATTACTGATTAACGGTGAAACTTCTGTGCCGCTTTTTCCAATCGTTTACAGCAATACCATAATGATTGTGCGGCTTGGCAACATTTTTAGTCGCGTATAATTCTATATCTCACTATGTCGTTCTCCGTTTTGCTTTTTTATTTTTTTGGTAATAACATTGTAACTGTTCCGCCGATTCTAACGAAACCTGAAACAATTATGTTGTTTTACATTCTCTTTTGAATCATATAATTGTCAAAGTCCTCCCAAGTTTAGCCGGGGAATTATTTGGCAATAACTTCGTAAGTATTTGGCCGATTCTAAAGAAAATTGAAACCCTTATGTTCTTTTACATTCTCTTTCGAATGATATAGTATTCGAGGTTCTCCCAAGGTTAGTCCGATAATTATTGAAGGTTTTGAAGGTCGTAAGGTCATAAATCAGATAAGTGAGAGCACGCGACTTTGGTCAGCAGACCTTGTTTGTGAGCAAATTTCTCCTCCACAAGAATAGGTTGAGCAACCTTTCTAGAATTAAAATCTTACCCGACCTAATTTGAAAAATAAATGTTTAAAATGTAATAAGATGATGTAAATATTTGTTTATAAGAATCATTTCAACTTCATAATATATATTTTTTAAAGCATATTTAAAATAAACATGCTCTCCTGCGCGGTCGTTGCGCAGAACAGAAAATATACGTCAGCGGAGGTAGGCTAAGTTAATCGTTTAAATCGTTAAAAAATGTAACAGATGTTAACGCTAAAGCGTTAACTTTACTTATTTATTTTATTATTATAAAATAATAGAGAAGAAATTTTGAGGTGTTTTTAGAGCAAAAACATGAATTAATTTCCGTTACATTGTTAACGAAATAACGATTTACTTACCCACCTCTGTATATCAAATAGCATGGGAATATAATTATTGGATAAAACATTATTTAACTAAAAAAGTATATATTAATCTTAATAAAAACAAGAAAAAACTTGACTATTGTAGTTTATGTAGATGGAAAGGATCTTACATTAATAATGGAATTGAATAAAAATTTGTTCAAGAGCGGAGATGTTAAAGATTATAATATAATAGTATATGTTTTCTATTTACCTTTTAATCATTTCATGCCTAAAATATCTGTTTAGTATTTTTTCTTTGAATTCTGATTGGGTGAGAGCGCCCACAATATTACTTTTAAGTATCACAAAATATCACTCTTTTTATCTATCAGAGCATTTATCATCTTTATTTGATTCTCTTCTCGTGTTCAAGAACATAATAATCCATTCTTCCACACCCCTTATCATCCAAGTCTCTGGCGGAGTTCGCGCCTAAATAGTTGTCATGATAACGCATCCCATTAACTGAGCAATATTGAACCGAAATTGATTGCGACCATAATGTGAAACAAAGGCAAATATTTTTAGTTCCATAAAATCCGCGCTTAAAGTTGCTCTTGCCGAATCAGAGATTTCAATGACATTTATTAGGATGAGTTTAGAATAGCGTGATTTGGACTGTGCCTCCGTCCAAATAATGCGGGCCGTATTCAATATTATTTTATTAATTTGGTCGTCGTTTTAAGTAGTTATTATTCTTTTAAAATACTCACAACTTTACTTCTGTAAATAATAAGTAAATTATAATCAATATATATATATATATATATATATATATATATATATATATATATATATATATATATATATATATATATATATATATATATATATATATATATATATATAATAAAAACTCACAAAGTGGCACGTGAGGAAAGCAATAATATGAACTTAACGCACAGGAAAATGAAAAGATGAATCCAAGCACTTTCGAACTATATTTGCAAGTTCATTTTCAAGGAATAGCATGAAAATGGAGAAGACAACTTTATATAGGGTACAAAGATATGAAAGAAACGCCCATCACATAGTACAAAGCAATGGAAAAACAAAAAAACAAGACAGAGAAATATCAATAAAAAGATCATTAGGCAACTAATAACAGACATATGCATCCCCAAAACGATATACGCACAACAACGTCTTGTATATGAATGGAAATGGTGGGTGAAAAAACAAAAACATTTTAAAGGATTATCATTAGAACGAAAACATTTAGGGCTAAGAGTTAATCCACGATCACAGCAGAGACACGTGGTGGGGGAGTCAATGCGAATGATATTACACTAATAAAGAGTGACAACAGCTGCATTATGAAGTTATTTCATTTAGTACAAGTTTTTTTAAAACAGGGTCGAGTTTAAATAAGCTAGGGAAGATATTTATATTAGGCAACATGCCAATTAATGAACACTCGACAATATTTCTTTTTGTGAAATCAGCGGAATGATAAAGGAATTTTGCAGAGTTCCAGTCAATGGGGTGGTTATTTTCGGATAAATGTAAAATTAAAGCGCTGTTTAGTTCACCTCTTCTAAAATTAAAACGCTGTTTAGTTTACCTCTTCTAAAACTAAAGCGCTGTTTAGTTCACCTCTTCTCAAATTAAAGCGCTGTTTAGTTCACCTCTTCTAATATTAGAAGAGGTGAACTAAACAGCGCTTTAATTTTACATTTTGATCTCAAGTTTATTTTTTCTATGTTACTCCTCAAAATCTTGTAAAATATCTACATATATTTTGTATTTATAGAGCAGAAATTCTTTAAATTTATCAGTAACGCCCCTGAAGATGACCAATGTGTTTGAAATGCGCCTCGGGCGAATAATAAATAATGATTTAAAATGATATTTATGGTCCCACCTCTTTTAAGGGATAATCATTTATGAAAGTTATCAAGAAACTAAAAAATGCCTCTTCTGCTGTCAAATATATATATATATATATATATATATATATATATATATATATATATATATATATATATATATATATATATATATATATATATATATATATTGAAACCAGTGTATAGGTAGGAGCATAGAATTTATTTACGAGACTAGTTTCGGTATGAAGTTTACCATACTCTCTTCAGTTATATACTGAGAATGAAATAGAATGGGACTTTTGTGCCCATTCCATTCTCAGTATATAACTGAAGAGGGTATAATAAACTTCATACCGAAACTAGTTTAATGTTTTAATGCCATGAGTTTTATCACTAAAAACGACCCAGGAAGAGATCTATTCACTTTAATGCAGATATTGGGATAGGTTCAAGGAGTTGCCTTCTCTCCGTTCTCCAACGCGCTAAGTAGTCATCTCTTTACGTTAGAAGGGCAATGTTCCTTCCGTATATTTAGCTCCCCCTCCCACACACACACCTTACCTGTAATGTGACGAGTGTGGAAACAAGTAGCTTATAAGCCCGGTTTGAACTAAGCCATCTAACCTGGTGGCTAGCCGAGTGGTCTAGCCACATTGCTTCGAACCTGCTGGCTAGCACGAGCGGTCTAGCCACCTTCCTTCTAACCTGCTGGCTATTACGGGCGGTATAGCCACTTGCCTTCTAGAAGGCCTCGGCGGCCATGTTTCATGGTGGCAATGGAGGTCGAGGCCAACGAGGGTCCGGTACCCGAGGCTCCGCTGCTTCTGTAATGAGGTTTCTCCTTTCGAAGGGGTCCTTCCAGGGTGGGTGGGGGCAGTGTGTCCGATTGAATGGGTAGCAAACGCGGAATGCCAATGCCAAAAGAATAATATTCCAATTTGAAGGAAGGAGACTTCAGGGGGGCCCTGGTCCCTAAAGCACCCCCCCCCCCTTCCCACGGAGGCAACAACTGCTTTAGAAGCCGCAGAGAAACGCAATGACCCCCCCCCCCCGACACGTATTCCTCCGTTTGGCCATTAGGAGGAAAGGAATCAAAGCGCTTACGGCGTGAACAACGAGTACAGCACAATTTATTCCACCGAACCAGGATTTTCTCGGTCTTCGGAAGATGGATGTTTTGGGCGAGGAAAGATCACACGCCAGAGCCTGATATAAAATAAACAGGCTAAGAACCGATATTCAATATACAGGGTGGTCCGAAAGTCTTGTTACCTCCTACCGAAAAGTAATAATTATACAGAGGAATAATATTAAACACATGTACTGGTTTTAGAGTATTTACTTTCATTGCAGTGAAGTCCTGTCGCACATCTTCCATGCTATTTCCAGAATAGAATACACTCGATCATGTGCCCATAGACTTGGATTCAGCCCCTGTCCCAAACTATAGGGGCTCGTGTCACCCATCTGAGATAGGAAATGAAAATATTTATAGGAGGTAACAAGACTTTCGGACCAACCTGTAGAAGTGCGATGTAATGGGGCGAATGTGAGGACTGGTTTGAACAAGGACTTGATCTAAAATTCTCAATCCTTCATATTGAAAGAGGGTGGGGGAGGGGGGCTATTCACACTGATACAGCAATAAAGAAAGATTTTAAAATTAAATTTAAATCGAAAATCAACGACAGTATCCCTCAAAGGAGGTGGATGGTGTGAGAATGTGTGAAAGATATGTATATACCCGCTACACCTGAAACCCTTTGTAGGGTACACACTGGGGCAGGAAAGGTACGCCATTACTCCAAGTTTCAGGTGTAGTAGTGTATTTTTACCTCTGCTACGCCATCCATCCCGGAGCAGCAAGATGGTGCAAGGACTTTGCCAAGTCAGTCCCGTGGCCCGAACGAACCTCAAAGAGCAATTAGAAAAAAATAAAAACAGGACATTTTTTGCGCCAATCAGTCAGAAATAGTTCAAACAATTTAAATAGGACATTTTACGTCAATCATAGTCAGCAATAGTTCAAACTCAATCAACATGGGCATTTTTTTACGCCAATCATAGAGAAATATTCCAAACAAAATAAAAAAGGATATTTATAACATCAATCAGTCAGAAAGAGCCCACACAATCAAACTAAGACTTTTTTTACGCCAATCATAGTCAGAAATAGTTCAAACACATTTTATTACTTCTCCATTTAGCATTTTTTTTCCTTCCTGCTTTGTTCAAATCTGTTTGAACAAACAGTTTTATACCGATTCGGTCGAAATCGGAGTAAACCTCGATTTGCCGTATTTTCGCCTTCCGACCACCAAAAATGAAGAACAGATTTGAACAAAGCACACACAAATAGTTCAACAAAATATAACCTTAGCTAATATAACCCAACCTTGATTTTTCAAATTACCCCCACCCCCAATTTTAAAAATCAAATCGTAGTATAAACAACTCAAAAGCACAAAAAAACACCCCGACTGCCAATAAATGAAGAGCAGATTGGGATAAATAAGCTCAATAATTTTTTCCCCTGCACGATTAAGGTCACTGAACCTCTTTTACGAGGTGTTCGAAATATAATTCACATCCACTACAAGTTATAACAAAAAGCTTTTCAATATAAAACAGGGTCACGTGGGAAAGGGGATGGAGCGAACTAAGTTTATGTAGACAATGGTGACGTCATTGTACCATTTTTTGACAAAAATACTGCTCCACTGTTACGTCATTACAGTTAAGGAAGATAAAAAAATATTGAAATTAAAACCGTTATTATATTAATAGTAACATCGACAGCTCAATAAACCCTATATTTATATGTAGATGGATTCGCAAAAATGTGCTGGACACAATTGATTAAATTTGATTTTAAGCGATTACGAGTTTCTAAATTTAACCACATTTTTACGCCAATCCTAGTCAGAAATAGTTCAAACACAATCAAAATAGGACATTTTTTTGCGCCAATCATAGTCAGAAGTAGTTCAAACACAATCAAAATAGGACATTTTTTTGCGCCAATCATAGTCAGAAGTAGTTCAAACACAATCAAAATAGGACATTTTTTACGCCAATCATAGTCAGAAATAGTTCAAACACAATCAAAATAGGACATTTTTTACGTCAATCATAGTCAGAAATATTTCAAGTCCCGATTTCCGATTGCCTTAGTAATTCAAGACCAAAAAACGACCTTAAAAAAATTGCAGTGAAATAATACGGCAGTGCCAAATTGCCCGAAGCGTTTCGCAAATGAGCTGTAAGGATTTAAAAAAAAAATATTCGAGGCGAAAACCAACGAGGGCATTTCGCGCACTGGTGAAGATGGATGAAGTGAAAATGTATGGAAGATATATCATTGCATAACTTAATGAAGGCATTGAATTTAATAGGATATGTATGGAACTACGGGCGTTGCGGCCGAGAAGGTACACACTCTCAGATGTCAGCTGCAACATGGTTACTCTTGATAATACAAAACAAGGGACCTTTGAAGCAATGATCAATAATAATAATAATAATAATAACTTATAAACATGCTCTGGAAACCTCAAATCCATGGAGAAAAATACCATAGGGCAGTTCTTTTAAACTCTAGCATATTTTGTATAAAACAATTACTAAATAAAATTGTACAGAGACGGTTGCCATGATGTGTGGATACTGAATAGAAGTAGAATTCCTAAACGAAATTCCAATTCTTTATTTGCGATGCAGAATTCCGTCGCAGCTAACGGGTAAATTTATTTCCAGTTTTGGCAGAGCTGATTTGTGATTATATAATTTTATTCTGCAGAAGATTCTGCGCAGGAAGGCAAATTCAAAGGAAGAAGACTCGAGATAAAGCATATAAAAATAAAACTTAACCATACTCCGAGAGGCGGAAACGGGAACACACTAGTTTGAAAAAAATATCGAAATCAAAATTATAATATTTATGGTAAAATACATTTACACCCTCTCATGTTAAAGTTACCATTTATGGACATCAGAATTCCAACAGTGATACAAAATTTGCTTATTTTTCTTTCTACTTTCATCTTAATAAAGATACGTTGATAAAGAGAGAGGCCAGGGCAATTTTAACGGTAACTTGTGACGTCTGCTAAGAGCCTAAGAATTTCACGATGCTCCTTTGTCTGTGTTTTGGCGTTTACATTTGTGCTTCTTTTTTATTTTAATAGGAGGAGGGTTGATCGCCGATTAACATTTGTGTTATGGATACGTTTTATTTTAATTCACAGAATGAATTGCGAAAATAAGAGTATTTAAGTAGGAAAAATATAGTAATAGTCAGTAATTACATCCATGTTGCCTCGGGATATCTCTGGCGGCCAGAGGGCGTCAGATAAAATATGGGTAACCACGCAGCGGGTGACATGCGGAGGATTCTGTGCGCCCCCTCCTGCAGGATGATCTGCGGGTATATATCTTCCGCACATTTCCACTTCTTTCATTTTCACTTTCTTTACAGATGTCCTTACAGACTTTCGGGCGATGCTCTTAGATTTTGCATAATAAAAATCTTGCCCCAGGTTCTCCGACCCACGAGGCTAATGAGAAGTGCTTGTCTTTTATTTTCTCTAACGCTTCTTATCTTTCGTGATAGATCGTCATTCATCTCAATCATCGGTATTAGTATTATTAGCCACTGCTAGCGAAGAATTTCAATAGTATCAACCAGGGGCGTCCTGCAAGCCAAAATTCTGTGGGGGCATAATTAAAACCCCCCCCAAATTAAGAGGCTTAAATTCACAGGTTAAATGCTAATCTATTCAGAGAATAAAATTAATAATGCCACATAATAAAGTCACAAATCATTGGATATAAAAAATATAGTAATAAAAGAAACAAAATATATATTAAAAAGTCCTGATAAAAAAAAAATCTGAGGGGTCACGTGCTCCTTCAATTTCTATTGGTATGACGCTTATGGTATCAACGGTTCGACTATTGTTTAGTCTCATTTCCCAGCCTCAACACAAAATCCGAACCCCAAGATAGAAAAGATTCTCCAACAAGTAATAAATAGTAGTGTTTAAAATAACATTGTAAGAAAATGAAAGAAATAACCCAGAAGAGAGAAGAACTGTTTTGTGATTATATAATTTTATTTTGCAGAAGATTCTGCGCATCTGAAGTCAAATTCAAACGAAGAAGACGAGATAGAGAATAATCGCTTTTTCTAAACTAAGAAAATGCTACGAAAACAAACGAAGCAAACTGCTTTAAGACGTTTTTGAAGAGATTAATATAGAAATCGGTAAAGTTAGGAAAATTAAAATGTATAGAAGGTACAGTTGCCATAATTTGTCATGTAACACTGAATTTCCTTCCGAGTAATAATTTAATATATTATTATTCAATGAGAAATGGAGTGTTCGGGCATATTTATTTATTTTATTTTATCGATAAAATAAATTAAATGTAGTGATTTCCTTTTTTTTTCGTTATTGTGGTATTTCAAACAGTACTGTCGAAATATTTTGACACGGCTTTGTTTCACAACTGGATTACCAGATTTCATCCAATTTTTCATTTTATCACCTTAAATAAATTTATATATTATTTAATTTATAACCATCGATATTACAAAAATATTCGCATTAACATTTGATCCTTTAAAAAAAAATCACTTCACTAACTCTATAATTTAAGAAGGGGATTTTTTTGAGTATTTGAATAATAATTTCATCTTAGTTTGGTTATGACTTATGTTTTTTTATCAAAGTTATATTTAAAACCCAAAGAATTACAAATGGTGAAGTTCAGAAAATTTATTTTTATATATCTTCTATAAATTTATTATAATTGGCAAAGTTCAGAAAATTTATATAAATTTAACCATGGCTGCTTTTTTTTAGATTTTAAATTTTAATATTAGTAGCGAAGCCATTGCCTGGTATTCCTATAATTTCTTTTCCAAAGTAAGTGTAATGAAAAATATTATTACTTGGCAACATAGCAAAGCAAAACCTACCGGTAGTCATTCAAAACTGTTCGCGGATATATACAACAAATAATTGTATCATAGCTTACCTTTTTCGGGAACATTTTGAAAAATGTCTCATGACTAATTTGGGCAACTGTAAATAGGATAACTCTGAAAGTGCCCCAGTATGACAAACCATGTGGTTATTAGAAGGTCAAACGCACGAACATTGCTCCAGGTGTCTCTTAAGGTGGGTGTATAACTACCGTTCTTTGGGTATAATCATTTCTTCAATTTGAAAGTTAACTGTAATGTATCGCCCTAAATTGCTGGAGGTTTTTTGTATATAATAAAAACATTATTTTTTTTTTTGTCTTTCTAAACAAAAAAAAACAACTTGACCTATGAGAACGGCTGCGAAATGAAATAAATCTGCTGAAAAAAATAAATAAAACCTTAATAAAAATAACGTGATGATATTGACTCACCTTTATTATTTCTTTGCTTCTTACTTGTTTACCGTTCATCTATGTAAAGTGAGACGTTATCTGATTATGTGTAGTTAATTAATGAGGGAATTACTCGTAAAAGAGGTATAACCCCCCCAAATGGGGTCCTTCCGAAAATGGTGCATAAGGAGATAAAAAATCGGAGTAGTTTTAAATTCTAAGTCAAAATGTTAGATTTACAACTTTTATTTGGCAATTAATCATGAGAAATAAAATCATTATGATATAAAAAAAAAATGCTTATTAAAACAATGAATTATTGTTAGGAGTAGAAATAGGTTGGTTAGTGTAGTTGCCGCCAGGGGTACAATGGAGTGATTGACGATTATGGTAAACAAAGGATAAGTGCACTTTTTGTCTGTTTACTTTCTCATGTTCGAGTTAGTATTGTGGGAGGGGACGGGCAGAGGATGAGAGGGGGTGGGGAACAGCCCCGCAGCCCCCTGTCTAGTTCCTTTCGTGGGAAGGAGGATTTGATGCTGCGGGAAGGGAACAGAAAGGAGGAGGCTGTGAGAAATTATAGATGGCTCCCTCAGTCCTTTGAAATAATGGCCGCATTATTCGACAACGACTAATCGCCTTTCATTTGTACGCTACCAATCGTATAATTTCAATGTCAGGCTTCGAAATATTAAAAATACAAATAACGGAAACGAAGAGGAGCGGGAAAGTCTTAGAATTATTTTCCCCTCCCTACTGACCTCTCAGATCCAGCATCTATTTTACCGCCCAAATTTTGAGAAGTGAAAATATGTGGAGAGGTACATACCCTAAATAGACAAATTTCGGGATATGCAGGAAAGGGGGGAAGAAGGGGGGAGGGCGACTCTCCCTAGTTTTCCCCTCTTTATATTTTTAAGTGAGAATCGAGAAATCGGCTTATATATATATATATATATATATATATATATATATATATATATATATATATATATATATATATATATGTGATTTTTTCAGCGGAAGGTAAATTATAGAATAAAAAATTTATTTGCTTGAATAAATTAAGTTCAACTGACTCCGATCCAAATAAATTTATTTTACAGTCAGTAACTTCTGTCCATTAGGTAATCGAAATGTTCGATTTTGTGGTAGATATGATACAGTATTTAAGATCTTTGAGTAAGTTTGATTGATTTACTGCAATTTAAGCTCCGCCCACCCTGATTGATTTATCTTCATTTCTTTGAGAAAAATGTTTAATTTGATTCTCTACATCGCATTAAAAGATGACAATACATTTAAATAATTTCTTATGTACTAGGAGTTTGTCTTATATAAACTGTTCTTTGATTATAAATTATTTTATAAATTTATGTATCTGACAACTCTCTGACGTAGGGCTCATGAGCCGCCCAAATTTTGTGTCCGAATTGGTGCGTATAATATCAAAATAATAAATTAAGTCTAAGAAATATCTCTACAAGGTAATTTTATACTCCAAAATGTAATAGTTTAATAATTAATAAATAATCTTAGGTATTGATACGAATTTTACTAATAATTGTTTCATTTCAATGTCTTATTTTTTGAATGTGAGGAATTGCACACAGGTAAGATGTAAACAATGAAAGAGTCTACATATTCCTTCATTTATACACAATGTTATTTATTATATTCCATGATAAATTTTCTTTAAAATGCTTATAATAATGAATATGTGATGTTATAATAATTTTATTCTATGTATATATAGTGTTTATAATGTGTTAAAAGGGTCTGTTTTTCATATTGATCGACGACGCGTGAGTCTCCTATGTAAACTCATCATGTTATAGGTTTATACCGAAAGTAAGACAGCGGTGATTGGTGCTCGGCGCATTTTCTCTGTTGTTAATGGCATACTTTTACGAGGGAGTTGTTGTTTTGTGGGTATTTTTTTATTATAAACTTCTAGCATAACCTTGAATTAAGAATTTGCATAGCTTAATCTTTAGAAATGTTTAACTTAAAAATGAACCGTGCCTTAGTATTTGTATGAAAATTGTTTTATTGAAGACGTGTGGAATTGAATGTAACTCTGGTGTAGGCGGCGGCAACCGAGACATCGGTGGCAATAACAGCAGTTCTGCACGCCAGCGCCGTCGCTCTCAAATCCTCTCTATCAGTTGCTGGTGGCCTCCGGGCTGTGACGGATGGTGTTTGTAGGATTGTGCCTCTAATTTCTGACACGTTTAAACAATTAAATCTTTGTTTTCATTTTTAATGTATTTGTGGGGCGAGCGGTGATTCTGCCGCTGCACTTTTATTAAATTAGTGAGTAGGCCTCGTGTAGTAAGTGCTCGGCCATGGATGAATCGAGGGGCATGATGCATCCAACCTCACAATCGGGCATGCTAATGCCGCAGCATTATGGAATGACTGGCTCTGTGGACCCAGTACAAGGGCCAGCCACCCCTGACAGTGATGGAAGAAAACAAGACATTAATACTATTTTAGAGCAAATTATGAACATTACTGATCAATCATTGGATGAAGCGCAAGCAAGGTATGAGCAATTTACTGAGATTTTTTTTTCCCCTGCCGAAAACAACAAAAAAAGGTGCCATGAAGGTATCGCTTTCATCCTTGCCTTTCGTAGATTTTTTGTAGGCTTTACCTGAAGCCAGTTTTAGGATTGTAAAGAGCCTACTTATTGGGATCTTACGAATCCGATACGGCGGCAAGATTTTCCAACCTGCTCTGGCCGCGATCAGTATCAGTTTAGAAAATCTGCCGCGTTTTCTTGTTCGGTAGGGTGGCATTTAATAGGCCCTTCTTTATATGTCCGTACAATTATATTTTAGCTCGTTGGATAATTATATATTACCACTTTCGTTGCTAAGTCAAATGAGCACACGTGGATAATTTAATTGGTTATTTTTAATTGGATAATCTTTCTACTTGAAGAGTATAAGCCTTTTATTAAACTTTCTTTGTTCATTTATGATCCCTGCCAGACTAATAGCCTACCGCTGTTTCCTCGTTTGATGCCGCTTGATTTGCGTTGAATTTACGTTACTCTCAATTGCGATATTAATTGACGGTAGAACATGTTAATATTTCTTTGATAATATTGCATGACTAGGTAGGAATCTCTATATTTGTGAGCGCATACTCTAAGCATATTTTAATCGTTTAAACAATATTTCAAATTAAAAATTGCCGGTTACTTATGCCGGCGCATAATGTTCCGTGGCTACATAAAAGAACAACTAACACTTATTCTTTTACCTTTTTGGGGCAGATTTTACCCGAATGTATTAAAGACCTGGTGTGTTCGAGCTCTTATTTTGAAATTGTAAAACCTGTTTGGAAACCCCTTAATATTTTCAAGTTAAATATGAAATTTTACTACTATATATTTTTTTCGTTTGTTTGTTTATCCTTTGCTTAAATTTCTGTTTTCATCCCCATAGCTTTATTCTAACGAGATGCATTAATGAAAATTTTATAACATTTGCCTCTAACAATGAAGTTTAATTTTAGTTACTATGCATAAATAATATCGTACAAAATATAATATTTTTGTAATTTCCAATTGGCCCCAGATAACTATGACTATATAGTTATTTCTATCGGGTAATTATCTCACATTGTATGGAAAACTATATATTTTGCGAATTTGTCCTTAATGATTAAAAAATAATAGTATAATTATAATAATAATGAAGTTTCAATTCCAGAAAACACACGTTAAATTGCCACCGAATGAAACCGGCGTTATTCAGCGTTTTGTGTGAAATAAAGGAAAAAACAGGTAAGATTTTCTTTTAATCATTATGCATGATTAATGTCAATGTCTATCCCTTCGTTGTCAGGCTCAGACAATTAAATTTTAATTTATACCTGTACTACTATGGGATTTTTTTTATCCGTCTGTCTGGTATTTTTAAGGAAAAACTAGTCCTTACCGTCTCTTCTGAGCTCCAAATTTAAAGATGAATCCTCTAGCTGGAATCAACTTTGGATACTTACGATTTAAAATATAACAGTAAGCCGGGGCAATGGTAAAAACATTTTATTAGCTTATATATTAATTCAAGGCTGTATTTGCACGAATAAAATATTTCGCGCCATTCCGAATATCCGTAGAAGTAATTTGATTAAGTCGATCAAGAAACTACTGTTCATTCTTCCGGCCATAGAACCATGAAATCTCCTTGTTCATGTTTAATCGAACAAAAAATTATTTAATATGTTGGTTCGAATTTTTTTTATTGTTTGTGAAAGGTAGCTGATGCAACGGGTCTTTTTTTTCGAAATAATTATGTTAATTACCTGTTTCTAAATTAAAGATTACTTTTTCGTCAGTCATACGAAATATATAAATTCACTTCTATAGTCACTGCTCTGAATTATTTATGCTCGCGGTTTTCACTTCCCGTAGAAGACAAAACTATATTGTTTTGTCTTTTTTAATGCCCTTCCCCTATTAAGGTCATTTAGACAGACAACCTGTAGACGGGTGAGGCGCCTTACGATCCTACCGCACTTTAATGCTCATTACCGCGCTCCAGCCTGTCTTTTTCTCGGGGTTGTCTGCCTGTTGCGCCCTCAACCTTTTTTCTTTTTGTCGCCGACGAATCTTTTACTGCCCTTTTATTCGCGCCGTGATGGGGCCTGCTTTACGACCACATCCGCTCCTACACCACTTTCCCGCCTCTCCGACGTCAATCTCAGGGTCTCTATGTCCTCCAAATAGCCTTTCTAGTACCTCTAGTAGCCTAGTAACTGGCCGAATACGTCTTTTTTTATAGCCTGTCTCGCCTTTTTTTCTTTGTTCTCCCGAGACCGGACTCTTATTTAAAAGGGTTTAACACCGGGGCTTCTTTAAGCGCGTTATTTTTATTTAGTTAAGTTATTAAGCATAGCCGTAAAGATAGGCAGAAGGAGGAGTCTAAACGGCGCCCGAACACGGCGTAAATTTGTTAATTTTCTTGTAACTTTTCATTTTGGGGAGTTATCTCAGTCAAGCAGTACCAACTTTCCCAGCACGTGTACAAATGACGGAGTCGCCAATGCAGTATAAAAGTGTTATAAAGGTATATTTTATGTTAGTCCGTTCTTGTAGTCAGTTGCCAGCATCATACCCCTCCCCCCCTCGTATCCAGAAGGGCCGAAATTAATCAACACAGCGTCTCTCCCGCATCCCCTGCTTGGGTCCTTGAAGATCATTACCCGTGATCAATTGCTTTGCGGCGGGACCTTAACACCGAGAAGCCTCAATCAATCCCCAATCCCCCATTGGCAAATTCAGTTCATGTGATGATCTAGAAGTCTTTCTGATTTGAACAAGTCTCGTAATGATCAAAACCTTTGCCTCCCACCGTTTTTCTTTTTAAATAATAATTCAGCATATTCAATAGTACTCTTTCCTATTGCTATTTATTTACCTTAACTAATCGAATGAAGGAGAATCTTACTGCTACGAGAAATCACCTCAACCTGCACCTTGAGCACGTATGACGTATGTGATAGGCATAGGTAATTATTTTAAGATCAGGCCTCGTCCGAGCCTTTAATTTTTGCCACTATTTTAAGACCCATTTTTTATCTCTTCCTCGGTAATAAAGATAAGGATTGGGCACCCATGCTGCGCTTATTGTGAAATAACCTTGGTATTATGCAGTAGTTTTGTCCCGATTTTTGGGAAGTAAGGGTTTTATTGAATTCCGTTGGTTTTTGCCTCATTTAAAACCGCCCTGCTAAGTTAAGTCCATACTGCCATCGTAATGGGTTTCGGTTAACATGTTTGGGGAAATTATTTAGTCAATGACGCGATAACGCTATGGCTGTAATTGCCCATTTTTCTATGGAATGCCGACTGAGAAGTCACCGGTCAGTCCCATTGCGGTCGTCCGCTTGTTAAAAATGATGGAGTTAGAATCGGCCGTAAACTGGGAAAACTTTGGTGAATGTTTTTGAGTGTGGCGACTTTGAGTGAGGAGAAAGCGAATGACCGATCGTGTGAGCATATGAAACGTTCCCCCGTCGGTTATATCCAGCTTTGAGATTGATGAGTAGTTAAAAGCCGCTTCTTTTATAAGCATCTGATTCGTGGTTTAGCTTATGTAGAAAATTCTTTTCATGAAAAATAAAGCTAGAAAATGCCCCAAAGGGTGTTATTAAATATTTTGAGATTTGGGTTTAGTGACATAATTTAAAGGATGACAAAAGCCACCAGGTCCTATCAAATGTAAATCCAAGTAAGCACATACAACCCAAATATCCTGTTAGTAAAGGTATAAAGCGCATCCATAGGACTTTATTTAAAGTATATAAAATATAAATATTTCATTACCATTATATTCATTTTTGTTCATAACCTATCCCAGTTGTCCAATTCGAGTTTCACCAATTTGAATTCTATCTACTCCACTGGTGATAAAAATAACGAACAAGTGAAAACAACCATACTGGTAGGTTAAACATGAATAAAGTGGTTTCTTCTCAATGAGGTCTGAACATTTTTGGGTATGGGATATTATCTAGAGTTTGGTTGTTCCATTGTTTTGGAAAAAACATCTTTACATTTGTATTTTTTTACGGATATTCATTTATATATTTTTTATAATATATAAATAGTCGCTTTTTAAAATGTTGAAACAATTCCGTACGTAGGTATTATACTGATAGATAATTTGGAAGTGAAGTTAAATATAGCCTGTATTTTAGATTCCGTCCTATTTGTGCATTGTGACAACTTCATAGTTCAGTTTGGCCACGGAGTATGGTTACAGGCGTAATGAGGTGGCCTCGGCTTTGTACTTCATAACTGATACCTATCCAAATAAAAGGAACCGATAATCACCGCGCAGCCGAATAGATTAGGGTATTAAGTAACCTTAGAAACTATAACGGTATGGTCAGGTTCTTATCCTCTTGCCTTGTCGCGCCGATTGATTGTGACCGTCATCAAAATTAGACCGATTGCCACTAAATTGTTATTGTTTGGAATTTGAACGGGAAAAGTCCTCCATTTCACACCTGTCGGTCGTTCCGTCTGTTTTATTGGCCACAAAACGAACGTCGGAACAAGTCTGTATCGGACATTAAGGCCTGACTCGCTCCCTAATAATTTGTTCTTTACGGATGTACTTCGATTCAAATGCTCCTTATGCCTCCATCATGCTAAGGACGTGGCCAGAACGAATTTTGTCTCGCCTAGGAAGGTGATAAATTTTTATTGCCTCTAAGTTTCTCTTTATTAAGAAACTTGAGTCCGCGCATGGGGATCCGGTCCCCGAGTATTTCACTCTTTTCATCATTTTATTTATTTTAGATGTTTACTGAGTACTGTTAACACTTGAAGTGAATTTGCTATAGAGCGCTTGTAAGTGACTAATTAGCCGGGAAACTTACCATGGTCTTCTTGTGACGTCTGTTACCTCAACGCCTTTGTTCTATGATGGTAAAAGTGCATTTGGTTCTTGGGTACCAAGTACCAAACGTAATCCGTTACGTGTGCATTCTACTAGGAGAAATTCGATGATACTAGCTCGTATTCTAATAAAAACCTGCGTGACTGGCCATTTTACAAGCGCGCGTTCCTGAGATTTCTCAGGCGTGCTTGCGACACATCTCATCCCATTAAACTCTCATAAAGCCAACCTTCTTCCAGTTACAACTGAAGTTTGCCTTCGGCATATTCCTCCTAATATGATGTCTTCTCTATCTTTGTTTTCGCAACCGTTCCCAGATCCACTCGTTAACATAAAAGGCTCATTAAAGGTCGATTTTCTTTTCCACTAAAAGTGAATCTTTATGAAGCGAATTAAAATGGCTCGTCTTTATTCGTCATCTATTGAGTTTGAGTTAAGCCAATATCGAGCCATAAAACCAACCGATAAATTTGATTACTCTCATTAATTTTGCTCGTGGTTCGTCTGCCAGCTTTTCCGGATTTGTCCCTGATGGGGATTTTGGTTGGGTGTTTCTGTCTGCCGAGATCTCTCTTTTTTTGCGCTAATATCCATGCCGCTCCGTCTGTCCGATCAAAGAAGAAGAATAACTGATGTTGAATACCATTTCCTCCGAAAATCGGTGGTATAACGTCCATTGCATATGGACAGTGTGTTCCAGTTTAAGAATCCGCAATGAACGGTCGTTTTCTAACTGTAACTGGGGAGGTCGGGATTGCGGAGGCAGCTGCCGAAATGAGACGCACCCAGAACACTGCGGCAGGGTGCTAAAGTGAAACGCAAGAGCATTTTACCCTAAGGAACGTGATCAAGGTCCGGATTTATATGCGAATGTTTTAAACCGCGCTAAAAGCTATTGCATATTTGACAAACTGGGGAAAAATTCATCGCTGGCATTGGTTATCGTAGCCTTCCTTATCCGTGTCACGGGGCGAGGCAAGTTGGGGATAGGTTGCTTAGTTCCCGCTTGTTGTCTATGTACTCTCCTTCAATGCTTTTTATCATTAATTTTATCACTGACCTGTTCCCCTACCTTTTTTGGCCTTTAATCCAACGATTGAAAGTGGTTTCACTGGCTAATCTCTACTCTATTTTATCTTCCAAATAAAAGAAGATTCGCATCAACTTAATAATTCGTCACCTAAAGTGAAAAACAGTTAATCTACATAGATTCGATGCTTATGTCTATAGGAATAGAAAAACAATAAGTTTAAGAATTTTATTGTACCTAAAAATGAGCATAAAAACAAATATTGTTAACATGTTTATGAATATTGTTCTTAATATGAGCACATAAATAATCAAAAGCATTGTGTACTTTCAAATCTATCAGGCTGCCTAAATTCACTTAAATACGTCTCTAATAAGCTTCTATGACATCCGCGCACTTGTTTTAATCTCTATTTACATTTATTCCAATATGATTCAATAACTTAAGTGCGAACTCTTGTGTGGCGATCTATGAAATTAACGCTATGGTTAATTGTTCTATGCTCAAGACCTAGATCACTTTGATTTCCATTCATCTGTGTGTACAATTCAACCAGGTCGTGTGACAGAGTTTATTATTCTAAGTAATGTGGCAGAATCTCTGCTTTCTGCTACTTCCATGTACCCAGTAGCTGGATTAAAACTAGTGTCCACTAGTCCAAAAACCCAAATAGGTTTTTTTATATGATTGATATGATACGAATTGATATGACTATCTACTGCCAATAAGAATATGTATACCGACCTTAAGTCTCACAGATTGAGTTAGTGTTAGTCGACGCCAATCCTTTCTTTATCCAGGAAGATCCCCGACCGGATAATGAAATTACATAAAGGTCAGTATGACAATTGCTGGTCGGCCCGAGGGCACCAGGAGTTAGTATATCGATATCACCCCAAATTATTCATGCATCCTTCAACTAACAATTCGTCACCCAGAATCCTTCAACTTAACAATTCGTCACCCCAAATCCTTCTACTTAATTCGTCACCCAAATCTCCTTGGGTGACGAATTGTTCAGTTGATCCAAAGATTCTTCCAAGAACCTACTTAGTCCACTTAGAAATTCCGAAAATATTTCAAGCTTATTCCCTTTAACATCAACTAAGCACAATAAAAAAAAATATAAATTTGATTATTATACCCCATGCCACCTTTCTTTCACGCAAATTGCAATCGGTATCTTGATATTTTTAACCGTCGGATCATCTCCAACCTGCTTCGTCAGCCAACGCCTTCTGTAACAAAGCCTCGCTTAATTTCTCTCTCTACTGCGCAAAGAAAGTGACTCGCAATTCCCTTTTCATTCAAGATTCCAACACTCGTCGAAGATGGTGAGTTATATTCATTGCATATCTCTCCCGATTCTCGACCAAGCATAACTCAAATGCGTGGGTTTCCAGACATCTCTAAAAATGTGACTCCAATACCCGGTGCTCGTTTTAAGTTCTGGAGAGCCGAAGTTCCCTTTTCTTAAAAATTGAGCTTATTGGGCAAGTCGTGTCTTCCAGTGCACCCACTTCCTTATAGGAGGATATCGAATATAATATCGTCTAGGAAATTACTCAAAATACTCCTTAAATGGCACGAGTAATTTCTCCTTGAAATTTTATACGTTAGGACATTTATATCAAGATTGGAGCCTAAGGCACGCAATAAACATCAGGTTTTCTATTTATAAAAAAATAACCGGCCATTTTCCAGTAGGGTGTGTTGTTAATAATCCAAAGTTATTGATAATCTTGTTACTTAGTTCTTATAAATCGTCTTAATTGGTTAAGTTCGTATCTTAGATTGTATTTCGGGTAGGACAAAAGTAGTCTGCCTGGTCTATTATTAAGTAGGGAACATGCGTTCATCGAATCATTGTCGCTGGTTAAAATTTGTGTTAATTGTTGGATGAGATTAGATATCTGGTTGGTCTATAGTTGGCTGATTCAAAGGTTTTGTCACTTATTTCTTGGAACAAAACGCAAACTCTTAGTGATATGCATAAATGCGTCCTCGCATTAAAAATCCCATTGTCAGAACATTTTATAGAGGCTAGTCTTTTTTTTCTGCATTGTATCTTTTAAATTCGTAAGGTAGGTACTAAAGTGGTCGGTGCTTATTTATTCTAAACCGTTCATTTATTATTTTCATAAAGTGAGTTGCTACATCACAGACGTTCATAGTACTTAAAAAAATAAAAGTTAAAGCTAAAATCTCACGGAATAAGGGGCAGTGTACTAAAATAGATCATCAAAGACTTGGCATCGGTCACTAGTGCCGTTCTTCAGTGGTCTTCCCTCGTAATTTTGCTTTGTTAAATATATAAAAAAAAAAAATCCAAATTCGTTGACACGAAACTAGGTACTACGGCAAAATACCATATTGAATTGTGGTAACTGTCGAAAAGATTTGGTTAGAATAGTAAAATGACAAATACAATTCAACGGGCAGGTGTAAGGTCATAATAATTCACGAAGAGATTACAATATGGGTGGTAAAATTTTAAACATAGTCAAAATGAAAAAAAAAAATTTGTCCTTTAATCTCGAATAATCAAATATTTTGTCATCACCGCAAAAGGCGAATAAGGTATCCAGGATACATAGCTCGAAATTTCGCGTTTAAATCAAAATATATTATATAAACCACTTGTAAGACCTCATTTGGAGTCTGGGATACAATTCTCGTCTCCATACATGAAAAAAAAAGACATTGTAATATCGGAACGCGTCCAACGTCGAGCGACCAAATTAATTCGTTACGTAGAAGTAGATCCTACGAAGAAAGACTGAGGCACTTCAATTTACCTTCGCTAATTTAATCTTCAGTGTTGTGAACTAGATAACCAAGCGGCAACCCGAAATAATTTTCAAGTTAGTATCAAATTTTCTTATAAAATAACATTAACTAAGAATGTCGTTGAAAGTACAAACGTAAATATATTTAAGAAGAATCGATAAATATTCCTTTAAAATATGACCTTGCAGAAATTCTAGTTGTGAAAGTAATTCTTTATCCTTGTACCATTGAGTTGCGTCCCATCTCGGTCGGTCTCTAGGGACATGTCTCCTTTTGTTTAATAAGAATAGGACTATGTACCCCCCTTTCCTCGTTGTTGAGTGGGGTGATCATGTTGAGAGCTACTTGACTTTGCACCTTCATACTTTGAAACGGTGAGATGATGGTGTCTCGGGAAAGTAGAGGCTTATAGGGTGTGCGGCTCTCCTCTATTCACTCAGTAACGAAAACAGCCCCCCCCTCCCTTGCGAGGGAGAGGGGAGGTAGCACAAAGAAAGAACTTAATTAGAATTTAGTACATGGCAAGAACAAGGAAAAGATTACTCTCGCTGGCTGAATGGTTGGGAAGGTGGTCGGCAGGATGCTTCTGTCAAAGGTTGTTGTTGGTTGGGTGGCGGCGTGTGGCTGGTGGTCCGTTCATTTAATATTTAGAGGGTTCGAGCGACGCTAGTCCGGCCGGACTCACCCTATTGAATAGCTTTTACGATCCCATAAAGAGAGTCTCGGAGACGTGACTTTGACTCCGAGGGCGAACTTAAACCAAATGTCTGGAATGGAATAAAAAGGAGAAAAATAGTCTTCATTCCTTCCCTCTCACACACTCAAACGGCGCTCCCAATTTATTAGGGAGCTGACCCAAATATGTATCAGGAATTAAAAATGGCCTCAATGCTCAGGGATGAGGGCCGAGGTCCCTCATCCGGTCCCCTTAACCCTCTTTAGGTATTTGGTCTAAGGAAAAAGGGGTATAAACCCACTTTCAACGATGTTTCCATAATTGCAAAAATGAGGTTCTTCGATCTTTTTGAATGGGCAGAAATATATTTGGGATCAGGATGGGGCGGGTGATGAGAGTGGAAGACCTTCACTTGTAGTTGCATTCTCTATTGCAGGGAAAGTAGATTATTAATTTCATTCGGTTTCGCTCATGTTTATACTCCGAAATCCGAACCATGTTGAAAAAATGTAATGTGCCTCACCTCTTCTGTCCAAGAATCGTAGTCTTTTAGTGGTTTGCTTCCATTTGAAGCAAATGGTTATACTTTTTAATTTCGAGTTCGAGCGTTCATTTACCTTTTCGGTAAATGGGATTCAAAAGGAAACCCGTTGCAACGACTGATGATTTCAAGGAAGTAAGGGTAAGGACATAATCGTGGCAAGGTGATGAGTGTACGTTGGACACTAATTTCTGGATGCCTCTGGAAGGTCCTCAAAGGAATTTGTTGATAAGCTCATTTAAATTCCTTTTATGTGAACAAAAGCCTAACTCCTTCCACTCGACAACTGCTCGACTCTATCGATATAGCCTAGAACGTCCATTAATTGGTCGTCTTAAAAATTAATTCTACTCACGGTCCTTTTTTTTTTTCTCTCCCAGAGAGATTCACAAAGTAATAATAGCTTACATACAAGCTTGAAAAATGTGCGAGTAATTGAACGTTCTTTCGTGTCAATGCAATGAGGAGTTTACCACACTGAAAATCTGCTTGATCACCATGTTGCTGTGGATTGGAATTGGGAGGGGTCGGTGGAGTGGGACGGCCGCATCTCTGCCCGCGCCCCATCACAATTTCGACTGACTGACATTTCTGAGGACGCTAACCTCACGCTTTCATTAGAAACTGCCTGTTTCTTAGGCATTAAATTGTGCCTTTATCCCATTGTTTTTTTTTTAATGTAGAATTGCTTCTATAAGCTATTAATGTTGTTTGGCTCTTCTTCGTCTCATTCATAAAGGGGCGACGGGGGCTCGCTCGCGGATCTTAAGAAGATCAAATTGTGAGCTTCATAGACGTTTTGTCTAGCAGACCTTCTCATATGCACATTTTGTTAAAGACCATAGTATATTTCGCCTTTATTAATTTTCTTTAGAAATTTTCCATTTTTCTTATCTTTTTCAGTTGTCTTGTAGATGAGTTTATTTCGATCTTTTTGGCTGGGCAGAAATATATTTGGGAGTAGGATGGGGCGGTTGATGAGAGTAGAAGACCTTCACTTGTAGTTGCATTCTCTATTGCAGGGAAATTAGATTATGAATTCCATTCGGTTTCGAGCTTAGCCTCTTCTCCTTCTTTCAGACAGCCTGCATTTCTCCCCTACTTCCTCACTTCCACTACAACTTCTCCCACAACTTTCTTCGGTCGGCCTCTATTTTCACAGGGTAGATGCCGACCTTCTTCACAGCCAACTATCCAGGATTGGGGCTTAGGTGGGAGGGGACAATATGGCCTAACCCCTGAGCTCCGGTTTGGGATGGTGGGTTTTTAACAACCGGCTTCATCCCCACCTATACCTTCCTCACATCCCTTTTCCTTCTCTCTTCACACACTATCAATTTTACGCCGTGTCCAAGGTGGAGCCGACATGCTGAGGGACTGCCAGGCCACTAGGCGGGAGGGGTGGTCTTAAATGGCGGCACCTGGCTCTGCCAGGCCTGTACGCACCCCTTGCAGGGCGGGCTACTGCGAGGGGTGATGAGCGTGTGCAGCCCGTGAGAAAATTAGGGTCCCCATGCCCAATGTTAGAAATTAAAAAAAAACCCTCCCCCTTTGTCCCCTACAATCAATGGAGCCGCCTTCTGGCTGCTCCACAGAAAAAAAATGGAGGTTCCCCCTCCCCTGTGCTTGCGCAGGGGACCCTCTAAATTTCTCTAACCGGAGAGGAGGCTTACTCCTCTCCTTCCTTCCTCCCTCCTTCCAGCGGCAGTCCCCCCTTTACTTTCCAAGGGGACTGCCAAGAAAGCCAGCAGGCAGCCCATAGCCGACTGCTCCCCATTGAAGCGGCTCGATAGGGCAAACCCCCTCAGGGGGGAAAGGGGATGACAGGCCCCTTCGGTCGCTTCTCTCAAAAGACCTGGCAATATTGAACCTTGCCGGGGTCAAAGCCTATGCTTCCCGAGACTTGACTTCTGACAGCGCTGCCAATGGGACCTATGATGTCCTGGGGGGGGGGGGGGCAACTGGAGGCCTTCCCCTGAGATAGACATGGTCCTTGCTGCAACCCAGCCTCAGACGGTAGGGCCTTCCATGGGAGCGAATCCGGGCTCGGTGCCAACCACCGAACTCGAGTCCGCCCCTATGCAAGGTCCTCCTCAAACGGTTAGGGTTTCCAAGGCAGTACAAGGAGGGGAGGGATCTCCTCCGACCGGTGCCCCCGTGACTGCCAGGACCTTCCCCATCTCTGATAAAGACCTTGCTGAGGCCGGTCCATCCAGCCTGGGGGCTCCTGCCGGCGGAGGGGAGAAGCGGATTCATTTCCCGCCCTCCTCTCCTAAAGACTCGGGGCTCTTCTCCCTCCACGGGGGCCGCGGGGACGGACAAGGCCGCTAACATCCTTGAACACGACCAAGCCAAGATTGGCACGTCCGGCCCCGGTGCTAGCCTGGGCGGGAAATTTCCCCAAAAGACCAAAAAGGCGCAGAACGGAGCATCGATTACGTCGGAGCCCCTCATTCAGAGATTGCCTGGCGTTTTCGAGCCCGCTGGCTTCAAACGCTTCTTAGTTATTCGCTCCACTGGTGGCAGCATGTTGGCCAAGGGCAACATGTTCCATCATAGGAGAGCATTAGCTAGTGTAATTGGTAGAGAGCCGAAGGTAACCCGTTTCTCGGACAGGAGCCTTCTGGCGAATCCCTCTAAGGCGGCCAAGATAAGTGCTCTTCGGACCCTTGATGGCACCCCGGTGAGTGTGACGCCGCACTCTACGATGAACTTTGTGAAAGGAGTAGTTTATGGGAGGGAACTCGTGGACTACTCCATAGAAGATATCACTCTAGAGCTGGCCGATCACGGGGCGGTCAAGGTCGAGCGTGTGATCAGAAAACAGGGAGGGTCCTCGAGACCCACCCTTACACTCTTCGTCACTTTCGACTGTGACAAGCTCCCTGAGTCGGTGCGTGCCGGTTGGTCCCGCTACTGCGTGAAGGCATTCGTGCCACTGCCGCGGAGGTGCTATTACTGTCACCGCTTCCGCTATACGAATCGCTCATGTAGACGTGCAAAGTCGGGGTCACCCGAAGTCTGAGTAAATTGCTCCAAGGCCGCACACGATAAGTCTAAATCGTGTGTGGCCAAGTCTGCCAATTGCGGAGAGCCGCACCCCGCTTCTTCGTAGCAATGTGGTGCATATCTCCTTGAGAAAAAAATCCTGGCCGTTCAGGCCCAGGATCGACTCTCATTCCGCGAGCCTAAAGACTTGGTCCTGGAGCGCCCGGCTCTGCCTGGGACGTCTTACTCCTCAATGGTTAGAAAGACACCCTCTCCTCCTGGCCCATCAAGGCCAACGAGCACGGTTGTTTCTGCACCCATTCGGAGCCCTTCTGCGGGTTCTACTCAACCCGGGCGCTTCCCTGGTAAAGCTGGCGGCACAAAGGGTTCGCACCCAGCCCCGGCCAGAACCAGGGCTCTTCCTCTTTCCCCCAGCGTGACCGTTTCCCGTAAGGCGAAACGGCCACGCGCCTCCACCGAGTCGTTAGACTCACAGGAGGCAACACCCCGGAATGTTGGTCGACAGGTCATCTTCCGGGGTTCCTAAAGCTGTACCCCGAAAGGAGGACGGCAAGAAAGGGGCTTCGGTTCCTTCGCCCACACCTAGTGGTGGCTCGGGGACGGTGGATCCTAGAAAAGAGGGCCCCCGGCCTCCGAAGCCGCAACGCCCGCCTAAGGTTGTCCCGTTTCCAGTTAGCTATTTTTCTGCAGGTGACCATGCTAGGCAAGTGGCCCCTGCCCGCCCTCCCGTGGTATAAGGGTTTGCGACCCCACCACCACGAGATGGGGGCCGGGCTGGGAGATGTGCGGTTTACACCCGGCATGATGTCTCCGTTCTTCTTTTCACTTTAGATACCTCCTTTCAGGCAGTGGCTGTGCAGCTTCACCTGGATAAGAGGTATACTGTTATTTTTGCGTATATCCACCGCCAGCTGACTTCGACGCGGGGGATTTCCGCCGCGCCGTGGCACGGTTGCCGAGTCCCTTTCTCTTGCTTGGAGATCTGAACGACAGACATCCTCTCTCGGGAGACTGCTCAATAAATCCCAGGGGACAAGTCCTTGCCGATCTGATCGAAGAGCTTGAGATAGGTGTCCTAAATATGGATGAGTTTACGCATCACTGCCCGAGAACCGCTTCATTTCCTTGCCTTGATCTATCTCTGTGCTCTCCGGATGCACAGCATGATTTTGATTGGGCGGTGGTCGATGGATGACCTCCATGGTAGTGATCACTTTCCCATTCAAATATCATTTTCAGGGCAGCTCCCGCCTGAGAGCCCACCTCGGTGGTCCTTGGCGCGGGCGCGATGGCCTGCATTTCAGGAAATGACTGAATTCTCTATCTCAGTCGAGGAGTTTAGGTCGGTTGATGAGACCGTTGAGTTCTTCTCCGGCAACCTCATCGCCGCAGGCCTGACTACTATTCTCAGAACGTTTGGCCATTTTGCACGCCGAGTGTGAGACAGCCCTCAAACAAGCGTTATGCCTACATGCGCTATAAGCGCCGCCTGAACGATTTCACTGTCGGTGAATTTCGTCGGGCTAGGGCTAGGTTCCGGTATATTTCGAAGCACGCCCGCTGCTCTTCTTGGCAGGCATACTTGTCTTCACTTAGCGGGAAGACTCTTCTAGCAGAGGTGTGGAAGCTAGTCAAAAGGATTCGGGGCAAGTTCTCGCAGGACCCCCTTCCCGTCCTCCATGAGAATGGGACCGCAATCTCGGCCCCCGCGTCCGTGGCAGAATCCTTCGCGACCACTTTCTCCGCATTCTCTAGCCGGGATGCTGCTCCCCCAGCATTCAATGCACGTCGTGATGTCGCGGAAGGCCGCTGACTGGACTTTACCTCCAGAGGCGGAGAACCCTTCAACGTCAGGTTTACTGTTAGTGAGTTGCGTTCCGCTCTTTCTTCGTGCGCGGACACCGCCCATGGTCCGCACGATGTCCCGTACGCCCTGCTTCCACACCTGGTTCAGCGAGACATGGCATTTCTGTTAGATTTGTTCAACAGGATCTGGGTGGATGGTCTCCTCTCGGATTCCTGGCGAATCGCTACTGTGCTTGCCTTTCGCAAACCGGGGAGAGATCACTCTATTCCGGCCGGTTTCCCTCCAATATCTCTAAGCTCTTGCGTGTGCAAGTTGATGGAGAAATTAGTATATGTTAGATTGGCCTTTTTCCTGTACAGCGGAGGCCATCTGTCCTCTTTCTGCACAGTACGGCTTCCCCAAGTTCCACCCCACGTCGGATGTTCTGCTCCGACTGGAAAATGCCGTCTGCGATGCCTTCCTTCGTAGACAGTACTACGCCACGGTGTTTTTCGATCTGGAGAAGGCCTATGATACCGCATGGCCATACAGTATCATGGAGACTCCACACGATGGGGGCGAGTGGACGCCTCCCAATGTTTATATCTGAATTTTTGCGAGATCGTCGATTCCGCGTACGGGTGGGGGGAGCCCTCTCTGGTCCAATGGAGCAGGAAGAGGGTGTCCCGCAGAGAAGTGTCTTCAGTGTCACATTCTTTGCCCTGAGCATCAACGGCATCACCTCAGTGCTGCCCGGAAGGTGTTCTCGCTACGCTCTACGTGGACGACCTTTCGATCTCTTTTGGCGCGGCCTAGATGCCAACTCTGGAGCATCGACTCCAACAGGCATTGAACCGCGTCTCTCGCTATGCCGAAGCGCACAGGTTTCGGTTTTCTTTGGCCAAGACTAATGTGGTGCACTTCTGCCGCCATCCACGGCTACACCCCGACCCAGATTTGTTTCTTTATGGGGTGCGCCTGGAAGTGGTTGAATCGCACCGTTTCCTTGGTATTGTATTTGACCGACGCCTCACCTGGGAGGCTCATATTCGCAGCCTTAGGGTCTCTTGTACCCGCGCCATGGATATTCTTCGTTCCGTGATGTTCAGCGCTTGGGGTGCTGATAGAGCTACTGCCTTAATTTTTATCGATCCTTTGTCCGTTCGAAGCACGACTACGGATGTGAATTTTATGCATCCGCAGCCGAGCGTCTATTGCGGAAGGTGGACTCGATCCACCACACCGGCCTTCGCTTGGCGACCGGTGCCTTCCGCACTTTCCCTATCGAGAGCCTCCTTGTCGATGCTGGAGAGATGCCATTATCTATGCGCCGTGCACAGTTCATTACTCGCCTGTACGCACGAGCGCAGCGTCTCCTTTTGTCGCCAATAGCTCTCAAAGCATCCACAGCTGATCTCCACGGTGCCTATGCAGCCGAGAGACGCAAGGCTTACTCTAAGCCCCTTGGGTTTAGGGCTAGGAAACTCCTTCGAGAGCTAGATATAGCTCTTGGGCCGGTGGCGCCCCTGGTTCTGCCCAGGACGCCACCCTAGAGGGTACCACCGTTGGCTATTTGTCGCCACGCCTCTGTTCCCAAAGCTTGTACAGCGCCGGGAGTATTGCGTTCGACCTTTTTGGAGCACGCATCGTGTCACGCTGTAACCGTGCCAGTGTATACGGATGGCTCTAAGTCCGAAGAGGGGCTCTGTTTCCACGCCGTATCCCCTCTGTTTGAATTCAGCAGGTCTCTACAGGCGGTGCGTCTGTCTTCACTTCACGGCTGAGTTGGTGGCAATGCACGACTCGGTACGGGAGATTACGACGTGCCCGGTTCGAAGACCGAATCGTGATTTATAGCGACTCACGGAGTGCCCTGACTGCTCTCGGGGTATTGGAATCTCCGCACCCTCTGGTTCACGATATCCTTGATGCCACGGTTTTCGTGAGCCGGGTGGATTTTGAGATTATCTTCTGCTGGATTCCTGGATATGTAGGAATGAGGGCGCCAAAGAGTCCGCGAGGACTGGGCGACCGGACTAGCGTTTCGCTCTTCCACACACTTACTACATGGCAGGAATACGGGCAACTCTTGGCAAAGAAGATGGGAGACGGTACAGGGGAACTTAAAGTTGCGTGCCATTGCGCCGCGACTGTTCCCATGGACCTATCCCCCAATACCGCGACGGCTTCAGGTCGCTTTCTGTCGTCTCCGAATCGGATACACTCGTGTTACGCATCGCTATCTGATGGAGCGCTCGCCTGCGCCATATTGTGACGACTGCGTCGTCCCCCAGACTGTTCGGCACATTCTTGTCGAATGTCCCAGACTGGGTGATCTTCGCGCACGTTACCTGTCCCGGTACCGGGATGGGCGGGGTTGCTACCGCCTGTCCCTTGTACTCAGGACGAGTGCGTGCACATTGACTGGTGGACTTTTAGACTTTTTTGGGGGGGCCGGCCTTCTCCCTTTTATTTAACTAGTTTTTTTTGTTTCTTTATAGGTCGCACGTTCCTGCTCGTTGCCTTTTCCTTTTTATTTTTAGTGTTGTTTTTTTGTTGTTTGTTTTTTGAATCTTATTTTAAAGTAGCCTAGTACTAGGCAGTTTTTAATACGGCGAGGCGACTAATGCCCAAGTAGGCAGTCGCTAGATGAGCTCTTAAAATTAAAAAAAAAAAAACATTTGCTTTCGCTCATCTTTATACTCCGAAATCCGAACCATGAGTAGCTTTTGTTGAAAAAAAACAAGATAATAAGAAAAATGCAAAGTTTCCAAAGAAAATTAAAGTGAAATATACTATGGTCTTGAACAAATATATATATATATATATATATATATATATATATATATATATATATATATATATATATATATATATAATTACAACATCATTCGAAATGACCAACATCTCCCTTCACGACTCTTTCTCCTTTTGGGACCTGAAGTGGTTGCATGCCTTAGTTAGGGAGCCCTTGTCAATGGACGACATAACCCCTACAATGGCGGTCCTCAGATCCTAAAGTGTTGTGAGCAGCCTTGTTGACATTCTTCTCAGCAACGACCATCATCAAATAATCCAGAGATTGCAGTTAGGGGAGCTGGGTGGGCACACGTGTGGGAACCAGTGGTACGGACGTTGTTGAAGAACCACGCTGTCTTCCTTGCCTTGTCTGCGGGAGCAGAGTCCTTGCTGGAGGACTTAAGGCTATCCGGCGTCTACTTGGTCCATCCAAGTCTTAACCACAGTCTCCAGCACCTCAATGTAAACGTCCGCGTTGACCTTAAGGCCCTGAGGCAAGATGTGAGGAGGCATAATGCGCCCCTCGTTACTGACCACGCCCAGAACCATGAGAGGTTGAAAATTTTCTGTGTGACCGTAGGCTCTTGTCCTTATTCTCAACCTTTTTACTTTGTAAACCAGGTTCCTCGGGTAGTTAAACATTCACAATCTCCTTCACCGAGCGCCGCGAGTATGGCGTACCGTTTTTTTTTTCAGCTGGCATTCTCAGAAGAAACCGCATATGCTGTTGTTACCCACATCAACGCTAAGCTCTTACTGAGCATGTCCAAGATCAAATAAACTTACATTAATGAAGTCGTTAGCTCTTGGGTACACTTTCAATTTTTTATCGATTTATCTAAAACGATTTATCTCTCAAGATGATACGAGGACATCGAAACGCGTCAGATAAATAGGGTTTTTCTGAAGGATTTTTCTCCCATTAACTTAAAATCTGAGTTTTAATGAATTTCGGAGAACTTTATTCACGGCATCAACCCAGACTTAAAGTTAAAGGCAAATATACGAAAAAATGAAAGATGTGAAAAGAAAATCACAAATGCGAAATTAGCCGTCGCTTTTAGCAAAACTTGCTACGATATATATATATATATATATATATATATATATATATATATATATATATATATATATATATATATATATATATATATATATATATATATATATATATATATATATATACACAATATGAAAAAAACTTCCGAGGTGCGTGGGTCTGCTGCTGTGAAAATTTTGACATTGAGCAATTATGCAAAAAGATAGGATAGAAGGCGTGTTTTTTTTTAGTTTTTTCCAGCGATACGCTTAAAAAGCGATTAACAACATCGTGCTTATAAATCTACGCTGAAATAGTCTGCTACAAAGATGGGTCGCTCATAAAAGAGAAACAATAGTCGTTAAATTGAAGCACTGGCTCATAGGTCTCCGTTTCATTACCTGGCTCTGGACCTTTAACGACATTCCTTCCTTTTCAATTTGACCCTCACCAGCTAATGACCTTACGTGCTTTATATTCCTCTCTCTCCTACGACCTAAAAGCCGACTTGTAAGAAGAGGATCTTTGTATTTCGTCACCGACTTATTGCTTAGGCGTGATTCTCTCCCATTGGAGTACCTGTAAACATTTTATAGACTCGGATTTTATGAGGTTTCTTTTTTTTTAATGCTCGAACCAAAATCCCGTCAGTTGATGGAATCCATCTACCATAAGTGGCCTTTTCATCGATGGTCGCGCTTTCGAATTTGTCCACCGGAACAGAAGATGATCACGTGATGTAGTATATAGTATGTACGTTTATCATATTTAATTGATTCGATTTTTTTTATGGTTCTACTTCTTTGGTGTTGGGGTGGGGGGCACACTGCTCCCTTTTAATGTTTTAAAGGTTTATTTGACTACCTACATTTTACAAAATGACATTAGATATGATTAATATTTAGAAATAATAATAAGTCACATTTTTTCCCCGAGTATTTGGAAAAGCAACATTTAAATGGTTTTAATCAATCTTTACACTTATTTCTTAGAGTACTGATGCTTTCTTTTATGTGTATCATCTGACCTACCTCTGGAGAGACTAACAGAAGTCATCTGTTGTCAATTGTGCTATATCTTGGTGAAATCTTTCACCATGTTCATCGCTTACTTCTGCTACATTCTCTGGAAACAGAATTCATTGTTTACCATCACCAGACGAATTTGAAGGCTGATACTAAGCTTTGGAAATTTGCCTTTGAGATATGCGATAAATGGTGACATGCTTCAATGCTTTGGAAAATTGTTTAACGAGTCGTAATTTTAAATGAAAGGGGGGGCAAAATTATTTTTTTATTTATTTAACCTGTGGTTCACGAATAATGATAAGTTAGCCAACTATTGACTCGTTCCGAGGTGACTATTGAGATCGTATGTAATGTTCTGCTCAAGCACGACTCTCCTACTTGCCTAAAAAAAATGACTTCGTATTATAACCCGACTGGATATCATTTAGTATTGCTACTACTTTTAAGTCTGTGCATATTAATCACTGGCGCTCCTACTTAATACTTCCCCGAATAAAAGCTATTTTCCTAAGTTTCTTTAAAACAACAGAGGGAAACTACGAAAATTGCTGGAAGATTAGTCTCCTACAAAAGAATAGCTTTAGTGTTATAAAGCAAACGCATCGATGAAAAGTTCCTAATGGATTGGGTCATACGGCAAATCCAGCTCTTCAAAATGTGCACCATCCAAATTATTTAGCTCGGGTTGAGCCTTGGGTTTGAGAGAGAAATCTCCCCTTAAAAATAGCCTGAATAATCCTCTCGACGAGAGCTCTTACACCTCGTCTGTCTTAATAATCTCCCACCCATCGAACGAACTTACAACACTGGTGCTGCCTCCATCCTATAGCTTCCTCACAGGGACTCATTAAGTCTCAATATGGAACCGTACTTGCTCTGACAAGGTAGCATCGACTCATCAAACGACCACTGACCCTGCCATGGAAACACAGTCAACCCTTCTCCCGTTCTAGAACCCTCGAGGCTAGAAATAATTTCTCTCCATCTCTGGGCATCCCAATTCACAGCATTATTTATTTTCTTCCAGACCATAAACAAGTCCAGGTGGAGGCCCGAATCGTAAGGCCTTCGACAAATGCGACACTCGTCTACGTCCACACACACACACCCTGCTGCACCAGCGACCTTTGTTGTTCCATCTGGTTAGGTTCTTGTCCAGCCCCTCTAGATTGTAGCCAGACTGAAGTTGGAAGCTTCTCACTTTCCCTCGAGATGCGCACGCACTCTGTAGTCGAATGGATTGGGGTCGGGCGACTGGGGCCGCCAAAACACTTTCCACCATAAGTTCATGTTCGATCCCAAACACTTGAACGGTTTTGGCCGTGTACACCAGAGCACTGCCCGGCTGAAAGGCATAGTCCACCTTCTTCGTGATCTTTCTCACCCAGGCACGACTTTCGTGGCTAAAATGTCATTGTAATCGGCCGCGAACCACACCGGCGCATCTTCTCGCCATTCGAAGCCACGATGCGGATTGTTATTACATACGCTTGTTGATGGCCGGATCGACCGTGGTTTTTCATCAGAAAAAAAATGAAAATTCGAATGCCGTGACTCTTCAAGTCGTTGAGTAGGCGACGATACCGCTCCGACGTTCTCGCATACGGTCGGTGACCATAAGCCTTTCCACGACCCTAAAATTCTTGCCACGAGCCTGCACACAGTGGCCACCTAGATGTTCTCGCATACGGTCGGTGACCAATAGGCCTTTCCATGACCCTAAAATTCTTGCCCCCCTCCTCCCTGCTTGACAAGCTTGCACACAGTGGCCACCTAGATGTTCTTCGCGAGCGCTGTTATTCTGAACTTCGGAGCACTTTCGAAGGCCTTTCTCACAGCCAAACGGTTGACAACTTGAGGTCGATCTTTGAGGTCTTCCCCGTTCTTGAACTTCTCAGCGACTCTGTGGACGGCCATCTGGCTGACGTTGAGCCGCTTGGCGATGTTGGAATTGTTGTGGCACGCGCACAGTAGTGCAAAAATCTCGATTCTTTTCACTTCCATCTAGCCACACCTGCACACAATAGAAAAAGACGTTTTAAGGACGGAAATTTTTCTATCACACGTAAACCTCTCGAAAGATAACAGAACAGAACTTTTGCAAAACTCAATGTATGAATTCCAAGAGGGTAATTCTTGTTCCTTCCTTGCCCCAACAATCAACCTTTTTGCAAATAGCTTGATGCCCCCCTAGAATTAACAACAGGTCACCATCCCACCTCTACACACCAATAGGACTATCGATGTGCCTTTCCCAACCCTCCCTTCCAAAACCCTCTGTGTAGAACGACATAGTCGCTGTCTGTCCTGGTTTCAGCCCTCTTATCCACCTTCCCAAGGGTGGTCGATCTCGTCCATTATAAGCTTGCAATTAGATTCGCAGCATTATTCGTCTAAACAACCCTGCCCTCCGCCCAGGCCCATGAATATAGTTAAACCATAGCTAAAAAATGTGACTGGGCGTTTCTTACACAACCACTTCCAGGAACAAGAACTTGATATAAACGACGATCTTGAACTTGCACGCCTTCAAATAGGAAAACTAGCTTATTTCACCCATCGTCTGAAAAAAAAGGGTTGTATTAATTTTGTCGCTAATTCATAATCGCGTGGCTAAAGTTTCGTTCCTAACTGACCATTATTTTTCTAAAGGAAAATAGAGGACGCAGGATTAGCTTGGTACCTCGGCGACTTCGTTTCTTCTGTATATAAATTTAATTATTTTTATAAAGGTGCAATGTTAGTTATAAATTTCTACTTGATTTCCCCCATTTTCGATTAATAAAATCAGCCTTGCTTTGTGCCCAAACTGCATTTTATCGCATTTCGATTGTAATTTCATATAGATCTGCTTGAATTTTCCCCTTCTATGCTGACCTTGTTTCTCAATGAAAAGGTACTCCGTCGTGCATAAACGACAATCTATTACGACGGCCTGTAGCATCCGTGGTTGGCCATATTTGTTCTTCCCGCAAGCTCACAGAGAAGGCTCGAGTAACTGACGTAGACTATGCGCACAAAAGACTTTCTTTTAGGCCTTGCCAAGACTAGTAGGAATTGTGCAATAACTTTGGCTTATTGTATGCGATAAAGCATTTGTTTTCGTATAATTCGAAGTTTTTTTTTCCCCCATTTATGGATTTACTTATGTTGTGTCTGAATTTTATTTGATTTCGTTAAGAAAGAAAAATATAAGGAGACCCGCCAGTTAAAAGGCTCACCTTGTTTACGGACCGTGGCCCCTCTATTTCTTCGGCAATACCAACTCGCCTACCAGAAATTCTTCCCATTACCCTTGGATGTTGTGGATGATATCCTTTACTTGGGGTTGATTTTGGAACAAATAGTGGTATCTTGGGTCTCTTACACCCAGACGCTTAAACCCATCTCACACGTATTCTTCTGCACTTATATTCCATCCACTAGTCTAAGTTTGATAAACAGTCCGGCGGCAGCCAATAAATAAGCTAGCTCTAAATTAAAACCTAGAATTAAACCGATCCACTGGAATGAGACTGAAGTTCTTTCGCCTTGCAAGGGCGTCAACCAAGTTGGATGGGCAGTTACGTCGGTATTTATTTGTTTACAAGCAATATCCATATGTATTCCATTGA
Source organism: Ceratothoa steindachneri (assembly GCA_963969495.1). Taxonomy (NCBI): domain Eukaryota; kingdom Metazoa; phylum Arthropoda; class Malacostraca; order Isopoda; family Cymothoidae; genus Ceratothoa; species Ceratothoa steindachneri. The sequence goes on from OZ018322.1 coordinate 29,887,591, forward strand.
TTTTCATATTGCATTCCGTAGATATTTAGAATTATTAACTTATTGCTTTCCTTAACAAAAATGTACATATTACTTGCCATTTTTTAATATTTTTATGTTGCTTCTTATTTTACATCAATGTGACATAACATGTTAGCTAACCATTAGATTAGTTTATTTTGACATTTCGAACACCATCCGTCGTTATTAGTTGCATCCCAAACGAACAATTTAACATAGTTTCCTTTCTGAATAACAACACATTTTGTACCCCAAGACTTGGGAAGAGTAAATTAAATGTGATCCGATATTTAGGCTCTCCTACTATTGCTTCAAGTACACAAGCACTGTCAAGAATTCAGCTTGAATGTCACTTTATATATCTTTATAAATGGCTTAATTATGAGGATATTTTTGTAGTAACACAGAACAATGTTTTATCTCTTTGCATTATATTATTAAAAAAACGTTTTTGGTGATTTTAACACTAAACCACATTGCAAAACATGACAAATGAATGATGTATCTATTGTTACAGTTGCAGTTAATTGCATTTTTCCACTTCGGCTAATTTTTCTGCGTGGTTCATGCGAAGAATGCGGTAGCGAGGAGTCCATCCATGATTGTAGTCAGAGATCTCCTGGACGCAGCCATGTGTGGCAAGGAGTTGGAGAAGAGCAGGTGATAGTTGCTTCAACATTCCACCCCAGCGCACTAACTTTGAAGTATTTAAGGTCAGGCGTCAATCTTTGTATTCCATGTATAAAGAAAAAATGCCTGCTCCCACGTGGTGGTCGGAACCACAAATCAGTTATTGGCCAACTTGAGTAATAATGCAGAATAATGAGAGAGGTCGGCCAGATCTTTTCATAATGGGAACACAAAGATAAGGGGTGTGCGCATGGCCGCATTTAGTATCCATCCCAACTGTTGATACCCGTAAATTGATGCCGAGGACGAAATTGGTTTGTGCGTGTTTTGTCGTGCTCTCATTCTGGTGCGTTTTGCTTGCCTCTGCTGGTACAGACTCTCTCCGAACTCTTCCCTCAACGACTGCGTCTATGATTCAATAAGGCAACTGGGCGCTCACAAAACGACGATGATGAGCCTCGTAAAAAGGTTACGACTTTCCCGTGAGAGGTAGGAGACGGGCGCGAGATGTGGGGGACGGGAGTAATCCACGCCACTCGGTGAAGGGGGGGGGGAAGCAGGTACGCCGTACTGATGGTTTCCTATGACCCCCCCCCCCCCCTCTCCCTCTTTTGCATTACAGTAGTAGGGCGAAGAATGATTGCTCGAACATTGGTGTGAGTATTGTTGGCTGCATATGTGCCACGGGATAGATGCTTAATTGAGGGGGAAGTGCACGGCGGTTCTCCCCCGATTGCTTTTCCCGAAAGAATCAGATAGTCCGGAAAATTTTACCACACTTTATCTGTTTTTCCTTCGTCCTCTGAATGCATGGTTTTCGTTTTGAAGGCCTCCCGTGAATTGGCTTATAGAAAAAGTATTTTCTGGTTTGGGGTAGAGGGAGGAAACTACGGATGGGTTTTGGGGTGTTTAGGCCTAACGCGGCTTTACTGAGGTTTGGATGGGACGTGGAGAGGAGAATTCAACAGCTGAAGAGGTAAGAGTGAAAGAAGAGATCATTCGAAAAATGAGAGGTGGAGCGGGGAAACGGACTGCTGTGGTCGAAGTGGTAGGTTCTTTATGGGACTTCGAATTCTCATTACAAACGCATGTTAGCAGGTAAAAGTGAGCCGAAGAGTGCTTTATTCTGTCGTTTGGCACATACGGGGAGTCTAGACGGTGTGGAAACTCATCCTTCCGTTAGCAATAACTCGCTATCCTGATAGCGAGCGAAGGTTGTTAAGGACATTCGTACGATCGTCTATGAAGCCGTTACCGCGTGTCGCCTAATACCGACATATATTTTGCCGCATATAAATTCTTTTTTATGGCTGCCTCTTCATTTGTAGGAGCGTGTCTCTTTCTATCCTTGAAATCCATCTTCCGTTAACCTCTAACAAGAAATAGCGCTAATAAATAAGTGTTAGCTCTTCAACCATCTTTACAACAGTATCAACCAGCTCGTATTTTGGATTTATTAAAGGGGAGGCTAAAAGAACGCATCCACAGTGTGTAATAATTCGGCAATGTGTTTCTGAGAGTCCGGCCGGCGATATGATAGTCATAAAAGCGGAGGTTACAGCGCCCAGATTTAACGCCTCGCCTTCTGAGAGGAAAGCGCACAGTTCGCCTCCTTTTTTACAAGCAATCTTAAGAAGTTTTACGGTGTGTTACACGCTTTTATTTTATTTACACAGACTCCAATAGACTATCGGGCCGTGTTCATGGGGGGCTTTTCGAGTCCTTTGCGAACGAAAACAAAAGGGAGTCTCTTTGTAATTGGGGAAGGGCTTTTATGAAGATGGTGTTATACTGCCGGTGGTCGGGTGGTTTGGGGCTAATATTAAGTTCATAAATTTCTTCCTTTAAAAGGTTGGCGCGAAGCTGGAAGTTTCCTCGTATTTTATTTAGGACCACGGTGGGTCGTGACAAGGCGATTTATGTTATTGTGGGGGTAAACTCGCTCTTTTAGACTCTGTAGAATTGCACCCTTTTTCCTTCCATGGGTTTCTTAGCGCCACGCGTAGTCTTCCTATCTTACGATTCATTCATTTCCAATTACCCCAACTTACCACTTTCTTTACATAACACTTGTTTTCACTTCTTAGTTATAAGTAAATTCTATGTATATGTGAGGATGGGAAAGCTTTGGGTGAAATGTCTCTCCTTCGATCCACCCCTTAAACGAAGTTGTGATGAACCGTGGCTTGTTTTTGTTACACTCTCATCTGGTTTTCGACGCCGGTCAGGTTGCTGTTGTCTGGTTCTTTTATGCGACATGAAATTGAGGCTCTTTTACTCATTTTGCTCCCGTTCCCCTCGAGTCTCATTCGCGAGGTGGAATTAAGTGTACCGGACACAATGAAATTATCACTGGTACCTTAACTCAAGTCCTAACATGTAATGTGTTAAAATTGTCATTTGTTGGGGCTGTAGCGTCATTGTGTGTGACATTTTTTACCCCTTTCAAGAAAAGTTTGTGGGGCAGGAGATCGTCATCAGAATTTTCTTACTCTATCTTTGTCTTCGATGGAATTGCTAATGGAGAGAATTAATTATCATCGGACATCGATAAAAAAATGATTGGGTGACCAGAAATTGCGGGTATTGCTATGGGAATTCTCCCGAGACATTAAAATATTGCTGATATCTCGCCATAAATATCATTGTATTTTTTCGTCTTGTTTGACCCAAAGGGATTTTCATGTTGATCATTCTTAAGAACATTGCGGAAATGGAAGTCTTTCAAAGTATTTCCTGCTACGCGATAACGTTCTAGATTCTGAAAATTTGTGGGAAAATTCTGGCAGTTATATAGCCCTTATCTCCAGTAATTCTTTCAGTGCAGGGAAACCTCATCTGGTATACCCTCTATGTATAGTAATAAACTTTTTTTTTAAAGTTTATGATCATTTACAGAACCTTTCTCTTAAGGTGCATTTTATTTTCCATAATATCTTTAATAATGTGGCATAATATAAGACTAATGAGAGAGTGTATGTAAAAAAGATGTAATACTAGTTTTTGATGAATTGAAATTAGCTAAATCATTTAATGGGATATATCTATATGGGCATTCAGTTTAGTTGCAGAGTACAAGGAAAAACTAAAGGCGTTAAATATCTTTTATTCGCCATGGTCCAAAAGATATTATTCACTAGAATTTAGTTTCGCCATAGTTATTGTTCCCTGATTCAGAGTTTTGCGTTGGAAGTGAGTAGGGTTAACTTTCTTGGCCGGTACACTGATATTGACAATGGAAGAGGTCTTCCTGGTTCAGCATGTGCTTCGTGATGGCGATAAATGCCCGCAGCAGGTGCTGCAGAGGTTTAGGAATTATCTCCAGATGCTTAAGTTCTGTTGCCCTGTTGGGCAGGGCGAAATTTGAGAAGTTTCGCGCATTGTGCAAGAGTGATGTGGCAGCTGTCCATTAAATATACCGTTCTGGAAATCCTCGACACACTATGCTATCGAGAACAATTCATTCTCATTTGATGAGCTAAATGCTTCGATTATCACCCACATTCATCAGATATAACCAAATGCCGTGCAGGTCTTTATCATTATCAAGTGTGCTCGGGCATGTTTTCAGACGCGAGGGACCCTTTCATCGTCTGCATTTCGAAATGTAATGTGGTCTTTCACTGCACTTCAACTGTGGCTCAATTTGAGGTCGTGCATGCGAACAAGTAAGACATCAGTTCCTCACGTGTCTTCAGTTGAACAAAACGAATCTGTTTTTAATCTCACGAAGAATAATGGTTGTGAAGCTCTCGCTAGCCTAGTGGTTACCGTATTGTATTTCGAACGTCGAGGCACGGGTTCGATCTCACAGAGCGGACAGAAAGATTTCGGCCGGGTAATGAGCTGGAGGTCCATTAGGCGGTTAGGATCACCTGAAGAATCTTACCCCCAAAACACCTGGGGGAGGGGGTGAGACTTCAGGACGGGCAATCTTGGGGTCAGATTCTTCAAAAGAGACATTCCTGGGAGAAGATTCTTCAGGAGGCACAATCTCTGTTTCATCTTAAGGGTAATTTGTAGTAGATACTTATATCAACAATTTAAATAAATATATCAGAAGAGTTATTCTGGGGAGATGATATTTCTAATGTAAAAGGCAAAAATACATATTCTAATCTGCTATAAATCCATACTACATAGAGTAGTGAATTTTTAAAGAATACATTTGATTTGAAGTGGAGTATCATCACTTTTCAGTATTGAACAAATTTGTATGTTTAGTTGTCGACCTTGTGACTTTAGTTGTATTTTAAGTTTTGTAATAGTAACGTAACCCTTATGGCTTCTATTTTTTTTTTAAACTATTATCCATTTACTTCAAGAGGATAATAATCTACAAGCAATGCGGTATTTACAGCAAAAAAAACTTTTAAAGCAAATAATGAATTGTGAAGTCTGCAATGTGCCTATGAACTGGACAAAACATTCAAAAACAAAAAGATTCGCTTGGAAATGTCAAGAAAAGGCGTGTAGATGGTTTAAATATACAATCTCCATTAGAAAAGACCTTTTTTTGTAAAATCCAACCTTTTAATCCCCAAATGGATTCATATTATGTATGTTTGGTCGGAAAACCTTTGTATAATAAAGCTATATGGCAAACAGGAATTTCACAGAAGTCTAATTAATGGCTACAACTTTTTCAATGAAATTTGGGCCAATTATTTCGTAGATAACCCCATTAAACTTGGAGGATCAGGACGTATAGGAGAGATAGATGAATCTTGCTTTGGGCATAAAGTGAAACATCACAAAGGAAGAGGACCCCAAAGTCAGGTTTGGCTTTTCGGTATTGTTGATTAAACTTGGCTACATGGAAATCGTACTTTAGAGGAAGGAGCGCTGCCACTCTTTTACCCACCATTGAAAAAGTAGTACTTCCTGGTTCAATTATTCATTCTGATGAATGGAAAGCATACAGTGAATCATTCTATACATTTTGTAGACCCCCCAAACTGGATTTCATACGCAAACGATAGTATCTTACCGGAACAAGCAGAAAAGCAAAATCAAGTCATTGAAAAGTTGTAAAAAAGAATTTTTGGCAAGCTACCTGCACGAATTCATTTGGCGTGAGCGATTTACCGATCATTTTGAAACCTTGTGGGTGCATATTAGTGCCCAAAACAATTTAAATTAACTTTTTTAATATTATCTTATAATCTTTATTTATCAATTGTTTTTTAAAACCACGTTTATAAATAAATTCTTAAACTTTACTTTGGAAAGGGGTGGGGGAAGTTCTTCAGGAGAAGCAATCTGGCGGTCAGATTCTTCAGCTGAAACTATTGGGGGGGGGATTCTTCAGGAGAAGATATCTGAGGGCCAGATTCTTCAGTAGAAACTTTTGGGGATCAGATTCTAGAGGTGGTCCGGCGGTTGCGCTGATATTCACTCGGGGGTTAAATAACTCCACACGCATATAACCAAGCGACACCGTTGTCATTTCCATTCCCCGCCTTCACAACACAAAATACCTACTCCTGTATCCCGGAACCCTGCCGATGTGGCACCCATATCCACGTACCCCAAACATTACCACCCGTACACCTCGGCCCCCCGACGCTGACTTCCGGCTTACCAGTGATTGTAATTCTGATCTTTATGTGCATTTCAACTGGTCAGGGAATCTCGTCCAGGTTGTTAAGGACGGATGGCGCTATCCACCTACCTATAAGGGTTGCTAGGGGGGAACTTTTATAAATATTAATATTTTCAGGTGTCTTTAAAGTCTCGTTTTATGGGTAGTGCACTTGCCTTTAATTTCTCTCTTATTTAATGTATTTGAATAATCGTTTGATTTCACAAATTTGATTCTTCCCACAATCGAGGGGGGGGGGGGAGCGACGTGGTAGGCTGGTTTGTAGGTAAACTTTCTTGATTCTTCTACTTTCGCATCAATCTGTAAGGGGTCGAATGAGTTGTTTGAACCAACATGAGACTGGGTTGTCGAGTGCGCTTAATATCATTTCAACTCTAGTTCAAGGATGTTACCTCTCATTATGCAATTAGTCTCCCATTTGGAGCCGTAAAGGTGCGTGCGATGCTCCCCCCCCCTCCCACTTTCCGCTTCCTTGATTACCGATCCCCTTTTGTCCCGTCTTCCTTTCCACGCATTTCGTCCAAGAACGCAGAAAGTGTGCCACGTAATATTTCGAGTAAATCTTTATCTGCTTGCGCATTTGTTACTAGATTGAACGTTCAATGGGTTTAATAATAAAATTAATGCCTTCAAATTTAGCATTTTGAACGCTTCTGAAATTCCGCTCATAAGATTAACAAGTTGCATTGTGCGTACGCTGGTCTCTTTATACATTAATTGAGACTTGTTTACCTCGGTAAATAAGCCCAATACTTCGCTTCTGTGTATGTAATTATTCGTCGTTCTGTCTGTACCCCGTCGCTTGCTTCGCGCACAAACACTCGGGACTGAGCATCCGTTCACGAAAGCGTGCGTGTCTGGCGCCTTTCTCCTGCGGTCTGTTAATATGGTTGTTTCTTCATCTCGGCAGATAGGACCAAGGGACAAAGGAGTGTCATATAATCTGATAGCACAATTTCAGGGGATCATCCTCGCTTGAATAAATTGTTAGAGTTGAGACATTAACCTTGTTTAGGATATTAGGGAACAAACGATCCCTTGAAGGGATTTGGTAAGTTATTTTTATTTATGACCCTCGTAGAGGAAGAGGATGGTGGTATGCATTGATGTTCATTTTTGTACGTTTTTACTTCTACCATCGATTCTTAGTTTCAAGGTGCTTATTTAATTTGATTCGAAACCTACCGTGGTCGCCACCACATATGTCAGCCTTCACCAATTCGACTTAATGGCATTCCCATCCGGCACCTAACTAACTCATTGCGGCCTAACTTTGCGCATGGAAACAATGTGATTGGAAATAATGAGAGCGATATTTCACCTTCATAAACGCACCTCCCCGCTTTGCTCGTGCATTGGAGGAGTGGGTTAGAATTGTCTGAGTCATCGTTATGTGCGGGACCATTAGAAGGAAAGTGCCGAACGAAGGGGCTGGGACAACTAGATACAAATGCCCACTCTGAAAGGAGAAGGGGAAGTTTTAACACCGCAGCCCCCAAATAGGGGTTATAATCACTCCAAAACCAGCCAATATCAGACTTAAAGATTGAAAACGTCATAAAGCGAGCCGGTCGGAGAGGAGTAACTACATTCGCAAAAGCTTGATGACTAGTTGAAATAGGCACACAAAAGATGCTAGATAGACGAAAGGAGGATAGAGAGGGCAAAGAATCTATCAGTTCAATAATATAGTCCTAATAAATCACAGATCAGAGATGATATCCCCTTTGGCAAAGCCTCCATCGTCAGTTCAGCCTCCATCACACCCAATCCTACATCCGCTGACTATAACACAACGCAAGGTACAGGGGCCTATTTCCGGCGAGAACAGACATAAATTTTCGATGCTTGCTGGGAGCTGTTTTGGTATATTTGAAAGTAGAGGTGTTTAAAGTATGGCAATGCAAGTTCCTGTCTCTGAAAGAGAGGTTGCTGCAGTTCGCTAAGTCTCGGTTTGATAATAATAAATTTAAGAGTCGATGTTTGCACTCTGAAAGGAATTTGAAGGATTTGAAAGCAAGTTACAACAGAACCAAAGTTTCCTGCAACATCAAAATAATTGATGTTAGTCACGGCGTGTTTACAGGGTGTTCCCCAACCTGGAAGTCAGGTAACTTAAAATTGGTCAGGGAAAACCTGGAAAAGTCAGGGAATTCATAATTGCTCAGGGATAACTTAGAAAAGTCAGGGAATTTTGACTTGCCTACTGTAAAAATTTTTAACACAGGGTGTGCAACAGGTACTTTTTGTACTTTTTTCAAGTGGTACTTTTAAATATGCTAGGGGCAAAACTTGCTTTCTTTTCTATTATTGCAAATCAATTTGAAGGATTTTTGACAAAATTTCAGAAACATTTACCATTGACACCATTCCTTTATGAGGAACTTTTTTGTTTACTAAAATATAATCTGAAACACAAAGTATATGAGGAAAATAGTATTTCTTGTAGTGCTTTACTAAAAGCTGATCTTTACAAAGGTGATCATCTTTTACATTTCAACGATATAGATTTGTCATTTACTACAAAAACGGCTATTAGAAACTCTCCAAGACGACCAACTGATGAAGAAATAAAGTTGTTCAGAAAAGATTGCTTGATTTTCTTTCAGAATACCATCTTAAAAAAAAATAATAGAACGATCCCCCTTGCGGTTTAGTATAGTTAAAGGTTTCAGCTCCATTTCTCCAAAGGTCAAGATGTCATCTAAAGTAAGCTGTCAAAGACTTGATTTATTGTTAGAAAACCTTATTAAAGTAAATTGCCTAACAGGAATAGAAGCAGCTTCCATAAAAGAATCCTCATTCTAGATTGATTGAGAAGCCGTTTGTTAAAGAAATATGTCATAATTATGACTGGAAAAGATTGATTAGATTCATTTTTCTCAACAATTTTTAAATCGGTTAACATTATAAATGATTATCAAGATTTTGTTAATATGATAGTGTTTCATGGCAATGTCTCAGTTGAGAGAGGATTTTCAATAAATAAATATTGCATGGACAGTAATTTACATGATCAGTCATTAGTTGCAAGAAGAATTATATGTGATGAAATCAGAGATGGATTGGGATCCGTCTTGTTTTGAAATAGACAAACGGTTGCTATTAAGCTGTCACAATGCTTGTGGATATTATAAGGATTTCCTCGAGGAACAAAAGAAATGCAGCTGCAAATAAAAGAAAAGTAATGGAAGAAATAAGAGATTTTGAAGAAAAGGAAAATAATAGAAGAAAAAGAGAGAGAAGTTCAAATCCTAGAGGACCAGATTCTAACCTGGAGAAAATACTTTTTGTGAATTATGATTTTCTGTATATAACTTGCATATTGTATAACTTAATGTATATATTTTTTTATTAAATATAAAACAAAAGAAAGAAAGCAGACCATAAACCTGGTACCTTCATTAAATTTATTATTGCTAAAAAATTGAATTTGGTTTTCTTATTTATTTATTACTATTATATATTATTAGGACATTTCTTTTGTACCAGATCGGTATGGGGTGGGTCCTGGTGGGTTTTCTTTTATTTTTATAATTTTAACAAGATTTTGATTCTTTAACCGGAATTTCATGGGACACCCTGGTTTAAAATAGTTTAAACTACAGGAGCTTGTAGTTACCATTAAACGAGGAGATTCATAGATTTCTCAAAGGTAGTGGTGGTGGTTGTAGTTCGCTATCCTATCTTGGCCATGGCCATGGCGGATTCCGAGCGGATAATGAAAGACATAAAGGTCAGCATGACAATCACTGGTGAGCTCGAGGGCACTAGTTGACATTTTTCTTTGGGAGGGTTGCCAAGACAGTGTGTGCGTTGTGCTGCGAAGACGGGATAAGAAAGAAAGCAGTTGTAATTGGCTATGTGTGTAATGGGTAGTGTAAGATCTACCCACCTCAGTACATGAAAAAGCACAGCGTCTCCACCCATTGGTAGCCAGATCTCTACGTGCGCTGACGTTTGTGTCCGCCCTTGCCGGGATCGAACCCGGTACCATTACATTATAAGACAAACGCGCCCAAAGATATCGTATGAAGGATGCAGCGGAACTTTAGGTTTATCTACCCGTACGGTCTATCGGGTTTACCTGCAATGGCAAAAATCCCGGTTTACGGGAAATTCCTGCCAGAAATGTGGGAAAAATACCATACTGACGAACTGGGACCGCCGGATTGTTTCACGGCTTGTGGCTAAAAATCTCTTCTCTTCAAAGCAGGAATTGCTGTAAGACGTAAACGCCACGCCACTCCACTCCTTCGGTACCCGTTACTGTAACAATAGTCTGCATGGAACTGCATAGCATGAAAATACGGAGTAGAGTGGCACGCTAGAGGCATACAGTGGGCGATAAGACGCCAACGGTTGATCGAGGAGCCTTGGAAAGGCGTTATTGAAGGTGAATGATGCCCTGCGTCTTGTTCATCATGACCTCGTGAGTCTTTCAGGGTACGGTTAAAGCTAGAGGAGTCTGTGTTGTACTGGAAGCGTTTTAATTATGCGGAAATTTGTCCTTTGTTGAGGTGAAAAATATTTTGGACCAGTATGCCTACATCGAGCTGATAGATGACCAGATTTTTCCCTTTTACCCTTCATCTTAACGAGGAGCGTATTATTGTGACCCCTGTCTTCCAGGAGACAACTCGCGCGTGCACCGGGCTAGAACTGTGACTGACTGGCAGGCTGAACATTTAGAAATAATCACACATCTGGATTGGCCTGCAAAATCACCGGATCTGAATCTCATCGAAATTCTATGGGACTATCTCCAAAATGTGTAAAACGCCATGGAAGGCATCCACGCAATCTGACCGAAATGCGGTAATGTTAATAAATGTGGGCGCCCTCGGCTGCTTGCACGCGCTCCAGGCAAGACCTGAAGGCCGCGCACACGTTGTGGACGAAGTCTTTACTCCTGCTGGCCCACGCGCGGTTGACGGAAGACTTTGACCGATCGAAGTTGCTGTGGTGGTCCTCGTAGGCCTTGCCCTTGAAATGCGCCCACAAGCGGTAGTCTAGAGTATTGTGATCGGGCGACTGAGCCGGCCAAAATTCATTCGACTAGAAGTTCATGTTCTCCCCCACCCCTCGTGCACAGTTTTGACTCTGAAGGCCGGGGCACTGTCCTGCTGAAAGATGTACTCCGTCTTCTTAGTGATCTTTCTCACCTAGAGCAGGACTTTATTGACCAAGATGTCCCTGTAACCGGCCCCGAACCACACTGGCGGAATCTTCTCGCCATTTGAAGCCACGGAGGCCAGGTGCTTGGTCGTGGACACGTAGCGTCCAGAAAAAAATGAGAATTCGATTGCCATGAGTCTTCGAGTCGTTGAGAAGGCGACGACAGCGCCTCCAACATTGTTCCCGTATACATTCGATGAGCAGAAGCTTTTGCACGCACCTCAAACTCTTGCTGCCCCTCTGGACACAAAGATTGTTCATCTTCTTCGGGAGCATTGTCATTTTGAGCTTCAAAGTACTTTCGAAGGCCTTTCTCACACCCAAACGGTTGACAATTTGAGCTCTGCCTCAACGATCTCGCCCATGGAGGTCTTCCCTGTTCTTGAGCCTCTCCACGACTCTGTGGACGGTCATCCGGCGGACGTTGAGCCTCTTGGCGCTTCCGGATTTGTTGTGCCCCGCGCGCAGGAGAGCAGAGATCCTCTATTCTTTTCACTTTCATCTCTCCACACTTGTACACAATGGAAAAGATGTTTAATGAGACGTACTGGAAAAATAGAACTTTAAGTTTGTTTGACGGAACTATTTCTATCACCCACTTAAACCTCTCAGAAGATAAAAAAAAACAAGTTTAACATAACTTTTGCAAAACCCGGTAAACTCGCTTTGTTCCACTCAATACAAGCTTCAATTGACATACCGTTAACACACATGATCTTAAAAATACTAGGAAGTCAATTAGAAAGACGATAAGAGAAAGCTTGTCAACCTGGAAGGTATTTTTAAGGTGACAGCTTATTTTTGTCCTCTTCCTGGGTAAGAGCTTTTGGTAGAGCCCGAAAGGAAGATTTGTTCAGAAGAAATGTTTAAACAACTGAAAAGGCCCCATATACCCCCACACCCTCCAGAGGGGGCATGTTTCAGTGACCCTTCCCCCTGGTCATGTGTAACCTCCTACTTTCGTTGCCCACGGCCAACCTTAAGTAGAGGAGAGTTGTAAAGGCGCCAGGAGGGCGGCCTGTCTTAAAATGTGTCCCAATTACTTTAAAGATACAAAACAAAGTAATTTAAAAATGGTCAGTCAGCTAAATTAGACCCGCCAACGATAGAGCGATCTGGTAGACATACACCAAAAAAGGGTAGACAGACAAATGAGGAAAAGGACAAAATTCACGTGCCTAAATATTTTTCTCACAGCCACCAATTTTGGTGACGAGTGGTGCACTTAAGTAAACCATAAAAATACAAAACAAAGCACTCCGCCTCGGTACAGGATGCACCTACGCCACTCCACTCCACTCCACGCAATACCATATACTCAAAACCCGAGCCACCCATGACATTTACACCAAGACCCATACCAACCCAAGACCCATCAACATTCGCCAAACTCCACGGGCATCATGCCTGATAGATACTACTATCATATACTCCGAGCAATCCCACTACCCCGTAACCAGACCCCGACTACCACCAGTAAGACAATCCACATACACAACTCAGCATAGCATCCGATCTCGCTCCAAATCACCACCTCGATACCCCAGACCGATACATGCACTTTCACAACATGACCTACACTTAATTAAGACCAAATTTATACTCACTTTACCACTCTGATTCTATTGATGCGTGCTAAAGCAAATTGACCAATGTGGTTAAGATGACGCTTCCTAGTAGGCTTAAAATAGTCCCTTTATAGGATTAACAAGTTTGCTCTCGTTGTCCTTGTTATCCTTGCCATTGGCGCTTTTCTGTCAACTAAGCTTTTCTTCAGTAGTTTGGAATTTTGCTAATACTTGCGACCATCGACAAGGAATGAGACTTAAGAGAACCGGCGCAAAGGGAAATTAATTAGAAGAAAGGTATTAATATTTATCCAGTATTCGAAGGAAACTATTTGTCATTACTTCCAAGTTGACCTAATACACAAAAATTCAGGAACTCCTTAACCAACCTGTTCTTTTGTGGGCTCCTGTCCGAACTGACATGTTAATTGCCCGCTGAAAGTCGTTTGTCCCCTTGTTTTGGGAGTCATTTCGACTTTCCAGGTGAAGGAATAAATTCAGTAGTGCCAGCATGAACGCAAGCGATCGATGGGAGGAAAAAGATCGTAAGGAAAACATAAATATAAAAGGAAATAAGAAGGAAAAACAGGGATCACGCTTAGCTAAAAAAAAAATTAAGTGCTAATAAACGTACGTTAATTATTGAATTAAGAATCTGATAATTGCTAAACTACCCTCACAACTTACATAGGTCCACGCCTTCAATATCCCTCGTGGATACCCGATTTGGACTTTGTATAGGTATTTATTTCATTAGAGTTGGGCATTACTGTATGTGTTTGCGTGTGCCTTTGCGCCCGCATGCGTGCTTATTTAATTTGCATGGCTTCTTCTAGGAATGTATCTGAAAATCCCCAGTATGTGCATTTGCAATCGCCACTGTCAATTAGTTTTCGTGAAGAATTCGCCACATTCGATTCTTGTATATTTTTAACGTGAGCGGCCTACACCTTTCATGTTACTACACCTTTCATGTTATAAACGAGATTTTTCTCCTTGAATGTTTAAGCAGCTGTCGGCCTCTATATTTCCTCTGCATTCCGATGACAGGTATCGTTCATTACTCTTCATTTCTTCGCTCCCCCCCATACCCATGCCTCTTCAGTTGAAATCAACTGTTCTTCTCTTGTTACCTACTAATAACACACTAATTCAAGCCTAATAAAAGTTGCAAATTAACCCGCATTATTTGTTCTGTCTATTTGACAACGTCGTGTGCTATTCTTCTTTAGCCATAAATTAAAATAATTTTAGCGAAATTTTCCGCGTTTTGTGTATTTGATGATCAATTGTCCAAACGTCAATTTTAATGTACGTTTCTGATGATTCTAATTTTGGTACTCGGTTTCCTTTTACCATCGCCGTGTATTCTTCTCATATTTACTAAATCAGATATAGTGAAAGCTATCCGAAACTTTATTCAATTGATAAGACTCCCTAGCCAACTGCAAAAAGATCTTTACATTGCAAACTTCGTAGCCAACTGAATAAAGATATTTACATTGCAAGTTCAATTGCATCTTACAGATCTCTTCAGTTGCATCAAGTATATTGATGTGATTGGTCTCAGTGCGAGCCAAAGTCGTAATGAAGTTATTACTCCAACAGATCATCTGCACTTATTATTCTTTTACCATTGAAAGAAAGATTAAAAGTGGCCTGGAGTTAGGTTTCTAATACGCGAACTCTTCTCTCCATTGAAACGGGGGTAAAGATCATCATCATGTTTATTTGGAGATGTTGGAGAAACTAATGCCTGTATAACCCTTCAACAAGATGCAGCAACCTCACACACAGCAAGAAAATGTACTGGTGCCATACAAATGTATTTTGGTCAAAGGAAATTTGGCCTCCCAGTTTGCCAAATTTCAACCACATAGACTTGGCGAGTGGTCGATGCCTTACTTAAGCTGAAGGCCTGTACTAAATCTCGGCAAAGTGTCGAAGTTCTGAGCTGCAAACTGGAAAAATGCTGGGAGAAAATATGAACTGAAATCCTGCATGCCACTTGCGTTCGTCTCATTAAGCAAAAGGCGATCCAATTGAATATTAGTTTCACCATTTTGTAACATACACAATTTTTCTTTCGTTTTTGTCAAAGCATTATGTAATATTACATTGTTCTGAAAATAATTAAATGATTTTCACCCAACACTTCGTGTTTCCACTTTATATATCCACTTTTAACTCACCCTGTACAGTACAAATATAGTTGAAGAGACGATCATAGAATTAAAAGTAGTTAAAAAAGCTAAAAAGATCCTATTTAAGGGGAAACTACTCGTTTTAGGGATAAAAGATTGAACAATGCATCAAAAATTTGACAGATTAGATACAACATTAAATCATATAAACAAATGTCAACTAACGGCATATTCCATGACCACAGTCTGTCTGCAACTATCTTTAACGTTACCTAGCTTTTCAAATCACCAGGTCCGTGGAATATCCCCTTAGATCTCGTAGATATGAAAAATCGAGTCCAGATATGTTGATCTTCATGACAGCACTTTTAAACGATGCCAAATCGCAGAGGATACAATCTCCTGCACAAAAGAGTTGCCAACTCGTCTACACTCATGTACTGCAAACTATTCATGAGAGTCCTTACCAATAAATTCACAACCCAGCTATCAAGTTAACAAGCTTGTGACCGAAGTATATTAACAATTTACCACTTACCAGCCAGCAACTTTGAATCACTTGAAACGCCAACAATCATAACAAGTCATGAATAATACGGCCTTGATCCAGTCTATATCAACATCATATGACATATCTACTAAAACTCTTAACGCTTACATAATAAAATTGCACAAATACAATTTTTTTCTCATTTGGATAAAATAGGAGGGGGGGGGGGTAACATAGGAAGAACCCATCTTCCAAAATTGTTTAGTTCCTTCCCAGAAGAAATATTCCCGAAGCCTGAAAAAGTCTAAACATTCCTTCAAAAATTTAACATTGAAATCAAAAGAGCTCATTGGCTCGCAAATAAATAAATCTTAGAAAAATAAGTCATGACAAACTAATCAATAGATGATTTGTTAAGCGTAAAAAATGACAACCAGCAAATTGAAATCGTAAATACCAATCTCATGTAATTGCGCTGCTTCTGTTTGTCTTTAATTGAGCTTACGCAGACTAACTACACTTTCTCATCCTATAGACTTAGACTGCTCTACGTTCGAGATCGACGCCTTAAAAAAGAGGCCGTTTGACTCGGATGACCTATGCTGGGCCCTTGTGGCTTTTGTCATCTGTTATATTGTGGGAGACTTTGATTTTGTCTTTCCCTGGTGGTGGTGCTTTTTGTGGGCGGGTTTTGACGGAGGCGGATGACCTTTGATAGGCCCTGGTGGCTTTTGTCATCCGTGAAATTATGTTATGTTATGTTATGTTATGACATCGGATGTGTTAATTCGCCGGATAGTCACCCTGTTTCGGGACAAATTCACAGTGGCTGACAATCGTTGTAGATACACGTGGTTCGAATTCCACGTTGAACTGTAAGCTCCATCTGAGAAATAATAGGCTTCAAAACGAGTGCAGATCGCTGGTAAACCCCATACCATTTTTTAAATTTCATATTTAAAATTAAGTCCATATTTTACAATTCACAACACATTTTTTTCACTTACTACATCGATATCACAAATGCTCTGCATGTGTATTACATTACTAGGGCACTTGAAACTCGTAGAGACGTGACTAATGTGTTATTTAGTCTTATCAACAGCCATGAGTCAGTTTGAAGGCGTCCTCATTAATTTTGTTCTTAAATTCTTAAAGTAAGCGTGTCTTACTTTTTTGCCCATGACTACAAATCAGATCAAGCTAGATCAAAGTTAAATTAAATTTTGTTTGATATTTTTGCGGCAAAAATCAAATAGATCTTTCGTTAGAACTAATATATACTAGTGAACTATGATTTCTTGGGCTGTGGGATTGGTACCAGTTTGCAGCGAACCTTTCCTTGCCCATCATTGACCCCTGCTCGCCGTTTGTAAATTAGTGTCTTTTGAACCTTTGAGTTTATCCCATAGTGTCCTTGGCGCAATTTAACCGAAGGTTACCTATTTTACGTGTTATCCTTAGAGAAACAATGAAGAAGAATCTACATTTACTCACTTATCTAAATTCCGATTATTTGATGGGCCCATTTATCTGGGGGATATCACATTTTATTCGTGTAACTCTCTCCCTATGGTTGTCAAGTTAATCGGCGATAAAGTCGACTTTCAACGTGGGTTGTATAGGACTTTGGCTCGTGTCGACATTGACTGATGCATGGAGTTGATACGCTTCGAATTTATAGCGTCTACACTGGTTTTATATTTAACACTTATTGCCATCTAAGATTGAGTTTTGATTAGCATGCAGGAAGC
This sequence comes from Ceratothoa steindachneri, assembly GCA_963969495.1. Lineage (NCBI taxonomy): Eukaryota > Metazoa > Arthropoda > Malacostraca > Isopoda > Cymothoidae > Ceratothoa > Ceratothoa steindachneri. Next base: position 29,904,960 of record OZ018322.1, read on the forward strand.
GGACTCTTGGGTGTGTGATAAGAATTAGTAATTTTAGATATATGCTCAGTCGTTTTTTTAACATTTAAATATTCATGATCTACGATAATCGTTTTTATTTTATTGCCTTACAACGTTTTAACGTTCTGTATTTACATTTAATCATGTTCAGTCCGCGAGTGTTTGGAACTCTTAAAATCGTTTTACGTTGAAAAGAAAACTTGAGACGCGATAACTTCGTCATTCCGACCGTGCTTTAGTCCGAACCTTGTGCTACTCAGAGATGGGGAGGGCCTTATTTCACTTCCGTGGAGACGCCGCCTTTCACACCAACTACACTACTCGCCTTCCTTTGTACACGCAAATACGATTTGTGGTACATTAATTTGGTCATTCCCACATTAAAGTCTACATTCCAGAGGAGAGTTGCTGTAAGGGAATCAATCACGGAACAGTTTTTAAACTCTAAAAGTTGAGTAAAAGTGGTGCAATGGTCTTCGTTTGACTAATGGTGGTACATTGGGGTTTAACTTTTTCTCAAATATTGTTTCCTCCCTAATATATTTCTCGTATATTCAGTAGCCAATTTCTTCGCTACGTTCGAGTGAATTTGCGTAGTTGGCGATGTTTGTTGTAAATTTTATCCATCCTCACATATGGTGTGGATGAGTAGGTTGGGAGGCGGGGGGGAGAGTGCATGGTTATCCTCGATCTGGTAGGCCCAGGGAAGGCGGGCGAAGCCCCAATGGTATCGTGAGAGCCCATCGCCTCCTCATTTTCCTCCGCCTAGCTGGGCCGTGGCGTCGCGCTCCTCTTGTGTTTATTTGGAGGCAGCCACTCTGGTGTCGAGGCCTGTTCGCTCGCATGCCTGCTTGCAGTCCGCACTAGAGGCGGCGGTCACGACCCTCCCACGGAGGATGTTCACCTTTGCGCCCCGACGGCCGAAGGACGGAAGTCGTCTGACGGCGGTGCGCGTGGGTTGACGAGTTCTTCCCTTCAATAGGTGCGGGATGGTATATTTTTAAACGCAGCTCCACCGCCAAGATTGGGAGTGTTAAAGGTTTTATTTTACATTTCCTGCTATGATGCTATTGGCCCTCTTTTGTCAGTCCCGAATTCAATCGCTCGTCTCATTTTATTCACGTCTAAAGCGATGGAACGGAACCAACTAACTGACAGAGCTTGCTGTCTTGCCCATCTCCATTCTCACACCCCTTTACATACGTGAATACCTACACACAAACATACACACTTATTTCCGGAATTAATAACTGCTAAAGCCACCTATGAAAGTTAGCGGATTTGTTTCGTCCGCTGCTGTCGTCCATCCACCCTCTAATCACCCAGAATTCATAATAACGTGAAATTTGAAGTTTTTAGTACTCTGGTGTCACCGCCCCCGCGCACGACCACTTCACTTCCTCCCTCGCCAACACCTCTCGAACCGAAAGTGGGAGCGTGAGTGGTAATGTCTCCGCGAGGAAGAAGTGGAACTTGCCAGCCATGATGCATAGGACTTCGAGGCTCGACCTCAAAATCCATTCCTGATCCATTGATCTGATAGAGCGCTTTCACACTTCTCCCCCCCCCGTCCTTTTTATTCAATCATTATATATATATATATATATATATATATATATATATATATATATATATATATATATATATATATATATATATATAATAGCAACATCACGTGTTGTACGACGGCGTAGATATATGTATGTATCGATGGGGTATGTGCGGATTGTGTGTGCGTTTATCTTGTTGGATGCCCCCATCCATACGGTTCATGAAGACGTGCGATCTCATCCGATTTTCGCCCCTCGGCCAAACTACTCTGGTTAGAGAATCGGCTGGAATTCGCGCCACCTTTGCTCGCTCTATTTTAATGGTAATGAGTCGGAGAGGTTCCAAGGCCTTGTGCATGCCGCGCCTCGGAACACGCGCATAATATATATATATATATATATATATATATATATATATATATATATATATATATATATATATATATATATATGTGTGTGTGTGTGTAATGCGGAAAGATCGTCTCTCTGCTTACCGAGGTTAAGTTGTAGTTGGGTGCAAATTATTGGAGCAATTATATGAACTCACTCACGTGTTATCCGAGTTGTTTATTATTCCTGTTATGCAGTTATGTGAATCTTAAGATTTGCCAATCGCATTTTGTATCTTTAATGTTAAAGGATGAATCGATCGTCTTGTATCATAAGGTACGAATCGTGTCAAGGGTCGTCCGCAAGGTCACCAGCGGTGCGGATTCTGATGTGGGCCTTATTTACTCTGCTCTGGTGGCTTCCACGTTGGGTCTACAGTCTCTCTTGTAGCTCCGCAACAGACGCGTGATGCACCCTCCAAAAGTGGCTTAAAATGCGCTTGTAGCATGGTTACTATAGGGATGAGTATGTACCTTCATACTGCATAGGTATGGAGAACTCCTGAGTAAGCGAAAGTATCCAACGACCCAATTTAACGGTTTAAAAAGTCGTGTTTATAACCTCCTCTTTAGCCATAACAGTTGCAACTTACTTGTGGCCACAAGTAAAGTAAACAGTCCCCGCGTCCTGCGGAGCTTGAAATGGCCGCTTGAACTGTTAATATGGAGACCTGTAGATACTGGATTATATTCAAAATGTTGTCCGATAAATAATTATCTAAGGCATTCCTTCAATTGTTTCCATGGTTACTTTGAGCATCTTTCGTCAATGAAAATTAATTGTGTTCGGTTTTCTAGTGTTATTTATCGTAGAAAACTTTGTATACAGTCAGATATTGGATACAGTCACCTGATCGGCGTGGATGGGGGGAGCGTCTCCCAAGCATACACTATGAAGTTGGTGGCTAACCCATTTTCCACACTAGCACACATGCGCCAATTCTCTTCCATCGTTGACATAGTAACTGCACTCGCTTCTCATACGATCCCCTTTTAAGAGGTTTCGAATTTGTATTTTCGATTTGTTTGCCCCGGGTGTTTGAAGGTGTAATTACCCTCGGGTTCAGGAGAGTTGCGTCCTAAATCCCTTTCCTCGTTCCTTTCGCTGAGTGAATATGTATTTGTATATCTCTCCGTTTCTTTTCTCACTGATAGACGCACAGACCCGACGGTATTTGATCAGGACGCACATCGGAATTTGTGTGTGCGCGGGGATGCGGAGAGAGCTTAGAGGGTGGGAGGTGTATTTGAATACTGTGTATTTAAATTCATTTGCCCCAACTGCGTCTGAAAAGTTAGTTGTGAAGACGTAAAAATGAAGTTGTGTTGGTGTTTAAAGGGCTGGCACTGGTGACGCCTCTGTTCGTTTCCTTAGAACTTTAGGCTCAAGCCAATGGGAGGCTTTCAAACTAATGAATCCTTTATCCTTAAGATGGAAAATGTTCGTAAATTTTTCCTTAGAGGTCTTTTTGGTGATTAACCAAATCCTTTGAAATATTTTGGATGTGCGTTCGTCTCGCGTGTACATTCCTTATCCCCATAAAATATACCCCAAACAAATTCCAGAACATGGAAAGATTCAAGTAGGGGAAAACAATTTGTAGCGTTGGGCGTCATTACAACCCTGCCTGTAATTGGAAGTCAGAATGGCCACCCGTGTTTTCCTCCCTAGGACCATCTGCCTCTCTCCGGGAATTCGTGGATTTGGGATAGATCGTTCCCAGACCAACGTTTTACCAATGTTGTTTCAAATATAGGGCCAGAAACCAGCTTGTCACGACGTCATAGATGCGCATGGTTATCTCCTATTCAGCCCTTGTGTGAGGCCATTAAGCACCCCATTAAAATCTGCCTCTAATTACAGGCTAGGCTTTATTGGCGAGAATACAGCCATTGCAGCGGTCTCGCATTGCTCGGTCTGGCATCCGGCCGCACGGCTCGGTCCGGCGCGCCCTCCAATGAAGCTCCGCGGAAAGGTGTTGTCGTCTCGGCTTTATTCATTTGATTAAGAAGCGACGATGCATGTTGTATCTTCCAGTGCCTCGTGTAATTTTAAAGGGAACACATACACACACACACAAGAACCATCCACTGACCATCCTCACACATTTTATTCTTCAGACTTGTTATTCCTAATGGTCATTGTTCTATTTCTCTGAGTTTCACGTCCGCTTGTTAGAACTTGTAAGAAGTATTGGTAGAATGGTTTACGTTGGAAGCATAGAGGCACAGCTCTTCTAGAGATGTAGGTAGCTAAGCCTTTTGAATACCTTTCATCCTAATTTTGTTCTACTGATTTCCTGTTCCATCTCGAGTCACAAGCTCTAAAATTTGATCGTCAATTCTGCAAAGCTCAATTTTCGTCTTTGAAAAGTTCATCTCTGAGACTGGCTTGTGATCATGTTGTTAGTATTGACATTCTTCTCTGTTTGAGGAAAATAATATGGGCATTTTTGTATCGCTCTCTCTCTCTCTTCAAAGCCGCTGGCCTTCACAGAGCGCCTCTCTACCAACTAAGGGAAGGCTCGGGGGAAGAAGGGATCTTCAAGGCACGATTGAATGCTCCAAAGAAAGGAGAGGAGCGTATGGCCACAGATAGATCATTCCACATTCTATGAGCAAATATCGAGAAAGCACCATCACCCATGCAGCCCTGACTACTACATAGAAGAAACAACCAGTAAAGTGCTAACGCAAAAATTAACACACTATCGGCAGGGTTCCTGAGCACGGATCGTGCGGATATTGCGCTGCCAAGATAAGTGGCTGCTGTGTTGTTTGGCCATGCGTGCTATGACTTAATTTATCTACCCACACTGGAGATCAAACTCGGTACCTCGACGCAAGAAAACCACCACCCTATCCACTAGGCGAGCGAGATTCTGAAAGGTAGGATGACTACTATGTGAAACGAGCAGTGAAGATAAATTGTGAATTGCACTTTCGGAAGCTTCTTAGTTCAGATGATTATGCCAGGGAGTGAAAAGAGGAATGAAAGGAGTAAGAAAGATTCGAATGGGGACAAGAAGTTATTTTGAAAGGGTAATGTCAGGGAAGAGATGGCGAGAGTACTTTTATGAGTGATATAATGTAGGTATAGAAGATGACGCGAATGTGATTGATATTGGCTTAGATGGTGAAAACCCGACGCTGTGTGAAACATAATAAAATATTTTAGCGGTTTGAAAACAGCAGCAGAAATGGCTGATATATTATTAGTCGAGGTATTAACCAATGAGGGTGATATTTATGCAATGATTCTGGTGGTGGTGTGCTTGAGGATTGGAAGAATGATGTGATCTTATCATCTCCCATAAGAGTTAACGGGAGCAAGGTATGTGCAAGAACTACCGGCCAATGAGTGTTGTGTGTTAAAAGGTAAGGTTTATGGGAAAATTCTGATTGGGTCTACGAAGGATAACGGGGTGATCAAGGTTAGTTTAGAATAGGTTGGAAGCGTGTGGGCCAACAATGTAAGAGAGAAGAGTGTATGATTGGTTTATGGACCTGAAAAAAGCGTATTATCGCTTTGGAAGGAACGTGTCACATGATGGGGTTTAATAATGCAAGGGGTGGGGTAATTTTATGTTGGAAGTCAGGTATTTTATAACATTGTGTGTGTGTGTGTGTGTGCTAGCTCAGTGTATGCCTACATAACTTTGTGAGGTGTACGAAGAGAAGTACTAGGAGTTAGGGATAGGTGTGCAAGGTTGATCTAGGTGGTGAGGGATAGGTGCTTTGTTGGTGTATGATGATGATGATCTTGTTGGCTGATTGATTAGGATTTAGAAACTTGGATTGCAGAGTTTGAATGAGTGTGTGTGAGAGAGAGAGAGAATACTAGAGAGACTTAAAATAAAGGCAGAAAAGAGCAAGTTGATGCTGTTTCCTCGTTCGTAAGTACGCTCGATGTTCTCTCGTAAATCAGGGTGTTGTGAATGCTAAATATTGGAATATGAAAGTTGCATGAGAGTATGCTCGTCTTAACGTTTAGTGTATGGAAAGAGAGACTACGATATAGAAGGAGGAGGAAAGATCGAGAATGATAGGCGACGTTTCGTATGTGAAATAGATTGGGGTGTGATTTTGTTGAAGTGCGAGAAAAAAATGCGAATGAACTTGTGACCAAGAATGTTCTGAGGTGGTATAATATGTAAGAAGAATTGTCGGAAATAGACTTGAATAGTATATATGAGGGGAAAATGTTGGTGTGTGAAGGGTGGAAAGACGGCGTAATAGTGACTACGTAACATGTGTTTAAGAGAAATGGGACGGATCATAGTAGCCTCCCGTTGTTGTGATGTGCCAACGGCGCGGTGAAATGGATCTGGTAGGAGATGTGGGATTTTTGTATATAGAGGGCTATAGGGAAGTAGCGATTTTAATAGCATTGAATTTCTGTAGACAAAATGGTTGTTTTGAGCTGTAGAAAGCATCCCAATCGGCAAGGAACGTAAACGAGGTTCAAATAAATAAATATGCCACTCAAAATGGGCAATCAACAATTAAACACAAAAGGAAAGATCACATAAAACGATTTTTTTTTTAATATTTTATTTCTATAAGACTTAGCCAAAAAATATTGCATAAAATTGTCCGACTTAATTAAAATTACAATCATTGTGGTCATTCTAGTTACCATTGGAAGTTAGTCCAGTCTGACACCTGCTTATTGATTCAATCTTCTGTACCTTGAGTCGTCTGGTCTGGAAAACAGGTTACGAAGGCTTAGCCGAATGGAAGAACCGTTTTCAGTTGCCTAAAGTCCTTTGTGCGAATGGTGTGCGAGTTGTCGGACGGATTTTCATTTCAGGTTAACATTGTAGTGGTTGTAAGTTGGGCCATTCGTTCATCGCACCTGATAATGAAACGCATAGAGATAAGAATGACAATCGTTTTTTTTCCGAATTTAAAGCGCAATATCAACGAGGCCGCATCACACAAAGTTTGTATATAAAAAGGGTGAAGCTAGAAGTGTGTGATACAGCGGCAGGTACTCAATGAGGCATTGTAGGCCCGAAGGCACCGACCAGTGATCGTGGAACTAACTCTTCTTGAACCTGGGGTGTAGGGTTGGACGTTACTGCCTCACTGGTATGTGGATATGAATACCCCATCGCAGAGCTCCGGAAGGGAGGAGAGAGTGGATGCCGTACTTTGAAGACTACGTGTAGAGGAAATAATAGCGGTGTTGTGATTGGCTATGTTGATGACGTGTGTAGAAAGCTGCATCCTCCAGGCTGGCTCTTATGATTTTTTTATGTCCGCGTTCACCTTGACGCCAGAAGTCCAACACCGTATCCACTAGTTAGTGAAGATGGAGCTCCTTGCGGCGATTGGGATATGTTGCAGCGACCTGTGGTTCGGGTTGACTCCAAAATCGAGGTACCCAAAATAAACAACGTCGAAATCTCATCGTATTTATTTACACCGACGCCCATACAATAGCATTGTAGGGTTTAATGTCCAAAAATAAAAGAATTGGGTTGGCTTAGTAAAAAAAAAATGATAAGCATTTAAATTAAAGCTTGAATTCCTTCCAGGTGGATGACTCGATAACGTTTTTGTAAAAAAAAGGTGGTTTGCAAATAATGAAGTTAAAGTAAGTCGAAGTGAAAGTGTCTAGAAAGTATATAGTCCAAATAGGCTTTAGTCTGCCACAATTCTGCAGCATAAGCCGATCCCCCTACGGGGTAGGCTTCATTTCGGAGGTACACTGCTAAAACTAAAGCGCAGACGACTTGGTCCCAGGCAGGAAAGGTTTTCGTCTATGCAGACGTTTGTAATTTTTGGAATTGGTTACCTAAATAAAGGGCTCGCTCTCAGGGTCATTTATTATCGTAAGCTTCAACTCGCCGGGGCTTCGTTTGATTTCGTTCGCGACAACGAACTTGTCTCTTTCCCTGGATTGACAGAGGTGGCGAGATGGCCGACACGCAAATTTCCAAGATTCAATCGTGAGTGTGCGTGAAAGTGGCTCGTGTTGCTCTTCACAGTTAATATAGCCCGGACGTAAAATCGATATATCGCGAACTGCAACGAGTTGCGGCACGGCTAGGTACAATTGGGGGGAGGGGGACACAGAAGTTCAGGCGTTCCGCAGTTAATGAAGGGGCGGGGGGATTTATTGTGTTAATTGGGGTGACCGCACCTCTTTGCCCTTCCACATTAGGGGTACCACTTCCTTTCCCGGAATGTACGTTTATACCTTTCATAAATTATTTTAATTCTAAATATCTTACAATTAATGTAATTTTAGATCGGGGGGGGGGGGGCATGTAGACCTTTACACGTATCACCCGGAGAGGTGCACCCCCTCCTGACCCGTGTGCTCGTGGTAGTCTGACCCACCCCACCACCTTTTTAGCATCTTTATTTTACCCTTTTTTTCCGCCAACTTCTCACTTATTCTTCTTGGCCGGCGGCTCATTTTCTGGCTTATTGCGTCGACCAGCCTTCGTGCAATCACCTGCGGTTATATTGTTTTGCACGCTTTCACTTCCATCCTAACACTTTCTTTACAGACGTTCTCGTGAAGATGGCCCCCCCATTGCCCTTCGCTTTAAATAAAAAAATAGGAAGGTTTGTGTGTGTGTGTGCAGTAAATTTTATAATCAGTCGTGATTAGGGCAGTGCAATTAGACGTGATTGAAGCGATGGTCCGCCTAAGGTTTCTTTTTAGACTTATTTTTGGGCTTTTAATTTAACAATGTTGCTTTCCAGTTTGAGCTAAAGTTAGGTTTCCCCGCTCAGTCTGCGAGACGCTCATTTTATTTTTTAAAAAATGACCCTCCTTGATATATATTTGGAGCGTTTACATCCCTGTGACGGAGCGCCCCTCCTTTTTATCCCTATCCTTCCTTCATTCCTTCCCGCACGACCGAGTAGTCCATTCTTGCTCTCGAATCGTCTCCCTGCCAGGATATTCGTTGCCTCCTGCGGGCTTTAATATCGCCACCTTTTGGTCCGTCGGGGCGCCGGGTGTGCAATGGCCTCAAACGGCTTGTAATGCTCCTCTTAACTGCCTCTCCCCTAGCGGGAGGCTTCAAATACTAGGCCTTCCGAAGAAGTGCTAAACTCCGCTTCTATTGTAGCAGAGTCGTATTGCAGACATTTTCTCATTTAATTTTAATAACAATAGATTATCGTCGTCTGTGCTTACCTTTTTTGTAGCCATTAAAATCCGCCGAGTTCTCGTTTTGATTCCTTCTTATTTGTTCGTTCTAAATAAGAAGAAGCATTCGTTAGTCCATCGGCTGCGCGCCATGTGATGTGTGCGTATTGGGTCGGGTGTGCGTTTTTGTGTAGTGTCGTAGTACTTACTCTCCGGTGACCGAGCCTGTTGTATCTTGTGTGGCTCACTAAGCTAAATAGTTAGTTGTATAAAGCTAATAAGCCCTTCAGTGCGTATTTGTGAGGTAAACTTGTGGTATGAATAAGTACACCATGACATCCTTCCCACCTCTTATATGTAGATAAAAATAAGTAGAGAAATGTGACTGTTCGTTATTATTGAAAAGAAAGAAAGCGAAGTTTTCCCTCTTCCCCCCATGTGCCCTTGGGATCCTCGTCTCTTCTAGAGCTCCACCTGTTTCTGATTTACTCTGTAAACCTACTACGCAGAACACTAAGTCTTGTTCTATTCATCGCTCGCGCCCGCTCTCTCTATCTCTCTCTCTCTCTCGCTCTCTCTCTCTCTCTCTCTCTCTCTCTCTCTCTCTCTCTCTCTCTCTCTCTCTCTCTATATATATATATATATATATATATATATATATATATATATATATATATATATATATCTATATATATATATCTATATATATATCTAAGGTGTACGCCTTATCTTGAAAGCGAGGACATTTTAAAATATAAACGGCTCGGCAATTAGTATAGAGGTGCGATTAACCACACAACACTTGCTTTCTTAAATGATTGCCTTGTTTTTGCGTTTTCTTGAGAGATTTCTTAATTGCATTTAATCCGCGAGTGGGTCGGGTCTTGTTAACGTTACAGTGAGATGGATATTCTTGTACGGGATTTCTTTAATGCTCACAAAAAAACTGCTTCCACTGACGCCCAGTTCAAGTCGCACAATGTTTTTGCCTCGTCTTTTATCACCCCTTTCTATATTCGTAGTATTCGAAAGTAGTCACTTTATTGACGGCCAAATAAACCTTTAATATTCGCTGCATTAATTTTTTTTTATTGTTTATGGGTTTAGTTGAAATAACCAGGTGACATTCTTTGCAGTATTGTTGGGGAGAGACTTAATGGCTGCCGCTAGGTTAGCGCTGTAGTCACATTATCAAGAAGACCAAAGAAAATCACTCTTTCTGATACATGTTTCTGATTGTTATTCGATTCCAGACCACTATTCAGCCGCTTTAACAATTAACTACAATTGGATTTCCATGAATGGTTTGAACCTGTAATTCTTGGAAGACCCAAATTCGTCGCGAGGCCTACCCGGCCGAATCATCACAAATAAAAGAAATCAATTAAATCTTGCACCTATTCTTAATGGGATTGTCGTCTGCTCGCGAAAGGAAATGGAAAGAAACCTTGTGGTTGTCACTGAAGATGTGTGGATTTTGTTGACTTCGAGCGTGGGGAGCCCACATCTCTGGTTTCTATGGGCAGATTGTTCGTTAAGGCGGGTCGTTTTGATGTTTTTTTTTTGTTGCTGAGGGCCTGGTGTCCCATAAAATCTAAAAATCTTATTATTTTTCTTGCGAAATTTACGACAAAGATAACACTATCTACATAGCCCCTCCCCGCTTAATAAAAAAAAACCCACCTTGCTCACTCCCTACACTCTCATTCAGAATTTTTCCCGATGCATGGATTTGTATTTTAGTTTCTATGTGCTCTATGTACGAACATACGGATATTTCTACCGCCTCTTCGTATCTACTAGCTAGGTTCGACTAGGTTTGGTATGGTATTTTAATATCACCATCGATTTACTCTTCCTATTCTTTCTAATGTATCCACTCTCCTCCGTTATCCTAATCACTCCCCATTCATTCTCCGGTAAAAAATTCTGGGTTGCATTAGTTCCCCTTCTCATTTAACTATAGAGGGGCGTTGACCAGACTGACCGCGTATTCCAGATGATGATGGGGGGGGGGTATAGATTACGGACGATCTCCTGATTCCATTACCTCGAGTGTCGCTTTATATAACCCATCAATTTTCGAGACTATGTCATACCCCAGGTCGTTGCTGGTCGGTAGGCTTAACTGTTGAGGCAACACTCGACGTTCTGACTTTCCCCACCTCTACGAATTGGTGAGCCCCGTGTACATCACTTTGCAATTTTCAAGTGTGAGTGAGACCCGCGACGTCACTAGTGCAAGGGGAGATCTTGTTGAATTCGTTCCACTCCCTCGTCCTTGCGATCTGCATCCGTTGACGTTGACAATCGACACCGACAGAAGTTCGACACAACCCATCCGGACGACCTCGCGACATACGGATTGTCCATTTCAAAGGCACACTCACCCCCTTCCTTCCCCGCTTTCGTTGCACGGACAAGGGAGTTGGGCGTTTTCTAGGTCGCTAGTGCCCCAAGGTCTTTCGTGACTATTCGGGCTATGCTATGTTTCACACAATATCCTCATTACGTTCTTTAAGATTTTTAAAATTTAGCGCTTATACTTTGGTTGGTTGTCATTTCTTTTGTAATAAATGCAAATCCATTAAGCTATTCCACGTTACCGGCAATGTCCAAAACGCCATATATTGAAGTCCTTTCGGATTCCCCCGCACTCGCTTAACATGTGAACGAACTCTGCACTTCAGTGCGGCGCCATCGGTTCCTCTTAAATCCGTGTTGAGAATCCACAATGAAGGTGAGATCACCAGTGTTCTTTAATCCGCGATGATGCTTTGGAGCGTCTTTCCCGCAACGTACCTCCGATTAGAGCTTCTTGGGTAGTTAAGTGCGTTCTCCAGCCTCCTCTCTTCAAGCTCCCTCGGCCACACATCAAGACGCGCGTTGCAGATCTCTCACGATTTCCTCAAGAACGCAGGACTGGACCAACGAGGGCCTCTCCGTCGGAGAAAGAAAATGAAGCTATACGAAGTGAAAGACATAGCCGTAAAACCCCCTGCTAACATGGGTCGGGAGGGCACGCAATCTTCAAAATGACATATGCAGCATGAGGCTCTTATATTTGGTACCTTGAAGAGAGTCACGTCCTCCCGGCCCCAGTCCCCTTTAGCAGTCTCAAAACTAGATTGAGGCTACCTGGGCTTTATTCCATCTAGCCATTTCCATTATACTCTTTCCCCCGCCTTTCTTTTATAAGCTGCTTCTCGCCTATTTTGATCATTTCACCGCTACTCGCCAACTCGCCTTCGTCCATTTTCCCTCGTTGGGGCAGAGATGGGGCAAGGAAAGGGTAGAGTAATCTTCGTGATACGATCAAGTCGGAATTGCGCCTTTTAATTTCGCGGGGTGGGCTGGGAGGAAGACATCTCCACGAAATAGAACTCTCGACACGAATAAGCGAGTCTCGTCTTAATTGCTACCCATTTTTACTCGCACTATCCCGTCGCAAGCACCTCCTTGAGCAGTCTCAAAACTAGATTGAGACTACATGAGCTTTATTCCGGCTTTTCTGGCGAATAGAGGCGCAGAGTAATCGTCCATTACTCCCTTGATGTCAAGGTCAACATTCCGCAACATTAATTACATCGTAGTCCTTGGTGAACATACACGTTCAAGTGCCGGTTTCGTTGTGTACCGAGGGCGGGGGGGAGTTGTCATTCCGGTCTCTGCCTCCACAAGTAGTCTCCTCGAGCTGCGTTCCTTGTTCACACATTTCACACAAGTCCGCGTTTGCTTTCTCTTTTTTTATCTTTCACGAATCCCTTAAGTCAGAGGGGGGGGGGAGAGAGAGAGAGAAGAGAGGAGGGGGGGGGGGGAGGCTGTCAGTTTTGTTTATTGGAAACTGTTTCAGACGGCGAATTCCTCGAAGGATCAGTTTGACTCCCAGCGGGGTTCCAATGAGCTTCGAGGAAGCTGGGGAGTAGTTGGGGGAGGTGTCTTCATCCTTCTCGATGGTTCTTAATTAACAAAGCACCCTAAAGGAATTGCCCCAAAGTAATCTTGTTCTTTATTAGCTTCAACTTTTTTTTTCTCTTCCCAAATGTTCGATGGTTTCAATGCGGAAATCATTCGTGTGTGAGTCATTTGTATTCAGCGGGTGGAATTTACACTTCTGGATACCTTAAATTATTTATCGCCTCCCGATATCTTTCCCGAGTTCCTTCCATTATTATATTTAATTTTGTCCAGTACCGCTCGTTTTATTTCCCTGGCTGAGGATGTTGTTGTCTTTCTATTAAAGCTTCGAATGAAATAATGTCTGTTGACGATAAAGAAAGAAAATCTCACCACTGAGACATTCTTTCTTTTTATTAATAGAATTATTATTGGCAGTGAAATGCCTTTGTGCCAATAAATTATATTCGGTTTTATCCAAGTCTGATTCATGTATTGAGCTGCGCGAGGAACAGGCGCAAGGTGAAATTCGCAACAGAGAATGGCTAAGAATCTTCCTCTGCCTCTCGAGTAGTTTGGGGAAAGGAGATAACCGAGTGGGCATCGCTCGTCGGCTCCCCCCACCCCTCCCTTTTCCTCGTGAACAGCTGTTGAACACGCCTTTACGAACTGACATTCCTGATGGAGTGACGAAATATGAACACTAGCCCCTGACATCGAACCAAATGGGTGCATTCGTTCACCCTCACCAAGTTTGCCAGAATAGACGCCGTTGAGGTTCGATGATAACCAAACACCCTTACTTGATCGTGCCCCCCTTCCCCCCGACAGGGGAGGGGAGGCACGTACGCGATGTTTGAATGAACTTACTCACCCTCTGCATGAAGCCCTCGTTAGTGACACCTGTTTCTAAGTTAAAAATACAATCTCGTCACAAAACAAAACTGAAAGAAGAGATTGAATGTTTTGTTCTCCTTGTTTGGATTTGATTGTTTCGGGTACATCTGTTAATCGAGTTGTCATTCGGCGCCCAGAGTATTATGATCGCGTGCATCTACGTGACCACAAATCCCGCTATATATCTTAGGCGTTGCATTAGGGACCTACTGAAGAGGTGATTTTTTAACTACTCATTCCTGTATTTGAAGAATGGAAGAATCGTTTTTCCTGTTGCGTCCTCATAATCTCATAGACCACTGAACATGGCGAGAATTGAAAATTTTTTTTCAGCATTGGGCTACGCCGATCGCGTCGGATCGCCCGAATTTCACTTTAGAAAAATATGTGAGAATGTTGCTTTGATGTTTATAATTTTTTTTTTAATGGAGCCCACCACTGCTCCCGGAAATCTCCGTTGCCTTATGATAATCAAATATCCAATACGCCGACGGTATTTGAACTCCCTATAAAAGTAGTTTATGAGCTGAACATTCCATAAGGAGGCAAGTGAATAACTAAGTGGATAAGGCGTTGGATTTCCGAGCGTGAGTACTGGGTTCGAATACTGGCCAGAGCGGCGGACACAGACACACACAAATCGTTGTACACATTAAGCAGCCGCCAACATGCGGTACATCGAGTCTGAGGCATACATGCGGACCTACGTGATCATATACATGACCAATCACAACACAGCTCTCTTTTCCTCCCTACCTTCTCCACACATCCAACACATCACTCTTCCGTCCCGGTGTCTGCTAATGAGGTTCGCATCCATACTTCCTTGACGCGGGACCACGAGGTGTCCCGTCTGGACTATGGCACCTGGAAGAGCAGCACACACTTCCCATTGCCCCCAGCAGTCTCAAACTACGCTATGACTACCTGAGCTTTATTTCTTCTTAACATTTCCATTTTTTTTTAACTTTTTGTAATAGACGCTGCTGCCCCCCATCCCCTATTTTCTTGGTCGGTGGCTAATTTCACAGGTTTACTGCCGACCAGCCTTGGTCCATTTATCCCGAGTCGGGACCGAAATGAGGGGGGTTGGGGTTAACGCGCTTGCTCTCTTACCCCCCTCCCCCTCCCTGCTACTGCCTTCATCTTTAATTTCCCTATCTAACCTACAAGGGGATGTCACCAGGGTTGGCAAACCCCCAAATTTTGAAAAGCCCCCCCAAATCCTGGTTTTATTGTTGTTGTTTTTTTCAATTCTCTGGTTTGTTCAAAAAACAAACATTACACAGAAAAAGAATAGCTATCTCTATTTTTATTATATTAATAGGTAATTAATCATCATCATCACTAACTATAATTTAAGAATGGGATTTTTAGGAGTATTTGAATAATAATTTCATCTTAGTTTGGTTATGACTTGTGTATATTTTAAATTTTTATCAAGGTAATTTCTAAGAATTTCTTTAGAGTTTGAAAAAACAAAATAGTTTAGTTCAGAAGAAATAAATATGATCATCCAATGCTTTTTTATAATGTTTTAAAATATAATTAATTACAATTGGTGAAGTTCAGAAAATTGATTAAAATTTAAGTAAGGCACCTTTTTATTTTATCTATTTTCTGAAAGGGGGGAAATAGCTTAGAGTTCCTTTTTAAAATTATTATAATTGGCGAAGTTCAGAAAATTTATAAATTTAGCCATGGCTGTTTTTTTTAGATTTTAATCTTAGTAGGGAAGCGCAAGCTCCCCCCCATAGGGGGGAGTGGCGAAGCCCTTACCTGGTTAGTTTAATAATTATATTATAGTAAGAACAGATCACTGATCGAGAATTGTGGGTACCCATAATAGCCATAACCTGTAGAAGGAGAGATAAATTATGAGTCGGTATCAGAGAAATAATCTTAAGTTGATACATATTTGTTTAAATTATAAACATAAATATGAATTTTGAATAAAATAATGATAATTAGCGTTCATTTCTTGAAAAAAAGTGTAATTTAAAAAAAAAAAACCTCACTTGAAAAAGCCCCCAAACCCGTTTTTTTTATTTGCTGACCCTGGATGTCACTTGTAACATGGGCAATAATGATACTACGGCATACATCTGGAGGATTGTGCCCTCCCGGCTCCAACGCCCGCTGGAGGATCTGCAGCTCTATATCCTCCACACATTTTCATTTTTACAGCTCTCTTTACAAACTTTCTGTGGGCTTCGTCTTCGTTGGGATTTCACTTTAAATTCGATAAAAAGAGAGCGCAATTTGTGTCCAGAGCAAGCGAATATTTTACATTTGCCTCGTTTTACAAAACGAGGCAAAGCAAAAGATGATCAAGGATGAGAGCAGAAAATTTGATCAATTACTCTCTCTACAAGAAAGGAAAAAAATCATGAAATACATATCGGTTATCAGTTTGTTCTACACACGAAGCGACCACAGCTGCCTCGGAAGTCAACCAAACTCATGGCAATGGGAACAAAACCCCCTGAAACTTGGCACCTGAAGTGAAGGAATCCTCAGTAGAAAACAAACAATAATATACAACTATTTTGCAATGTGCAACTTGGGCAAGTAATAAAGAGACAATCATTTAACACAAATGGGGTAACTAAAAGATTTTTAAACCTCGCGAAAATGGAGACGGGATGAAACAATTAGAGAAAGGATCGAATATACAAAATCGACAAGATTATTAAAAAAACAACAAAAACGACTGAGTACATAGAACTTATTACAAATCTAGAGTTGAAACTATTGAAAACAACAAATCGCTAAAACAGATGAAACAACAACTCACAACGGGCAGCCAGCATATGGCAACACTAAAGAATAAACGGGCAAGCAAAAAAATAAAATCATAGAGAAAAAATCTTCGAAAGTGTTGATGAGCACTTCAAGAAGGACGAAATATTGCTCGCACTTAATAAAAAAAAACATTAAAAAAATTGCGACAATGGTTATAATCGACTTTTAATGGCTGGGTTGAGTCTTGCTGGGCGTGTTAGCTAATCTGCTTAGAAAATGTTAAGGAAAAATAGGAATCAAATGGCATTGTTTTACGCTTCCGTGGTAATTATTGAAAAAAAGAGATGACGGAAGACTTAAAGAACTATTTAACGAAAGACAAGGGAAGACAAAGCACTGATTAAAAAAGATAGCAGGAAGACTTAGAAAAGAACTAATTAAAAAAAAGATGGCATAGCAGGGAAGATTATAAACACTAATTTATAAGAAAAAGATGGCAGGGGAGACTTAAAGTATTAAATATTAAGTTACCCAACCTTGTTATTTATGCCGCACTCAGTATTTCTCTGCAATAAAAAAGGGGCAGGACCATAGCAGGGGTCGCGATGTTCTGGACTTTAGACTGGGAATACAACGTAATTATATTTGATAAGTTATATTTAGGCCCTTTCGCTTGGCAGATGACATAATATTTTCATCTCTCGTACGTAGACTGATAATAAAAGTATCAGAAGCGAACCTCATTAGAAGAGGTGACGGAATAAGAGTCGAGGAACCAATTTTAGAATAGATACAAGATGAGTACTTTTATTTAGGACAACGTGCGGACCCGGTAACACCATAGGGGGGGGGTGGTGGACTCACCAGGTTAAAAAATATAGATTGGAGGGCGTTATGAAAGTTTAGCTCCCCCCCCACCTGTTACTGAAATTGACCTAAATAAAAGAATTGCAATCGATGGATAGGGTCTTGGTAGTGTTGTGTCTTTGACATCAATCAACGATCGCGAAACCCTTCGTGACCCTGGGTAGGGGCACCCGTTCCGCCTCAAGGGTATGTATGCAATAGATATAATTTTGAGTTCCATTTGCCCCTATCCAAGTCGATCTAGCTTTCCTTTTTGGAATCAGTAACTCATAAGGTGAAAAGTTTCTCCTGACAATTCTACCAATGTCTCGTGTGAATGATTGTACAGATCTCATATCCTGCCTTTGTTCTCCATTCTTTGCATTCCAGTCACCCATGATCTTAAAGTGGTGGTTTTATTGCGTGCGTGCAGCCATGAGTGACACAATGAGGTCATTAACTTCATGAGTGAGATGTTGGATCATTTTTAGTGAATACCTATTGATAATACTAGTACTCCTTCATGCTGCCACCCAATTCCTTCTTAATGCCTGAAAAATGTGTGTCGTAGATGTTGTGTATTTGTGGTTTCGCATTGTTTATTTTACTGTTCCTCCTCGGCTTTTCATTGTTGGCTCCAGGATTTAGGTTTGTCATGGACCTGTTTTGCAGTCCTAAGTTTTCGCCACTGAAAATATCCTCGTTGGTTACGTTTTTTTTATTCATCCAGTGGTGCCGTAATTTAATACATGTTCTGCTCGTTTTCTAAATCAGTCTCCCGAACTCTTTCGGCTACCCGCCAGTCTTACCTTGAAATTGTTCTCCGCGACCTTGCCAGGGTCCCGCTTCGTTTTGACCTCAACTCGGAATTATAGTTCATTTGATTCAGGGGTCAGGGAGGGGCTACGTGTGGATATCATTTAATGTTATTGAAAGGGCGATAAGTTTATTGTATTGTGACCTTAGGAATTTGAGCAAGTTGTTTGGAGCGTCGTGTGTCTTGTCGGTTGTTCGGTGGTTTGTGAATTGAGCGTTATTCCTGAGTTCAGAATGCCAACTTCCGGAAACCCACTCCTCCCCTAGCTTCACCTATTTCTATACGAGTTTTTTTTTCGAAAACTACACAAAATTCTCGCTTGTTTTACTTACCCCGTGACATTTCAAGTTCGTATCTCTGAATATCGGTTCTCGTTTGTCCGAACTTAGTAGGTTCATTCTACCTCATTTCTAGTACTCAGGGCCGATGACGTCGGTTCCGCATTATTTTCAATTCCTTTTATTCATTTTTATCTATATGTCACTATGTCGATCGGTCCCCGTTTTGATTTTTCTTTGTTTTTGTAATAACGTAACTATTCGGCACATTCTAACGAAATTTGAAACACATATGTTGTTTTACATTCTCTTTTGAATGATATAATTGCCAAGGTCGGCCGATTCTAACGAAATTTGAAACTCATATATTGTTTTACATTCTCTTTCGAATGATATAATTGCCAAAGTCCTCCCAAGGTTAGCCGGAGAATCATTTGGCAATAACATCATAACTATTCGGCCGATTCTAACGAAATTTGAAGCCATGTTGTTTCACATTCTCTTTCGAACGATGTAATTGCCAAGGTCCTCCCAAGGTTAGTCCGGGAATTGTTGACAGTTTTGAAGGTCGTAAGGTCATTAATCAGAATAAGTAAGAGCACGCGACTGTTTGGTCAGCCGGCCTTTGTTCTTTGTCGATCCCCCTTCCCCGCCCCACTAAGAAAAAGTCCTCGTTGGTTACACCAGTGATAAACTCCATACGATTCTCGTTGGCTAACTAATTAACGTTAACGTCCTTGGCCTTGAGGACCTTAAGCGATCGCTCGGAGTGATGCGGAGGCATTCATTCGCTTGCAGAAGCTCGTAAGTGCACTTTCCTTTGTCGAATGGGGTTAAGGGGTACACAGGTTCAGGAGAGTTCGCCCTGCTCCCCATTGCTTAAATAATATCTACTTCCCTCTCCGTGTGTAACTCTTCCCCATGTTTTCTATCTTGGCTTCTCGTTTCCCCTCTTGGCGAGCGTCGTCAGTGTCCCTTCCGCCTGGATGTGCGCTCTTGTTTTGTGGCTCGCGACGACCGATCCTTGCATCTCGCCCTGCTCCGCCCTCGGTCAGGAATTTAATTAATCCACTTTTGCGGTCTGTGCTTGCGCTTCCTGAATACCTTCCTCCTTTTTCTTCTCCCCTCTCTTCTCTCTCTCCCTTCCGCTCTTTGGACCTGCGCGCTTTTCACCATTAATAATTCATGAGTGTTTTCTTTCGGCATTGCGTTTGCTTGGATTGGACTCGGCGTGGATCTGACTTTTATACTTTATATTCATTTGAATTACTTTGACATCATTGAGGCCACCATGGGTGAATCTCATCACTCGGAATGTCCCCGAGTACCCGCTGGCATTCAACTCGATCATTTAGGGTAATGATCGGACCAGCCGAATACTCAAAAGTCCCCACTCTTCTCCCTCCAGCCACTCCTTATAGATTAAGCGCCAACCTGACACTGGACCAAAACAACTGGGATTTTCGGTTTTCTTGCGTGGGTGGCACGCATAGGGAGTGGGTGCGAGAATCGCTAGTCTTTCTCTGGGTTTTGGTTTTGCGGTGTGAACGAATTACGAAATTGCAAACACCATAAAGATCCCTTCGAGGTTAGTTCAGAAAGGTAAGAGCCGTAACCCCCTTTATTTCTTGAAGAAAAGTACACAAAGGTTACATAAAGAATCAAGGGTAAAAGAAAGAAGAGCGGATATGGATAAAAAATGTTTTACAACTATTTCTGTAAAGTTATATTCAAAGTAACATAGATTCTAAGCTAACTTTAGTGCTTTCAATGACATCCCTAGTCTATTTTATAAGAAAATAAATTTTGTTTACTAGCTTGAAACAGTTATTTGTATTGGTCGCGCCAGAGTGATCTCCATACAAGGAAAAAACTGGACCCTGTTAACATCTTCACCCAGAAATTGGGAAGGAGGGTCTGGTTAACTCTTACGAACGATGTCATTCCGAAATTACAGGGAACTGGTGGCAGACTTAATACCTGCACGACTGCGAGAGAAAGTCTCACGTCGTAACCAGTTCCCAAGTAATAAGTTTTGTTCACAAGAAAACATTGCATCAATATACACTTAACAAGAACACAAAAAACTAACACAGTTCAAATGAAACAAAAAAACAAAGACCAAATAACATAACATTAAAACAACACAGGTAAATTGCTGAACTAACAGCTATTAAAGGCTCTAATGCTCAAAAAATTAACCCCCAAATAAGTAAACAAGAATGGAGACACTAACAATAAGAAGAACACGCTAACTACACAAAAAGAAACAAACAGAAAAACACAATACAACAAACAAGACAAAAAGGAAAAAATCGAAATAAAGAATATAATGCGATGCCCTCCTACTAGGGCAAAAATACCTCCTCCCCACTTTAAATTTCACCCACTTTTATCTACTACTATCCCATCATCTACTAAATTGATTATACCATGATCATCTAGTTCAAATATTGTCATAATTTCTCTTGGTGAATCCGTTTAGATTTTTAAGGATTCAATTCGGCCGTGCAGATGCCGCCGATCTTCCAGAGAAAGTAAATTTAGGTGACTCAGTCTTTCTTCCTACGATCTATTTCTAAGTTAATGTAAAAAAAAAATAAATCACTGACCTTTGTATATTTTTCTTTTCCCTCGAGCAATTAGTGTTGTCTTCATTTTTGTCCTATGAGTAGGTTGAAGGGGGGGGGGGGGACTAAGGGGATACTTACGAGGTTCTTAACCCAGCCCCTCTTTAGGGGTTTCATCTAGAGCAACTGTCCTTTTCTTTTTCACTCCCCTTCTCTTTACTAATTTATCCCCCCCCTCTCTTTTTATATTGTTATTTTGCTATTTGCTCAATGCGCATACATATCACCCTTCTTTTGTGTCTTCCATCCCCCTTTCGATAAATATAAGGCTCTTTACGTGTTCACTATATTTAGGGTGCTTTTAGGAGGGCATAATCACCCTTGTCGTTCTGAAAGCAAAATGAAGCGAACGAGAGCGGCGCTGCTCTTTCATATTTGGCCCCCTAAATGTTGCGTTTAAAGGATCTTATGTGGGATAGGGTCAGGTCACCTGGTCGGAGTGGTGCTTTGGGGCGTCCATTCCACCAACGATCCATGATCCGCTCACGCCAGTTGAATTATTCATTTGACGCCGCTAGACTCCACCACACCTGTTCTTTTAACCCCCAGATGTTAGATTTGGCCGACCTCACTTAAATGCCGCTTTTGTGATTTTTGCACCAGGGGGAGGGGGGGGGGGGTCAGTCTTCAACGACCAGAATAAGGATAAAGAGATGAGCCTGTGAGTGGCCTTAAATGGTTAATTCATTAAATTGGAGGCATTTTATTATCCATCTGGTGCCATGATTTTAAGGTAAGGGGGGGCCTTATTTAATTTAGCCATCCTGGAGATTCTCAGATGAAAAGGAATTCGTTATTTTTGAGATATTTAGGAGGGGCTTTTCTTTACATTTGGACATCCTCGCTGTTGCATGTCTTACTAATCTTCGAAATTGGTGTCGAAATAACGGGGAGGGGGGGTACTGGTTATATTTATTCGTGCAAAAAATACTTATGTTTCCTCGTCAGCCATGGATGCCCACCAGTAAGTGCTTTGAGTTAGGATGGATACTGTTCTCTTGTCAAGATGTTACTCGACTCATGGCCGAGTCATCCTTCACTTGGCCATTTTCGATTGACTCTTCATATTAGAGTTGAATTTCATGACTTCAAAATTGCTGGTAGAATTATAGCTAAAGATAAAAGACTGACCACTAATTTCAAAGTTAGAATGAAAATATACTTTTCATATATTAAAATAATGAACAATATTTTAGCTGATGATCCATTGATGATCAATTTTAAGATTAGGTCAAAAATACTCAGGAAAAGAAAATCAATAGAAGAAATAGAAATATATATGAGAGTTGTTAGAAGTAGAAAGTGACATTTTAAAAAATCTTGTCTTTAAGAGAATGTTGTACATTTTTTTTCTCATTTCTAATTGTAAGACTGACTTTTGCTAATTATTTTATCATTGCTTATAATTGCATTTAATTATCAATCGATGTAGGTAGCAAAGTAGAGGTGTCTTAGATAAATTGGATTCCTTTTTGCTTCCAGTCGGGAAAATTTAGTGCACTGCTGTAACCAAGTTTGGCGAGACGGCGTCCGTCTCTTGTTTCAATCCTTTATTTCCTAATTTTTGACTGAGCACAAATTCTCCACATCCTCAAGTATGGTTTGGAGTGGGCCCCACATATACTATACTCTTCGTATCCGAGTAAGTTCACTCATTCATGGGATTATTATTCTAGAGATCAGTTTCTTAATATGCTTTTGCTCTTTTCACATGTGTGGTTGCACTCTTTTTCGATGTGCAAACGGGAATTGAGCTGAATGTTTGTTGGTGGATCTCGTCGTTAACTCGGGCCTTACGGCCTCACCACACGTTGCCCTAATCTTCCAAGCGATATATTGGTTTACACGTGTGTGCAAGATTTATTCGTGTGCGATTCGGAGGGGAGGGGAGGGGAGTGGTCCATGCCATGCAGCCCCTGCCGCAAATCAGTCGATTAGCACACAGTAAATTGGCTTCGTGAATCCCAATTTTGCTTTGAACGCGGCACTCCTAAGTGAAATTTTAATTGATTCGCTCGCTAAAGTAGAGAATTTTATGTAATATGAGTGTAGGGAAGGAGGCATTTAACATGCAATGCGTCCCCGAAGAAGTGTGATTTCCCGTCCAGTAATTATAATCTTATTCGTCCTCCCAATTGTTGACAGTTTAATTATTAGGATGCAATATCTCACGATAAAAGCCCCTAATTAGAAGGCGTAGCGTCGACGCGCAGCACGAAACGCCCTCGCGCTGTTGACCTCGCTGCCTACCTCTTTCACGTTGGCTTTGCTCAGCTTTGTGTAAGGCAGTATTCCACGTCACCCACGGCACACCTCCTTTCTAGATGTCGTTGCTTTTGTATCTTCCCTAAAATATCTTTTAAATGGGTTCTTTCTCCTTTAAGTAAGATATTCAAGTGTGTTAAAGAATTTTATCGTGTTCGGTATTGCGGTCTCGAAGGCCTACTTGCTCTTGGATAGCTTGGCCCTTGTTCCATCCGCTCCCATTATGGGATCTTCCATTATCGATTCCTGGGGCCTAATAAAAATTGGTAGATTTCTTTCCGAGGGCTCCAAGTGTCCCAAATATTGCAAATAGTTTGGTCTGTCTGAAGGACCATCCATTAATAAGGGACATGACGAGAACCTACCTTATTATCGACACCAAGTGACCATACGGGAGCATATACTCAATGTTTATCCCCCCTTTGATTTCTAGCTGCACCAGTTTCACTTGATTCTAATTTATTATTCCGTGCCGCGATGACTTCCCACCGGGGGATCCTCCATCGTAGCAGAAGAGGGGTCGAGTTGGTGTACGTTGCACCTCTTCCTCCAAAGCGCCCTTGGAAACCCTCTCTTCTGGTGACTCCAGTTATATCCTTTACATTTTCACTTTCCCTGTGAAAAGAACTGGTATTTGTGGTCGTAAGTAATGTGATTATCACAGTTTCGTAACATTGTGTAAAAGAAGTTTACGGTTTACCCACGCTTAGCTAGCATGCGTTTCTCAGCGCCAACTTTCTGCCAAAGATGCATCGTTGGTTCTCGCTTTAAATAATACAAAGAAAAAAGCCCAACCTCAAATGGGAAGATCAAGTTTTGAACAAGGTTGATAGTAGGTAGCCCTTGGAAGCACACTCGCTTCTCGTTCCTTGTTTGGACGCGGCCAATGAAGAAGCATGCCGTAACCATAGGAACAAACCTTTGTGGGCAGAAAAGATTTCGTTAATTTGTAGGCTCGAGATGCTCGGGCATGCGATTCGCTTGGGTTATTCTTGTTCGCCCTAACTCAAGTGATGTATTGGGGGTAATAATACGTCGTGGAAGTTTGATTGAGTATGTCAATATTATAAGATAAAATTATTTTATTATTATTCGTCTTCTTTTTCGGGCCAAGAGCGTAACGGAGTGGAAGCCTCTGGGTGTGGTTAGTCGAAAGATGTGGGTGGACTCAATTCAGGTAATTTGAATCCATGGCAGCTGCTGCATGCTGTCCGTTGTTGGGATCCTCCTTTAAATTCTCAATGAGAAATAAAAGGCTTTAAACGAGAACAGTTCAGCCGGGAGTAAAACTTTTACCTGAGCAAAATTCTTTTTCATCTTTTTTTTTTTGTAAAACCATAAAAACAAGAATTGATTTTTTAACGTTCCCAAACCATTCGAAGGGGGGGGGGATTTTTTTACTAGGATTTAAAGCGAAATACCAACGAGGGCATCGTGCACAAAATTGATAAGGAGAGATTGTAAAGTAAAGGAGTGTGATGATCGTGGAAGTAAAATGTTTGCAAGATATATAGATCCTCCAAGGCATTGGAGGATCTAATCCCCTCAGGGGTTAGAGAGGGAAAATAAATATGGGGCAGTAGTTAGGGGGAGAGTGCAGGCTTTAACCCCCCCCCCTCTTTCTCTGATACCTTTTTTGTATATATGGTGATCTTTGGGTCTTTTGGTTCACGTGTCGTCCATTGGTTGCCAAAGCTTGGTGTCCCCCCCCATTCCCGCTCCCCTCTCTTCCCAGATTTAATCATGTATGTGGCACTCTCCCTCTCCTCTTCCCCCCTCCCATTGGCATGGTTTAGCGTTGCAGTCCTTGTTATCTTTTTTCACGCTTGTCCTTTTCTATTTATCCGCTCTTTATTTACCCTCCGTTATTTTTACCCTTCACTACAGTAGCCTAAATGAAATCTTCATAGTTGTCGTTCATCTAAATTGTAGTATGGGTGGGTTCGATAGTTCTTTAAATATCAACGTTTTGGTTGTTTTTATTAACGATTTGGCGCGAATATTTCCTGTAAAAGAGAGTAGAAGTGCATCATGCCCTGGTTTGTCGCTTTTTTCTCTCCTCGTTTCCTTCAGAGACATGATAGGTATCAATCAGGCTTAATCTTGAGGGTGAAATGCAGGTTTTCGTTCGACATGACTGTGGGGGGTGCACTCCGATAAGAGGCTTTGTCGAGAATAATTCACGTTTTGTTTTTTCTTAGAATTAAATATTGTGAATTGTCGGTTTTTTTTTCTTCTGTCGTTGTTCGATCCTTTGCCTCTCCGAGGGAAAAGAATTTAGACCCGAATCGACCACTGCTGCTTTTAGCATGGGAGATTGCGTACCTTCCTGGCCCCAATGCTTAAATCGTTGAGTTTGGGTAGGTGCTAGAGAGTTGCTTGCCCTTGTTTACTCTATTCAGGCTATGAACTTCCCAGATTTTCACTCATCCTAACTTCACCGCTTTCTTTAAGAACCTCCACGAACATTCCGGTGGGGTTGCCATCGTTGATTTTCTCTTCCCAGTTTTAAGTAATAATGGTAATAATAAAACTCGTTCAACCTCGAGTTGAGCAAGGAGGTTCTCGAAACTACTGTGCTGCAATCAAGTCCCTCTGCGGGAAGAGCACTCCAATATTTACCACTATGCCCATTTGACTATGGAATCGTCTACCATTCAAGTTATAACAAAAGCTAGAGTTCCTGTACCCATATGCATTGCACACTTTCCTGCATTAGATTTCATCTGCCAATCTCGATCTGTTCCCCTTCTATACTTGATAATAGAACGGCTATTTTAGCATGCATCGTGTGCACACCTCTACACTGTTCTGCAATCCATTTCGAAGAACATGAAATATAAACATCATTAGACCCAGGATAAATCTCTGAGGCACACCACTAAGCACCGGCACCTACTTAGACGTATGACTATTTAAAAAAAAACAACTATTTTTATAGCAAATCAGTAATCACCAACACAACTATAAAACTAGTAGCAAACCCACTTTCTTTAGCTTAATGATAATTTTCCGCGCTATACACTATCGAAGGTCTTACTGATATGCAGGTAAATTACACCAAACACCCTTCCCTTTATCCAAGTTACCTACCAGTCAGATTCAATTTTGATAAACACGATTTACCTGGGCGAAAACCCTATTGATCATTTTTCAATCAAACTACTACTACTACTATTCTAAGAAATCAATAACCTCGCCTCAATCAATAAAATATTACAACATATAAGAAGTAAGGCTAACAGGCCGATAATTATTCACATCAATCACACTTGCTACCTTTATTTAAAATGGGAGCCGCATAAGCCAATTTACAACCCCCCTGGTACTTCGCAGTATGACTTATTAGAAAAGCATGAGCAACCAACCTCTGTGATGGATGTCCGAACCCATCACACAAAAAACTGATTTTGGTGTTTACTCTCCTGGCCCTATTTTTGCCCCGGGAGCAAAAATAGGCAGGTTAGGTTCCTCAAAAGGTCCTGCCAGCGCTGAGTATATGTCAGCGGGCTTCGTGTGAGGTGCGCAAGTGTTGGGAATAGTCGAGCTGTCTGGTTCCTGGTAGCAACAGGTGCTGATGTCTTAGTCATTCAGGTCGGTGCGGTGTTTGCATGTGTATACTTTTGGGTGATGACACCCCACTGGAGTCTTACCAGGGCGACCCGTTCGAGCCATGGGAGGGTTGTTTTCTTTGTCGATATCGTGTAATGGCTTTAATGAGATGGTTTGTACCCAAACATAGGGTGTTTGTGTGTTATATGTGGGGGTCGGTTTGTGAGTTACGGGAATCGTGGTACCCTGAGTACCCTGCAGGATCTTGCTTATGTTTTGCGGAGGATCGTGCAGCACATGCAAGGGTGTCCTGGGATTCGGGAGCCCCTGGCTGCCAAGTTCACACGAATGAATGCCTAATTTAGGTGACCTAACAACTGGGGGTTTTAGGGTGCACCCCTTCCCCCGCTATGTAAAATAAATAATAAAGTTTGTATATTTACTTTCATCGCCGATCGGTTTTTACTGCTCTCGTCCTTCCTTGCCCTCTGCACGAAGGTCCTATCGGAAGCCCCTCTTGTATAGCTCCTTGTTGAGCTGATTGGAAAGGTGGGGGTAGGAGGAGCGAGCGTAATAGACAGGCAAGTATTAAGTATGGCTAGGGTGGCTTGAGTCCCTGAGTCGGCACGAATCCCGGATGTGGGGGTTCAATAGCAAAGGGCAACTTGTTGGGACAGATCTTTTTCGACTCCTACAGCCGGAAGATAGAGAGCCCCTTTCCCCCAATTTATCGGTTTCTACATGTTCCTCTTTGAAGTTACTGCTTCTTAGAAATTTGCTCGAGAGCCATCTGTTGTTGCTGATCCTCGAGCGGTCTGGCTGAGCAGCCCTGGGTCCTACCGAATTTTCTCAGCCCCCAGGGAGATTATATTGTGCAGAGGGCAGTCTTCCATTATGTTTTTGTTGGGTGTAGTGTTGCATTCTGGCCAGGCATCCGCGATGGTCACACAGCCTTTGTCAGTAGCTCGAGGTGCTTTTGTTTTGTCTATACCTAAGCTTGGTCAGGTTGAGTGACTTCACGAGACAGAGTGCGTTCAGAAGAGTGAATGTCAAGGGTCCGCTAATGCAACAGGGTGTTGTGTAAAATGAACTGGATAGAGCCGTGGGTGTGGGTCTGTTTATGGAATGTAGTTTTAAGTAGTAGAGTTGATAGCTTAACTCTAATGTAGTATAAATTTGGTTTATTTTAGTGTTCCTTTGCTGGAGTGTGTTCTGCGATGTAGTGTAGTGGGTGCTCTTGGTTTGTGGAGGCTGCGGTGACTCAATGTCAAGAGGATCCTCGACTACTTTGGTTTCTGAATATAGTTGTAGGGGGTATATGGGTGTAGTGGCTGTGCAGCCTGCGATTGTTTTTAGAGTTTTGTTTTGTATGGTCGAGGAAAGTGTTGAAGGATCTTTGAGAGATGTTAAGGGACGCACACACGGCTTGCATTTTGTGATGACAGAATAGACAACTATACAAGCAAGGGGGAGTGGGTTCATTTTTATATACACCATCAGAATCTTAAATATATCTAGAATATTTTGGTATAAAATATACAAAGATATAAAAAAAAAGGAATATTTCAATGTTTAGCAATACCACTTATAGATTTCAGGGCTGATTCATCTTTTTTATGCTCCTTCATAATTTCAGTGGATTTTGCTGCCTCACTTCTAATCTTTCACAATTGTGCCAAGTTCCCGTGGATTCTCTATAGGATTGAAATCAGATCAATTTCTTGGCCACAGTGATGATGGAAAATTTTGTGAGTGCCAAGAAATTCTGATGTAGTTTTGTAGCATGGCACAGTGCCCCGCACCCACCATTTTTCTCTTATCAAGCACAAAGCCAACCATCATTTTTGTCCAGCGCAAAATGACCCTTCAAGGCGATCGGGATCTATGTGCTGTTGAATCTCTTCCAAGTCGAGGTTCACCCCCACCCCACCACCCTTTACAAATCCTCCTCCATGCATAATATCTTCTGCTTTTCTTTCTCGTAAACACTCGCCATTCGCACAATATTTTCCTCGCTCCACCACCTCATTCTGGATATCCTCTTCACATCTTATAACCTTACCATCTCAGATCATTCCTCGTCGCAACATTCACTTTCCTCACACAATTTATACCTTTATTCACTCTTGCCTTTGTTAGCTTTCTTTCCTTAATCAGGATTTTCCGTACCC
The DNA here is from genome assembly GCA_963969495.1 of Ceratothoa steindachneri. Classification (NCBI taxonomy): domain Eukaryota; kingdom Metazoa; phylum Arthropoda; class Malacostraca; order Isopoda; family Cymothoidae; genus Ceratothoa; species Ceratothoa steindachneri. The sequence continues at coordinate 29,934,111 of OZ018322.1, forward strand.
ATCTCCTTCCCCACAACGACCAACAGTCTGTTTTTCTTCATCCATGCAGTCACTTTTCTCATTTTCACTTATGCAGTGTTATTAGCTTTGTAAAAAAATGGGGGGGCGGGGCAAAATATTTTTCATTAAAAGACAACTTTCACATTCAATCAAATAATACTATCATTTTTGAGATGACCGAATGCCCTCGAGTAGTCTTGCTGCCTCCTCCTCCTCCTCCTCCTCCCTCCTCCCCCTCCTCCTCCTCCCTCCTCCCTCCTCCTTCTCCTCCTCCTCCTCCTCCTCCTCCTCCTCCTCCTCCTCCTCCTCCTCCTCCCTCCTCCCTCCTCCTTCTCCTCCCTCCTCCCTCCTCCCTCCTCCTCTTCCTCCCTCCTCCTCTTCCTCCCTCCTCCTCTTCCTCCCTCCTCCTCTTCCTCCCTCCTCCTCTTCCTCCCTACTCCTCTTCCTCCCTCCTCAAACGGAGGTTTGGTCGGCGATGGATATTCTGATAGAGCTTGCTTGCTTGATCTGGCGAGTCTCGAGGGCAGAGCGAAGTTCATCCAGTTTCATATCTTGAATCTTTAACTTTTTCGGTGCAAAGGGTGCTCTTGCGTCATTATGCAAGGGTACACCCCTCTCCCCCCTTCACTGGAGCTCCCACATGCCTAGAGGATATTAGCTGGCTCCCCACTGGCGGATACGCTGAAATTTACAACCGCGGGGTACGGAGCCCCATTCGCACCTTTACTCACATAGGCAACCACAACACAGCTATCCTTTCCCTCCCATTTAAAAAATACCCACGCTCGACTCATCCAGAACCATTCCGATGGAGTACTCGTATACCCTTGTAGTCCCTCGTATCCATATATCCCGCCTTGGAGCACTAGTCACCCCTGGGGTTACTCATATTCACATACTCGTGGGGCTGAACAACGAAGGGTTCTGTGATCTGTGGTCGGTATCAAAACACAATACCACCCAGACCCCTTTTCCTAACGAAGAGCGGCACCCCCTTGCGGCCGTTACCATTGACCAAAAAACAATTCAACAACAACACGTGCAATGCTTTCAGAGTTGACAGTATCTCTCAGCATTCACCGTTTCTTTTAATGCATCATAATAGACAACACCTTTCATATTCCACCAAGCACAGAGTATCGCTTCAGTGTGTTTTTTTCTCTCGAATTGAAGGTAAAATACAACGAAGGCGAAGTTCACAGAGAGTTTGTAAAGGAGGAACGACAGCAAGGTTGCCTATGATACACCTGACCAGAGGCCGACCCTGGAAGGTCGGTTCCAACAGGTTCTGCACCGTACCTCCCATCTTACCGAAGGGGATAGGTTTCGGTTTTCTTTGGTCCATACTAAGGTGGTAGCACTGCCGCGAGTAGCGGTTTCGTGTGACAGTAGACTCAGTTGTGCATCGTCTCGGAAACAAGCAATCCCATGGCTGTATTTACTCCTCCCACAATTTGAAAAAGGTAAGTTGTGTTGCTTGGGATTCACGCCATGAGGTTCAATGCGAAGAACTCCGAGTGCTTGGGTGTCAATCTGAGGACCGAACACAGGATCAAGAAAGAGGTAGATGACTCAGGCTGTAATGACGAGGGTACTGCGGCTCGGAAACCTCACTTTAAGCGTTCTGATTCGAAAAGAACCACTGAATTTGTCGCGGAGATCTAGGCCATCATTGACAACGATCTTAGCAAGTCAATGAGATCCATAATCAGGGACAAGGGAGTGTCAGTTTCTCATCAGGCCTTTAGGGCATGAAGACATCCGCTACTACTCATCCAAGATGAGAAATGGCAACCATCTATCGCAGAAGATGAAGGATAAACGGAAGGAACATGCTGAAGCACCCCATCAAGCCTGGCATTCTTTGGTTAGAAGAATTTGTTCCAGCACCCAGATATACCGAGAGTCATGAAGACCACGTTCCCGGTCCATATCATGGTGTTTGGGGTGGACAGTAGCCAGGGCCATCTTAAGCTTCCCGTTGATCTTCCCCGAGGACCTCCGACTCAATTCAGAGGGCTACATCAAGAGCCTGGAGGAGTTGATGTTGCCCTGGATCCAGGAGGTGTCCACTGGAACGTTGTACGTGTTGCAGCAGGACTGTGCACCATTCCAGACAAGCAAGGAGGACCCAGTCATGGCGATCAGACAACTTATTTAATCACATCACTCCGAATATCGGGCCTCCCAACTCAGCAGACTGCACCCGTGTAGTGGTGCTTGAGAGAGAGAGAGAGAGAGAGAGATCAACAATTCTTTGTGCAGCACCACCAAGGTGGACTGTCGAGAAGACCTGTAACAGGTTTCGACGCCACCTGGAGGCCGTTGCTAACCCCTACGATCTGTATAATTGAACTGTTATTTTCTTCTATGTTGAAGTTACGCACTAATTTCCCGTGTACCGTCGCGAAGCCGAATAAAACGATGAAAATCCTCTCCATAGTACACGATAGAGGCTGGCTTTTAAGTGCCATTATTTCCCTTTATTGCTTGCCTTCGATAGGATGGTATAAGGACGCCGAAGGTGAAAACTGGGTCAATTTAAGCCCTTGCAGTTGCTATTCCCGTAGCTCATTCCGTCCGGATTCTTTGGTGGTTCTTTTGCCACCAGGATGCGGCGTTGGGTGGGCAGGGATGTCATGTCAACTGTTTGTTTTTTTCTTGATGAAATCAAAACAAAAAAATTTACAAAGATGTCATACACCTTGCGATATTTTGGTGACTCATAAACCAACGCTCTTTGAGCGGAGGGGGGGTCACCCTTTTGGTCTTCTCCCCGCAGTATCACTGATTTCTTTATTTGTCAGTCTCTTTATCAAGTTTGCCGAGTCGAGGATCACGTGCCCCCACGGACCCAATTTAAGCCGATAGGTTGGGGGCTCCCTTAATTGTGGAGGTCGGGCAGGTTTGGGTGAATTGCGTGATCTCCAAGTTTCTACCGCTTAAATAATCTTTTGATGACTACTCTAGGTATATAACTTCCACAACTTTTCACCTTGCCCATCTCATAACTTTACAAACTTGTTCGGCAAACATTCTGTCGGGGCTGTCCTCGATAGTTTTCGCCTTTTAGTAAAACGCTTGATAGTTTCCGGTTACGTCACCTTCGATGCGAAGAGCACAATAACGGCTGCCCTGTCTTGTGCCCCTCGTCGGCAACGCCTGTTGAACAATTCCTTCAGATTTACATAGTTTGTGATGCGTTACTCGCATCTTTAATGGGCCTGTCCGACCTTTGGAGCCTTAGCATGTTGATATTGTGATCGGAGTTACGTATTCACCGCTAGGCAATTGAGGAAGAGTCGGATACATGGGGAGTTTGTTCAGAGACACCTGTTTGCGTTCTGTTTCCAAGCACACCTGGTTCCTACTTATTAATTTTATCATGTATACTGGTTGCAATAAAGTTGGTAGTAAAAACAGCATGCATGAAGGCGGGGTGGAGGAGATGGGGGAGAAAATGGAGCATGGCGATCATGGCTCTATTTTTTCGTGTCTTGCATTTCTGAATTCTTTTGTTTGTTTCAATGTGTCAACATGTTAATAATGACCCAACGGAACTCAACTCATAAGGGTGGCTCAATGCAAATTTGAGGAAATGAAAAAATACATGACTATTAAAATATATGCAAAATAAGGTACGATTGAAGTCTTCTTTGGTAATGATACTATATATGATTATTATTCATAGGTTTAATTGTAGAAAATGTTTAACTGTAAGTGTATCATCACATATGTTTTTTGTTTGTTGAGTTTGTATTCGTATATCCTTTTATGATGCATACGCAGTTTGTTTTGTCCTCCTTACCCGTGTGCCAATAGGGATGGCCTGATTCACTCTGGGAAAAGACTTAGGTAAGGGGGGGGGGTTACCACCCCTGAGTCAGTCCGCTCCCATTCGAGGTCCTCTGTCGGGGACACGGGCACTCGAGGATCTAGAAGAGAGGAGCAGCATCCAATAGAAGCAAGTCATGGCCATCTCGAAAAAAGATATGGTTAAGGTTTGACTGTCCAGCATAAAGGGGTGCTTCCCGGTGTGTGAGAGGGGGGTGCATTCTCCACCCTCTTATAAAAAGAACAAGAAGTAGGACTTACATGGTAAACCCGTATTGGGTAAGGCCTTCTTGCTTTTCGCAACCCATGGAGAGATCATCACCCCAGCTGGTTTCCTCTCAATTTTTCTAATTTCTTCCGTGTGCAAGTTGAGGGAAAAGTTGGTTAATGTTAGGTTAACTTACTTTGGGGTCAGCGAAGGCCACCCGTCTCCTGCGCTGTGTGGCTTTCTCAAGTTCCAGTACACTCGGATGCTCTGCTCAGGCTGTAAAATGCTATCGGCGAGGCCTTCTGTCGTTGCTTTGAGCATCAACGGTATCACCGTGATGGTGCGGGAACATTTTCTCGCTATGCTCTACCTAGACAACTTTATTGGTGCGGCTCAGATGCCTACTCGAGAGCGTCGCCTCCAACAGGCTCCAAACCGCAACTCTCGCCATGCCGAGTCGCACTGGTTTTCGGTTTTATTTGTCCAATACTAAGGTTGTGCACTTCTGTCACCATCCGCAGCTTCATCCCGACCTGCGTGTGGTATAGCCTCACCGTTTCCTTGGTCTTGTTTTTGACCGGCTCCTCACCCGGGGAGGCACATATTCGTACCTGCGACTTCGACATTCTTCCTTCCCTTAAATTCAGCACTCGGGGATGTTGATAGGGCAACAGTTTTACTTTTTTACCCCGCCTTTGTTTGTTCGAAGCTACACCACAGATGCGAGTTTTACGTATCCTCAGCCGAGCTCGAATTGTGGACTCGACCTCCCACACTGTTGTTTCCGTTTATCCAGCGCTTCTTCCTCACATCTCCTGTATAGAGCTTGCTTGTCAATGCTGGGGAGATGCAGCTCGCTATGCATCGTAAGGGCATAGCGAGCCCCAAAGTAAGTTAGTTTTTCATTTCTTCTTGAGATGAGCAATCTTGCCCTATGGCAATATGTTTAGTTCAATCTATTCCGATTTTGTAAGGATATTGAGATTCGTGCATATAGACTTATAGACTAGTTTACTTCCTAGAGGAGAATTGAGTGATGACTTCTGTGAAGGTTGGTTTGCATCATGTATCCGTTTTGAGTCCCTTGCTCTTCGTTATGGTCCTGGAAGTGCTGTCGCAGAATGTTAAAACCGGATTGCCATTCGAGTTGTACGCTGACGACCTAGTGGTGAAGGCCGAGGATGAGAGGACGGCACTTGAGAAGTTCAGGTTGTGGAGGGAAGGGATGAATTCCTTAGGCTGAGAGTGAATTTGGATAAAACAAAGATGATGATTTCAAGAGTGGGTGGTAGTAATGACATCATTGAGGGTATGTGTACATGTGCAGTCTGTCATAGATGGGTAGGGAATAATTCTATCCTGTGTAATGGATGTGGTTTGTGGGTGCATAAAAGATGTAGTGGTATTAGGGGTAAGCTGCAGAATGATGGAGAGTTTCAGTGCTTTGTTTGTGTATAGGAGAGCAAGTGGAGTAGAAGAGACAAGAAAGGATTGTATTTGATGGTGTGTCGCTTGAATACGTAGAGGAGTTATGTTATCTGGGAGATATGATCAATGCAGTGGGAGTTGCTGGGCCAAGTTCCCTGGCAAGGATTAGAAGTGGTTGGAAACAGTTCTGAGAGCTGCTTCTTCTCTTGACGCTGAGGGTTTTTTTTCCTCCGAACTAAGGGACGTCTGTACACTGCGTGCGTACGAAGTGCAATGTAGTACGGCAGCGAACTTTAGGCTATGAAAGAAGACATCCAGAGGCTCAAGCGTACTGAGATGAGAATGGCGAGGTGGATGTGCGGTGTAACTCTGAATTTGAGGCGTGGAGGTGACAGAGTTGCGAACTGTGAATTAAGGATATAATGCATTAGTGTGGCACTGAGAAGAAGCAGACTGAGGTGGTTCATCTTGTGGAGAGGATGGAGGATAATAATTGGGTGAAGGGTGTTAGAAGTTTGTAGGTGTAGCTGCCAGAGGGAGACCGAGGAAGACGTGGAATGAGGTCATACAGAGGGCCCCTCTGAGATATGAGTTTAATAGAGAAAAAGCCATAGATCGAGCAGCATGGAAAGACACCATTGGTTAAATAAGGCCGAAACATGCAAGCATGTATGGAGCCTTCAAAAATGATGATGATGTTGCGGCGCGTCTCCCCCTCACGTTGGAGTGTGCCTCCTTCCTTCTGTGTTGCTTGCTTGTTTCTTTGTTTAGTGTGTTTATATTGTTTTTTGGGGGTGTTTTTAATATAGGCTAAAGAAAAATATTTACGTTAAAATTCCTTTGAAGATCGTGCTTTTCCAGTGTGAAGCCTTTTATCTTATCTGACTTGAGACCATATAGAATTGTCCATCATGGTAGTATCCAATCTTCCTTAATATCTTCTCTCCATTGTTGCGATGTCCTAATGGATCTCTCGCCATGCTCCTCACTTGATATCATCCAAGCTATCACGAAAGAAAACTAGATGTGAATGCCCAAAAAAATCCACTTTCAAGGAAATACGATAGTCTACAACCCCCTGAAGCTCTCAATAAGCTTTGCTACCAGCGTCCTATAGTTTGGAGCTTTGTGATTTCCTAAGAATCCTTGAACTATACTATGAAATGCGCACCATCCTTCTCTTTCACGTTGTTCATCACTTTTTGATACTTATGAAATGCCCACTGTGATATCGCTCTTTCATACACTATGAAATGCACACCATGATTCCATTTCACTTTGGTCATCGCTCTTTCATACATTATGAAATGCACACCATAACTTCTTTCACTATGATCATTGCTCTTTCAAGTTTCTCAGTCTTGAACATTGCTTTTATTTGTGGTCCAACAAATATACCACCCTTGATCGTAGGCTCATGAAACCTTGGAAACATGAGACCGATTTCTGGAAAGGCTTCTCCTCCAAATTTGTGCATCCACCTTGCAAGGCAAGCATCTTAAAATCACCACAAACATCACACTTAAATTCAGCATAGTTGATTTTGTCAAGCAGCTCTTTAACATTATAGTAGTCTTATTTACTCTGTACGGACTGTGCAAGATGCAGAGATGGATATTGATTTCCAGTGTGTAGTAATACTGTTTTGAGACTTCACGTTGAGCTGTCTATGGACAGTTGCCATTCCGTAGGAACATGCTTCAATCCTACAGTAGTAAACAAACCATTCACATATCTTCAGAAACAAGATTCTACTAACATCAAAGTAAATTTACAATTCATCATGTATCCGGTCCACAGATGCCCTGCAGTCTTCCCCTAGGAAATTACATTCCTTCAGCATGAATGTTAAAACTTCAGCTCCTGACTTAGTGAGACATAAGTCCCCGATCAAATCATCCAGTAGTTTACTTTAAATTAAAAAGTGGGGATGCGTACTCATTCTGGGCACGAATACATTTATTTGCTCCTGCTGACTAGATTTAGCAACCTAAACCAAAACACGAATGAAATTAATACTCCATTCCACATAGAAGTAAAATTTATGTATAATATTACAAGAGGTTTTCTTACTTACATTTGCTGGTAGATGTGGTACTGGAAAGTTATCATCATGAGAGATAGCTGCTACAGATGATGGCATGACTGGATACTGAAGAGCTTATCGTTTTTAAACTTGTCTGTACTTAATAATATTTATCATGCAGAAATTGCAGTCATCGTGGTGGCTCTTTGGCTCTCACCAGGATCTCTCTGGGGATAAATAGCACCTCTCAACCATCCTTCTAGAGTAGATCGACAGTTTCCACATATCATGAGGGCCCATGGCTTTTCTTGTTCATCTATGGGCATTCCAAAGTATACTCTGTACTCTATCCAGAATTTGGAACCTGGGGGGGGGGGGAGAATTGTGAATTAACAACAAAATACAACGTGTTTTTTTTCTCTCGACAATCCAGCCTATGCCTCTACGTCCTTGGCCACCAATTTCTCATCCACTCACCTCGGCACACAACAAAGCACTCTGTCTCGCCACGGGATGCACCCCTTCCCCCTAATAAACCCCTTGTACTCTGAAACAAAGGTCGGGGTCCATAAACCACTACCTCAAGGAAATCCAGCTCCCTCCTACCATCACCCACAAAACAATCCACACATCATAACATCCACTCTCTGGATCCAAATCATATCCCCAACGCCACTCCATCGGGTATCAACCAAGAAGAAACATCCCTTCCACGTCACACAAGGGTCGCCCCGCTGGCTTCGCTGACTTGACCTACAGACATCTGTTCCCGCTGCTACCATGAACCAGACACAGCTCAACACATTCACCACATCCCCAACAGTCAAAAGTCTACAAATACACGGCGTGGTGAATATCCAGGGAAACTCACTCCAGTCGGTCGAGGAATGGACCTTAGCCGGGCCCCCTTAAGTTAAGTCCCCGTGTTATGATGTCCACGCAGAGGAAGTGATTTAATGGACTTGCGAGGAAGAAACGAGTCTAAAAAAACAATGTCTGCTGACCAAAAGGCGCATGCTCTCACCTATTTTGATTTATGACTTTACGACCTTCAAAACTTTCAATAATTCCCGGGCTAACTTTGGGAGGACTTTAGTAATTATATCATTCGAAAGAGAATTTAAAACGGGGTACCGACCGTCCGACTTAATGAGACCTAGACTCGCACGCGACTAAAAAGAACAAACGGCGAATTTTCGGTGGTAAATGAAATTATTCTCTATGGGAAAGTTTATGGCGACAATACACCAAAGCATCGTTGATTTCACTTTTCTTACACAACACCAAGAATTCGATGTTCGTCCTCTCTCTCATTTTAACAGGCCATGCTGCTCAAATGGGGTTCTTTTAAAATTATTTCTTGGTAATCCCTCAAATCACTTTCTCCCTCTTATATACCGGGCGGATGTCGAGATTTTCTTCTGCTGGGTTCCTGGATATGTAAGAATTGCGGGGAATGAGCGCCCCGATGAGGGAGCCAAAGAGTCCGCGAGGACTCTGCGACCGGACCAGCGTTTCGCTCTTCCTCACACCGACTACATGGCAGGAATACGTGCAGCTCTTCGGACTGCTTGGCAAAGAAGATGGGAGACGGTCGAAGGGAACTTAAAGTTGCGTGCCATTGCGCCGCGACTGTTCCCATGGACCTATCCCCCAATGCCGCGGCGGCTTCAGGTTGCTTTCTGTCGTCTCCGAATCGGACACACTCGTGTGACGCATCGCTATCTGATGGAGCGCTCGCCTGCGCCCTATTGCAACGACTGCGTCGTCCCCCAGACTGTTCGGCACATTCTTGTCGAATGCCCCAGTCTGGGCGATCTCCGCGCACGTTACCTGTCCCGGTACCGGGATGGGCGGGGTCGCTACCGCCTGCCCCTTGTACTCGGGACGAGTTCATGCACACCGAACTGTGGGCTTTTAGACTTTTTGGAGGAGGCCGGCCTTCTCCCCTTTATTTAAATAGTTGCGTTTTTGTTGTTGTTTTTTCTTATTTTAGTAGGTCTCATGTTCATGCGTATTACCTTTTTTCTTTGTTTTTTTTTGGCATCCTCTTTTAAATATGCCTAATTTTAGGCAATGTCGAAGACGGCGACTAATGACCAAGTAGGCAGTCGCCAGATGAGCTCTTAAAAAAAAAAAAAAATTTTGTTATTGTTGTTTCCTGTTCAATTTTTTTAAAGTAGCCTAGAACTAGGCTGTTTGTTTACTGCGACTTATGACCAAGTAGGCAGTCGCCAGATGAGCTCTTAAAAAAATATATATATTTCCCTCTTATATAATATACATCATAACATGTTTATTTTCCCGGAATAATAACGGAATTTGAGGGGGGAGGGTGACAACCCCCCATACATTATAGTAGTTTCCTTGCATATTAAAGCGAGAGAGAGAGAGAGAGAGAGAGAGAGAGAGAGAGAGAGAGAGAGCACATACACACGTCTTCATTAGTGGGAAATTAGTCTTCGGGGGGAGCTTTCAGGTGAGGCTGCATCATGAGTCCCTCGTTGAATGTTGGCAGCTCGGTGGGAGCGATCTTATCTCGGTGCGGTACCCATCCATAGGGTAGATTCCCGCTTGCAGAAGGCGGGTAGGAAAAGGAAGGGCTGCCATCAAACCGTCGATCTTATTTGTATTCGTATTGCGCACTTCCTCCCACGTTGCACCCCGCATTCGGGTACCAGCCAGGTGGCGGCTTATCAGCAGCGAGGCAAACCATAAAACCCCAAGCCGATAGAGCTTCCGGGCCGGGTGGCTTTGGCTGGAACAACGCCGCGGGAGAGCTAAAAAAAAAAAACGCGTCCACGCGGACGCCTTTGCCGCTTCCCCGCACGACGTGTCGTGTGTTGACGGGCTGGTGTGCTGCGGCTGACATCGAAAGAATTGCGTGCCATCCTGGACCCCCGACATGGAACTTGGGCAGGCCTTGGAAGGTTGCATGTTCTCCGCGTCCGAGAGCCGCAAGTAGTCGCCTCTTTCGATAACTCGGGCGATCTACCTTCTATATTTTCACCTCTAACCTCACCACCTCTTGTTTTACCCTATCGTCGCAAACATTCTGCCGAAGATGCCGTCGTTAGTTTGCCCCTTCTTACCTAATAATGAGAGTACTGTTAGTAATGCTATTCCCATCAAGTCCCTTTCAAATCCCGCTTGTTCCTCAAGCGAAATAGAATTAAGTTATGGGTGAAAATGCGGTAATTGGGCCCTAAAAAGTGTCAATAGCCCGGGGTCCCTGTGCCATTGGATTGCGAACCATTTTCGCCTCGAGTCAGTTACTAGAGGTGTGAAACTTTTTATCACTCCATTTGTTATGGATATCTTAACGGTGCCGCCTTGTTGCTAAAGGGATTGTCCTCGCTGACCCCTTATCCAACCGCCTCAAGTGCCAATCTCCTACTTCGACCCTTTAACCTAGGCCGACTCATCTGTTTACACTATACACAGGTTGACCACCACACGACGACGGCGTGTCGTGGTCTTTACGAATGACGTCAGGAAGGGTATCCGGTCAAACGCGTCATTGCACCCTAAAACATGACACCAAGTAGAGCCCCCCAACACACTCTATAAGCGAGATACTCGGTAGTATAACCTAAGTCTGCGACCCGAAAGGAAGGTAGCAACTAGGGAGCTTGGGCTCCCTCGCCCCTGTGCGAGGTTGAACAGGATGCTTCTAAAAGACGAGGGACTCCCGACTCATCAAAGGTTACGATATAGGAGGAGAGGAAGGCTTGTACGCCGAGCCAAATCTCCTCCAATAAGCCCTCAAAAGTAAAGGCGCGTTTTACAGTAATGGGCAAAGGTTTTGGCACATACCCATATTTTGTGGCTCATAACCTTTATTGCTTTAGATCACTTCCCAATGCCAAGTGCGTGAGTATATTATGGAATAGAAGAGAACCAAAATGATATATACCGAAATGAAAAGCTTAATGTGCCAAAAAACATTTAATTCATATAATAATTAGTGTATTGGCCCTTTCATTTCATGACTGCAACTCTCTCTGAAATCCTGGATATCAATTCATGGAGAATATTCTGATGGATAGAGTTCCATTCTTGCCTTAACAATTATAGTAAGTCACGGCTTGTGAGCTTCTGTTTGTCCAACCGCTTTTTTAACACCAGTTCTCAATTGGATTAAGATCAGATGAGTTTCTAAGTTTAGTGGATGCCCTTGAACGTCCCGAGGTCTTCTTTGGAGGACTTACACTTGCCCTTTGAATATTTTCATAGTCTGGAAGAAGACTCTTACAGGCGTATAATTCCCAGTAGCAATTTTTGCATACGAGATGCTACGTGGAAGCAAATCAATGATGACTGCACGAGTTTCGTTAGGAGTAACCCATTGTTGGCCGAAAAGGTTGGAAATCGAAATTCAGCTCAATTTCCACAATGTTCAGGGCGGTGTTTCCAATGGTATTTTTTACAGTAAGCTATTTGCATTTTGTCTTGACTTCGTCCGCGGATACCCCCTCCCTCCTGTCCGAATGTTATTCCCTTAGGTCATGCTTCGGCATTTGGGTGAGTGAGGCATGGCCTTTTGTTAACCTTGTTCAACATGATATGGTCGGAGGGTATCATCCTAACTAAATTCCTGGAGAATTGCTACCGTTCTTGCTTTTCGCAAGCTAGGTAGAGATCTTTCTTCCCCGTCTAACTTCTTGCGTGTGCCATTTGATGTAGAAATTGGTTAATGTTTTAACCTAGTTCGTGGACAGTGGAGGCCACCTGTCATCTACACAATATAGCTTTCGCAAACTTCACTCCACGTTTCACCCTCCTCTCCAGCTGAAAAATGCTATTAGCGAGGCCTTCCTTTGTGGACACTTCGTCATGTTGTTTTTTTATCTGGAAAAAGGCTAGGATACCGCCTGGCGATGCGGTATCATGGAAATCCTCCTCTTTCCGTGACATTCAGCACTCCGGATGCTGATAGGGCTACTTCATCAATTTTTTTACCACCTTTGTTCGTTCTAAGCTAGATTACAGAAGGTAAGTGTTGGCTTTCACGCCTTCTAGCCCCTTGGGGGTATTCCGGCGGGGGTATTCCGGGAGCTGCCTCTTTCAGCAATGCTGAGGTGGTTGCAATACACTACTGAGTTTGTGCACCGTGCCCGGTTCGAAGACCGGATCTGGGTGCCCTCGAGGCACCCCCTGGTTCGCAGTATGCGTAACGCCACAGCTGCCATGACCCGAGAGGATGTCGAGATTGTCTTCTGATGGGTTCCTGGACATGTAGGGTTTGCGGGAAAACAGTCTGCACACTCGGGAATCCGACCAGCGATTGCACTCTTCCACTTTGACTACATGTCAAGAACCATGTCAGCCATTCGGGCTGTTTGTCAAAAAAAAAGATGGAAGAGGGCCTTCGGGAATCTAAATTTGCGTGCCATTGCGTCGCAAATGGACCTAACCCCCAATGCCTCGAAGATTTCAGGTCATTTTCTGCCGCCGCGGAATCGGGCCCATTCACAGGACACAGCGCCATCTAATGGACCGCTACTCTGAACCTTATTGTGACGACTGCTTGGTTCCCCCACTGACTATCCGGCACATTCTCGTAGAATGTTCCAGTTTTGGGGATCTGCGCGCGCGTTAGCTGTCCCAGTACAGGATGGGACGAGTGGAGTATCTACCACTTGTCCCTTTTGCTCGGGATGGTTTCGGGCACATAGGATTGTGTTTTGCGGATTGTGTTTGTTGCATGTTCAAGCCCCTGAGAGCGCGGGCCTTCCACCGGCGCAGAGCCTGCTTATTTTATTATTTTTTTCTATGGGCTTCTTTCTTTATAACTTAGCCTGTGTTTTGTAATTTCTGCAGCAAAGCCGTTGTTGGCAGTCCCCAGAGGAAACTTTTTTTTAAATTAAAAAAAATGGTGCTTGTGTACTATCTCGTCTTTCCCTCGAGTGTCACCACTTTCTTTATACTCCTTACCAATTTTCTGCGTGATACGTCCTCCCCCTCGGCATTACGTTTTAAATTAGAGGGGGAAAATAAAAAATAGCTCCTGTATAAAGGGTTGAATTCCGTTGTTTTGAAAATTTGTTTTTGTTATTGGCTCGTGGTGTCCCCCTTTTATTTCGCTCAGTTCTCGCGTTTGCCAAGTGCACCCACTTCTTATTTTGTCCATTCACGCCAATGGACTCGTTATGAATGTTTACCTTAAAACACCGAGGGTGCCTCCCTCGGATCAGAGCCTTTCCCTGTATTTCACAAATGTTCGGCTTCGCCATCTGTGAGAAGGGGAGCTCCAATTGATTCGCTTTTCCCCTGCGCCGCACATTATGGCGAGAGAGAACAATTCTAGAGTTTCTTTTGTTTTACTGGGTTCGATTTCTCACCGCCCGCCCTCTCTCTCCTCCTTCGGTTCGAATGACCTTAATACTGGCTGTGTGGCTTGAAGAGAATACTTCAGGTTAACGTTCTGACGTGACCTTGATAATGTATGCACTCCAAGGAGTGATTTTAATTGTTTAAATTTTTTGTTGGTTCAAAAGTTCTCAAGGCTGGAAAATGTTAGCTTTCATTGCGTTGCTTTAATTTGTCCTGGCCACCTCCTTACCTTCGCATAGTTGTCTGTTGCCTTAGAAAACCCAATGTACTTTATTTTAAGTGCCTTCCATACGTTGCTCGCTATCGCGTTCCTTTTGATTTTTTTTCACTACCTGTCCCTTTTAATAATTTTTTTCCTTCTACCTTTTCTCTCCCCCTGATTTATTTATTTTTTAATGCGGAAGAGATCAGTGGGATGAATCGGACGATAGTTCTTAGGTCGAGCGTAAAGAAAGATAAAGAGATCAAAAGGTGTATGAAAGGTATAGGTCATTAGTAAATCAGGCGGAAAAGAATATAATGAGGATTGATAGTTTTTTTTATAATTAAGAAACAAAGCCTCAACGAGGGGCATCTCTGCCCTCGTTGAGGTTTCGTTTGTAATGAAATTAGGTGAAATGAAAATGTGCGAAAGGTACACAGCCCGAGTAGTGTAGAGAAATTAGGTGGCGATGTGTTGGGAGAGCACGTAACTTTCCAGAACTTGCTTTCCCCTCCAAAATAAGGGCGGACCGCCCGCAATCCACTCGCGGGTTGCATTGGATTTCAGCATGACTGGTGGGGAAGCGAGTTGGTGCGAGTCATCGACGGAAAGAGTGATTGAAGCAGTTCGTTGAAATAAAGCTTAAATGTGTAGCAGAGAAGTAATAATTGTGTAAAGGAACAGTTTGAGATAAAATGAGATGTTCATCTGTGTAAATAAAGAATTTGGTCGGCTTTTTATTTATCAGCGAGAACCTACAGTCAAACTACCTGTATCTACAGCGTATGAAAGCCGCCGAGAAGTCGCCCCCTAACACGGAGAGAGTCCACCCAGCGAATAATAACACCCGCGTCAGAAATTTTACAAGATGTTGAATCAGGAAGTGAGGTGGAGATTATAAATTGTTTTGAAACGCGGAAATTAAAAGATGGCGATCGGGGATGTGTTAAAGAGCCGCGATTAAGGGTGAATGAAAGTGTAGTTTGAGTATAATTTGGAATGCATGTGAGACTGAAGCGAATTGGATTATGATTGATTGGCTTAATTGACTGGTTAATACGGGGGAAAACCAGTCAGTGAAAATGTAAAAAAAATATTAATTGTTAAAATTTTATTACATTGAGATAGTGCATAAAATTAAGATGTTCTTGGGTAGTTTTTTGTTTTAAAGATCTGAAAGAGGTTGTGTAGATCATTGTTTGAAAACACCATTGGTAAGAAATGCACCTGAAAAAACAGGACCACACCTTGGGATATGTTGAGGTATGGTTTTACAAGATGTTGAAAACGGTAGGTTTATATGTATAACCTATGGCAAATTAAGAGATCAAGATGAGTGTGAATGAGTCGGTTTGTATAGATTTTGGTGTAAGGGTAGGGTGTTCAATGTCACTGGCCTTTTTAATTCTTTCACGGATGATATTGTTAATAGAGTGAACTAACTCCTCTTGAGTCATACCTGATGGTCTTGTTTTGGTATCTGAATCCGGGTGAAATGAAGTGAATGGCTGAAATAAATGCAAATGAGTCCTTGGTGCAGGAATTGAAGGTTGGTTATAAATCCCTAAATAGTGTAGTTCAAGTGGAATTCTTAAGTGAGACAGCAGGGGCTATCAAAACACTGTTAGGTTATGAATCTTAAGCGCGGGAGAATTCTACACGACCTCCTTTGTAAATGAGAGAGTAGGAATGTTGAAGAAAGAAAGATGTGGAATGGGTGAGATGGATAATTTGAGGAGTTTGGTGGGTGTTAGAAGAGTGGAAGGATGACTAAATAAATGGCAAAGAGATATTTTGAGATGGGTGTTGAAGGATTGGATTCTTATAGGTGTTTTTTATACCAATCAGTCGCCACCTTCACCCTGCAGGGGACACGCCTCAGAAACCCTCATCATCCACACCAAACTAGTGACTGCATCCAATAGTTTAATCTAACCTCCCTAAAAAGAAATGTGTCAAATGGGTTTTTCAACCTTCACGTTTGTCACTACACGGGATCATTTTCACCCAACCGTGAGGGCACGCTGTATCTTACAATAGTAACAAAAACTACCATGTACGCAGTGATGGTATGCGATTAGTATAGCAATGAGGATAGCCACCTTGACACGGCATCTGACACGCCTTTTGCCGCTTCTATCGTTCCCTCCTCCTCCTCCTCCCTCCTCTATATGGTCTTGGCTTCGCGGATGTGCCGCCTTGTATTTGAGATGACGTCACGACAAACCAGTCGAATCCCGAACTCCCTCGGAAGTGGATTATAAAAGTATATGTCAATTTTTCCATATTAAAAAAAAAGAAGGTAGTTTGCGAATATTATTCCAGCGAAACCTATTGTAAGAATGCTATAAACTCCTAACAATCTGACAACGGTCTGGCGAGATGCACCACATTCTCTTCTCTCATGTGGGAGCCCCGACGACTCGTTGCTCGGGACAATGACTCGGTTTTGCGAAGGCGGTCACATGTGATCAACCCCAAGGCTAATTAAGACCCGCCAAGAGCTTTGCGTTTTCTCATGGTTCTTTTGCAACGGGGGTGGTCTTTTGGTGAGCACACGCGTGCTTGACAAGGGGGGGGGGGGGGGCTTTTAACGCCCCCCCCCCTTCCTCCTCTTATAAGCAATTCTCTCAGAGGATGAAAAATGTGGACTTCCTATTCATGGGAAGGGTTCTTCCGAGGCTAGCCTGGGCATGATCACGAGTTGCTCCACTTAGTTTTGTCTTTTTAGCTTTTCACTTAGTTTAATTTCAACGCCTTTTACGAAATTGCAATTTTTGTTTTTCGTAGTAATCATCTTTCTGCATTGGTCTCCCATTTGTTTTCTTAATAAAAAAGATGTGCCCCCACCCCCTGTCCTCAAGGGCACGATTCAAGTAGAAATGTCATCGTCGGTTACGACCCTTTTGCCGAGACGTTCGGGAAGACTCTTCTGGATTGAACCTTCGCCAGCGATCTGGAGAAAGGCATCTGTTATGGAGGACATGTTCCGGGGTTTCCGTAGAGTTACAGGGACACAGAACCTCGGATATTCGCAAGGACTTCGATGATATTTATAAATTCTAAAGGAGTCTTTGATTCACTCATTACTGATTCTGTTCTAAAACTAAATAAGCCAGGAGTTAGTAAGTCCTACAGGGTGGCGTGGGTAATTTGTCACCTAACTTCAATATAAAAGAAACATTTTATTAAATATTAAATCGTCGTCGGCCTCCAAGCGGCTTCGAAACCTGTTCTAGACCTTCTCGACGGCCCGTTGTTTAACTGAGTGATCCTGGCACGCCCTACACGGTTATAATTTGGTGAGTTGGGAGGTCAAATATTCGGACTGATGTGGGCTAAGAAATTGTCTGATAGGGTCCGACTGGGTCCACATGTTTGTCTGGAATGGTGCAGCGTCCTGCTGACACACGAATGCCTTCCAGCGTCTACCTCTTGGATCCAGGGCAACACTAACTCCTCCAGTGTCTTGATGTAGCCCTCCGTTTTGAGTCTGATGTTTTCCGGCAAGATCAACCGGGGCTTAACGTGGCCCTAACTACTGACCGCCCCAAACACCATGATGTGGACCTCGGTACATCTTAGAGGGAGACAGCAAGCCAGTGGTTGTTTTGCGAGTTCACGACTAGGCGCTTGCAGAGAACCAAAGCAGCCCAGGCTTGTTCAAAACTTCGCAGCATGTTCCTTCCGTTTGTCCATCATCTTGTGCGACAGAAGCTGGCCTTTTTCATCTTATATGAGTAGTAGCGGATATCCTCCTGCCCTAATGGCCTTTTGAGAAACTCTTAACACTCCCTTGTCCCTGGCTATGGACCTCATTGACTTGTTGGGATTGTTGTCAATGGTGGCCTGGACCTCCGCGACCAATTCGGGGGTTCTTTTTGTATCAGGACGTTTTGAGTGAGGTTTTCGACTTGCTGTACCCTCGTAATCACAGCCTGACACAGTCAACTCTTTCCTGATCCTCTACACCAGGGGCGGGCAACCTCCGGCCCGCGAAAACCTAGCGTCTGGCCTGCCACCTTGCTCGGCATTAACATTGCAATCCGGCCCGCGAAACCCCAACTAAAAATAATTATTTATATATATATATATATATATATATATATATATATATATATATATATATATATATATATATATATATATATATAATATATAATATATATATATGTATGTGGCAAACGAATTGATGGAGGCAAACTTCAAGTAAAGTATAAACAGGATGACCAGGACAGAGCCGTAGATGCCTCGTAACATTTATTTCAAACGTTTCAGGATTATAACTAATCCCATCATCAGTGCTAAAGAAAGAATACAAAATACAGAGTTAAGTGTATACATAAAAAGTTAACATATGTAATAAAATTGTGAAACATGAATATTAAATTTGAGACTAATTGAGTACATTAGAAATATGGAGGAAAAAACAAACTAAACCAACGAGGAATTTCTAAAAAATAGGGAGGAAAATAACTGACAGTGGAGTTTATTCTTGCACCCCCCTAAAAAAAAACAATGTGAAATTGAACAAATTAGCATGTTTTTTAATGAGTCACTATATTTAATGGGACAGATAATGAGTTATTATTTAGACTGGGTTGAAGTTTTGTAATATAAATTGACTCTAGCAGGTAAAGGTCCGAGATGTTTCTTTACCGCATTAAGTATCGAGAAGTTCTCGAGTGTAGCCCTAGAGCCACATTGTGACAGATGGTTTCAAATCGGGGATGGATCAGCTTTTGAAAGGTGTAGTCTACTTTCAGATATACCCATATGCTGCATGAAGCGTGAGTAAAGCGTATGCCTTGTTGTGCTAGAAGATACAGCGCTCATGGAGGCCAGAATAAAACTTTATAGGGACTCCTGCCTCGCCGTAAGCGAGGCAGAATTCAAGAATATTCGGAACGGGAAATACACACTCAGCAAAAACCACTAAAAGAGGAAACTAACACATACAAACACACAAGAAACAGATAACACAAACATGGAAAACAATACATTAAGAATTCTCACAATTAACGTTAATGGATGGGAATGGAAACACATTCCTTACGGGAACATATTTCGTAAAGTGGATCCCAACCTAATCCTCATCACAGAACACGGCGTTAACTCAAACACGAACGGCATTAAGATGCCCAACTACACAGTCATAAACAAAAACCACACACAGGAATGATAGGATAGCGCTGCCATCGCGATCCGAAACAACATAACATACAAAACACTTCCAAACCTAGATGAACCATTCGTGGCGGTAGTAATACCTACCCTGGTTGGAAACCTGACCATAGTGGCTGCTTATCAACCTCCACGACGAGATTACAACCTCTTGACCGCGGAAAACTGACATTGCTTGGTGGTGATCTTAATGCCAGATGCGCTGCATCAAGCTATGGAAGCACTGATCAAAGGGTAAGAAACCTGGAGCTGCTACTCGTAAGAGACAGACTCCAGAGGGCCGGGCCAGATTTCCCGACCTTAACGCAACGTTAGGCAACAAAACCGGACATCGTGTTAACATCCAAAAACTTCCCCTTCAACATCGTCAATGAGCCCGGACCAGTGGTACCGAGCGACCATATCCCGATTCTCATCACTATCTCGCTTGCTCCAATAGTCAAGCCCGTTCCACTTAAGAAAAGTTACGCGAAAGCTGACTGGGAGCTATATAGAGAGATACTCAGTACATACCAACCAACTGAGATTAACAAGATCACCAATCACCTCATTCAAGCCGACGAAAGATGCGTTCCCAGAATCTCCTATAAAATGGTCCCACAACCTGAGTGGACGAGATGAGAGAAATCGCCCGAGAACATAGAGAAATCTATGATGAGATCGGCAGGACTGGAACCAATAGGGGAAGGACAGCCAGAATGAGGTATCTAGGCGTGGAACTGAAAAACATTAT
This sequence comes from Ceratothoa steindachneri, assembly GCA_963969495.1. Classification (NCBI taxonomy): domain Eukaryota; kingdom Metazoa; phylum Arthropoda; class Malacostraca; order Isopoda; family Cymothoidae; genus Ceratothoa; species Ceratothoa steindachneri. The sequence continues at coordinate 29,954,062 of OZ018322.1, forward strand.
AATTAAAAAACAAAGAATAATCTGGAATGACATCATTTGGAGGCTGGACAGGGAGAGCAATCCTGTAAAGTTTTGGAACAACATCCGAAGAATTAGGGGATTGCCTCCCAGAGTCTCTCGAAAGAAAATATAGAGCACACTGGCAAGAGATTTTCGATATATCACGTGAAGAGAACGAAGACTTCGACCAGGACTTCGAAGACCAATTGCTCGACGACCTCGGTACGGTGATACGTAGAACCCACCCGCATCCGCAAGTATCTCGGGAAAGATTGATGGTTGACCACGGATGCCCAATAACTGTCGAAGGTGCTTCAAGCAGAGGGCTCAACGGTGATCTGGGATTACGAAGAAAAACCTCGTAAATGCCCCAAGGCAAATTATTCAGGGCTTGGCGAACACAATGAACGCTGCCCTGAATACAGGCTACTTCCCTGACGGATACAAGATGGCCCAAATCATCTTTATTCCGAAGGGAAACAAGCCCCCGGACCAGGTGGCAAACTATCGCCCGATCTCTCTTGAAATACAGGGAAAAATCTTCGAAAAGATTTTAGCAAACAGGCTACAAGCTCAACTGAGCGAGTTAGGGTCGCATACCCCCCAACAGCATGGGTTCCGCAAAAAAAGGGGCACAGACACCGCCCTGGCGTTCCTAACTGAAAAAGTAGCATACTCCCAAGCGAACAGGTTCTATGTAGACATTGTGTTGAGGGACGTGCAAAAGGCCTTCGATAAAGTCTGGCTAGAAGGACTTCAATACAAGATCCTAAACCTCCAGCTAGCCCCAATCCTGGAAAGGATCCTCTGTGACTTCGTCATGGACAGAAGGGCATGTCTCATGATAGAAGGGTACAGTGGCCCCAAATTCGAATTAAAGGCGGGCGTTCCTCGGAAGCTACCCGAGTCCTCTGCTTTACTTGGTCTTCACGATCGACCTCCCAACTCAGATGCACAGGGACACGATGTATCTGCAATTCGCAGATGATGTCACTCAAATTTTCCCATGCCCGGAGAGGAAAGCGAGGGTGCAGGCGGCTCGCACAATAGCGGAAATCAACATCAGCCAATACGAAAGACGATGGAAAAACAGGACCAACAGGGACAAAGTAAAAATCGTCCCGTTGAGCCGCGAGTTGACATGGCCCATCATCATAGTTGGGAGGAGATACGGCTACTCCGCCCAAGGCACCGTCCTGGGCTTTAAAATCACCGACCATGGATACTCGATACACCAAACGGAGAGGCGGAACCTGGCAAGGAGAGAAATCTCAAAGCTTGACAGGTTTAGAGATCTTAGCTCGGTCAACATCAGGAAAATACATCTGATGTATGTCCGGGCTAAGCTGATCTACCCCGCAGTGGTCTCCTTAGTGGCAAATAAAACCTCGATGAAAAGGCTCCAACGTGTCCAGAACACTGCCTCTCTCTGCTAATCAATAAAGTAAGAAGGCGTGATCATCTTAGGCAAATTGATTTGCACAGGAGGAAACGTTTGGAGCCCATCAATATCGTCACCCCAAAACTGGGTAAAAAGATCTAGGCCACTCTAACGAATGGTGTCATTCCAGAGCTACAGGAAACAGACGGTAGGCTTAATATACCTGCAAGGCTACGGGCGAAAGTCTCACGCCGAAGTCGATTTCCGAGCACAAAACTATGTACTCAAGAAGTAATCACACCACTATACACATAATAATAACACAATACAACATATTAAAAACGCTGCAGAAAAAACCCCCAAAAAACTGAGAACAGAAAACAATACGACTATCACTAAACAAGCAATACAAGGGAAATTGTCGGCAAACAAAGCTAAGAAAGGCTTGAATGCTAAATATTTTCCACAAAAAATAAGAACAACAAATCATAAGAAAGAAACAATAAGAACAACAATAAAAAACACATGAAGGAACATAAACAGAAGATAAAAGTATAAACCAACAACACTAATAAAGGCAAAATGAACAGATAATAAAAATAAAGCGATGCCCTCCCTACTAGGGCAAAATACGCCCCTCCCCATCTTTAATTTTCAGCTACTATATCTTCCACTATCTCAACTTATACTAAAACTGAGTATATCATCATCAAAATTATAAAGAGTTACTGCAATATTTCCCTGAAGCTGACCCACTGCGGTCGAAAGACGTCTATTAATAAAATATGTCCTTTGTGGCTATTTTCTCTTCCCTTGAAGATCCTGTTAAGAGACTTGTTATGCAATTCAAGAAATTGCAAGTCAAAATCAATAACGCTGCCGCAATATATATATATATATATATATATATATATATATATATATGAGGAATTAAACCACATTCTCCGAAGACAATTTAATTCAGAACAGTTTCGGTGTATCTCACACCCTTTTTCAACTGACAGTTGAAAAAGGGTGTGAGATACACCGAAACTGTTCTGAATTAAATTGTCTTCGGAGAAAGCGGTTTAATTCCTCATCGCGATATATATTGGGGGGGGGGGGGCAGAGCTTTTACACTATTTCTGTCTCGAAGAAAGAAATCGTGTAAAAGCTCTGCACCCCACAAAATAATGTATTAATATGAAAAGGGTATGAAAAAAGATTCACGCATTGTTCACCTGAGAACTGGTGCGGAGAGATTTTTTGAAACTTCAGAGATCATTTTCGAACCAAGAACTCGAACTCATTCACGGCCTGAAAGGATAATCCACACAGGGCTTATAGTCACTGTGTGAATGGGAAGTAGAGGGACTATGATTGGGAGAAAGAACCCCGTCAAGAAATGGCCTTCACCCTGAGCTTGCTCTGGCGTAATAAGAGACAACGTTTTGGTGACATAAGCGATGGTATTCACCCTTGAATTGGGGGGGGGGGTTCTCTTGCTTAATAGGTGGGTGGTTTGGAACGATGGACCACTGACTGCTCTTTTTCCTCAGTTCTCGCCACCTTTTCCGAGTTTGACCGCTCCGAGTTTCGGAAGCCAGCTTCTTCCTATGGCCAGATTTCGAACACCTACGAACTCTTATTTCAAAGCTGATGTAATTCAACTGAAACCGCTCATGTACGGACATTGGGGAGGATGGCGGTTGTTTTTCAAATTAAGTTTGAACACGCATTTATTTTTGCTGTCTTAAGATCATGCTTTTAAATATTTTGTCAAAGATGCCCCCCGCTTGTTTCTGTTTTGTGTTAATGGCCTCGACCAGGGTGTGGGGTTTGGAAGCGCATTTTAAGACGAACCCAAACATGTTCACCAAAACGAGGGGATATTCAATGTCTGAAACACTAACTCCCTTGAATCTAGATTATGGGGGAAATGAATTATGGTCGTTCACATTTTTAAAAAAAGCTTTGTTCAGCAGAATCTTCCTGACTTGATTATTCGGCAACAGTGCAGTTCTTTTCTCTAAACATTCAATCGCTAAATCAAATTTTGAGTAAAGTGGGTATGTGTGCACCTTGGTGGAGTAAAAAGTGCTGTGCGTTTTCAATCTACCCGCTCACAGACTCAATAACAAGTGGATTAGCCAATTAAACGTTTCGTCATCGTGAATTTGTGGCGCCTATTTTGCTGCTCCCATCATAAAATACACAGATTTGGGCCCCTCGCAAATAGCGGAGAATTTGTCCATTTCGTAGATCGTTTCTCGGCTCTAACAAATCGGCTGCGCCGTGTATGATGGTCCCTAATTGATGCTCTCCCTATAGTCCTTAAATGCCTCGCATTAGTATCTGTTCTTGCCTTGTTATTAACCGATGGATTGAGCTTCAAACTGCCCTCCGGCGCTATACTACACTAATATCTTTTGAAGAGATGGAATCGTGTGTACCACAGGACGCTTTCGCTTACACACACGTTCACAAATTCGTCGTATGCTCTTGCTTCTTATCACTTTTCGGTCTTTGCTTTAATTTTCATTTCATTTTCCTCGCCTTGTTTGGCGGTGAAGCGACATCCGCCAATGCGTTGGAGTCCGCATCAAAATTGTGTTGAGATAAGAGGAAACGAGTTTCCAGTTATTGAAAACCTTTAATTAGTGATTAACGGAGAACTTTCATTAGGATCTGTAATGACACTATGATATAATATAGTTCCCTGATAAGACTATCCAATACTGCGGACTCGTTCACTATGTAAAGATGTGCGGTTCCCAAGTGGTGGTAACGCGCTATCTTCATGGTTGCAGCCTTGCCTTGTCAGGGGCCATTGTTGATTCGCGTGGTAAATTATCGGACAGCACTCAAGTATAAAATTCGACACGATAATTCTTAAAGATGGATTTGCAAATAGTGTTTTTTTTTGTTAGTTTTTAAATTGCCTGTCTTAATTTCAAAACTTTTACAAGCATTGTTGCATGACTCGCTGCTATCTTTAATTACAATTTGAATGAATGTTCCATGATTATATGACGGCGTAAACTTCATTTTTGGTCGAATTAACTACTACAACTCACCAGTATAACACTCGTAGAAATAATGATCTAAAGTTCAATTGGACCATGCATGAAAGGTGAGCGCATTTCGTGATAACAATTTGTTATTTAAGATCACTACTGTTTCTTGGGGCATAAAACCATACTAATTTCGCATTTTCCCCATTGTCTAGGTGTTAGAAAGTCCGAAAAATTGTGTCAATACGCTCAAATAAAAAGGACAAATTAGAGTTACTTATAAAAATGACAGCAGTTCGTTCTCACTATTATCAGAAATACCCTTTCCACAGACCTTGTCGCTTCGCAGGTATATTGAAACCTGGGAATTGCTAATCGCAACTCACCGGATTCTTTCGTTTCCAGCCTGCCAAGTTGAGTTACATAGTCCATAGTACGGCTCGATACTTTTGATAGTTGTTTTTTTTTACTTTATTCTTCCCTGATTTTCTTTACGAATCCACACCTTTGTTTTTGCTTTTTTTTTCCTTCAATTAATCGATGTCTCCATCTGAATACTGTGCCCCTATAATTACTGGATGACCCTTATATAGAGGAGCTTAATACAATTTTCAATAAATCTACTCCTTGTTTTCATTATTAAATTAATATTTTTAGAATTCTATTATGTAGCTTGTTGCTATTTGAAAATACTATAATTACGATCAAAATAAATATATTCCAGTCGCTCATGAATCTGCTTTTCTCGTTCGTGTATGTCTGCGTATATGTGCACGTATAGAAGCCTATTTAAAATTTGTCGAACGAACAAGATACGCTGCACGCAATTATGGTTTAGACTATAACTAACTTATTGTAAAAAAAAAAGAAGAAGAAGAAGAAGCTGGCTTCCCTTTTTTATCATTAAATTTTAGATGAAGGGTCAAAGGAGCGGTTTTTATTCGCATATTTTTTCTTCAGTTAATCCATTGGCATTGCTTATGTAAATGCTAAATTTTAGTTGAGCCCTGCTCGTGGTTGGCGCTTATTAAAATGAGAAGGAAAGGTATGCAGGCTAGAAAGAGGATCCAAGATTAGATAGTTGGTCCAGATAATTATACCCGGTGATCACGCAGGGTTATTAGCCGGGAAATTCAGATAAAATCGTAATTGCCCATTTTAAAAATTAATTTTTTGCCGTTCCAAGCGGTAGTAACTTGGCGTATTTTATGATTTTCTTTCCAACTACCTCTTTTATCTAAATTGCTTTTGAATATCACAAGAAATAATTTATCATCGTTTTTACTTTAGGAAAGTTTCCTCGTTTTGTTATATTGGATATAAGTTAGATTCGAGTTTCTATTTCCGTTCGCTCGAAACAGATTGTGGTTATATTTAGACGCGCCAGATGTCGCTCTATATAGGTCCCCTTCCTGTGGGGATGAGGTTAATATTGCCACTGCGGTGTTAGCTGCGCGTCGTAGGCGACTAAATGCAACTGTACCCAAGCGATTGAGTGAGAACGTGTTCTCATGTAGAAGAATCACTTGCACGCCCCCCTTTCCCTTCCACACGACCCCGCGATGTCACCGGCTAATGTTTTGGCACACGGAGGCGACTAGTAGTTCCATCATAAATGAAGTCAGGTTTGAGGCAAGTTAAGAAAGGAGCCCGCCAGAGCCAGACCCTGGCATGACTTGCATTAATTTTAAGAATCCTGTGGATGAAGCTCACAAAAGTGACGACCTGGATAGGTGCTTTACCCCCCCCCCGCCGTCATTGGGTGACGCAACCAGAAGAGCAGACAGGAAAAAATAACAAAACTCCATCTAAAGTACGAAAATTGATATGGGCTCCAGATGTGAATGAAAATTCTGGGATCACATCTACTAAAAACTACCAACCTATTTACCCTTAGTGGACGGTGTTGTTCAGGTAGTAGATGACGCGTTTTGAACTGGTGATTCTTGGAGGGGAGGAATCGTGGTTCTCGGACCTTTCACCCCGGTAGGTCCCACTTTCTGGAAGAGGCGGTCCATAGTCCTCATCATTAAAAGGGCACAATTGCCTTTATTCGCGTTGCTGACGGAGGCATTAATTTGTTCACGTTCCGGGAAACCGAAGGCGGTCGGCTCAAATCTCATGGCGAAGTGGTTTTTGCGGTCCAGTCCACCGCTCAGAGCGTTGCGAACTGAGTCGAAACGTCGGCAGGGTAAATTGCGTGATGCGGCGCAGTTTGTCTCTGGTGCAGGAATGATTCATGTCGAGACGTGTCGAGCTGTGTTTGCGACTCGCTCTCTTATTGGTTGTTTCAAGTCTTTATGTACGGAAATTACAACCATGTATTTATTGGCCCTCACTCACTCTTTTCGCCTTTGTGATAATCAATACAATTTAAGGGCTGTTAATTTTAATATTAAATTATGCTATTTCCATTGAATAGCGGCAAAGGTACCCAAAGATGCGCCCTTTGGCCGGGGCATCGATGGGCTTACCCATAAGGTTGGGAGAGAGCATCTTCTTGCTGATCTTCGTAAATATATGAATCTTGCCTCGACAAAAGCGAAAAACGAAACACTTTTGGTTGTCTTTGGTTTAATTAGAGACGTTTATAACGTTAAATAGAAAAGACGAACCGTGTCACCAATTTTCGCCCTTCTCTTGACACATTCCCTCGACCATAAACAACTTGCTAAATTTATGAACCAACAAGTAGTGGGCCCCTCTCCCTCGTGCCTGTGTCCCTTCCCCTGTTTCCATTTAGGGATTGTCATCGTTGGTTCGTTTTAGCTAAATTTTGGGGGGCATGGGGATTCGAAGGACGGTATACGAGTGTCTGGATTTGGCGGAGATGTTTGCGCTGCGGTTTCATGCGGCGCGGCCATTTATCAGCTAGCGACTGATTTGTTCGTTCCACACTTGCCTTGAGTGAAGCGGCTGGAAACGGCGTCGAAATGGGAGGGTAGAGGAGCCTCGACCCCCTCGGTGCGAGACTCTCGCTCCTGTGATTTATTTTCACCCGATTAATTACATAAATGGCACTTCCCGCCCGCACCCGCGCGGATCAATTGCATGAGAAGCAGCTTTATCGAGGCGGATCTCTGCCGGAAAGTTAAGGTGTATTGTCTCTGTCACAGGCAGTATCAGTGCATCTACACCTGGGCAGTACATACTCACTACTCTGATATTTTATACATATATTCTCTTGTTAGCCGACCTCTATGAAGTAGTTTTGACACAGGTCCTGATGTTCTTTTTTTCCTCCTCGGCGACTTAAATTACACCCTCAATCCCAGGTGTCGGGTCCTAGCGGACCTGTTTGAAAAGCTAGATAAATTTGATCAAATTTACACCTCGCTGTCCTATTACCGCTTCGTTTTCCTGGCGTGACCTATCCTTGTGCTCTCCAGATGGACACTCCCATTTTGAGCGGGTGGTAGTCGACGACATCCACGGTAGGGATCATTTTGCTAGTCATATATCTTTTGTCGAGCGACTGCCGCCTAAGAAGCCACCTCGGTATACTTGAATCCTGCACGAAGACCTGCATTCTTTATCTGTTGAGAAATTTAGGCGGTTGATGAGGCCGTTGGCTTCTCCGGCTCCCTCATGCCGCAGGCCTGACTATTCGTCGAACGTCTAGCCGCTTTGCACTCCGTCCGCTTCCCTGGTAGTCGGCCGAGAGTGAGATGCCCTTAAGAGAGAACTCATTTGGCTATAAGGGTTACAATTGCTGCCCGAACCATTTTGCCCCTTGTTAATTTCGAGGGACTAGGGCCAGCTTCCGGTTCGTTTCAAAGCACGCTATCCGCTCTTCATGGCAGGCATGTCTCTCTTCACTTAACGGGAAGACCGACCCCTCCTGCCTCGATGTGGAAGTGTATTAAGATTAGGTGCAAGTTCTTATAGTGACTCATTCCCGTTGTCCATGGAGGCAGGGCCGCAATCTCGGATCTCGGTGACCACTAACTCCGCATCCTCTGCCCTGGATGTTCATTCTCTAGCATTCTAAGCTAGTTGCATATTAGTTGAAGGCCGCCGACTGGACTTCACCTCCAGAGGCGGAAAACCCTTCATCAATCAGTTTTCGATAAGCGAGATGCGTTGCCCCCTCGGATACCGCACCTGGTCCGGACGATATGCTTAGACACCTAGGTTTAGTCATTCATGACTTTTTGTTGATTTTATTCTACATGATCTGGATGAAGGGCATCTTTCCAGATTCATGGCGAATGGCTACCTTGCTTGCTTTTCGCAAACGAGGGAGAAATCACACTACCCCGACCGTATTTTGTTTTTATTGCAAGTTGATGGAGAAAACAGATAATGTTATGTTAGTTATTTTGTGAATGGCGGAGATCACCTATTTACTGCACAGTATGGCTTTACCAAGTTTCACTCCCCGTCGGATGCTCTGCTCCGACTGGAGAGTGCTATCTACGACTCCTTTCGTAGGCAGCGCTTAGCCACAGTACTCTTTGATTTGCAGAAGCCTATGATACGACCTGGCGATACAGTATCATAGAGATTCTCCATAACATGGGTCCAAGGGAACGCCTTCCAATATTTTTTTCTCGGTTCCACCGAAGTCTTAGATTCCTCTTACGAGTGTGAGGAGACCTCTTTCCGTTCGAATAAGGTAGGAAGAGGACGCCCCACAAGGAAAAGACCTCAGTGTGTCATTCTCTTTGCCGTAAGCTTCAACGGTAATCACTACGGTAATCCCGGAAGATATTCTCGCTATACTCTATCTAGAAGGTTTTTCGATCTCCTTTTGTGCCGCTTAGATGCTATCTTAGACTGCCAACTCCAACGGGTTCCGAATCGCATCTCTCGTTATGCCGAAACACACTGGTTTTGGCTAAGCCTAAGATCGTGCACTTCTGACGCCTTCCACGGCTCCACATCTACCTGTTGCTAAATATGGCATCTGGGATGTGGTAGAATCGCATCGTTTCCTTGGATCTTTTTTCGACCGATGGTTCACCTGGCGGGAGAACATTCGAGGACTTAGGATCTCTTGTGCCCGAGCCATGAAAATGTGTTGAATATTCGTAAATGTCTGCGTTGGTTATAAATCTGTAAGGCCATTAAAACTAAAAATTCTGCAACTGATCTTGAAGTTTTTAACATTTGCACAGTCAAATAATCCTCGACATGACACCCATGAAATGCCAAGAATTTTAAATGTCGGTCATGAGTCAATGCTTTACATCTATATATAGGAAAAGTCTACAAAAAGGCAGTTTGGGTGCCACATGAACTGCTTGAAGGACGTTAACTTGTGAATATTGCTTCATTTCTATTGGCTCCAAATTTCTGTGACCCATTTCGAGGTAGAATTGTTAGAGAAGATCAAAAGTTTGTTCTTTATTGCAATATTAAGCGTAAAAAACGACCATCGCAAATAAATCCCCGATTCGCATTCCTAGACATGGCCTCCCAACAGTATAAGGCTATGCTTTCCATTTGGTAGGAGAATGTGAAAGGAGTCAACTATTCTGACTAAAGTCACTGGTCAACCGAAACTTCCCCAGCCTCCATATTCACCTGCCCTCGCACAATGCCATTACTATTTACGCCATTACATCACCTAAATGGCAGAGTTTACTCAAATATGAATGAGGTGGAAAAGGATATTAAATCATATTTCATCAAAACCGAATGAATTCTTCAAGTGAGGTATAAACTATGGGAGAATATTGACAAATAATGATTGAAAAATGTACTTTTTTTCTATATAATTTTTTTTTACTTTAAAAAAAAACATTAATTATTTTACTTTCCTTTACAAAAAAACCCAACAATTTCTTAAATCTATAATAAAAATCGAACTTTCTATGTCTTAGATTTAATTGAATGAAGAATCAGTCAGAATATGCCAATGAGTTTTTTTTAAGTGTTGGCACTATTAATATTTTTAGTGCCGTAGCATATATTGTAGTAGTTCATGTTTGCTCCAACTGCTTCATTCTTGAAGGTTGTCAAAAAATGAGGGAAATCAGTAGGTGTGGTTCTGGTTGCAAGTATGCTGATTTTTTGAAGAATAATGGACGAGGACTCACTAAAATTATAAATACTGGGTTACACTCGGTATTTTGATTTTGCATGAGGCTTACGTGTGTGATAGAAAGTTCCGCCAAACAAACATAATGTTTACTTTTCCAGTACGTTCCATTAAAACCTCTTTTCCATTGTGTACAGTTGTGTCGAAATGGAAGTGAAAAGAATCGAGATGTCTGCTCTCCTGAGCGCTGGCCACAAGTCCGACAGCGCCAAGCGGCTCAACGTCAGCCGGGTGACCGTCCATAGAGTCGCGGAGAGGCTTAGAATGACGAGAAGATTCCGTCGGTGTGGTCCGCGGCCTGTTCACATGCTCATCTCGGCCGATTACCGGGACGGACTCTCTTGGCCACGAAAGTCCTGCCCTGGGTGAGAAAGATCACGAAGAAAGCGGACTACGTCTTTCAGTAGGACGGTCCCCTGGCATACACAGCCAAGACTGCAAGAGTGGTTAGGGTCGAACATGAACTTCTGGTCGAAGGACTTTTTTCCGCCGCAGTCACCTGACCTCAATTCCCTCGACTACAGCCTGTGGGCGCACTTTCGAGAGCAAGGCCTGCAAGGTGGTCTGCCACATCGACGAGCTGAATTCCACCTTGAACCGAGTGTTGGCCAGCATGAAGAAAGACTTTGTCCGCAACGTGTCCGCGTCCTTCAGGTTTCGCCCGGAACGCGTTTTCGCCGCCGAGGGCGGCGACATTGATTAATATTACAATTTAAACATATATGTTAAAAACAATATATGTGTTAAAAATGTAAAAGAAGTATATAGTTTCACTCTCACCCATTTTTTTATTCAGATATTTAGGACTAAAAAAAATTGGGCTGGATAGTTCTTGAAAAAAAAAGACATGAACTATAATCATTATTGAATAAACTAAAATATACAATAAAAAAACACGGTTTTGTAGCATAAAGTTTAATAAAACGGGACTAGTTTCGATATGTAGTTTCCCATATCATCTTCAGCCGTAAACTAAGAAAAATTGACAAAGACAACTGAAACACTGGAATATATAATAACAGGCAACTGACATTAATCTGGAGGCGTTAGCTTTAGGTGATTTAGAGTATCATTTAAAATGAGGTTTGTTTGATACATGGGACTACATTTATGCTGCCCTTCTGACAAATTGAAATTTGGGATTTCTTTGATTTATGCGGATTTAATAATTTTCTTTTATTAAAAGCGTTACAATGGTAAATTATTTGGGCCCTATGGTAATCTATTGTATGTTTGGTGTTTTTCACATGGTTAAAAATCCTAGAAGCATTGCTTGCTCTACGAATATCCCCCTTATGTTTATATATACGTTTATTTAATGACCTTCCGGTCTCTCCTACATAGAAGAGGAGCAATTTGGAACCTTACATTAGATTAAATAGACGCCTACATCCTTATTTTGCAATTCTGGCTTAGTGGAACGGAAAGATTTCTTGATAGTTGAGGGATATTTGAAGGTGGTCAAGTTAGGAAATACAATGGAGTCTAGTCCTTTGAGCAAGGGAGAATATGGTAGAGATAAGCAATTCTTTTTACATATAAGATTTTTTTGTCGAGTACGATAGAATATTGCCCTAGCTTTAGATAGGCTTTCATCTATACAATAGAGTGGCTATTTTAACAATGAACATGTATGTTATGAAGGTGATCTGATCTTGTAAAAAACAAGGGTCACAAATTCGAAAGGCTCTTAAATACATAGATAATACGAATGCTGTTTTTAATTTTAAGTGACGACTCATAGACTCCTTGGAACGTGAGGCTATTAGTATACTACAACGGGAATTGCCCCGTGTAGAGCTTGGCCTATTCATTATTTCAATTTTAAAGCGTGAAAAACTACGTGTTTTCCCCGCCATTTTTTATCTACCTCGGCTATAATTCTTATTAAGCTGAAGTATTGTTATTCAGCTTCTTCTTCTTTTAACTTTCGCGTTCCGTCGCTTTTCTCATTCCACACCCCGACCGTAGTTGAGGCAGGAAGAGCGGTAATTAGGCGCACGTATAATTCACCCATTCGAATGCCTGGTGGATCAGCCAGCCATCATGTCTTCTTTCTCCGGCCGCGACGGAAGACGCACAAATAGGACCGTCCGCCTGTATGCCAACGGCGGTGGTTAGGCGAAATCTCTCCCTTAGTCGCGACCCTTTCCCGTTATATTCTAACATAACTGGTATTGTACTAGCAATGGTGGCTCAAATAGGAACGTCTGCCACGTCATTGGCAGCTTTGCTCATCACTTAGACGGAGAAGTGCGTTCGTTATACATGGTTAAATGAGTGTCGTGGAAGGATTTTTTTTTTTATTATCCTGCCCTCGTCCTCTAAGGTATTTGAGGCAGGATTTCCCGTTCAATATAAGAAAAGGCGTCTGCAAAAGGTTAATCAATAGCAGATACGAGGCAGCTCCTGTATACAAACCCCTGGTTACTACAGCAGCCTCTGTCTGCTAAGTCGATTTAAACCCTGGCTCGCCATGCAAGGCTAGTAGACTAGTAGATGGAGGAGCGGCATGTCCTCCCTGCTCCGCTAGATCGAGACTACCTAGGCTTTATTCTTTCATTTTGATCCCTTTTCCGCCACTTTCTTTAAGAAGTTTCTTCTCGCCTATTTTTTTTTGCCTAGTGCTAATCACAGGCTAGTCGCCAACCAGTTTTCGTCAGTTCATCCATTTTCATGGCTGCGGTTGGTGGTGGTGGTGGTTTTTAGCATGTTTTTATTCTCCACACCCTTTTTTCCCTTCTACTGAACCCCATCTTTCCTTTTCTTATCATTTTACGCACCCGCAAGGAGATGTCAGGCTTAGTATGGGCAGCCTCGTTGCAGCTCACACCTGGAGGTTTGTGTGCCCCCCAGTCCTTGATGCTTGCAGGAGAATTTGCGGCTATATATCTTCAGCACGTATTTTCACTTCACCTTCTCTACTTTCTTTACAGATCTCTCTTTACACACTTTCTGCATGGTGCGTTTTCGTTGCTATTGCGCTTCAAATAGACGCTGATGACACCAGGGCTCCGTCGATGACTGTCAGCACCCCCATGTTCCTTAACTTTTTTGGAATTAGAAGGGGGTTTCCAGTGGACGGGGTGGTCAATATGACCTGACACACATCATTTCCTGAGATTTTTTGTGGATACTGTAAATATTATGCGTGCTATCAGTGCGTGACGTGTTCCAATGGCCTTAAATCCATTTAAGAATTCTTCATTTTATAATTATTGTTTTATCGCCTAATTGTGCCATTGCCCTTTCATGGAATTATTTTCGCCATTTTAATGATTAGTTTTATGGTTATTTTAAAAGTAAATGTGAATTTTAGTTATTGTGCTGTACATAAATTTGCGAAAAGCGGAAGAATTTCTATTTCTGACTCGCTGTAATTATTCGGCCATCGCCGGCTAATTTCTCAGCCAATGGCTGTCGCAATGTTTGCAACATCCTCGACTGCTGTCTTGTTGTCTTGTCAAGTTTTTCAATATTTACTTTTAGTGGCCACCCGTAGTAGTATCGGGGTAATTTAGCAACTGCAGCTGCCTTTTTTTTCAATTTACATGTGATAGCGCTTTCCTTGTTCTTGTCACCATTATCCTTTTAAAATGCCGATCGGCGATACAAAATTTACTTTATTCATTGAGACAAAGGATTGTTTAGGACTCGCAATTACATATAAAACCTTTTGAAATTAGAGTGTGATCGGACCCCCTCCGCCCCTAATTATAAGTGTCTCATATAAAAATCGATAATTTATACCAGTTTTCATCGAGGTGTCTCTGTCTTCTTTTTACAATTTGATATCTTTTCCACAGGTACGTTTGCTGATCTTGATTCCTGCACTAAACACGCGTCATATCCCTGGAGGCATTCATGGATTTGACAGTGAAATGTTGTAAGTATTAACTCTCCCAAAGTGGTTAGAAGCTTTTCCGTGTTTCTCCTTCATTTATTTTCCCAGCGATTTGCCCCCTTTTTCAGCAAATTAGGTGATTTAATTGATGGTTTCGAGGCAGTCTTCCTCCATTTGTAAATTTCGACGGCGTCTAAAGGTGGTTTGACGAAACCTTTAGCTAATTATAATTGCAGTCGGAAGTCATACCAATAATAGTAACAATAGGGTGCCTTAATTATTGCTTAGGAAGTTTTCTCTTCAGGTTCAAGTTTTTCATGGTCTTTCGACTCTTTCGTGTCTTTGTTCGCTCAGCGCCTTTCATCCTTTCCAACCCTTAAGGGGCCAAGAGCGTTTTTACACGTCCTCCATCATTGTTGATCATCCATGTAGTTGGGGTTTCCACATAACTTGGTGTATGTATTTTGTCTAACAAATCGTTCCTGTATCCTCTTTGTCATTTTATTTCAAGACTCAGTGAACTAAAATTACGGTTGTAAAAAAAAAGAAAAAAATGATAGCTGCAAATTTTGTGGCCGCAAAATGTCGTTACAACAAGAATAAAAGTTAATTGAGAATTAAAACGCGGTCTAATTTAGGTTTTGATAATCACCTTTTTGGTTTAGAATATAATCTCTTCCGTTTTCAAAACATCAAATAAACGTAGACCAACACACACATAAAATGTATATCTATATATGTGTATATATATATATATATATATATATATATATATATATATATATATATATATATATATATATATATATATATATATATATATATCCTGCAAGTAATAAAAGTTTCATATATCTATTGTGCTTGAAAATACATAAGCGTCTGTTTTTCATGGTGTGTTGTTAACTTTTGCCTGGCACTGTATATATATATATATATATATATATATATATATATATATATATATATATATATATATATATATATATGAGTGAGAGAGTGTCTGCGACGAGTGTGTGTGTGTGTGTGAGAGAGAGAGAGTGTCTGTATGTGTGTTAATAGCCGAATGAAAGAAAAAGTGGCATCACAACCTCTAATTAAAACTTTGGGAATAGATCTTCAGATCCTGCTTCTTTTGGCGATGATCAGTACGAATTAGTAAGAGATCCATTCTCTCCACCTGCCCATCTGGTTGCCCAGTTGGGAGCTGTACCGCGTGGTGAGCGACTGTCCTTTTGGAGCTGCTCCCCTTGGTGAGCGACTGTCCTTTTGGAGCTGCTCCCCTTGGTGAGCGACTGTCCGTTGGGAGTTGCTACCCTTGGTGAGCGACCCTCCGTTGGGTAGCTTCTGATCTGTGCGCGCTGATGCACTGGCGCGAGCACCACACGTGAACGCGCCCACGAACGGAGCCCCGAAACCCGGAAACCCTAGATGGGATAGGCGGGAAGTGCTGTATGCGGAATATAGCCAACCAACCAACCCTCTTTTTTTCTTTGAATGCTTACAATTGTTTAGTTTTCCTCTGCGTTGCTTAGGATCCCATAAGTTCAGACTACGATCCTAGATCCTAACAGCAAAACCCGTCCAACCTTGTTTTGTGTGGGTGAACAAGGACAAAGACGACAACACAGCTTTTACTGGTGGAGGGGCTCCCCTCCCACCTTTTTGCTAAATGGGTTTCCTCTACTACTTCTGGAGCCACCCTTGGGCAGCTCAACCTCGAATTTTATCTTTGCACGGAGGTGGCTTATCCCTATCCTATGTACATATACTACTCCACTTGTGAACCACCGTCGGACTCCCTTTCTCTTTTGCAGAGGCCTGCCAAGAAGGTCGGCAGCAGGAGGTCCAGACTTGACCCCTCCTGTTGGGAGTGACTTGATAAGGGCAAACCCACTCGAGGGCAAGGGTATTATGCCCGATTGGACTACACAACATTGTTAGATCCGCGTATCGCCACCTAGTTCTGGGCCGCCGTGCTCCCCCCACCCCCCTTCCTTCCTGATGGAGGTCGGCTAGCTGGCTCCCACGACACCTGGGAGGGAGGTTAGATAGAGGACCCTCTCGATGTGACACGTGCCTGAAGATGCCCGCACACCAGCCACGAGGGTCGTCACCGCTCTTGGGCAAGATCCTACTGGGAAAACACAGCCCCCGAAGACTCAAGAAGAGAGGAAGGACATTCTCTCCTGGATGGGGCCTCCGAGTCTACCAGGTTCTTCCTCTCGGAAAACGATCTGGCTGAGCCTGGCCATTCTGCCTTCGGGACCCTTTCCGAGGGGCAGATAAGAGGAGGCATTCCCCTCCCTGTCCCCCCTAAGAAGATTTAAAAAACGAAGAAAAACTATAGTTTCCGCCTTCTCGGCCGGTTCTGAGGACGGACCCTTGCTGAATCGTCTGTTGACCATCCAGGAATGACACGTCCGGCCTCCCAAGGGCGTCGGTTGGATAGTGTAAGTCCCACAAAGCTAACAAGACAATAAGGTGAGCCGAACATCGATGACCTCGGTGCCTCTCATTGAGAGGTTACCCCTCGTTTTCGAGACTGGAGTTCGAAGGAAAGCGAAAGTCGCCCGTTTCTAGGACAGGAACCTTCTGGTAAATGCGGAGAAACTTGCACACGCAGAAAGTTAGAGAAATTGGACCGAAACCGCCAGGATAGTGATCTCTATCAGGTTTGCAAAAAGCCTGGGCAAGTTTGTCCGCATCATGGAGAACCTTCACACGACGCGGATGAGAAGACTCTTCCCAATTTTCATATATGAATTCCGTCCCGACGAGATCGTCGATTCCGCGTACGGGCTGGGGAAACCCTCATCGGCCCAATTGTGCAGGAAGAGGGTGTTCTGCAAGGAATTGTCCTCACTGTCACATTATTTGCCCTGATCACTAATGATATTGCATCGATTATACGGAAGATGTTCTCACTACGTTAACTCTGGAGCGTCGACTCCAACAAGCATTAAACCACAACTCAGTGCGCATGTTTCGGTTTACTTTAGCCAAAAGTAAAGTACTGCACATCTGTCGTCATGCACGGCTCCACCCCGTAACGTCCTTGTTCTTTAACGGGGTTCGTCTGAAAGTGTTGGACTCGCACCGTTTCCCCAGTTTACTGATATGGCTTGGCTACCTACCCCTTTGTTGTTTTATCACTCCTTTGTTCGCTCAAAGCTTGACTACGGATGCGAGTTTTGCGCACTCGCACCGAGCGTGAATTTCCGAAGGTAGACACGATCTACCGCACCCGCACCCGAGCGTGAATTTCCGAAGGTATACACGATCTACCACACCCGTCTCCGTCTGGTGACGACCGGTACCTTCCGCACGTCCTCCATTTAAGAGCCTGATTGTCGATAGCGGTTAGATGTCACATGCCGTGCGCCATGCACAGTACATTTTGCGCTTTTACGCGCGGGTCCGACGCCTTCGTCAGTCGCCAACCACTCGTTTCATCCGAGGTCGATTGCGACGATGTCTATACAACCGAGAGACTCTAATCATACCTTAAGCGTTTTGGGCTTATGCCTAGGAATCTCCATGAGCTCGGTCTAGCTCTTGGGTTGGTGATGCCTCTGCTTCTGCTTGGCATCAACCTATTTGTAGCCTCGTCTCTGCTCACAAAGCTTTCACATCGCCCGGAGTATTGCGTTCGACCTTTTTGGAACACATTTTGTGTCACGCTGGATCCGTGCCAGTTTACACATGGCTCCAAGTCCCTGGGTGTCGGCTTCCACGCCGTATCCCCTATGTTTGACGTTAGCGTGTGTCTTCCAAGCGCTGTCTGTTTGCACGACAGAACTGTTTGCAATTTACACGGTTCGGTACACGAGATAATGCGGTGTGCCCGGTTCGAAGTGGATCATGATTTATAGCAACTCACAAATCGCACTAAGTGTTCTCGGTGCATTGTACTCTACGCTCCCCCTAGTTCGCAGTATCCGTGACGCCACGGTTGTCGAGATTATATTCTGCCTGGTTCCTGGACATGTGGGAATTGCGGGGAATGAACTAGCTGACGAGGGCGCCAAAGAGTCCGCTAGGTCTCTGCCATCAGACTACCATTGCGCGCCACAACTTTTCTCCTGAACCTACCCTCCAATGCCTCTACGGCTTTAGGTTGTTTTCTGTCGCTCATCCGAATGCTACACTCGTAAAGCGCAGCGCCATCTGATGAAACGTTACCCTGCACATTCCATTCCTGCTACAATTGTTAATGTCTCAGTCTGGGTGATTTCGCGCGCGTTACCTTTCTCGGTACAGGGGTCGTATATTTGTTTTTGGAGTAGGCAAGGCTCCATCATTTAGATTTTGGGATTTATGTTCGCCCCCCCCCCTTCCTTGAAGGAATGAGTCCTTCCGGGGCCTTAGTCTGCCTTTTTGGGGGTATTTTTTCCGTGACTATGCATGCAGTCGCCAGATGGACACCTTGAATAAATACATGAATGAGAGACCAAGAGTTTTGCTTCTTTACTTCCCTGTAGACGATTGTTTACTGACTGGACGGCTCTTAAATGCTAAAACGTCCTGGGAGCTAAAGAAACATCGAAAATGAGTTGCCATTAATTTTTGTAGTGGGAGGAAGAAAGTACGAGTAGCAAACCAAGAAGGGGGTTTTAGAGGTAGGGGGGGGAGGTAAAGGTAGGTTTAATTGAAGACTGATATTTGCCAGAACGGACTAATCTCTTGCATACTTTTTTTTATATAAACACAAGACATTATTGTAATTGTAAGCACAGAATCCCTCGTGAGGTGAAGTGCTCTGTCTTATATGAATACAATTGCCCCCGATGCAGGGCAATTGCGAGAAATAATCAGTGGAAGTGGCTCTACTCTGACAGGCGAGAAATTTTCAAGGCGCAATATGAAGGAAAAAAATCTCTTTCTATATATTTATTGGGAAAAGGCAACTTAGGGTTGATACAGAACGATGTCATCACGTTAACTCCTGGAAAGAATGCATAAAAGCTTGGTAATGAGTGGTTTTCTTAAATTTTGACTTCGATCCTCATCTGCTAGTTTCAAATGTGAGGCTGCCAAGGAAGCTGCATTTTCCAAACATCTTTTGGCCAAACACTCACAGAAGAATGGAAAAACGGAAAAGACTGGACTTGCCTCATCTGTCCACATGCACCTCTCAATTAAGGCAAAAGAACGGTGGTAATTGCAGTCGACATCCTTTTAAGATGAGAGTGATGGACGTATAAAGTTTTGTTGGAATTGGGAGAACTTAAAGCAGTCTTAATCGGGATGTTACATGAATGTAAATAACATGTAAAACGGTCAAAACCGCCAAAAGAGAAATGGTATTTGGATTGTATTTCACTTCCAACATATTTTTTTCAATGCGTACATTTTTTAAATGCTGTGAAGAGGAGTTTGAAGACATCGAGCGAAAAGGATGAAAACTGACTGGCCAACGGAGCTGTCTCGACCGCTACCAGACAACACGATTGAAAATAGGCAAAGAGAAGTTAATCGTTGGTGTTGGGTAAATAGGCAAAGCGAAGTTAATCGTTGGTGTTGGGTGGTGTATAAACGATCAGGTATGGCACTGACTGCAGTGAACAGTTCATCAACTTGAAATTACATCCTAGTTTGTTGTGTGTGTGTGTGTGTGTGTGTGTGTGTGTGTGTGTGTGTGTGTGTGTGTGTGTGTGTGTGTGTGTGAACTCGCTGCTTTTGCATATGTTTACTAAAGAAGTATAAAGTTTTTCTTTTCATGTGATGGAGGAAACTCCTTTATTTTCGTTTTGCAATGATGATGCGCCTAAGTTTCAGGCTGTCACTTCAATGCCAACCCAGTGTCAGACGTAGGGGGTCTTTTCATGATCAACTTGGACATTTTGCGAGGTGCAATTGCGGCATTTGCAGTGGAAACAGGCAGTGAATACCACCTGAAAGACATCGGGATTATGTTCTCTCTTAATTTGGGGATGTGGAGAAAGTACAGGAGGAAATTGAAAGCCTTGTGAGTATATGACCTGGAACAGTCATCCTAGTTTCATGAACATTTCTGAGTGGAGGTCAGGGGTGTACGATACAGTGTTAGGTCGCTTCTCATTGCTATAATCACTGCATGCCAGCAATGCCTACATTGCAGTTTACTTTATTTACTATTGACCGCTGTCAATTTCTTTCCACTTTTAATTATAATGCATTTGATTTACACCCCCCTCCTCCCTTTCTGAACAAATTATTCGTAGATGATTCATTAGATGAAATTTTTGGTGGTTTCTATTTCTTTAGTTTTGTTCGATTTTACAGTGTTGCAGGAATGCGAAGTTCATTAGATTCGTTCAGTTATCCCGAAGTTGGCATCCCCCCACCAATGAGTAGTGTATAAGCGATTGTGTGTCCGTGAAAGCGAGCGGGGCCAGGGAACTGCATGAGTAGAAAAACTGCCCATCACTTGTTTCCATTTATTCACTTGAGCTTCTTTAATGTTGTTTGTTCTTGGCTTCTTGCCCCCCCCCCCTAACAGTACTTGAAGTTTCTGTATCAGAAGTTGAATAATAACTCAAGGATTTTTAGCAACAGTTGCTTTTATCATGCTCAAGTGTCAACAAGGCACGAATTTGACATGATAGTAACTTAAGTCAGCCAAACAATTTTTGCATCTACTCCCACTTTTTGTTACTGGTCGATACCGTACTTTTTGATCAAGGGTTGAAGATGAGCTGAAAGTTCCTTTGCTAGAACAGGAAAAATAAAAACCAGTTTCTTGTATATTATTATCGAAAGGCGGTTATTTGTTTCAGCCTAGTATCTAAACTATTAAATAAATAGTATAAAGTTATTTGAAAGAAACTTGATCGCTCAACATTCCCTGACATGTGAAGGCATTAATCGGGGAAGAAATTTGAGTAGGCATTAACCGTTTAAGGTAGGTCAGAGTCTAACCTAAACTGTTTTGTTTCCTTGTTTCTAACATCTTTATTATTAGGGTTGATATTATTTAAATGAAGAAAACTGGTTCATTCTTTACATTATCCAGTATTCGGATCCAGCCTGCATCTAGATTTTTTTAAATTTTCAAACAGTGACCCTTGTCCGAGAGACTGATGATAGGACAAGGGTATCACTGTTTGAAAATGAAAATTTTCGGTAAGAGTCGTGGATTCTTGGAATGCATTGCTTGAGGTATGTTGTAAATAGCTCTAGTTTGATATCATTCAAAGGAAAGCTAGACAAGTATATGGTGAAAGAGAGAGAAATAACCTGATTTTGCAGGGTTATATGTACAGGGTGTTCGGGGTAAATTTGACGATATTTAAGGTCGATTTTTGCTGGAACATCTTGATGTATCGGCGAACAGTTAAAGACGTTGGATAGCGTACATAGTAAAGTTTTAGTTGAAAAAATGTTAACTGACCTGAAGGACTGGAAGCCAACTGAATATTGAAAAAGTTCCCTGCATCATGACTGGTACTCAATGCTCTGTTAATTCTGTAAAGGCTGTAAGACCTGACATGGACAGCTGTGATGGAGATTACGAAGCCCTGGCCAGCATAAATGAACACAGCAAGCGTTTTGAATGCACCCGTACACCATAATTCACCCAGTAACTGCAAGAGAAATTGATGGAAAGTCCGAGCAAAGGAATCTGGGCTTTGGCGGGAGAGATGTGTGTTGGATTCGCCAACATGAAGCTGGCCCTGAATGGAGACTGGTTCCCACTCGTACAAGAGGCGCAATGAACAAATTCTGACAGCCAAGTTTAAGGAGAAGCGCTTGACGAATGCAAAGAAGCTCCTGAACAAGCTGAAACATCCTGTTTCCCCGAGGACGATCTAGTTCTTCTCAGAGGAAAAGAATTTCTGCCAGGACCAGCTGCACAACACCCATAACAACAGGTGGCTTGCCTATAATCCATGCCACGTTCCACATATCATGAAGACCAAGTTCCCCCAAACTGTGATGGTCTGTGGGTGTGTCACCATTTTAGGTGACGCAAAGCCGCCCAGCATCTTTGACCAGGGTCTTAGGCTCAATTCAAAACGGTTATGTGGAGCTGCTGTAGATTGTGGTCTAACCCTGGCTGGAGACGGTTGCTGCTGGATGGCCATACCTCAGGAAAGAGCCAGAAGTGGTTGTCGGAGAATTTCTACGACCACAAGACCCACTTTCTGACATAGATCCCTCGATTGTAATCCCCTGGATTATTATTTGTGCTGCGCGGTTAAGAAAGACGCCAACCGCTCAGCCAAATTTACCCGACGCCGAGCTGGTGGCCAAGATCAAGAAGGTGTTCCAAAATCTACCCAGGAACACAGTGAGGAACGCATGCGTCAGGTTCCGAAGCTATCTTGAGGCAACCAAAATTCCCGATTATCAAAACCAACACCTACGCGAATGACATCTCAATCACTGCACAACACCCATCGGTCTGTAGAGCAAAGCAGAGCACTCAGATAACACTGGGGAACACAATTCTTGTTGAGTTAGGTCTGACAGCTGTTTTTAACTAATTTTTCGGTGCTGAATCCAAAACTGATCTCAGTTTTTCTCCATCACGTCAAGTTTTTTAACTTTTTCATATATTCACATACAATTAAATAAACGGGCGTGATTGCAATGTTTATTTAACACTATTATGTTTTAACAAAGGATATGGCTACTGTAATTATATAATTATAATTGTGTGCAAGTAGTTAAAGGTAAAAATTTACGTTTATAGCTCTTTCTGGAGTGTTCAACTTGAGGACTATCGCGTTTGATGCTCCAACAATAGTCAGCCACCATATGTACATCCCATCTATCCTCCCCGACCGGATAATGAAATTTTTTATTTAAGGTCAGAATGACAATCGCGGGTCGGCCCGAGGGCCCGGTCCTCTTTTGGGGAGAGGTGCCAGGAAGTATTATGTTTTTGACACCAAACTGCGTTCAGGTGGAAGCCTTCGTCACCTCGGGGGAGAGGGTTCTGTTCCGCGTCAGAGGTACGTGAATATAGATACCCATCGGCAGGTTTCCTTGGAACAGAGAGAGAGTGTGTGTGTGTGTGTTGTGCTGAGCTGAGCTGTGAAGGCGGGAGAAGAAAGAAAGCAGTGTTGTGATTGTCTTTGTGTGAGGTGTAAGATCTACTCACCCGCAAACGGGGTGAGCATAGCGCGTCCACCAATCGGTAGCCAAATCTCTACTTGCGCTGACGTTTGGACGTTTATGTCCGCTCATGCCGGGATTCGGAATCGAACCCCGTACCTGGACGTTGGGAGGCCAACGCCGTATCCACTCGGCTAGCATGAGCTCTAGCTAGAAAGTAAAGTAAAGTAAGTGACTTCCAAACAGGTTAAACTTGCTCTCGTCGCTCAACATGATTTAACTCCAGCATTCTTTCGTTTTGCCCAGATGTTTGTTTCTTAGTCCTTTTTTTTGTGTATTCGCTTCACTGATGTAGGTATGTCTTTCTTCTCTCTCTGTTTCATCTTCCAATTCGGCCTTGTGCAGATACGCCTTTTATCCCTGTATATGAGCAACATTGGTCGTCCAGATCGATTTCCATTTTCTGTTCAGCTCGTCGAAAACTTCTTTTAAACCGCATTTTTTCTTGAACGGAGTCTTGTGTCGTCTTGCAATTTCACGATAGCTATATTTTTGTAGATATATTATGTTTTCACGCACTGACAATTTAATGAGAGATGGAGTGTTTGTGTTATTAGTTATAAATATATTAGATAGGACGTTACGTTACCTTATTTCTGTACTGTAAGCCTCAATCGAAACTTTAGAATGGTTTTGTTTCAAAACAAGGATGTCAAACTTCCGAAATGTGGGTTTTTCCTAACTTAGCTCTATATATTTATTAAACTTTTAATCGGGAATATCACAAAATATGCGCATTAACAATTGGCTATATTTTCGCTAAAATTTATTTCACAATCTAACTTGTGAGTAAAAATATTTATTACTTGTCAACACAGCACAACAAAACCTGTGGCACCATGCAAGCCTATCTGGTGATGTTTAGAACATATATAAATGATTATATCGTAATTAACTTTTGTCCGAAATATTTTGAAATATGTATGATAAATTTAGATTTCTGAGGTATAGGAATCACTCAAATAGCGTCCGTGATTTAGTACTCATATTGGTTGGGCTGAGTATAGTTGGTTTAACTCGATAAAATATGTTGCATTCTGTATTTTTTATTGCTTATCATATATTCATTAAAACTCTAATACTTTTTGCATTTGCTTTTATATTCATTGCAACTTTGAGGGGGGGGGGGATTTTATTACAATTACGATATATAATGATTTACCTTGCTGTATAGGAATCTTTATTGTTGCATAAAGCTCTTTTTCACAATTTAATATTTTTTTTAAATTTAGTCTGTTCAAATACCTATTATTTTTCACTGTTTCGTTTTATAACTGGAGAGAGAATCGTAAAACTTGGGTGTTTAGATATGTTATAATCTTTAAGAGTTTATTACTGAAATAGCTATCAGTATGTAGGTCTATTTTTGCACATATGAAAATGTAGAAGCCAGATTTTCTTATTGACAAGAAAATCTTACAAGAATTGGTATATCCTTACATTCTGAAGTACATCCTCTTAGGACTCGCTCGTAACTTCAATTAAAAGTTGGTGTCTAATGAATAACAAAGAATTAGCTTAACTTCGCAGCCAGACGAAGAGAATCATTAACTGCTTCCTCTATGAAATAAACTCTCTTCCTCCTACTGATAAATAATTACATTCACCCCCTTCTCCATTCTTTTCTACTTCCACAACAATTGGTTACATTTTCTTGGCCAAAGAATACAAGAAGATTTGACTGATTTTCCATATTCCTCTAGAATTTGATGGTGTCTGTCTTCTCATCTTGAGACTTTGACTGATTTGTCATCTTCTAGAATTTGATGGTGTCTCTCGTATCATCCTGAGGATTTGACTGATTTTCCATCTTCCTCTAGATAAGTGGTTCTGAACTCGTTTCAGGCTTCTGACCACCAACCCAATAAAAAAAATGTGGACCATTTCTTTTCTGAATAAGGATAAATAAGTATACACAAGAAGCATTTTGGTTTGAAATACATTTCTTTAAAACAATTTCTAAAAATTATATAAAATAATAGCCAGCTAACATTTCAATCAAAAATATATTTCTTACAAACATAATTTCGTGGAAATTGAATACTTATCTAACATTTTGCCGTGAAATTTATTTCTAACAAACAGAAATTTGAAATTTTGCAGGAGTATACAACTAACAAGCACTTTGCCTTCAAAATTTGCATAAATTCATTTTTCCTTGCAACCAGACTTTTGGATTCTATTCTTACTCACAAGCTTTTCGATGTTAGAAGTGGTACTTAATAAAGGACAATGAATATCGCTTTCCACTACAAGCCTATTCCTTTGTTTCAACTTGAATGTGTAGCAGACATGAAAATCCACTCTCACATATGTAAGTTGAGATGCAAATAGCAAAAGATATCTGACTGCATGTGATGACAGATTTGGGTAAGTACCACTCATACTGGCCCCAAATTTTTCCATGCTAGGCCACTGGTACATATCTTGAGCCACAAAATAATTTTTCAGCTCCAAAAATTCCTCCTGCAGATTCTCTGGAACACTATGAACATCTGTTGTGAATAGATTCCTGATGTAAGATAACTCATGTCCACCTCTGGAAAGTATTTGTAAATTCATCACGCAGCTTTCATAAATTTTCGAGAATTTGCATGGCATCCACACGTGGAAATTGAACCAAATTGCTACTTGCGACTCGTCTGATTCAGAGTTCTAGTTTCTCAAGAAAAGCCTTGATGATGTCTTGGAAAAAAACAGAATTGTACATTTTCTTTTTAGCTGAAGATTCAGTTTGTTCAAGATTTCAAAAATATCAGCAATGTATGCAAGTTCTAATTCTGACTGTGTTAGCATATTTTTAACTTCTCTTTCCCTTGAGAATAGAGAAATAAAGTTAGTTCTCTCAGTTAAAAAATTCTGTCGAGTACATTCCCTGCTGACAACCATCGTACAGAAGTGTAGAACCTTAACACCTCAAAGTCGGAACCCATATCCTGACATAATTTTCTGAACAGCCTGGTGTTCACTAACGATTACAT
This sequence comes from Ceratothoa steindachneri, assembly GCA_963969495.1. Taxonomy (NCBI): domain Eukaryota; kingdom Metazoa; phylum Arthropoda; class Malacostraca; order Isopoda; family Cymothoidae; genus Ceratothoa; species Ceratothoa steindachneri. The sequence continues at coordinate 29,980,409 of OZ018322.1, forward strand.
GTAATTAACCACCTTCAATCCTTTGAAAATGGTGTTCAGGTATTCCGGCAGTGTTTTTGATGCTAATGCCTCTTGGTGAATGAAGAAGTGAATACCAGTTACCAATGGAGTACGCTGCTTCGTCAACGTTTGGAAGCCTGATCTTGAGCCTAGCATCGCAGGTGCACCATCAGTGGAAACACCCACCAAACTTTTACAATCCAAACCATTTGCTTTGAAGAAATTGTTAACAATTTCTAATACATCCTGAGCTCTTGTGGTGGTGTCAAGAGTTACAAAAGAGAGATTCTTCTTTGATGTCTCAATCAAGCATGATGTATCATGCAAACACCAATAGCTGAGAGGACAGTGAGACATCAGTTGATTCATCCAACTGTATGACAAACAATGGAGATTTCTTTATTTCATCCACAACTTGTTCACTGATGTTTTGTGAGATCATTTATCCATCTCGATACAGTGTAATTAGATACATATATATCATTTAGCTTCCGTGCTGCGTCCTCCTCGACAACAAATCTCACCATTTCTTTCGCACAGGGTAGCACAAGCTGCTCTACAATTGTATGAAGCTTCTTGGCCTGTCCAACTTTGTATGCTACAATGTAGGAAGCATGCACTACATTGGAGGTCTTTTCATATAATGTACCTGATGAGTCAAGGCGCTGCCGCTTGAAAGCTGATAACTGCCGCTCAAAATAATCTTTATCCTTTTGCAATAAATTTGGGTGACACTTTTCGAGATGGAGCTTAATCTTAGCTGGCTTTAGTGACTCATTCCCAAGACTTTGGAGTAATAACACACCGTGGTAACTCCATGGAATCTTTTTCTTAACAAGTGAAGCCAAATTTAATGTAGTCCTCTGAATACTTGCTCTTGACGTGCCTTCCGCCATTGCAATTTATTCAGATCTGTGCGCAGTGCAACGCAATATATCAATTACGTGTTGAGTTTGGCAATATTAATGATAAAACGTATGATAAAGTCAATAATATAGCACCATGTGGCGTAAACGGCATAAAAATTGACCAGAAATATTTCACCATTTTCACACTTCCTCCCTACTTCATCTAATAAAAATTGCTACATTTTACAGTAGTAAAACAAAATCAAATTACTCCATACCTGTAAAACATCACAGGACGAATGATGGAACTAATCAGTTGAGTAGTTAGGTGGCTACTGGCCACAGCACTTTACGACAGTGTTATATGGAGCCGCGCGGCAGATCACATATAGTGGTGTGAATCTTGGATATTCATTTTAGAATAGATTCAATTTAAAAACTTAAAAGTGACTCTAAGTGCTACTTAGTAGCTACAACTTAAAGATTGCCAATATATTTCTTAAATTGGAATATAATAAAATGGATGGCCATTTATTTAATTTCATTAAATTGTTTGTACTGAATTTTCAGTAAATTTTAAATTATGTACACTATTTCCAGTTTGTTACCAAATATAGTGGACATCCTGTGGACCACCTAAAAAGTCACAATGGACCACCAGTTGAGAACGAGTGCTCTAGATGCTGTCTGTCGTCCCATCTTGAGGATTTACTGATTTTCCATCTTCATCTAGATGCTGTATGTCGTCCCATCTTGAGGGTTTACTGATTCTACTGATCTTCCTCTAGATGCTGTATGTCGTCCCATCTTGATGATTTGACTGATTTTTATTCTATCTTCCTCTAGATGCTGACTGTCGTCTCACCTTGAGGATTTGGATGATTTGCCATCTTCCTTTAGATTTTATCTGTCATCCCATCTGGAGGATTTGACGGATATTTCATCTTCGTCTATATGCTGTCTGTTGTCCCATCTTGAGGTTTTACTGATTCTACTGATCTTCCTCTAGATGCTGTATGTCGTCCCATCTTGATTATTTGACTGATTTTCCTTCCATCTTCCTCTAGATGCTGTCTGCCATCTCATCTTGAAAATTTGCTTGATTTTCCCATCTTCCTCTAGATGTCTGGCGTCCCATCTTAGGTTAGTTCTACAGCTTCCTAATCCCCCAATTTTCGCCGTTTCCCCCAATCTTGATTAAAAATGTAAACATTTCTTATTTTCCCACCTTTCTCTCATTTGATCGTTGTTAATGGGTCTAGGATTAGATGAAAATTGTTTACCTGAATCACCAAATACTTTCCATGCGGACCGCTCGCACTCTCCTCTTTTTTTTCTCTCATTCCAATTCTGCAAGGCCGTTCTGAAGACTGCACTAAAAAGGGTTCTTTTGGTTATAACTTCGGTAAATTTCCCATTTAACGATACGGCAATATCTTGTGGCTTCCCGGTTACTTAACGTCATTCCCTATTTAGTCACGATATTTTTCACCCGAGTCCCAGAATTTTACGCGCGCCATCATCGGACGAAGCGCTTTTGTTTTAGAAAATATAAACTCGTGTTTATGTGCATCGCGATATTTTTATGGTAATAATACTTGATAATAATATGCGCTCACCTATAATGTCTGCCCCGATTGTAATAAGTTTTTTTGCCAGAGATGAAATATCTTGTCAGTTTAATTATTATTCTCTACCGCTTAAGTGGCGGTTGCTTTACGCACGTTCGCAGGGAGAATTATTCAATGATAATAGTTATAATAATATTTATTTTAATAAGTAGTTTTTGTTTACGAATCGATGAACCACTGATACCTGTTTTTATGGTTGGTTATCATAGCGTCAAATGGTATCAGATTTGTGAACTTGTCTTTTTTAGCATTTGGTGCGCCTTGCTTTTATAGTTTTTATTATTGACTGGTTCGATTTATCCGTTTGAAATTGGACCAAGGAAAAAAAAAAAGATTTTCCGTTTTCTCTTCAATGGTGTTGAGGGGGGACTTTCTTAGGATTTCCATTCATGTTGGAAATGTTTAATAGTGTGTGAGAAAACGTGTTGTTACCGTTAACCAGTTAGCATTTTAATAATGAGTGATGCGTTTGTCAGATTAGTCCGTGTCAGTGAGAAGAGCTTTTAAGTAATGGAAGAGGCATGAAAATGATGCCATTCTAAAGCTAGTTTTTGCTTTACAATCGGTCTTGTGAAAGCCGCACCCGGGCCGTTTTTCTTGCCTTAAGTCAACAACGGCGGTAGATATCGTAATTAGATTACTGGTTTTACGAAGCACGCCCGAGCTTTTACAATGGCCCACTGTAATGCATGTGAAGCAGCGAGTCTTCCATCCATCTTCCGATTAGTCTCGTCCTTCCTCCCGCGTCGCCACGTCGCGCCCAAACTTCAATTTCGCCGCTTTCCACGACGAATCGCCGGATCGCGTGAGCGAGCCGGGAGGCCACGGGCCACTCTTCGACACCTTTTCCACCCAACCAATTAACTGCTGAATGCCTCGCCCCTTATGAAGGGAATAGACGATGCGACTGGCCACAGATTCCGCTCCGTCGGCCAGCTTCGCCTCCGGGTGGTACGCGTCCCGTTTCCAGGATTTGTTCTTCCCCCCCCCCCCCACGTCTGTCCAGTCAGGGGGCTATGTACTTTCACACATTTTCATTTTCTCCAACCTCATTTTTACAAACCTTGAGAACCTTTCTGGTAGAGATGTTCTCGAAATGGAAGTAAACAACCCCACCCAAGTTTTTTGATGCTGATGTTCTTCCGCCCGCTCCTTAAACTTCCCTCGAGCGCCCCGCCCCCCGCGCCACCAAAGAGGTTTCCTAACTTTTGTATTTATTGAGGTGGGGAGGGAGCAGATTTCCTTATTACTAATTAATGTTATTTGTACCCTTTTTTTCCACACCTGAAACTATGAGAAATGTCAGCCCCTCCTGATCCACTGTAAAGGGGGTGGGATTAGCATGGACCAGTCTGCCGCAACTGACATATGAAGATTTGCGTGCCTCCGCGAGAGGAATTACGGCCACAGTACTATGGATCTTTCACGTAATTTCACTTCCTCCATCTTCACTAGTTCTAAGAAAAACTTGAAAGCCAGTGAAAAAAACGTTGTTGACAAACAAACACCTTTTTTACAGGTCGATCCGTACAAACTTCCCGTGTGAAATGCTCTCGTTGGTTTCCGCTTTAATGTATTAGAAAAAAAGCCAATCGTAACGAGGTCCTTCGGGGTCCAATGAAATTCCCTTCCATGGCTCAGAAATATTGTTTGCGATTGAATCCCGAATTTCCTTCAATGATTTAATCTGTCGAGATGAGACCCGCCTGCGTGTTATCAGTCGCCCGTCGAATTCCCCACCGCCTATTGCAAATTATTGGTGTCTTAGGAACTCTCGCTTACTAGGAATCGATCGCCCTTTAAAGCGATCTCATTCATCCCCACGGAATGACATTTTAACTTATTAATAAAATAAGGAGCAAACCGACCGTGGCATCGAGGAATTTTTTTTAAGGAGGTTCTTAGATTTATAAAGTTAAGAAAAGTGAAAATGTGTGGAAGTACATAGACCAGAGTAGGAAGGAAGCTCTGTGTGCTATGGGGGTGGGGCACATCTCTTGAACCTGCTTCCCTTCCATAACTTCTGTAGGGTCGTCTACGGGGGTGGAATGCGAGATGGGTGTATGAGGAGCAAAAATGTGTAGATCTTGTTGACAATACCAGTGTTGTAGAAGGGGTGAGACCGCTGTGACTTCGTGTGGCAGCAAAATGAAATTCCCTTCCCACCCCTCCTTAATCCAGGCGTTGGTGCGCTCTTCTCCTTGTCTTTTCTCATGTTTACACGAGCATTTTTAGCTAGTGGCCAAATCCACAGATAAAATAATGACATCTTCTGTTCAAATTACACAACAATTGTTCTTACGAACCTTTCAATTACCAATGCAATTATTTCAAAAGTGGAAATACTTAATTATAGTTACTTTTTTCCAACGATGGAATTAATTCCATTCAGTTCCATTTTTGGTGGTGCTCTTTTTAACCTTTGTTGCACGTAAATCTTTGTTATTTGATCTTTAGCAGATTCGAGTTGTGGAAATTTTGAAAACTGAAATTAACGAAGTGATGAGGTATTCTTGGAAGAAGGACTGAGAAAATAAAGCACCCGTAAATTTCTTTATTAGATTGCTTCCCCCACTTCATTTTCTTTAGTTATCGATCATAATTGTAATTCTAGGTTGCAAGTTAATTATAAATCGAGAATAAAATTTAATACATTTTTATGGAAGCCGATTACCTTATTGATAGCTATTCACTCGCATCGAAATATTTATTCTTTAAACACATTGCCTCTCGTCATATATAATTACCCATGTTCTCATTTGTAGTCGAATAGCTTTTAATCTTTAAAAGGGAGGAATCTGGAGCGCACCGGGTTACAATCTGATTTAGACGCCTTAATCAGCAGCGATTTGAAGTTGTCTTAATATCAAGGAGGAGAGTGCTCGGTGTTTCCTAGGGACAGAGAATGATCGAGCACCTTCTAAGCTAATGAGTGAAGGAAGTAACCGGTGTAATGCTATGAACGCATTCACACCCGACTAAACGTAAATAATTGCCAAACTGAAGGACTGCAAAGTACACTTCGACCTCCCCCCCCCCATCCCCGGTCCACTGAGACGATTCTAGGTTTGGTCATAGACGCATCGCCCGTGCAAAACGGCCTCACTCACACAATTATTAGTCCTATTATTTACTTACAATTAGGAAGCAACGAGTAGCGTGGGTTTCTTAGCCTGAAAGTGTTTGAAGAGGGTTGTGATGAAAGTGGCGATGTTAATTAAGGCAGTGAGTGAAAAATGTGTTGGAGGCAATTGTGCACAACCTGCAGCCCAACCTTCCAAATAAGGGCAGATCCACTTCCTAGACGCACAAACAAAATTCATCCTACAGGTCATGTTTAAATGATTGTTTATCCATAGTTTAGCGGTATAATGCCCGATCGACTATCGAGGAGATCGGTGTTCAATTACCGAGTGGGACTTGAAGGTATTCTCGAGTTGCGATGTCTCGTCTCAAATTATCTCCACTTGCGATCCTTATCATTAGAAGGGACTCGAACAAATCCTTTAGTGCACGCATCGGCAGCCTACCGATCTCGAGGCTATCTCGTGTGGCCTGCGGAGGTTTGTCTAATAGTTTTCTTTACAAATGGAATAACCCGATAATATAGAAAGAGAACCGAGATATTAGAAAATTACTTCCTAGTTACTAGCACATGTAAATGAAGGGATTCATCCTCGAAAATGAATTTAATCTGGGCCGAAATGAGATCAACGTTGGTCGCCACCTATAGAAGCATTAAGTTCCAATTTCACATTAAATGGTAAGTTCCAACTCGTTATTAGGGTCGGAATCTATTATAATTGAAAAGTAATTTTTTGTATGACATTTTTTAAGATTGTCCTCTTAATCTTAGTTGTTATTTGCATCACGTCTGGAAACGTGTGCACCTGTACCTGTACACGCAAACTAGGTCTCTAATCCCATAGTAAACTTTACGTGGCGTGAAGGCGCCTATGGCGAATAGCCACAACCCTCTCCCATCTTTGGCCTTCTCATTATCTAAGGGATACCTGGTAGACCCCATGGCAGTGTACTTGGAGGGACCCCCCCCCGCCCGCCACCTTTACGTTCAAACTCTGTCCCGGTCGACCAAAAAATAGCACAACTCGCTCAGATGTCGTGAAGACAACTTTAATTGGGGAAAAGGAGATACTTCAGACTCTCCGAGCCCCTTTTCTCTCTTTGTTTCAGCATAAACCCACCCCTTTTCTTTTCCCCCTCGTTTCCTCTATTTATGCTAGTGATTCAAACCAAGTCGCAGTAAGCTATTATACTAAAGCATCCCGGGTAAGGTAAGTTAAGTTCTACTTCCATTTTAAACTTATTAACCACAATATTGTTTGTTAGTATCTGATTTAAACGACAAAAAACTAACAATTCAAACATCAACAAACAAACAAACTATTTCACTGTCTTCAAACCCCCTATTTTCTCTTGATTTAAGCAAATAATATTTAAACATCAACAAACATCTTGATTTAAGCAAATAATATTCAAACATCAACAAACATCTTGATTTAAGCAAATAATATTCAAACATCAACAAACATCTTGATTTAAGCAAATAATATTCAAACATCAACAAACATCTTTATTTAAGCAAATAATATTCAAACATTAAAAACATCTTGATTTAAGCAAATAATATTCAAACATCAACAAACATCTTGATTTAAGCAAATAATATTCAAACATCTTGATTTAAGCAAATAATATTCAAACACCAACAAACATCTTGATTTAAGCAAATAATCTAAGCTAATAAGTTCAACACCGGGGCTATAAATCGCTCTGAAGAGTCAAAATTATTTTTTCAAACTCAAAGTTAATTAACCGATTATCTTAGTCTTTTTTTTAATGTTCGACATTTTCACAGTTTACTATTTATTAAATCAAGAGGTACGTTGGTTCGGGTTTTCAATCAAAGGCGTACATAAAAACAAAAATTCTATATTCGAATATGTTTTATTGAAAAAAGAAATTTGTATTGGTTTTATCATCGATCATCTCATTTAAGATCTTTTATTTCACAGTCGGCATCTAAATGTGGAATACAAACCGTGGCTATCTACAGCGTATGACAGCCACCCTGAAGGCGATCCGAGTGGGGGGGGGGGGGCTCGATCCGGCCACTCCCCATAGAGGGGGGGGGTACTCTGTCTAGCCTGTTCCACTTGGTCTCTGGAGATGCTGCAGGTACCCCCGACCTGAGTGCAAATTAGGGAAGCCCCGTCACTGGGTTGACATGAACTCTGATGGGCTTGGGACATTTGTTAGTGCGCTTCCTCCTCGCTCCCTCTCAGCATTCCTTTTTCTCTATTATCCCCTCAACCCTCTGGCTAGGATTAAGGACCTGACCAGCTACCCAATGTCGTGTCAGAAGAGTCTTTGGACCTTTTTTAAACAACTCCATTTAACGCCAGAGACCAGGCATTGGGGCACGAATAATGAAAATATCGGTTTTGCCCCAATAACTACTTGGCTGCGTGTAATGGGTTGACCACATCCCTGTGGCCGTTCTCAGGTGCATTAGTTTCCCGCCTCTCCCGTTGGTGTCAGGTGACCTACTACAACCCCCTTAGATGGGTAAGAGGCCGAATCGCCGCCTCGACTTTGCCCACGCAGCTCGTCGATCCGAGGTTTGTGTCAAGTTGATAGGAGACGAGCCATAGGGCCTATGAGTGCCCGTTCGGGATACCTGACCCTTGGGGAGGGGAGGGGGGGTGATGGCAAATTGGAACCACCTGAAGTGGAGATGGTCTCGGAGGCGGGCCCATCGCAGATTGCAAGGTCTTCCAAGGGGGCGAACCTTGGCTCGATGCCCAACACTGAACCTCCGTCCGACCCTCTGCAAGACCATCCTCAGGCGGCACGGACCCCCGATGACTCGCAAGGAGATGAGACTTCCTCCCCCCAACCTGTCCCCTTTTTATCGCCAAGATCTATCTCGGAGAAAGATCTGGCTGAGGCTGGTACGTCCAGCCTTGGAGGGGGGGGCCTTCTGGTGGGAGGTAGAAGAGAAGCAGGTTCACTCCCCCCCTCCTTTCCCCCAAAGAAAAGGAAAGGTAAGGAAAAATCAAAGAGGACAAGGGATTCCTCTTCTTCTGCGGGTGCTCCAGGAACGGACTGGTCTGCTGCCCTTTCCGCAAGCGACGAGTTTGCCTCGGGTAAGGCCCCAGACCAACATCAAAGTCTCGAGTGCATTGAGTGGTGCCTTGATTACGTCGGGATCCCCTCATTCAGAGATTACCCGGCGTTTTTGAACCCGCTGGCTTCAAGCTCTTTTGGGGTTTTCGCTCCACTGATGGCAGAAAGTTTCCCAAAGCCCACATGCTCCATCAAAGGAGGGATTTAGCGAGCTTGACTTGTAGAGAGCCTAAGGTGACCAGTTTCTCAGACGGGACCCCTCCTGTGAATACGGCGGCGCATTCCTAGGTGGCCATTACTAGTCCCCTTCGGACACACCATTGCTCGCGAAGACAACTTTAGTAGGTTTAACAGGGGTTGACCCTTGAATGGGGAATTTTATACCTTTTTTTAAAAAACAATTTTTTACAACCTAAAATTATCGAAATTTAAATGTTAGGGGATCAAAATAAAGGTAAAATTCTGTACTATATTAATATGTAAACAAATAATAGATTGAATCTAACAATAAGCCAACTTGTTGATTTGAAAACTATAAAAAAGGAAGAAAAGTTCGAATTAAAAAAAAGCGTCTCAAAAACTTTTAGTGTCACTCCAAAAGTTATAGGCCTAGAATACAAAATTATAGCTCATTTGTTGGGAATATTGTTGGCTATTACCACCACAAAAGGCAGGATCTAAATGTTAACGAATTTTCTGTTATTGAACAAAAACTGACACGGGGTGAAATGGGTCAATGATTTTTCTATAATAATGATATATAAAAAATGGATATTAACGGCAACTGAAAATATTTACTTGATATTTTTCTGTTGTTCAGAGTGTATTAAATTTATTTGATGTTTTTCAGAATAGTCAATAATTTTCAGATTACAGTGTGCATATAGGTCAGGCCTACTTGACAAAAAAAAAAATGCCTCGACGCCATAAAAGAATGAGTGACAAACTATGATCCTACTAAATTAAAGGAATTGGCAAACCTAGTAAAAGAGAGTGGTAGGGAGAACAATATACCGAGAGAGACGTTGGGTGATATGCTCACCTCAAAGAGTGGGCTCAGGATAAAAAACAGTGTTATCTTTTGATAAAGAGCGAGCCATTGTTGAAGCACTGGAGTTTGCAAGACATTGCCCGCATCATTAATGCTCCTTTCCTTGCGGCAATCGTGGCCAGTGGGCTGTGCCAGAAGTGTGAGCAGTACTGGTAGACCTAGCTGAGGACTCAAACCAGTGTAGGCCTACATAGTAGGTTAAGGACATTAAAAGTAGAGATAAATTTAACAAACAATAGATATAAATTTAAGATAAAAAAGAAAATTACTCCCCCCCCCCCCAAAGTTCTGCACTTCAAAACATCAAGTTGGAGACTTTACTACAAATTTGATAGGGGAAGATATACTTTGCATATGTTTATATAGGCCTACTATGCCCTCAAAGTCAGTGCAGCATTTAACCCCGGATGCCTGGGGTTGGGTTTTTTTTTTTTTCAATTTAATTTTTGAAAACATTTTTATGATAAAAAATTCTTGCACTATGTCTCATATTGTAGCCAATAGACACATTGTTCTGATCCACACCTAAAACTTTCAAATATCTTTTTTAATTTGGGTTGTGAAAATCAAAATGTCAAAAAATGCCCCATTTAACCGCTGTTGACCCTACTCTACCGCCGCACTCTACCATGGGCTTCGTGAAAGGAGTATCAAGGAGTACTCACGGTCGAGCATGTAATGAAAAAACAGGGGAGGCTCGAGATCCACCCCTACACTCTTGGTCACATTTGATCGTGACGGGCTCCCTGAGTCGGTGCGTGCCAGTTAGTATCGCTACCGCGTGAAGGCATTCGTGCCACTGCCGCGTAGGTGCTACTACTGCCACAGCTTCGGCCATACGCATCGCTCCTGTAGACGTGCAGTCTAGTTTACCCCAAGTCTGTGTAAGTTGCTCCGAGGCCGTTCACGATAAGTCCTTATCGTGTATGGCCAAGTGTATGTCAATTATGGAGAGCCTCATCCTACTTCCTCGAAGCAATGTGGCGCGTATCCTCGAGAAGGAAATCCAGGCCGTTCAGGCTGCGGAAAGTCTCTCCTTTTGCTAGGCCAAGAACTGGTCCTTTGTCTGTGCTTCCTTGTGTTTCCTGGAGGTACAGCCTGCTTTTGGTTGGAGTTTGTCGATGACCATTGTAGTGGTCCGTATTTTAGGAAATGACTGATTTCTTTGTCCAGATTGTGTAGTTTAGGTAGGTGGCTGAGACCATTGAGTTCTCCGCCAACCTCAACGCCGTAGGCCTAACTACTATTCATAGAAGATCTGGTCTTTCTGCACTCTGTCCGCTTCCTTGGTTGTTGCCGAGTGTGAGACAATCCTCAGAGAGAAGCAATATACTTAGATGCGCTATAAAGGCCGCGCGAACGATTTCACTGTCGCCGAATTTCGTTGGGTGATCTTAGTGCACGTTACTTGTCCCCAGCTGGGTCTCTACCGCTTGGCCCTTGTACTCGGAACGGATTCGTGTACACAAGCTCGCGGCCTATACGACTTTTTGGAGGAGGCTAGCCTCCACCTCCACTTTATTTGACTCTTTGTTGTAGGTCGCATCTTGCGCCGGGGGGATGCGGGCCTTTCCCCGACGCCAGAACGCGCTTCGTTCTTGTTTTATTTTTACTTTTTAGATTTTTTTCTGTTTTATCTTTATTTGTTTTTTTACATGTTTTTACTTGTTTTGTTTTTATCTAACCTAGTATTAGGCTGTAACGTGATTACGGCAACTTTTGCTCTAGTATGCAGCCGCCAGATGGGTTCTTAAAATAAAAAAAACAACTTGCTGGAAACTGAATAATGGAATAAACTGCATTTCCAATATTCATATCGCCGTCGTCTCGAGTAGATATATAGTTTTAATTCTCTTATCATAACGATTTTCCAATCTTAGTGAGTTTCTAGCTTCATTCTATTTGCTGAAATAAACAAACTAAACCTGATCTAGCATCCCGAAGAATTTAATTTGTTCGTGGTTCTAAATGACTGTCAACACTTGTCGATTGTTTGTTCCTTTAAATTTCGTACTTTCCGCGGTTGTCACAACCATTTTGGCCCAATGCGCCATTATTAAATAAGCGCTTTCCTCAGAAATGTCGCAACTGTCTTCTACAAATCTTTGAGTTACCATGCCATTGGATTTTCCTATAGAACTTATTTGATTCCCCATTCATTTTAAAAATGATACTGGATGGCAATCAAATAAGGAAATTACATTAGATGGTGCTGAGATTTATCCCAGATGATGTTAATTTGAAATATTAAACACGCAGAAGTTAAGTAGGCGATAACGATTGACTTTGTCATGATCCCCGATATTTATGTTTTTGTCTTTTTTCTAAGCTTCTTTGGCGAACCTCTTATTGCGGATCAGACATTATTCGGGCCTGGGAACGAGCTCCAACGTTGTATTTAGTGACCCGGGACAAATATCGATTGCGCCACGCTTTTTATTCTCATACTTTGCAAATGCAGATATTTTGGTATCGTTTTCAGTAGCCTCATCCACGTTTTTAATTGGCAAGCAGAATCCCAGCGTCTCGTTGCAACTCAAATTACTCGATGCTTTGATGATGGAATATTGCAGTGGTCACGAGGCAAATGTGCATCATTATCTTAGGCGAGGCGCTTACATACAGGTATCCTGGTCGCGTGATGCACAACAATGCCTATCCGTCGGTAGCCTTCGTTTCTTGGAAATTAACACCTTCATATCCCTTAAATTCCAGATAATCATTGGGTTCTGTGGCTGCGATGCCTTCGTTGGTTGTAGCCACGATGAGATATAAAAAAACAACCCAACCTTCAAGACGCGATCTTTTGTGATTATGCGCTTTACTTTGCAATGGCTAAATGTGTTGTAACTGATGCGACCTTTAGTGGTTCTTTGTGGTTTTCACATTCAAACTTACAACGGCATTTTTAAAGTCAAATTCGATTTCTTACGCGATTCAATTTGGCCGTTTTTGTCCATTCCTTAGTTCTTTGTCATTTATATATTTTTATTACATTGGCCAAAATACTGAATCCCGCGATCGGGGCCTTTTCCATTATCCCCCCTAATTTGTGTCAACCTTTTCCCCATCGTTGTCCTAAGTCACTTCTTTGCTAAGAGTCTCTCCCGAAATAAACTGGGGTATTACATTTAGCTGGCAATACTTACAATTTCAGAGCGTCGTTAGGTATTTAATATGCGCCAGGTTCCATTTGGGGCGCACCAATTATTTAGGTGCTTAAATTAAAGGAATCGATCTTCTTCGATGCTTGGCGCAGCCGACAAGAGGTGAGGACGATCTTGCATCGCCATGGCACACAAATTCACCCGTTGAAGTTGTGGCTAAGTTTGCGTTGTAGCTCCTAGTAAAGTTTGTGGTCTACTTTCTGGTGATTATTGTGGTTGTCGGCGGTTGGTTTTCTAGTATCTGGGTGTGGATTGGGGTGGGTAAAGTGGTTTTGGATGTTGTTTTTTTTTTTTAACTAACCCTCGTTTAACTAGGTTAGGTCATGTGGCTCACACCTTACCCTGTCAATATCAATCATCTGCTGCCCCCCACCTTCCTGGCTGGACCGGAAGCAGTTGTGGGAGGTTTTGCCCCTCCCATCCTCGTGCCCCAAGAAGTCTTCCCTGGCTCTGAAAATGGGGTTTCTTGAATAAAAAAAAACTGCCAAGGTAAAAAAAAAAGTTCTGATGTAGGCATCTGGTCGTAAGAAACCCCCCAACTAAACACCTTATTGCATGCGTAAAGTGGGTGAAAACGCTTGGGTGGTGGAATTCATTTAATTTAATAATTCCATGAATGCAGATAGTCCGGTGACCCGCCGATCCGACCTTAGGGGCCCTGCAAGGAGGTTCAGTTCTTCTCTATAGACTGTATTATGGCTGGCGAATCTCACCTGCCGCCCTTATCACTTTTTTTTTTCTGACAGTTCCTTGTTCGGATAAGAGAGGGGGTCCATCGAGTGTAATTGCCCTCATTGGTCATACCACTTTGTTCTTTATTTACGTTTAAGTGCCTCTATGCCCATGGTCTACACCACGGTCTACATGGAAATGCTGACGAAAGTTCCGATATCAGCTGGAGAGTTTAGGTCTCTGTTTATGAGTTCTTCTTCGGCACTCTCTTATCCGCAAGCTTTCCTCATTCCCCGAAGGTTTGGTCGTTTGCACGCCGACCACTTCCCAGTGTGAAACGGACCCCAGAAAGAAGCGACCTGCCGTTGACCCCTGCAAAGCGCCATCCGGGTGATTTTACCTTTTGTGAATTTAGCCAGGTGCGCACTCGATTCCATTTTGTTTCGAAGCTCTCTTATCTTTGGCAGCCATTCGTGTTTCTTTCAGACGCTTGGAAGGGTGTCGAGTATTAGAGGGGCTTTGGCTTTTGACTGCCCTCTAGTATTCCAAAGGGCCCTTATCATTTTGGACCCCGTTTCGGTAGCTGAATCTTTTGAGATTGCTATTTCTGTTGCTTTCTTTATAACAGGGATAGCTTATCGCAGGGTAGCCGAACGCCAGCACAGTTGGCAGAAAGTGTTGTCTTCGATAGCTTTCTTTCGGGGCCCTACAAGAGGGAGTCATGTTTAGCATCAACAATCATACTGTAGCGCATTTCCGGATAATTTGCTTGGATTTGAAAAGAACGAAATATTACCTCCGTCTCTTGTTCCCCATCGTCGGTTTTGCCTTTCATTTATTTATAAGATTGGTCGCTTTGGCCTTAATTGAAAAGTAACGATCGTCTTCCTGGCCGTCTGCTGTGACTCCCTCATAATAGCCCCATCTTTATGCATCCCCGTGATGGGTAGGACTCAGCGGGGAGGGCAACAGCAAAGTTATTTCTAGCAGTTTAAGATGAGTGACGGGGAGCGAGCGCCAGGAAAGCTGGCTGTCACTCTTCTGGCCAAAGCGCGTTGCAGAATTGAATTATTTCTTTGGAAAGCGGAAACGCAGACGCACCTCCTCCATGTGCGCTGATGCTATCTATCATTTAGTGAGGAAGTCACTTTTTTATGTATATTGGCACAGGCTCGAGATAGTTGTGTTCTTCATATACCGAGCCCGTAATTATTATAGGCGAAGAGGGAAATGAGTGAGATAACTTACTATTCGAATTTGCAGAAGAAACAAACCCTCAAAATAGAAAGCGGAAGGTGGTTGTGGATGATGAGAACAAACGGAACAAAAATTAGATCTGCTCCGTAGTCGTAAAAAAAAAATAAACAATAAAACTAAAGCCAACTAATTCATGTCCAGTAGATATTTAGGAAAGTGCCTCCTAAATGGAGTAGCGAAGATAGCAATGTGAACAGTTTGGGGTGTTAGGAACCGGGAAGGCATACAATCAAGGGGTGTTTCAACTTGTTGATCAGCTTCTTGGTGTGTCGAGTCGCTTCCTTTTCCTGCATCGCCTTGGACAGAATTGTCCCTTCCTCTTATATGAAAAGTACCGAATGTCTCCTTGCCGCATCTTCAACATGAACAATGTTATCATTTGTCTTATTAACTATTCACGAGCAAGATTACGATAGATCTAAAACTGGAAAGAGAGCTAACCATCGAGAAAAAGAACATAAAAAAAAACAACTTGACCTAAGTCAAGTTAAATTCCGAAATAAGTTTATCTAACTTAATGATCATGAATGGCAGAATGCCCATTATATAATTCCCCGAATAGCAAATGACTTTAGACTAACTTTAGTAAGCAACCGCATGAAATAGGTCTTCCAACATTAAAATCAGTAGGCTGAATAAAAGTCCTTAAGATATGTGCCAAAAATGAGAGGATAGTAGCGTACTAGGAGAATGTACTAAACTTAACGCTATTTTAAAATTAAGTCGCTAAAATAAGTGAATTGTAGTGACTCATTATTTGCATCAGCTTGCATCATTAAAATACTAGACAGGGTATAAAATTCCAAAGAAAAAATCGAAGGAATCTAGTTTTATCAAGTACTTAATTACCACATCTAATACAAACCCTCTGATATACATACTCCTGACAATAAATTAAGTTTTGCTCATATAGAAAAACTAATATTTTGCCCTCACTGAAAGGCATGATAGGCAAAGTACCCTGAGAGAAATACAATGTGTATCAGGGTTGGGCATTGATTTAATTGATTTTTTTTTATTTTTCCAATCAGAAATAAGTTATATTTGGCCGTTATTATAGACTAAGTGTTTACATTTTCTTCAATGAATGTTAACTACTATAAAGGCTATCGCGGAACCCGGTTCACACGGCCCAAAAGAGAATATACACAAAATTTATAAAAGACAAGGGATCTAAAGGCCTACCAGAAGTTCACCAGAATTTATTAGGACGGTGCTAAATTACGAGGTAAATACACACGTAAAAGTATTTACAGTATTATTTACAAATAAAATTAAAATTAAATAAATTAACTGTTAACAAATTATACGGGGGTCATCAAACAAAAAGAAAAGTCAAATCTTAACACCATCGAACCGCCACAAGTCGTTTTACCCCAAAAGATATTCGCGCATACAAAAATGGGTTTATGAATAAATTGTTAAAAGCCGAAACGACACGCGCCGTTGAAAATGAAAATAGGCTTCGAAGTTACATAAATAACACTTATAACACAATTGATTTAAAGGGGACGTAAGAAGAAAGAGATACTCCAAAATACCTGATACCAGAGCAGTGAAGCAATAACCCACGTCGGGAACCCAGGCGAAAGAGGCTCGGCGACGATGAGGGAATTCAACCCAAGTCGACAGGGGTGAACGCGATGGCGGTCTTCGGCGAGGAGAAACCCACAGACGGCGACGAGACCACGGGGCACGATGATTCGAAGGCCCAACGATCCGAGAAAAGGAATTCGCGATTTCAGAATTCCCCAAAGAAGAGATTGCGAGGTGACTAGGGGAGAACTTTCACGTGCCCAGTGTGAACGGCTTCCCAAGGAGAACACTTGCAAACGTAACTGGACGAGCATAATTCGATGCAGCCGACAGAGGGGCAGCGACAACGCTGGCAGGAATCAATGGCAGAAAATCCTCGCTGCACGAAGGAATCCAGTATGGTTCTCCAAAAATTAATGACGTCAAGGTAAGTGACGGACAACGATTCAACGGAGCAATCAGGCAGAATTCTCGCAACAGAATAACTTAAAATGCAGTTTCAGTTGTGTATATAGAAATAACAGAAAGGGACCGCTGTATGTGATGCAGGTAGTCAAGTAGTCAAGAGAGGAGCGTTGCGGAAAACATTTACGAAAAGACAGCGAGAGTTGATAGGTCGGTGGCTATACACCGATGCGTTGTGTTGTTGTGGGAGCGTTGGTTATGTGGTATTTGACTGGACGAGGGTTGGAGGCAGGTCAGGAGGGGGAGGCTGACTGCTCATCCGGAAACGCGTTATTCATGATGCCTACTGGTTTATGCGAAGAACGGTACGGGCGGCGGGTGTTCGTGGGCCGCGGGATATCGCGGCGCCATCGCGTACCTTCTTACGTGTAGCGAGGTGTATAGTGGGTCTGTGGTGAGTTTGTCGAGTTGTTTTGTGAGTCTGGTGTGAGTGTAAGTGTTGAGAGGAGCTAGTTTATTGTTATGTAGTGCGTCCATTCTCGAGTACCGCGGTGAACGGCAAGCGCGCTTCAGTGCAGAGTTCTGAATGCGCTGAGCCTTTCGCTTCCACGTGTCGCTCGCAGCTACGAGCGACAGTGGGGCGTACGTGAGAATGGGACGCACGAGTGCTTTGTATAAGTGTAGTTTTAGTTTTTTGCTCGCAGGGTAGAACCTACCCAGCGATGTGTTTGTACGTGAGGCTCTTGCTTGTAGTATGTTTTGGTGTAAGTTGAACCTGAGGGTCTTGTCAAAAGTTACCCCCAGGATTTTGGTGCATTGAGTGTATTCGAGCCTTGTTGGGTTTCGGTGGATCATGTCTGGTGTGTGTGAGTAGATTTGTCGGTTGTGCATGAAGTGGTCTCTAGCGCCGTAGAGTGTCATCTGTGTCTTCTGAGGATTAGTGGCAATCAGCCATTTATCCTCGTAATCTGTCTTCACGTCTAGTATTCCTTGTGCGTGGAGCGTGATTTCTTCTGGGGCCCGGCCGCTGACGAGAATTGTCTTGTAATCGGCGTAGGCCACTATGTAAGTGTGAACGCAGTTTTCTGGTGGGCGTGGGGTGTCGTTTGTGAACATGATGTAGAGTCTCTTGAGTTAGGACAACTTTAAGACGACACGGAACCAGACGGGAGGCTAGTACAATTCTCGGAGAGACGACGTTGCACGAGAAAAAAAACGGCCTTGGCGGAGAAGTAGTTAAAAAGATCAGATAGTGGCATCAGGGGATCCATCAAGAAGGGATATACAGTTTGTTTTTTGGCAAAGATGCCCCCGTTTGCGTTACCTTTATAGTAAATAAAAGAATGTCTTCACTCTATTACAGCAGTTTTCCTTTGTTTATAATCGACATTTATATATTTCTGTTGAGGAAACCGACGAAGTAGACTGGATCGATCTGGGCACCCATTTAGTTTTTGGTGCTCGGAATACTCTGGGGGCAAGTTGTGCCTCGATTCAAACCGAGAAGTCGATTTCATCTCGAGTTCCCTTAATCGTTGTCCATCGCTTGTTCCCAATTACGCCTTTGTTTACACAAAAGATCGTCCGTAAATGAAGCTTTCTGCAGTGGGCTTGCCCAAGATAAGATTGGGTGGAGTCAAAATCGTTCTCTCTCCTTATGCGGAAATGCCTTCATTGCACCTAAGGTTGGAGAGGATCTAGATAGTTGCGCATCTTGTCGTTCCTCAAAGACCCAACTAGTCTCCTGTATAGTTTACTCGCTACTTTCCTTGCAAGCATCTTCAAATGCTTACTCCTCGATCAGGGGTCGGCAACCTTCAACACTCAAAGAGCTATTTGGACCCGCTTCCCACTGCAAAGAACAAACACACTGGGAACTACAAAACCCTTTTGACATATAAATGAAGCTAACAGCGCATATATCGATTTTTACCTCTATGCTATATATAAAAAACAATAGTCTGTTGCATTGATGAAATCAAAGAACTGCTACAGAGAAAACGAAATTTTATTTCTGTAAACAAAAACATTGGAACTCCGAAAAAAAGCTGGGTTGAACATTCCTTACAAATAAAATATTTATTATCTATTTGAGTCCTCGTATTGACGAAATAAATAGCCCAACTTAAATGATCCACCTGTAGTAAACCCAAACTGCCGTCTGCTTCTGTGTGCCGTCATCATGCAGTCAGCTATCAACCTGAATATAAAAGGACTATTTCACTGAACAATGTAAAATATGTATTTGTAAAAGAATAGTCAATTAATATATTTACTTTAGCTGTTTAATGGACTTTTGCTCCTGAACCTCAGCGCACAGTGTCTGCACATTAGAGCTGTCAAACTTACCCTCATCCTCACGCAAGTTTGCAAGTTGTCGTCTGTGAGGAGTGAACGATGTTTTTTTTATATAGTTCATGGTGGAGAACACCTGTTCGCATACATATGTAGATCCAATATTGACAGGACTCGAATTGCATATTTTTTCCTGTTGGCGTGTCTGGGATGTTTCAAAAACAAGTTGGTCCGGGTTGGGAAGGTTTTCAATCTCACTCTATTTGTGATTGTAAGCAAGCATGGCCTTCTGACAAGGAATCTCTTTATGATCAGATCTGGTTGACCAGATCAGATCTGATCTGCAAATGCAGTCATATTTAGTAGGGATGGATCGATGGTTAGGGGAGTGACAGTGAAGGATAATGTGTTCTTTTTATCTCTGAAATCACAGAATCGTTTCCCAAACAATGTTTGCATTGCGGTGATTGCGGACTGCAAGTACTCTGAACTGATCATTTTGTGAACTTGTTTGAACACTCTCAAAAAGGGGAAGTGAGACAGTACCTCGCTGTAAATCTCTGGCAAACAATGTCAACTTGCACTCAAATGCCCAAACCTCATCCAGCATGTGCAGGGCTGTGCCTCCTTTCCCCTGAAGAGCTGTGTTCAGACTAGTTACGCTGTCATATCTACCATTAAGTGTAACTTTTCTAGCCACTCCGGCTCTTCCAGCTCTGGAATGGTGATTCATATGCTACCCAGGAAAGTTTTCACCTCTTCCAGACACGCGGCAAACCGTTTCAGCACCTCCCTTCTGGACAGCCACCGGACTTTGTTGTGCAGCAAAGTCCGGTGATTTAAACCTTTTGCCATTATTTTTTGACAATCTGAAGGATAACATTCATTACTTCTATGCATTCCCGAGGGAAAGTTTGAGCACACGACGCCTCTTGCAAAGAATGCAGTGAAATGAATGTCAGCAGCGTTCTACCCAGCGACTTCTGCAGTAGAGCCAAAAAGCCCTTCTGCGCTCTTTGTCATACTCGGTGTTCCATCAGTAGCTACTGACACCAAGTAGGTGGTGTTTATTTATTTGGGTCTTAAACATTCCAGAACAGTCTCACAGATGTCCTGCCCCCGTGTTTGGCCTTTTAGTGGTATCAACTCTATCATTTCTTCCTATGGTCCAGCAAAGTTCACACATCAGCAGAACAATGCTATTTGTTCAATATCACCTTTGTCTTTGGACTCATCACAAGCGATTGAGTACACCACAGCTGAATTGATGTCGTTTATTTGCTGTTTCGTGACGTTTTCTGACATTTTGATGGTTCTGTCTTTGACATCTTTGTAGAGAGAGGCATATCTCTGATTTTCTGCACAATTTTACTCTTGTTTTTAAAATCCGTAAATAGATTTTCTGAAATCTTAATAATTCTTTTATATATTACCCATCTGTGAACCGCTTACCGTGCCTGACTATTTTCTGATCGACCACAACACTAGCATATGTAGTTGAATTTACGACTTCATCCACTTGAATTTATTTGGGCTCAGTTCACCCTTCCGCATCAGTTCCGAAACTGCTTTTTTTCTCTCATCCCCATCCGGATATTTTTTCACAAGGGCTTTGTGCTAATTTTGGAAATGTCTTGCAACATTTGACTTTTTATTGTTTGCCAATTTCTCACCACATATTAAGCATACTGGTAAACCAGTCTCGTCATTAGTGAAAGCAAATGAATCTGCCCACGCCTCATTGAACGTTCTGTTTTCTTCAGCAACTTTTCTCTTCGTCGATTTTTCCATGGTTCGCCTACCTGGGGTTGAAAATTTCAATAAATAAATAAAAAAGAACTAACAAACTGAAATAAAATATTTTAATTAAATGCTCGATAGCAGAGCCATTCGCAAAGACCGACGTGCTGCGTCAACGTCGTCCCTCCACCACAGGGAGCCGCAGCTGAGGGACGAAATAGCCGTGGTTTGCCGACCCCTGTCCAAGATATTTCCTCATTCGTTATCTTTGTTATTTTAAGTAATAAATACTACTACTTCAACCTTTACTATTTTAATTGCTATTAGTGTGTATTAGATATATTAAATACCCCTACTCCTCTTAGGAGGTTTGGGATATTTGCTCAATTTGTACAAAGTAACCCAATTCGCGTTGGGCAAGGTTGTATGGTTGAACAAATGAGCAGCCATTCGACCCGTTACCTGCTCGGTTGCATTTCATTGTTACTTTATTTTATTCTTTCATATTTGTGGTTATTGTAGGCCATGTTTGATTGTTTGGTTGAACCATTTTGATAATTGGCAGATATCCCGGTTTAAACGCTACACCAGGTGAATGTCCTCGTTTAACAAACCAGGAAGTAAGTGATGCTAGGTGCAGTTTGTTACCGGAGGGTGTCTCGATTCGGGTTTACTTTGCGGTGGCCACCGTATGCTGTATATACAGTGGCCGCAAAAAAAATTACACAATGTTTGCGCAATAAAAAAGTACCCATGCGTGAATACGGGTATATTATAATTGCGTCTCTACATTATGAAAAGTGGGAGAGTGTGTGTTGTCGTACAGTTCTGCCGTATTTCCCGCGCTCCAAGTCCCCAAATCCCCAAAGCAGTGTTGCCAATTTAGCATTTATTTTTGACAGATCTAGCACCAAAATTTTTAATCTAGCATCTAGTAGGAAAAACGGTATTAAAAAAAATATATTTGGCATTTTTTTAGCATTTTTTGACAGATATAGCAGTAACATTTTTAATCTATCATTTAATAGGGAAAACAGTATTAAAAAAAATATTTTCCATTTTTTAGCATTTTTTTGGTACTTCAATTAAGTTTACCTTTTAACCATAAATAGGGAGTAATGAAAATTACATATCTTAATTTCCTAATGAAATATAAGGAATACATAAAATATATAAAGTATCCGCGCATTCGAAAAAAAATTTAGACTAGTATATTTTATGTACACTATGCACGTTCACGAGAGCTTGTTTATACGCACCGTCTGTAGCGCCCCTTCTTACTTTCTCACCAACTTTGGACCCTTGTATATCTGCTTCTACTAGTGATAATGGGGGTGCCGTAAGCTTTCAATGGAAGAGAAGAGCCGTGCCCTTGCCCTCGTAGAGCAAGGAATGTCTGTGATACGCATTGCAGCGGATATTAAGGTCACGCCTCGGGTAATTTATAAGCAGCTCAAGAACACCCAAGCCTAACACCCAAGCCTCACTGCCACCGGGTACCGTTCCACCAAGGAAACCTGGCTCTGGTGCCCCGAGAAAGACTTCAGAGCGGACAAATAGGAACCTTTGAGCTGAAGTAGTATCGAATCCTGCTCTGACTGCTGCATCTGAACTAAAAAAAATACCTAGTCGACGTGCTGCCAAGAACCCCATGTTGACGGGCGCAATGAAGAAACGGCTAGCATTTTACAAGCAATACCTGGTCTGGACATCGGAGCAGTGGAAAAAGGTAATGTTTAGCCATGAAAGCACCTTCAGACTCGTCAGGGGCGTCTCCATAAATGTACGGACGGCGTCCGAGTCGTGCGTCTCGGTATAACCCTAAATATACCTTCAAGACCGCCAAGCACCCTGATTCTGTTATGTTTTGGGGGGCTTTTAGTGGTGCTATGGGTAGGGGAGGACTGTACTTTTTCCCCCAGAACGAAACAATGAGGGGAAGTAATTATGCTATTGTCCTACGTGACCATTTGCTTCCTTCCTGGCCCCTCCCCGAGTGTGACTTTTTCATGCACGATGGTGCCCCTGCCTACAGGACCCAAACTGTGAAAAACTTTCTGACAGAGAATAATATTAGTGTGTTGGACTGGCCGGGCAACTCCCCAGACCTGACCCCGATTGAAAACGGCTGGAATATGTTCAAAAATGCAATCGCGAAGGAACGGCCGTAGAACATCAACGACCTAAAGGACACCCTGAAGAAGCTGTGGGTGACCATGGACGCCTCCTATTTCGCCAACCCTGGCCACGTCCATGCCCGAAAGGATCGAGACGGTCATCAAGTACAAGGGTAACATGACAAAGTACTGAAAGAAAGTCTGTATAGTTCACATCTCTTCTTAAAAACTAGAAATTATTACCGAGAAAGTAGGATTAAAACATGAGTGCAGATAGGTGGTAAAAAAACAACTACCGAATGCATATATTCCACAACCCCCCTCCAGCCCAATTCTGCTCTTCTAATTTCCTTTTCCATGCTGCCATCGAGAGTTCACTAGCTGCTCTTAAGTATTTCTTATTTTTGTACCTGCCCTAAGATTTGGTCGTTAATTCTACTAGCGCTCTATGCACTGCCAACGTTGCTTTCAGTTCACTGTGAGATTGGGTGTGAAAACTATGGCACTGTTATTTGGTTCTGAGTAAAATAGAGTTGTTTCCATACGAAAATGACCTATTTATCGCCCATCCAAAGTACGGTACTGAAAATATTTCCACACATTTGTAAAGTGTTGAGGGGAGGTAGGGTCTCATCACTCAATTATTAATGACCGAATGTAGCTTAATGACGATGTTGCAAAACTGCATACACGTAGGATTGTCTCAATGTAACTCTTACTAATTTAGTGTTTCTGTAAATAAACGGGTGGAGAAAAGGAAGTGAAAATGATTAGCTAGAATATATATAACAAGTGATTCTGCCCCTCTTGGGGCTGGGAGGGCACGTAATTTTACAGATGTTAGCATGCTTGCCCACTCACGCAACACACTTTCACGGCACGCAGTGGGGCTGGGAGGGCGTGTCATTCCTCTAGGTTTCAGGTATAGGGGAGCCCTCTGGCTAATGCGTCGAGTCCCTCTGAGGCGGCCACGATTAGAGCCCTTCGGTCAGTTGATGGCACGCAGGTGATTGTGACGCCGCACTCTACCATGAACTTCGTGAAATGAGTGGTTTATGCGAGAGAACTCGTAGACTACTCCATAAATGACATCACCGTGGAGCGGGTAAGGTCGAACGTGTGATGAGAAAACAGGGAGGGGCCTCGAGACCCACCCCTACACTCTTCGTCACGTTCGACTGTGACAAGCTCCCTGAGTCGGTGCGTGCTGGTTGGTATCGCTACCTCGGGATGGTTTTCCTGCCACTTCCGCGGAGGTGCTACTACTGTCACCGCTTCGGCCATACTAATCTCTCCTGTAGATGCGCATTTTCGGGGTTACCCGAACTCTGTAAGTTGCTCCAAGGCCGCACACGATAAGTCCAAATCGTGTGTGGCCAAATGTATCAATTGCGGAGAGCCGCACCCCGCTTCTTCGAAGCAATATGGTGTGTATCTGCTTGAGGAAAAAAATCCTGGCAGTTCAGGCCCAGGATCGTCTCTTATTTCGCGAGGCTAAGGACTTGGTCCTGGCGTCAGGCCATCGCCCGAGTTTCTTAAAGCAGCTCCCCGAATGGAGGACAGAACCAAAGGAGCTTCGGCTCTTACGCCCACACCCACTACTAGGCTGGGTGACTGGAAGACGGTAGATTCCCCAGAGGAGAGACCGTCCGAAGCCGCCCCACCTGCCTAAGTTTTCGAGGATGAGAGTAGAAAAGACTCGCATGGCGAGCCCAACCTCCCCCTGAAAAGTCCGAATGCGACAGCGCATTGTCCGGCCAACAGCGCCCGGAGGTTTGCTTCCGGGAAGCGTACGTCCATTCCCGTGAGGGTCTTCTCTTCGAAGAGTGTCCCCGCATCTCCTCCGAGCAAGGCCTGGAAGGTATATTACTTCAATGGAATTGCCGTGGACTCCTGGCCAACTGTGAGGAGCTGCGGGGACTCGTCTTCTCCCGTTTTCTCTAAACTATCTTTTTGCAGATCTTGCTGGGCGGGTGCCCCCTGCCCACCTTCCCGATTATAAGGGTTAGGCGACCCCACCACCACGGAATGGGGACCGGGCAAGAGGATGCGCCATTTACACCCGGCACGATGTCTCCGTTCTTCTCTTTGCTCTGAACACCTCCCCTCATGGAGTAGCGTTCCAGCTGCGCCTGTAACTGTTATTTCCGCGTACATTCCACCGTCAGCCGACTTGGATGCGGGGGACTTCCGCCGTGTCTTAGTACGGTTGCCGAGACCCTTTCACTTGCTCGTGGATTCGAACGGTAGAGACTCCCTCTGGGGAGACTACTCGATCAATCCTAGAGGTCAGGTCCTTGCCGCCCTTATCGACAAGCTAGAGAGAGGTATCCTAGATGTGGATGAGTTTACGCATCACAACACGAGAACCGCTTCATTTTCCTGTCTTTATATATATTTGTGCTCTCCGGATCTACAGCCTGATCACTTTCCTATTCAAATGTCATTTTCTGGGCCCCTGCCACCTGAGAGCACGCCCCGGTGGTGCTTGGCGCGGTGGTCCGCATTCAGGAAATGACTGATTTCTCTATATCATTCGAGGCCGTTGAGTTCTCCGGCAACCTCATGGCCGTGGGCATAACTACTATTCTTAGAACGTCTGGCTGTTTTGCACGCCGACCGCTACCCTGGTGGTCAGCTTAGCGTGATACGGCTCTAAAACAGAAGCGTTATGCCTAC
The DNA here is from genome assembly GCA_963969495.1 of Ceratothoa steindachneri. Taxonomy (NCBI): domain Eukaryota; kingdom Metazoa; phylum Arthropoda; class Malacostraca; order Isopoda; family Cymothoidae; genus Ceratothoa; species Ceratothoa steindachneri. The sequence goes on from OZ018322.1 coordinate 30,005,957, forward strand.
ATGTGCAATAAGCGCCGCCCGAACGATTTCACATTTCCTGTGTATACAGCACCACGCCACGGTGTTTTTCGATTTGGAGAAGGCCAATGGAGCACGAAGAGGGAGTCCTGCACGGAAATGTACCCTGTGTCACACACTGCTCTGAGCATCAACAGCATCACCTCGGTGCTGCCGCAAGATGTTCTTGATACGCTCTACGTGGATAACCTTTCGATCTCTTTTGGCGCGGCCCAGATGCCAACTCTGGAGCGTCGACTCCAACAGGCATTGAACCGCGTCTCTCGCTATGCTGAAGCGCACAGGTTTCGGTTTTCTTTGGCTAAGATTAAGGTGCTGCACTTTTGTCGCCATCCACGCCTCACCCTGACCTAGACTTGTTTCTAAGTGGTATTCGCCTGGAAGTAGTGGACTCGCACCGTTTCCTTGGTCTTGTATTTAACCGACGCTTTGGGTGAAGCCTCAACATACCGCTCCTTGTTGACTGTCACTGTCGCGCCAGATTCCTCGAAGAAGAATGGTACGATGATGTCTCTGGCTGAGATTGCAGTCCATACATACCGTGCACTTAGGAGAGCGTATGGGCTTGGTGGCAACCTTTCCTTCAAGATGGAAGCGAGCTTCATCTGAGGTCCAAAGGAGGTTAAAGAAAGTTGGGGTCTCCTAAATCTTCTCTAGTATCTTGAATGCCATAGTCTTTCTCTGCTCCTTGTTTGAGGCTGTAAGGGTCTGCTTCCTTTGTATTATGTATGGGTAGGCCTTTACATCCATTACTAGCACTCCTGCAAGTCTCACGGGATATACCGAGGAGACTGACTTCGCTTGCGCACAGAGCGTTTTGGACTCTGCTGAACCGACTCTCTCACGCTCTCGACCAGCTCAGCTGTACGCTTCCTGGGGCGTTCTGAATTGCTTGGACGATTGTCACTGGCTGCATTGAGGTTATCCACTGTTCCATAGTTCTCGAAGTGGTCCACCCAGTCCTGAATTCTGCTCTTGGAGGGGGCTTTTTCACATTCCAACTGATGCACGAAAGTGTCCTGCACTTTCTTGAACGAGCCTGTCTTGTAGTAATGTTTGACGCAGTATATTCTTTGCTGGAGCTCCCATTGAAATCTAGTTGTGTTTACAAGCGTTACTGTTACTTCTGTCATGTCCTGCAAAGTAAGGGTGATTAGTGAATGAGTGAATGAAGGATGTATCACAAAAAGTGTGTGCAGGCCCGTTTTTGGGGGGATGACCCTGTATATTGGTCATGTCAGACATTACGCAGGCATTCTTTCAAATCAAATTAACATCGGAGCGCGATAAAAATAAGGTTCTTCTTCCGGGTCAAAATGGTGGACTGAGCTAATCGTTCTTCTCCTCTCGTCTTCTGCCCCCAGTTCCCACCAAATCCTAATTACTTCCTAAAACATATCTTTTCCAGAATGACCTTTGTTGCCAAATTTTTAACGACCATTTAATGTTAATAACTTCGTTTATACGAACTCCCTTACTTAATCTCTTCAAAGAAATGTACGTCAAAGCTAACGATCGGTTAACACAAAGTGGAATCGAACTCAGATCATGGAACTCTCACTGCTAACGTTTAAAATCCCTGTTCAAATCTCAGAACTAGTAAGAGTACCAACCGTATCCTCAGTTCCCAAATCTTTACCACTACGAGGTAGACAACTTATTAAGTTTAATTGAACCTGAGTTTGACCCCGTCGTTAAAACGAAACAACGTTCGCAAATCTCCAAAGTATTCGATCCCCTTGGTTTGGTCTCTTCCTGCCAGCAACCATTCGTAGCCCACTTTTGATGCGGAACCCATGAGCGAAAAAGGTTAGAATGTGATTAGCGAGTCCGACTTAAACGTGGTCAGTCCTCGAGGACGATGGTAAGGCTGATCTTCCTTTAATGCGTTTTCTATTTTTTCAGTGCATCGAAATAGTTTTAATTTATTTTTTTCTCAAACCTAAAGTCACTGAAACAACCGAGTGTTATTTTGTCCCTTCAAAGTCTTTCCGCAGCCTCCACTTTATTTGACTGTTTGTTGTAGGTCGCATGTTTCTTCGGCGGGGGGAGGCGGGCCTACCCCTGACGCTGGAGCGCGCTTCCTTCTTGTTGCCTTTTAGCTTTTTCCTTTTTTATTGTTGTTTTTTGTTTTGTTTTTTTAGCCTGTGCTTAATCTTTCTCTTTATATTATATTTGTTTATTTACATGTTATTTGTCTTTAAAGACATTGAGATCCTGGTCAATCCCCAAATAGTTAGTTTGGCTTCTGAACGTGTCCAAACTGAAACAGAAGTCACTGAGTATCCGTTAAAAATTGCCTTTAGGAGACATCGAGTTCATAAATGAAGAATTTAATAAATTCAATATTTATTAGCCCCCAAACGCGAGTTAAAGTGTCTCACCAAATCGAATCGCAAATCTACACCCACATTAGTCACAAAATTAATTCAATCCCTTTATCGAGCTTCAATTCTTTAAAATTTAAATACACTCTATGGAATTATTTACCTACTCTTGAAATTTTATTTTTAATTTGTGAAAGAAACCCAGTATTGACCTTCACTACCTGTGCATAGTTGAATGGCTTTCTATAGTACAATTAGTCTTTTCCTAGTGAAATAATTTCGTGGAAGTTGCAATTTTTTTATCATTACTGTCATCAACTCCATTGTGTAAGCTAAAGGTCACTCACTATTTAACCTGTCTAATAATCTTAGATTTTCACCTTAAATGCACCCTCACATTGCTCAGAAGCATGAATTCTTGTGTAACTTGGCCTGTCAAATGATCATGGGGATTTTAGTTAATGAAGAAATCAAAAACAAAACGAACAAATCAACTATTTTGCATTCCACTACCCTAAATTGACAAATTTCACCAAGCCTCAGATGAACTTCGTCAAACAATTTAAGCACTGATTTAGATTTCACGCAGCATTTGTTTCTCATTTCTTCTGATATAATCAGAAGAACGTGTGGTGAGAATGTCTATTCCCAGGTAATCAAAGTCTTCCACATATTTTCCAATCTCTATTAGCTTTCTGATTGTCTACAGCAACAATGCTAGACCTTCATAAAGGTCGGTAAGGCTCTTTCAGAAGACCTTTCGTCATGTGACTTTCAAAGTTACACTTGCTAATATTACATTCCCCTTCTATAGTGCATAGGTAGGCAATTGCTGGGAACCACTGATCGGGGTCATTAAGTCTTGCTTGTACAAGATCATTGGAAGAACTTCATTGGAATACTTTGATCTGCTCACCTTAATGTCTTCCAAAACGCTAGTAACGGCTGCCCCATTCATTACCTACCCTTCTTATAAAAATGACTTGCTTCCTCCTGCGCTGAATTATTTCGCCAAATTATATTCATAATCTCTGACAAGGATGATCTCCTGTAGGCCCCTAGGGCACCACCCCCACGAGAGCCTCAACAAATCTTTTAAACCCGCCTGAAAGTTCAAAACCTTTCGCGAGCGTTGGTATTCTTCATACCTTTTGAGTGTCAAAAAACATAGCAGGGAGCTAATCCCAAGAGATCGTGATGAGCCTGCTGCGAGGTGATGGGCAGATTTTACACTATTTAAATGTTTATATCCCCTCTCCATAACTCGTTGGCTCTCAAGGTTCGAAACTCGGCCCTCTGAATTATCTCCCGATGATGATCCGGAACAGTCAAATGAGGGATTCATTCCTCCAGGGAGTGCCCCCCTCCCACACGGCAATGGCAAATCTCGCTGGCAATGGAATCTCTTTGATTTATAGTTAAGAGCAGGCAACCCCCGTAAAGGGCGCGGCGATTTGCCTTCTTGGCCGCCGTGCTGACTTGACTCAGCGTCCCGTCCGGCCCCAGCTTAGCCTCTTCTTTCTTTCAGCACACTGAGCCTAAATAAGGACTGTGCGTAAAAACTATTAAATAAATAAAAAAAAATAAGAGAAGGCGCTTCGCTACTAAGATTAAAATTTAAAATTAAAAAAAAGCAGCCATGGTTAAATTTTTATCAATTTCCTGAACTTCGCCAATTATAATAATTTTTAAAAAGGAACTCTAAACTAAATTTCCCCTCTTTCAAAATATCACCATGCTCAAATATAGTTATAGAAGAAGATATATTATAATAAATTTTCTGAACTTCACCATTCGTAATTCTTTGGGTTTTAAAAATTTCACAAAATTTCAATACTTATATTTATTTCTGAACTTCACCATTTTGTTTATTGATATTAGAAAATAAGCAGTCAATGGCTTCGCTATTAAGTAAAATTTAAAATGTAATAAAAAGCAGCTATGGCTAAATTTTTATAAATTTTCTGAACTTCGCCAATTATAATAATTTTAAAAAGGAACTCTAAACTAAATTTTCCCCCTACATTTTGCTAAAATATAGTTATAGAAGAAGATATAAAAATAAATTTTTAAAATTTTGATACTTATATTTATTTCTCAGCTTCACCATTTTGTTTTTTGATATTATAAAAGAATGATTAGAAATAACTTGAAAAAAACATAAGTCATAACCAAACTAAGATGAAATTATTATTCAAATACTCAAAAAATCCCCTTCTTAAATTATAGTTAGTGATGAAAATTTTAATTTAAAAATTGTCCAAAATAATTTTAAAAAACTATATTTGATCTATGTAGTATACATAAATATTAATTAGAAGGTAAAATTGTGCCTTTTAAGCAGTGCATATTACTAAATTAGACTGTTCTTTCATTTCATTCTCACGAGTCTGCTCTAACTTCGGCTTGGTGAAGCCACCGTTCGCAATCAATTTTATTAGTCTGTGTGCCTTCTAAAAATTAGAGATTGTGGGACACTGGCAACCTTGTCACACACACACACATACACGCCGGCACATACATACATATCAACTTAGTCCGTATACCGCTCCTCGTATTGGAAATCAATTGTTGTTCGTCATATAATGGCCTCCGCGGTCGTTTAATTGGGATTAAAGCGTCTCCCAGATAATGATTTTGGAATTTATTTGCGCGGAACCATGGATAGTCGGGGCGGGAGTCTGAATTAGAAGTTTAGACCTCTTCGACATGGAAGGTGACCAAGGCGACCTCAGAACGAGACCCTGCATAAAATGTGCAAGACTAGCACTGCCAACATCTATGTATAAGACAATAAATTAAAAACTAAAATCACGCGCTATGGACCGAAGGCACAAAACTGCAATCGTCCTCCATTTCTAAACGAAGGCAGTACTTTGTGTGTGTGTGTGGGGGGGGGGGGGGGGTATCAAGGGCTGCACTAATCAAGTTTAGTGGGTGGAATAAATATCCGATATACATGGTAAAAAGTTTATTTACCATAGTTACACAACAGCAAAGTAATCGAAAATTGAACATCTTATGTATTTTGTACGTTGAATACAAATTGGTATCATATTGCAAAAATAGTAAAACATTACTATGATTACGGCAAAAATATCAAACGAACCTTTCAAAAAGTATCAGATACATCTATGAAAACCAGTTAGTATTTGGTGATATGACCTTTCGTCGCTAGTACAGCTTCCAACCGTAACCGTTTGGGATATTTACTTGTGAGGTTCTTGCAAATATTTGTAGGTATCTTGGCCCATTCTTCTTGGCATATTCTTTTTAAATGTGTTAGATTTCTTTGGTCCCTTTTCTGAATCTTTAGTTTTAATTCTCGCCATAGGTTCTCGATAGGATTTAGGTCTGGCGACTGACTTGGCCATCCCATAACCTTTATTTTATTCTGCTGAAACCACGCTGCAGTGCCCTTGGCTGTATGTTTTGAATCGTTGTCCTGCTATAATGTCCATCCTCTTGGCAACTTCAAGTCGTCTGCAGACTGTAAGAGATTATCATCCAGAATCCTGCGATACATCTGAGCATTCATTTTCCCTTCAATAATATGGAGTCTTCCAGGACCTACAAAGAAGAAGCAGCCGCATATCATTATGTTGCCTCCTCCAAACTTCACTCTTGATATTGTATTTTTAGGATCATGCGCTGAGTTTATCTGCCTCCAAACTTGACTATCACTATTCCGCCCAAATAACTCAATCTTAGTCTTGTCAGACCATAGTACAGCGTCCCCAAAACTTGCAGGCTTCTCTAAATGTTCCTTGGCAAAATTCAGACGATTTCTGACATGAATTGGTTTCAACAAAGGTGTCTTTCTTGGTGTGCGAGAATGGAATCCCTCGTTCCTAAGAACTGCTCTAATTGTATTTTTGCATACATTTGTCCCAGCTGCTTCCAAATCTTCCTGAAGTTCAGATCGAGTCACTCGAGGATTCTTCTTTACTTTAACCGCACGGTTTGAAATTTTAGATGGACGCCCTGAACATGGTAGACTTGCAGTGGACTGATATGACTTGAACTGGCGAATCGTGTCACCAATGGTTGAGATTGGTATTTTTATCATAGATGAAATTTTTCTATAGCCCAAACCACTTTTATGTAACTGGACAATTAGTTTCTGCTCCTTTTTGGCAATTCTTTAGTCTTCGCCATATTAGAATTAGAGTGTTGAACGATGACCTTCTCATGCTTCTCTCAGACACTGACTGAGGCCCGCTGTTTCACTTGGACTAAGTAGATTATTTTTCTAAAAAATTCTATAGCATTCCTGTCACGTAAACCACTTTGGAATGTTGGAGAACTATTCATTATCGCTTTGAAACTAATTTTGTCGGTGTGTTGGATACTTTTTGAGGCGATAATCTAACACTTTTGTGTATTCTAATACCGAATTTGTATTCAACGTACAAAATACATAAGATGTTCAATTTTCCATTACTTTGCTGTTGAGTAATTATGGTAAATAATCCTTTGACCATGTATCGGGTATTTATTCCACCCACTGTTTCAGGGTCTTTTTGCCGCGTCCAGGTTTGCTGTCCATTAGATACTTGTGCACTTTCGACTCTTTGAGCCTCACGCGTACTATTAATTTTTAGATCTGTTATTTTAGTTTCATTGTGGAATAGTGACGGAGTTAGGTCTAAATGACCCTTTTGCATGACTGTATTTGTATCAACGAGTCTTTCATACTCTTCAAATGTCGTATAGAGCTATTTTTTTAGTTGGCTACCATAATTGTTCAACCGCTACGAATAATCATGTGCACTATAGTTGTTATTTTTGAAACCAGCTTGTTCCATTGCATTCGAGTATTTGCGTTTGTCGGTTTTGAGTTTTGAAAAACTGGAGTGAACTCCAGTTCGTGGCCAATAAGGATAAAAGGAAAGCAATATTGATAGCTTCCCATGAATTCCGGTTGAGAACGGCACCAGAAATCTTTGTAATCCAGGCCAGACAGCTGTGAGCAAACGGAGTTTTCTTCAATGACAAGAAGAAATCAATTTGCCCGAGCTCCTTCTCGTCCATCTATATTCGAGCTAACGACCCTATGATACCCCTGAAAATAAACCTCTAAGTTAGTACAATTTTTGGATTTATTTTACGTATTAAAATTCGGTTTCGCAGCCATCGTGTCATTGAAGATTCCTCATCTTTACCACTTTGCATTCTCTTGCCCTGCGTTCATCCAATTATCATAAACTGGGAAGGACATCCCCCATCCAGCTCTTCACTTCTTTTGCCAGCCGAAAAAAGTCTTGGATTCCTTGGCGGGTGGAGTTCATCTAAAAAGATGGATGCAAAAAAATGGCAATCTGCGTGCGAAAACTTGTATAGATATAGATTTATGAATCAAGTACCCTTATAAATTTGGGATTTAAATATAATTTAACAAAACAGTGATTTGGTGATAATGAAACAAAGGAAGAAATTGAAACATAAGGAACCAACGTATCTTGAAAGTTGAAGTAAAGGAGGAATGCAGATCGGTAGGATGAACATCATGATGCGAATTCAAAATTAATTGACAATAAAATCGATTAGTTTGTTTATACTTTAAGTCTCCTTGTCCGGGGGAAAAGATTAAACCTGAATACATTATGCTTCATAACGAAAACATGGTGACTTTCATGATAGTTTGCTTCATTATTTTTAACTTTCTCGTTGTTTTTTAATGTTCTAAACCATTGTGCCCTGTTCCATCACATTTAGATTCCAATATGAATAGTGATAGTTATGTTTACCATCTCGGTATACCTAAAACGCCTCCCTTATGATTCAAACCATTTTAAAGCTGAAAATGGAATTAAATGCATCGAAACCACCTTTTTATTAAATGGTTCTTAGGATACTGCTCATCACTAGTCATCAAGACTTCTAACTTTTGCAAGTCGGAGATCCAACCAGTGGTGTGGTAACAAAGCCAGGCAATTTTTTCTCCTGTTAGAGGTGGAGAAAGCGGGAAGGGATTGTGTTGTCTTGTAAAGATAATTCCTCCAAAGATCTAAGGTGGTGAATCGGATCTGATTTGGTGTTGCGATGTTTGGCCAGTGGCTCCCTTTGGTTAAAATCCGCCTAGATTTAACCGAAGTTGGTTGAGTTTATGGTGATGGACCGAAGGCGAGGCCCCTTGTTCTCATAATTCTCTTAGCTTTTTCCGCCGCCTCCCCGGCCTCTTAAGCAGTGCTTTCGAGTTTGTTATTGATTTCGTCTTTGCAATGTTTTTCTGCCGCCCTGTGAATTGTTTTGGACGCTGTCTCCCTTTTCGTAATTGATGGCGCTAAAGGGTCTCGTGCACCATTTCCCTCGCCATTTTGTGTCGAGCGGCCACATGAAAACAGGCGAATATATATATATATATATATATATATATATATATATATATATATATATATATATATATATATATATATATATATATATATATATATATATATATATATATATATATATAACCCTCGATATAACGAACCTCAATATTTCGAATTTCGGATATAACGAACCAAATTTCCTGGCCGAACTCCATCAGGTTTATATATATATATATATATATATATATATATATATATATATATATATATATACACAGAAAGAGCAAATACAGGTTTCTGCGGGTGATAATACAACCACCACAGGGCTACGCCATTTTTATTTTATGCCTTTCAAATCAAATTTGAAGAGAGAAAGAAAGATGCAGAAGCCTGGTGTAGCTGACTATAAATACATATAGAACAAGAGGAAGAAGAATTGGACGCGATGAGCAAATGAGAAAGAGAAAGGGACATTAGAAGAACCCAGAATCAAAGGGAGCAGAAGGCGGCACAGTGAAGGCGATCGTTTACCTAGAAGACACAAATAACGCCAGGGGAAAAAAGTTACTGTGCCTGGTAGCTTAGCGGTAAAGCATCTGACCGGCAATCAGCAGACCCGGGTTCGAGTCCCGGCCAGGAATTTTCAAAAACTTTTTTCCCCTGGCGTTATTTGTGTCTTCTCGGTAAAGGATCGCCTTCGCTGTGCCGCCTTCTGCTCTCTTTGATTCTGGGTTCTTCTAATGTCCCTTTCTCCTGCCTTTAAAAAACTTCGGTTTCTTGTCCAATTCTTGTTTCTCTTGTACTATATATATATATATATATATATATATATATATATATATATATATATATATATATATATATATATATATTCCTTATTGCGAAAATATCCGGGAATAGGTGGGGATTGAACCAAGCGCACAGGCAGCGAGCAACCGCTTTGATCTCAATTAAGGCAACAGACCGATACCTTTTTCGCCAGGATATGAACCAGGCCCTGTTCCGCCCAGCTCTACCTGTAACCTCCTATGCCTCAATTGTTAGTACCTCCAGGCCTACGAGAACGCTCGCTTTTGCGCTTGTTCGGAACCCTTCTGCCCCCCCTCCGCCTTGCTCTACTGGTAGAACAGCGTCTCAAAGGGCCCTCACCCCGCATGATCGTTTCCCGCAAGGCGAAACGGCCACGCACCTCCAACCAGTCGTTGAACTCACAGAAGGCAAACGCCCCAAAGGTGGTCGTGAAACTGTCTTCCGAGACTCATAATGTCCCCCGAAAGAAGGAGAGCAATAAAGGAAACTTAGGCTCCCACGCACTTACCTAAAGTTGGACCGGAGACTCCCGACTCCGAAGCCTCCCCGCCCCCCGAAGGTTTCAAGATGGAAAGAGGAAAAGACTCGCATAACGAGCCCGACCTTCACCCAATAAGTACAAACCGACAACGCATTGTGCAGCCAACAACTCCCCTAGTTCTGCCTCTTGGAAGAGTACGGCCATTTCCATGAGGGTGTTCTCCACGACGAGGCTCCCCGCATCTCATCCGAGATGGTCCGGAACGCATATTCTTTCAATGTAGCTGCGGAGGCTCGTCTCCCCTCCATTCCCCGTTAGCTATCCTTTTGCAGGCGACCATGCTCGGTGCTTGCCCATAGTCCCAGGTATAGGGTTTTGCAACCCCACCACTACGGGATGGGGTCTGGCAGTAGGATACGTGATTTACACCTAGCATGATGTATCTGTTCTTTTTGCTATAAATATCTCCATATAGTGGCAGTGCAGCTTCACCTTTACAGGAGGTATACTGTTATTTCTTCATAAATTCTACAATCAGTCGATTTCGACACGGGGGACTTTGGTGGATTTGAACGGTAGACATCTCCTCTGGGGACACTACTTGATTAATCGCAAGGGCCAGGTCCTTGCCGACCTGATCCACGAACTCAAGAGAGATGTCCTAAATGTGTATGAATCTACGCATCACTGTCCGAGAACCGCTTCATTTTCCTGTCCTTATCTATACCTGTGCTCCCGTCATACACAGCTTCATTTTGGGTGTGAAGTCGCCGATGACCTGTATGGTACTGATTACTTTCTCATTCAACTATCATTTGCTAGGATGCTGACCTCTGAGAAAACGACTTGGTTGTGCTTGGAGCAGGCGAGTTCGTCCGCATCTCAAGAAATGACATTTCTTTGTCCAAATTGAGGAGTTTAGGTGGGTTGGTGAGTCCATTCAGTTCTCCGGTAACCTCGTTGCCATGACCCTAACTACTATTGCTAGAACGTCTGGCCGTTTTGCATGCCACCCGCTTCCATTGTGGTAAGAGCGATACGCTTATATTCGCTATAAGCATCATCCGAAAGACTTAACCGTCTGTGAATTTAGTTGAGCTAGGGTTGGGTTCCGGTATGTTTGAAAGCACGCTTTCTGCTCTTCCCCATGGGCATACTTGTCGTTACTTATCTGGAAAACCCATCTTGCAGAGGGGTGGAAGCAAGTCTAAAGTATTCAGGAGAACGGGACTGCAATCTCGGACCCCTTGTCCTTGGCGTAGTCTCGCAGCCGCCTTTTCCACATGTCAATCAGAGATGCTGCTCCGCCAGCATTCAAAGTACGTCGTTATGTAGCTGAAGGCCGCCACTGGACTTTACCTCCATCGGCGGATAACCCTTCAATTTCAGTTTGCGCTGAGTTACGTTGCATGCGCGGACACCGTACCTGGTCCGGATGATGTTACTTTTGCCATGTTTTGTTACCTAGTTAGCGAGGCATAGCTTTTTTGCTAGATTTGTTCAACAAGATGTGGACAGGGTATCCTTCCAGACCCATGGCAATGGCTACTGTGCTCACGCCACGTAAGGGGCACGGCGATTTGCTTTCCTGGCCGCTGTGCTAACGGGACTCACCGCCCCGTCTGCCTCTTCTACTTCTTTATGACACCCTGTCTTCTTACCCAATTTCCTCACTTTCCCTACAGCCTCTCCCACAATTTACTCTAGTCAGCTTCTAATTTCACAGTATAGACACCGACCAGCTTCCTCTTGCCCATCCATCCCGGATCGAGGCTGAGGGGCGAGAGGACAAGGCCCCCTTACCCCTGGGATCTGGTTTGGGGTAGTGGGTTTTTAAAAACCTTCCTCACTCCCACCCTCACCTTCCTCACATATCATTTCTCTCTCCTTTCACCCCCGTAAGGGTCACGGCGATTTTCTTTCTTGGCAGCCGTGCTGACACAACTCGCGCCCCGTCCGGCTCCATCTTTACCCTCTTCTTTCTGACAGCCTGAGTTTTTACCCTACTTCCTCACTTTCCCTACAACCTCTCCCACTACTATCTCCGGTCGGCCTCTAATTTTACAGGGTAGTCGCCCACCAGCTTCCTCTGACCCAACTATCCCGAATCGGAGCTGATGGGGGGGGAGGGGACAACGTTCCCTAACCCCTGAGCTCCGGCCTGGGATGGTGGCTTTTAATAAACTGCTTCATCCCCATCCTCACCTTCCTCACATAACCTTTCTTCCTCCTTTCTCTATCTATCAATTTTACGTCGTGCCCAAGGTGGAGCCGCCATGCTGATGGGCTGCCAGGTCACTAGGCAGCTGGTTTTGCCAGCCCAATATTCACCCCTCAAAGAGCGGGCTACTGCGTGGGGTGATAGCGTTTGCATCCTTTTGACGAAATAGGGTCACCATGCCCAATGGAGATTATAAAATAACCCATCAACACTCTCTTTACCATCATCGGAGCCGCCTTCGGGCAGTTCCACCGAAAAAATGGAGGCTTTCTCCCCCTATGCTTTCACAGGGGACCCTCCAAAACTCTTTGACCGGAGAGGGGTCGATAGGGCCAACCACCTAAGGGAGTAAGGGATGGCAGAGCCCGTCGGCCCGTGCCCCCTAATGTCCTGCTTGCGTGTGCAACCAGCTGGCAGGGGGTTAGTATACCTGCCCTCCTCTCTTCCCCGACGGATGCCGGTTCGCCGGCACAGGGCAAGAAAAAAGGTTCCTCAAATGGGATCCGTGATATCTTTGGGTGGGATGGCCACATAGACTCCCCCAAGAGATGGACATGGTCCCTGAGGTGACCTAGTCCCAGACGGTAGAATCTTCCATAGGGTCGAACCCGGGCTCGGTACCAAGCACAAAACTCGAGTCCGCCCCTGCGCAAGCTTCTCCTTAAACGGCATGGGCCTTCGAAGATCCACAAGGAGAGGAGTGATCTCCTTTCCCGGCTGGTGCCATGTAACTACCAAGACCTTCTCCATTTCAGAGAAGGATCTTGCTGAGGCCAGTCAACGTGGCCTAAGGCCAACTACCGGCGGAGGAAAGAAGCGGGTTCATTCCCCGCCCTCCTCTCCTAAAGAGAAAAGGAACAAAACGAAAGAGACAAACGAAGACTCTGGGATCCTCTCCTTTCGCGGGAGCGGCGGGGACCCACCGGTCTGCTGCCGTTTCGCTAAGCGACCAAGCCAAGATCGGCCGTCCGGCCCCGTTGCTACCCCGGTGGGGAGTCCCGGGCTAAGACCAAAAGTACACAGAGCGGAGCCTCGGTTACGTCCCCTCATTCAGAAGCTACCTGGCGTTTTCGAGCCCGTTGGCTTCAAACGTTCCCTCTTCGCTCCACTCATGGCAGCATGTTGGCTAAGGGCAACGTGATTCATCAGAGGAGAGCTCTAGCTAGCGTGATTGGTAGAGAGCCGAAGTTCACCCGTTTTTTGGACGATTGCCTTCTGGCGAATGCGTCGAATCCCTCAGAGGTGGCCATGATTAGTGCCCTTCGGACACTTGATGGCACGCCGGTGAATGTGACAACGCACTCTACGATGAACTTCGTGAAAGGAGTGATCTATGCGAGAGAACTCGTGGACTACTCCATATATGACATCACCTTAAATCTGGTCGACCATGGAGTGCTCAGAGGCGAACGTGTGATGGGAAAACGGGAAGGGGCCTCGAGACCCACCCCTACACTCTTCGTCACGTTCGACTGTGACAAGCTCCCTGAGTCGGTGCGTGCCGGTTGGTACCGCTACCGCGTGAAGGCATGCGTGCCACTGCCGCGGGAGTGCTATTACTCTCACCGCTTCGGCCATACGAATCGCTCATGTAGACGTGCAAAGTCGGGGTCACCCGAACTTTGTGTAAGTTGCTCCGAGGCCTCACACGATAACTCTAAATCGTGTGTGGCCAAGTGTGTCAATTGCGGAGAGCCGAACCTCGCTTCTTCGATGCAATGTAGTGCGTATTTCCTTGAGAAGGAAATCCTGGCCGTTCAGACCCAGGATCGTCTTTCATTTCGCGAGGCTAAGGACTTTGTCCTGGCGCGCCCAGCGCTGCCTGGGACGTCTTATGCCTCAAGAAAGACACCCTCTGCTCTTGGCCCCTCCAGGCCTACGAGCACAGTGGTTTCTGCGCTCATTCGGAACCCTTCAGCGGGTTCTACCCACCCCGTGTGCTCCCCTGGTAGAGCTGGCGACATAAAGGGTCCATACCCAGCCCTGGCTAAAAACAGCCCCCCATCCCTTTCTCCCAGTGTGACCGTTTCTTGCGCCTCAACCGAATCATTAGACCCACAGGAGGTAACACCCCTGAAGTTGGTCGTCAGGCTATCTTCCGGGGTTCCTAAAGCTGCCCTGCGAAAGGAGTCAGCAGTAAAGCAGCTCTGGCTCCTACGCCCACAAAGAGTGTTAGGCTGTGTGAGTCGAAGGCGGTGGGTCATCCAAAGGAGTGACCCCGCCTGCCTAAGGTTTCGAGGCGGAGGGAGTAAAGACTCGCATGGCGAGCCCAACCTCCCCCGATAAGTCCTCGAAGGCGACAGCGCATTGTCCAGCCAACAGCGCCCAGAGTTCTGCCTCCGGAAAGCGTAGGGCCATTGCCGTGAGGGTCTTCCCTTCGAAAAGGGCTCCGCATCTCCTCCAAGTTAGGCCTAGAGGGCATATTCCTTCAATGGAATTGCCGCGAACTCCGGGAGGAGCTACGGAGGTTGTCTCGTCCCATTTTTCCTTAGCTATCTTTTTGCAGGAGACCATGCTGGGCGCTTTCCCCATTCCCACCCTCCCGGGGTATAAGGGTTTTTCCATCCTGTCACTATAGAATGGGGGCCGCGCAGGAAGATACGCCATTTACGCCTGACATGATCTCTCCGTCCTTCTTTCTGCTTTGAATACCTCCTTTCAGGCAGTACCTGTGCAGCTACACCTAGATAGGAGATATACTGTTATTTCTGCGTACAGCCCACCGTCAGCCGACTTCGACGCGGGGGATTTCCGCCGTGTAGTGGGGAGACTACTCGATTAATCCCATGGGTCAGGTCCTTGCCGATCTGATCGACGAGCTGGAGATAGTGTCCCAAATGTGGACGAGTTTACGCATCACTGCCCGAGAACCGCTTCATTTTCCTGTCTCGATCTATCCTTGTGCTCTCCGGTAGCACAGCCTTATTTTGGTTGGGGGTAATCACTTTCCCATTCAAATATCATTTTCTGGGCCGCTGCCACTTGAAAAATCATTGGTGCTTGGAATATGGGCGGTGGGCTGCATTTCAGGAAATAACTGATTTCCTTCTCCCAGTCGAGAAGTTTAGGTGGGTAGATACTCGTAGATAGGCCCCAGAGTTTTTCTCTGGCAACCTCATCGCCGCTGGCCCAACTACTATTTCTAGGACGTCTAGGATTATACACGCCGACCGCTTTCCTGCTAGTCAGCCGAGAGAAATACAGATGCGTTATGCCTACTTCTCTTCCTGGTGGGCATAGGAGTCTCCACTTAATGTGAAGGCCTCTCTTTCAGATGTGTGGAAGCTAGTCAAAAGGATTCGAGGCAAGTTTAGGCACTACCCCTACTTTCGTTCTCCAGGAGAATAGGACCGCAGTCTCGTACCCGGCATCCGTGGCGGACTCCTTCGAGATTTCCTTCTCCGCATTTACTGCGCACCATAATTTCCTGGAGTGCCACCGACTTGACTTTACTTCCAGAGGCGGAGAACCCCGCAACGAAAGGTTTACATTGACTGAGTTGCGTTCGGCTCGCTTCGTACGCGGACACCACTTCTGGTCCGCACGATGACCCGTTTTCCATGCTTCAACACCTAGACAGAGGGTACCCTCCCAGCCTCCTGGCCAATGGCTACGGTGCTCGCTTTTCCCAAGTCGTGGGGGAGATCACTCTACCCTGGCCGGTTTCCTTCTGCGTGTGCAAGTTGATGGAGAAATTGGTAAAATATTTAAAAACAAATAACCATCTTCTTTCGTGCACTTTGCCATACACGAATCTATGCATGTACGGCAAAGGGGAATTCTTATGTGTATTTTTTGCCGTTATTTCTGTCCCTTTCACAACTACATGGTTCGTTTATCAATGGGGACAGGTGTGTGTCACGTAGTAGTCAGATGGGGAGGGATTAGATATCGATTTGTGGTTACACACTCGCCATGTGGCTTTTTATTTATTAATTGACAATTTTTCGTTTACGATTGCTTTAATGCGATTGTTTATTTGTGAGAAGTATAATATCATCCTTGGGCTTTTCATTCACCCCCATTATTGGGATATATGTCTATGGGTTAAATTGCGTTAAATGTTTATTATTTTGGTTGTGCTGCTTCTCTCACTCATATTTTAGGCGTCCTTTCCATGTAAGTTATCCATGGCATATTCAGTATCATTATAATTTATTGATAAAGCCATATAAGACGAGGGACCAGTCGTGGGCTAGAAGAACCCCATCTCCCATCTGGCCCATTCGGAGCTTCCAGATCTCTCCCAGGAGGAAAGGGGGGAGATGAAATGCATTTCTTTTGGGGCACTGCTTTCATTTTGCCGACGGGAGAATTTTTTTCGCTGTCTAGTGCGCATAGACGCACTAGAGTTATGTAAAAAATATTAGGTAGTGGGATAGTCATCATTGTTGTGCATGAACTTCTTAAACGAGCTAGATTCCAATTAAGACGAAAGAGAAATTGAAGAAAACAGAATGGTGCACTTTTCGGTAGCACTTCTTATATCGAAATTGAATCAATGTTGATTGGCTAATGGACAGACACGATGCAAACCATGTTAAGTTCATCTTCAGTTTGTTGTTGCTGAGGAAAACAATACAATTGGAATTAAGGGGAAAACAATGAGGAATAATTTAAAATAAAGATGTTTCGTTGGTAGATATATATGCTTTTCAAATCTTTTTTGTCCGAAATGCTTCTTGTTTTTTCTTCTATGATTTATGAATAATACAGATAAAAGAATTTCTCCGAGACAATTTGATTTCTGTAGGCAAAATTTCCGCTGGTGTTGGACTTCTGATAATTTCTTTTTTCTCCCCTTTTTTTATCAAAAGTTAGCTTTTTATTTTTCCAATTATCTCGTGTCAATTAGTTAATTTGTGTGTTCATATCTTCAAGTTTTATATAATTTTTGTATCTTTTAACTATTTCTGAAAGCTAATTGTATCCTCCCGGATTGATAGCAAGTTTAGTTTACAGATTCATTTAATAGAGCTAGCGCGTAACGAAATACAGCAGATAATTATAACTTTATAACAATATTAACATGAAGTAATATGTTGGTTCATACAAACAAGAATGTCTACCCGCTGATTTGAACTCGCATCTCTCCATTCTCTATAAATGTTCTCTAAAGATTGACAAGAGGTACAATAAATTTCACTGGAAAATCTGAAAATAAAATACAAATTCCATTAACTTTATGTTATAACTTTTGCCGACGCTGTTCGGCATTAATTTGCCTAAAGGAAGAGAAAAGGCGATAAGGAAAACTGGTCTGACGACAAAAAAAAAAAATGTTTCCTCAACACTTAAAGATTAAGTTTGATAAAATGTGCAAATCTTTGGTTTTCTTAAATGCCGAGAAGAGGAACGCACTAGCATAATTGCCTCTTTGTTTTATCTGCATCAGAATAACGTCACTTTGGAGAAAGCAATTTCGAGGTTTCGTCGGGGTTTTTTTTTAGTGTATTCATAGAACTGTAGGATATTTGGGGCTTAAGTTTTCGCAAGAGAGCAAAATATGATTAGTAACATGAAAAGTTGCTTGCAAATTTTTTTTCAAAACTGCAATTTATTGACCCAAAGTAATTTTTACAATTCTGGCCTTATTTATAGCAGGAATTTTAGTAGACATTTCATTGTATTTAACATATTACTCCTTTGCAATGTATTTTCAGTTGAACAAAAGCTATTAACAATAATAAAATATTCTGTTATCATTCATATATTATCTGAGCACTACCAAATTATGTTATATAATTTGGCATTTAAAAAAATGATTTATAACCTTTCGAAATGTTTAAAAAAAAAAAATCAATGTCAATTATTCTGCTAATTGTTCTTTTAACCACACATAGTGCCAGAATGGAAATTGAATGATATTGACGATGGCGGGAGAGGTTTTAGATTTTCAGCAGACAAATTGCTCATCTTAACATAATTCAACGGATGACAAAAGCCGCAAGGGCCTATCGGAGGTCATCCGAGTCAACACTCGCCAAACTGCATCCTCAAGATTGCGTAGTATATTACATAATATTGACACAACAGATAAAAAGACGCTTTTGATAACCCAAAACATCCACTTTGGAAAGGCACATTTAATTATTCTGCAGCATTTGTCTCCACATCATATATATTGTCCCAAATGAGTTGTTTCAGTATAACCGATATGAAGTATTTAAAAGCAGACACTGGGAAACGAACTAGTCTGGACAATCCTGTACTAGAAAAAGGCCGCACTAGATGCGAACCTACAAAATAATGAATCGCTTATTCTTTTCCCCCCAAATTGTTGATGATTTGTAATTACATTCTAATGACTACCAATAAGGCGATCAGGTTTGCATCTTCATGCTATTTCTTCAACTTTTCTCTCCGCGAGAGCATCTAACTATAATAAATAGGTGGTGCAGAGGGAGCCATTCTCTGTACGGTTGCACCAATCGTGTAGACGTTGACGTAGTACATGTGTGTTGGCGACTGGTACAGCAGCCTGGCCTTTGCTAAAGAGTAAGGGTTCTTCTATCTACTTTTTTTAATAAGATTCTCGAACAAAATCACTAAACGCGAACAGCTGCAAAGGAATCCTCATCCTGGACAACCGGACCAGCTCAATATATATATATATATATATATATATATATATATATATATATATATATATATATATATAATATGAAAGAACTGCATCTTTTCGCTTTTTTTCCGAGCTTGTGGGTGATGTGAAGAATCTATGAAAGTTTGCGTTAAATGGAAAATGTAATTTTAGCGTTACGAGAGATGAAGCGACCGTGGGAGAAGGAAGCCCCCACGTATGTTGAATTCATGACCTATGCATTTTCATATATGTATACCCAGTGCCGGTTTAACCTAGTAGCACATATAGCACGTGCTACTGGCCCTGCGGGGATGTAAATAATTAGTAATACGAGTAATTAAGTTTTTGCCCTTGGTCACAGAAAGCCGAGACAAAATAATTATTCATTTTCATGATTTTTTTATATTATATATGATATTACTATATATAAGAAAAAAAGAAAACTTTACTAGAGCATACTGCATAGTATAATAAGTCTGGCACTATGTTATAGTAGTACACTGTATAAACCAGGGCTACACAACTGGCGGCCCACGGTCCAAATCCGGACCTTCTGGGTGCAACAGAAATATATAAATTGAATAGCATCAAGGTCCTGGCGATGGATTCTTAAATGTGTATTTCCTTGACTGAATTGGTTGGTGTACATTTAGTTCAGCAAATGGTTCCAAGATTCTCCAAGGCAGCTACTGGTATGCACGATGTTCTTCTTTAAAAAGGAATAATAAGTGTACAAAATAAAACCCTCTTTTTTCAGTTGAGTCCTCCCAGCCATACTAGCGGTTCTTTTATTCTCAGATAATTTATTGCCTCTCTGCATAGGAAAATGGAGGTTGGGGGTGAGATACAATATATATATATATATATATATATATATATATATATATATATATATATATATATACGGTGGGGGAGACCCACCCCTCTATTCTTTGTGCTACGGGCCCCGCAGCTCCCTAAATCGGCCCTGTGTATACCCGATGAGCGCGTCGCAGATTTGTCAACCTCGCCCATCAGAGAAGCGCATCACGCTCTCGCCGTAACTCGCCCAAGTACCCGAGACAATTACGACGGGGTTTAGGCGTATTAAGAAGAGGCGCAGCGCCGGTCTTCGTCTTCAATTGGACGACTGCCAATGAACGCTTCCGCCTGCATTCTGATGCGTCCTGTTTGTCCCTTGTCACTAACGTGGAGAGACGAGGCTAATTTTTAATTCGTATAAAAGGCCATCCATGGACAAAGGTTGGAATACCCTCGACCCCCGCCTGCCCCGCATTAATTGATTAAATAATTCATTTACTAAAAAAAATGAAGTAAAGTTAAAGGGATATCAAAATATGCTAATTTTTGTAGCATGAATGTGATATTTCACACAATAGAACTTTGATGATACAGGAATTAATACAAAATTGTTGAAGATGACAAATTGTCTGCAAAGCAAATTTGACCCCTACTGGTGCAGACGAGCCGGCCATTTTTTGTCGCATTACCTCTCGCCTCATGTTAAGTTTCGATTGAGTGTCCTTTTATGGATGATATATTATGGACATCGGATATATTGAAGAGCATTATATAGATAGTTTTTTTATCGTAACGACCTGTCCACCCATTTAATTGAATACATCTTTAGCTTGATTACAGCCGCTAGTTCTATTTTACCGAAACTATGGCTGTTATTCGGTTTGGATTTAGGTGCGAACAGTTAATTCTATTCCATAAATTTCCAGGACAACATAGTTAGCTAGTTAGTCGTCGGGAGAGGGAAAAAGAACTGGCAATTTAGCTCTGATTGGCTGTGAGCGCCGTCGAAACGATATCGGAGAAGTGTTATTATTGTTACTTGCGCTGTCATTGCCATTAGCTACACATGCAAGATCTTTACATGTGTAAATAGATCCTTGGGCATTTGCATCATTTTGATCGTTGTTTAACTCTCCTGTGATGGTATTTGTTTTAAAATGAAATAGCCTTACGTTTCCAAACAGTCGAGTGCAAATCAGCAGAGCTAGTTAAAGCCGATTAGTCTATGAATAACTAAATATTCGCGGCGTTGGAGGCAGGTTCCTTTAACGAAACGCCCCTCATTTTCTATAACAAGTTTATTTGGTGAATGAGGGTTCAAGAAGTCGGTGCCAGAAGAGCATGCATGTTTAATACAAAAGAGAAGCTAAGGATAAATACAACGTAAACTGAAGGCCCAGTAGAAAGGGCAAATTCTCATACTTAATTCTTTGATTAATCAAGCCATATCCCTTATCCATAAGAGTATTCTGTCTTCTTGGAAAGTAAAGAAATTAGAACATATAGAATATGACCAAGAAATAATGATTTTGTCAGTAAATGAAGTGGTTGGCAAATGTTAAGAACAGAAGGGAGCATATTAAAACAGGTCAGATACTGCAATGTCGTTTGATCCATCTGCATTTTTGACAATGTTCTCCTGTTAGACTGAGTCACACTCGCGTCGGATTCTCTCGCCACCCAGATCCCTCCGTTTATGCAGGTTTGTAGAGGTTTGTCACGTTTACATCACACCAGAGCCTTAAGAGTGCATGGCTTTTCTTCCTCTGTCTCTACATCCTTCATTACTTATTTCAAGGGCTTGTACTTCGTGATTTTGTATTCTTCTCTACTTGTTCATGCGGATATTTTCAGATTTGGGATGCCCATCTTGCTATCTTGCATTATGTTTCCTAGTTATCAAACTCGTACTGATTTGGCGTTTCGTATCTTGTCGATTTGTACAGCGAATCTGTCTGCCTGGAAATGGTATTCACCGAACAGTACCTTAGGAACCAAACTGGAATGATTTTAATGAAAAGGACCCGAAATACCACAAAGTAATGGAAAACATCTCTCGGTTGATGCAGAGGAAACCGAGTGAACTAAGGTGAAGCCTCACAGATGAATGCAAGACACTGGAGATTTCCTTTGCGAATTTAAGGTAAAACGACGCTCCTGCTTCATTAATAGGCATGTCGCCCTCTACCTCGTCGTTCGCGCTCCCCTTTGTGTCTGCCTGCTTATTTGGCTCGGCTTCTTCGCTCCTTCTCGGCCGGCATCTAATTTGCGGATTCCGCGCCGATGGTGCCTGATTTAAAGTCTGTATCCCGCTGCTATTTGAATACAAGGAACGTCATTTGTACCTGCTTGTGTGGCGTCTTCCCGGCTCTCCTCTATCGCCCTCCCCTTTTCCGTTGCGACTGAAATATGAGTAAGGGACAAACCGAGATAACGCCGTGGAGCTCCCATTCGGACATGCGCCTATGTTTATTTCGCACCATTTTTATTAATTCCTTGTCTCCTTTCCTCGCCATTCGAAATCGAGGGGTCGGGGCTCGACGGGATTTTTCTCTCATCTCCTGGTTGTTTTCAAATCAACACAGGTTCGGGTCCTTCTCTCTTAAATAAATGAACACAGGGTTCGGGGTATGAATGACTTGTTTACAGATCTACTGAGGAAACATGATCGACGACTATCCATTCGATGACGCGATGTTTCGACATAGATTTTCTCCATCATATTAACAAAACGGACTTTGAACTACCCGAAGAGAAGAGAAGCAGTGCTCTATAAACATTGAAAGTAGAACTGAGAATTAGAGAGGGGCATTTTCATATGCTCATCTCATTATTAATGTAAAAATGATTTGCGTACAAAGACCGAGGAGTGCATGGATGGGGCTCAGCTCACTTTTGCGATATCTTAAGTAAATCAAAGGTTCTGGGTATCTTCTTGGTGGAGAAGGGAGCAACGGATGTTCAAGGTATTTATTTTATGGTTTAATCTCGAAATCAGAAACAAATTCAATCGAAAAGGACCTCCAGAACAGGCACTGAGGTCCCTAAGTTACCGCCTTGAAAATGTAAAAGGATAATTTCCAGCTCACGCTGACCGACATCATTAGAGACGCGGGATTGATCTAATCAACCGCCTGGAGATACAAGGTCTACCAAAGGTGACTTCCGAGGATAGAGAATTGTGAAGTCGATGGAATGATGTGAAAAGTGAATATGCATCGCGGCAAACTGTAGCTGACGGCAGGAATTTGAGTAATCAAGACACGGAAGAGAATATGAATAATCATTCTGGAACAAAATTGAACGAGGCCATCTCCGACGAGAGCTTTGGTAAAGAGGTTCTTGCGTGGTCGGTATATTGCCCGACGAGTCTAAAAAGGAGACTACTCGGGACCTAGAGATCCCGCAATTTCTCCAGAACCAGTGGGGAATTTGGGGGCGTAATCCTTCAGGTACCAGCTGCATCTTGATTCCCATGCGGACCCCATTTGTAGACGAAAACAAGGAGGACCCCGTTCACTTGGTGAGGGAAGGACTTCCCTTATCTTAAATGTGGGGGATTATTTTTCTGTTGCGTTCCATGCCCCGCATCTTTCCTTTCGTGAGGTATCCAGTCCATTCCCTACCCCCAGCCGAAGAACCAGCCTTTGTTAAGAATCCCCCGAGCAGGGGCGGCGGGACTCAAAAAGAGACCTTTGGCTTCCCGCACTCCCTAGCACCCAGAGTCTTCTTGTACTGGTGCTACACACCTTTCCCACAACTACCCCAACTTCACCGCACGGACCGGGTTGGATTTCTTCCCTGTTGAATAAATGACCCGTCCGTTTCTTGACTTTAATTTTTTGCTTCACGCTCATCTCCCACCGGATTCCCTTGTCCGAGACGCGCTCACATTTTGACCTCTTCCCTTTCCCCCGTGTCCTTTCAACTGGGGTAGGGAGGTGCGACCACGCGAGACTGGCATACCGGTCCTCCTAGGGCGAATCTTAATTGCCCCTCCTAACCTTCCTCCTCGCTCCATAATTTGGACCCTATAACGACCGCTTGCCGCTGGCATCCCAGGACTGAGAGAGCCCCATTTAGCCGGTAAACAGCAACGTCAATAGACCTGGATTGATTGTGTAGGGAAATTAGTCCCACGCTCATGCACGCACCTACACGCAAATATTTATGGTCGCAAATTGGTGGACGTTTCTCAACTTGAGGGTTTTTGTTATGCTAATTGAGCGACGTGAGAACCCTCCTCTTATCCTTGAGTCTTCCTCCAGGGAGCACTTACCCCCTCCCCTCCTCATTCTCTTTAGCCATCTTTTCTTACTTAAGTTGCCCAAGGCTAAACTCCATCCCTTAGCCATTTTTTCAATTGCACCAAAATGGAAATTAAGCTCTGCCATCTATAATTTTTTCCCATTATTATTTAAAAGTTTTCTCAGAGTGCATAGAAACCACATCTTTCTCTTCTCTGGTCGTATATATATGTATGTATATATATATATATATATATATATATATATATATATATATATATATATATATATATATATATATATATATATATATAGTTTGGGCCTAAAAGTATCCATTAGCCTTTTAAAATACGTTTGTGAGGAGAATAAAGGATTAAAATAGCTCCTATAACTGATGGTGTTGCAGATCAACAGAGAAGTGGTTGAAGGAGAACGACCGCTTATGAAGCGCGAATATACATGGTACTAAAACAGTGCTTACACAGTCCTGATAAAAGTACATGTGGGTTGGCTACAGGCGGTGCCAGCCGAACGAGTATCAAAATAAAATGGTAATTTCTACTCTACTATCTAATGGAAACCTTTGGCCCACCATATATATATATATATATATATATATATATATATATATATATATATATATATATATATATATATATATATATATATATATTATAAATAAATAAACCCGACCGACCCAAAGTCGTTTTGGTGAGCCCCTAGAAATGGGGCGTATTCCTCGTCTAAGATGGTTTCGCGATTTTTCGCCTTAATCTTGAATTGAAGCCAAAGTCGCCTCCTTAGGTTTGGTTGAGCGTGAATCACGGATCTTAAGAACCATTTTATGCACAAAATATTTATTTATTTATACTCACCTCTTGGAACTGGTTATGCACCCTTCACTCATTTACACTTTCCCCAAGTTCGTAATGAGAGTTACCCTACTGACTGGGATGAGACCTTGTAAGGTTCGCTTTTCATTGTTCCGCCGTAGCCCCATTTCGCCTGGTCTTTCTTTCCCTGTAAACTCCGATTTTGTGACACGTTTCGCTTTTTGCCTCAACCATCCAAGGGTGTCAACACTCTCATCTCCTTTCTATCCTTTTGTGTTTGTTTCTCATTCCTTTTATTCCTATCATCCCTGAACTAAACCCACTCATCGCTCCCTATTATCTTGTTTGTTATTCCCTCTTGCGTCTCTTCCTCATTCGCTCCTCTTCTCTTTAAACGTCATTCGCAATGAGTCCATAATACGCGCGGCCATAATGAAATGTCGCCGAAGGTTTCACGAACAGATTTATGGGCGCTGCTCACTTTCTCATATTGGTTTCACCCGGAATAGGGAAAGGCAAGGGCGCGGGGGCCAGAAATGGGGTAGAGTATGGTGTGTGCGTGTGTGAGAGCTGCTTAATAGATACATAAATAGAGAGTGCACGTCATCATGAATCTCTCTCTCATAATAATATGCGCCTGATACCCCCCTGCTCTCTTAAACGAGAGGTTCTGATTTCGGCGTCTCTCTTGGAGTGGTTGTTGTTGTGAAGGAGATAGTTGGGTGAATGTTGGTGTGTTATCTTCTACTCGCCGCTTCCAAACCCGCAAAAGGATTTGCGTCTATCACCCCTGAACTAAAACCTACTCATCGCTTCCTTGTTATTTCTTACCACTTTTTCCTTCATAGCTGCACTCCCTTCATTCTTCACTGAGTTAAAATCCCCTTGTTGGTTATGTCTGTTTCTTTTCTTGATAAAAGAATCCCATTATAAGGGCTAGAATAATCAAAAATTGGCGGAATTTCACAAATGGCTGTGTTTCTGGCGTGGTAGTTGCCTCGTCCGGCTTTCCCACAGCCAGCGTCTCGCTTCGAAGGGACGACGCACCAACTTGGTTCTTCGCGTCCATTATTTAATTTGGGCTTATTTCGCCTTCGCCGCTTTTAGCTGAGCGATAGAGAAAAGGAGCCTTACGGGGCCACTCACTTCTCTTCCTCCTGCCCCCTACTTGCGTGATGGACCAGGGAAGCTGTTCAGTCGATAGCAGGCCAAGGGGTGTCGGGTATGACCTTCTTTGGGGGTCCAACTCTCCTTCACACGCGGCGACACGCCCTTCTTCTGGCCGTAGCCCCGAGCTGTGCGCCTGCGCGTGAATGGCGCCCGTCTCCCTCTGGGCGATGGCGATCGGAGGCGAGTTACGATCCGTTCGCCAACCAGGCTCGTTCGCGCCCCGTCCCGCCCGTCCCGCCTGCCGCCCATTCGCGCGACGGTCGTAAACCCGCGCTGATCCCGCCTCGGCCCGCCGACCACCGCTTTTATTGCTCCTCCGCAAACCACGGATCGAGGGAGGTGGGGCAGCAGCAGGGCAGGCAGGCCTCCAGACCCCTTTCGACGCCATTGCGCCATGGCCGACGTGGGCAGGGGGCCCGTCTCCATACTCCCCTCGTTCTTTTTTCTCTTTCCCTCCTCAAATGACACAACTATTCGAGGACACCTGAGCGAGATCTCGACCGAGTCGGATAATGACAAGCTTCAAGTAGTTCGTTTTTGAATCGGGGTCGATTCTCAGCAAATCTTTAGAATTTGCCTCTCCCATCAGTCTTAACACCAGAGTAAACTGAATTTCGTCGTGTGTTTGGTGCGCAAATACAGTTTTTAATTTAACGATCCTCAATTAAAGCGTGGTAACATTATTCATAGTCTATGAGCTGCGTTTTATCGACTGAAAGATTTTCGGGCCGCTAAAACTTGTTCCAAACTGGAGAACAAAAATCTTCGCCTCAAATTTAACCTAAGCTCCTAAAAATATGAGGGGGAAAACGTCAAAGTACAAAGTAATATTTTGACGATTATTAATTTTTGTAATAAATTTATGGGTTGTATTGGGCGACAAAAGAAAGCTGCTCACCAATCCATTTACTCTGAACAGTCATTTAAGGTTGGGGCCGCCCATTCGCTGGTTCAGACGCTTGCTTGCCTCGCAGATGCGGTGCGAGAGGCCAAAGCGATTCGGTCGGAATAAAAAAAATATTTAATTAAGGAACGTCGCGCGACTTCTTATTTTTTCTTATTTACGGGACTGCTCGAAAAACGGGAGCAGTTTTCGGTGACTGATGCTCACCGTTATGACGTAGCCTTGACGCTATTATTTTAATAATTCTCAGAGTGGGAGAGATTTGTGAAAATAATAATACTACCCTTTCTTTCCATTTGGTTCTTCAACGGGGAGGAGCCTCAATATAGGAAGGGCAGTAGCATTAATTTCACTATGGGAGTATTAATATGATGATAATAAGCGAAAAGCAACGTGGAAATCTTCAGCAGAAAGGTTTAGAAGAGCGCTGAGGTTAGGGCGTGTGAAAATGTTTTTAGGATTGAGAATCCGGTATCGAAGACTCGGGCATAAAAAGAAACCAAAGCGTACCTGTGCAGCTAAGCAGTTCGCTAACCAGCTTTTATCCAGGCGGATCCCAACCGGATAATGAAATAAGCATAAAGGTCAGTATGACAATCGCTGATGTGTCCGAGGGCACCAAGGGCCGGTCCTCTTTGGGAAAAGGTGCCAGGAAGTATTATGTTTTGACACCAAACAGCGTTCAGGTATAACCTTCGTTGCCCCGGGACAGAGGGATCTGTTCCGCGTCAGAACTATGTGGATACAGATACCCATCGGCACGATTCCTTGGAACACAGAGTGAGTGTGTGTGTGTGTGTGTTGTGCTGCGAGGACGGGAGAGGAAAGAAAGCAGTGTTGTAATTGGTTCTGTGTGTGATTAGAAGTGTAAGATCAATCCACCCGAATACAGGGGTGAGCACAGCGCGCCCACCAATTGGTAGCTAAATATCTACGTGCGCTGACGTTTGTGTCCGCTCATGACAGGATCGAACCTGGTACTGCGACGTTGGGAGACCGACGCCGTATCCACTCGGCTACCAAGAGCGTTGTGGTTCGTGTAAAATGAGGAAATGATTGATTGCTTTATTGCGAGGACGAGTCCTTATTTCGAAGGACTAGCGCCCCGGCGAAGCTCCGCAAGAGGGTCGGGTGGAACATGGACAGCCACGCTTCACTAGACATCTAGAGCATTACGTGCCCTCATACTTCAGTGCCTGCAAGAGGAGTGACGGCTTTAACTGTGGGGGTCCTGGATGTTCGTCTCCTGGTTCCGAGCGTCTCAAGTGCTCTTGCCACATATTTTCACTTCACCCATCGTCAACACCCTCGCCGACGCATGGCGGAAATTCCTTCGTTAGTTTTCGCTTATTTGAATTAAGTAACAAGAGCGGCCTTAAGAAATCCCCCCCTCCCTCATTCGGGCTGATTTCCTAGAATGTCTGCTACAGTCGATCTTAGCGAAAGGTTATTGAGTATTGCGGGGCGATGCCCTTATTGATTCTCCTCATGATTGGATTTTAATAAAAACTGGGGGCGAGGGAGGTCTCCATCCTGTATTTTATCTCGAGCGTGCCTATATATAAGGGCCCCTCTTGCTATTTATAGGTGTTTGTTCCGTTATCTCCGATTGATTTGCAGTGAAAAGCTTCAAGTAAACATCGGTGCCATCGATCCATTTGTACGAGTATGTCCTTAAATCGGGCGTTGTATAAGGTATCCCTTTGTCTCTGGTTATCTTGAAAACTCCCGCAAGGGGGTGGCAGGTGGAGAGGTTCCGTTCCCTTCCCTCATTAGCCACGTTTTTGAGGGTTGGTCAATCTGAGGTTAGGCTGTCAACAAAGACTAATTGCTATGATTCTTGGAATCCACCTTTCTTCCAGAATGATAGTTAGATTTAAATAATAAAAGATCACCCCGAGTGTAATATGCCCCCGAAATAGCTTCTCCACATTTTCACTTCCTCTAATTTCACCACTTTGTACACGAACTTCTCACCACAGCATTTCTACACGAACTTCTCATCACAGCCTTTCTGGCATAGATAAACCCGTTGGTTTTCGCTTCTTAGTTTTAAATCATAATTAGACGGCCCGCGAGGTCAGTTCATCCAGCCCGCCGCTGCACTGTGCCACGAATGAACATTTGTAGCAATTACAAAGCAAATATTGATATCTTAAAAGCTAAACGCCAGTTTCACAAATCTCACTAACCTTTTTTTGCTGCTTAGTTTATGAGCCTCGGATATGTGCGCACTGCGTGTGATAATACTATCTTATTGCTAACGACGCCTTTTTTATAACTTTTTGGTAAATAAATATGTTAGTGTTCTTTATTTTATGTGTATTCACTATATTGTATTGAACAAAATGGTTATAGGACCCTGTGAAAAAAGTTTGGCGACCCCTGGGTTAGCCCATATGAAATATTCGCCTTCATTTTGATAGCGCCCCGAAGTAAAGATAACTTTTGAAATATTTCCATCCATCCTTCTTATTCATGAAGAGAGTTTACGAAAAATTTACATAATTTAACTATAACACATTTAATGTAAAAAAAGTAATGTTTTGGGGAAATAAATTAATAAATTCTTACCGTAAAACATTATTATTTGCTGCCGGTTTTTCGTTCTCAGTCTGACTCCGTTTTATCTCACTATGTCAGTCGGTCCCCGTTTTGCCTTTTCGTTTTGTTTTGTTAATAACATTGTAACTATTCGGCCGATTCTAAAGAAATTTGAAACCCTTATGTTGTTTTACATTCTCTTTCGAAGTATATATTTGTCAAGCTTATCCCAAGGTTAGTCCGGGAATTATTGAAAGTTTTGAAGGTAGTAATGTCATAAATCAGAATAAGTGAGAGCACGCGACTTTTAGGTCAGCAGAACTTGTTTTATATTGCTCCCCCATCCATTATCCCTTGTTTGTTTTCTCTGTGTCGCGCATTTAACCTCCAACCATCTTTCTTCCTAATATCCTTACCTTGTAAACGAGCGTGCATCATTCCTGAAGCTGCTTTCCTTATCGGCTATCAGTCTTTCTGCTTTCTTCCCTCTCTCCCGTGCGTTAAGAAATACAAGCGTTTCTTCCCGTGAACTCGTCTTAGTTTTGACCACTTTGCCGTTTGAAAAAGCTTTGAACAATGAGTGAATCAATGCCAAGAGCACTACATATATCCAAATATGTAAGCCTGCCTACATTTTTACGCACACAATAGAATGAGTTTTAATTAATGGACATCTTTTTGCCAAATTGTACTAGTAGTTTTGCGGAATTCGACTTATCAAATTGATACAATACTCTATTTTGCCTTTGAATTCCGGTAGCATTCAGTCGGAAATTAAACAGGTGGGCTGGGGAAAGATTATTTTTTAACGGAATCTGATCTGGAGGAATGGCGAACGCTACAGGAAACCGTCAAGTTTAAATGCACCAGATGGCGCTTTTCGTACCTGGAATCGGGCAGACGGAAGAACCAGGACCAAAGAAAGTGCTAATTCGAGGTTCCCTTGGGAGGCCCTCCCAAGGGGAATAGCCGCAACACGAAAGGGGGCACTGCCGCTTGGCCTCCGAGAGAACTCTGCACCACTCATCCGGGGCGCAGGTGCTCGGTTGAGGGGAGACATTGGAATGAAAGTGTAGATGTAAAATAGAGTGAAAATGATATGATGGACGCAGTGAGGGAATGTGATGCTTCAAGGGGTCATTGGAACACAACGGCGAAGACGACAGAGGTTCAATAACCTAGTGTATTGGCCCTTCTCTCTCTCTTAATTTATTCTTAATTATTTAAACCGAAAACAAACGAGAAGTATAGAAAAGGGATTCATAAAATAAGTAAAATTTACCATGGTAAAGTGAATATGCGTTGAAGGTATATAACGAGTAGACTGTTTGGAATGGAGTGGGGGGAGTTACGAGGGGCGGTCAATAAGTTTTGCGAATCGGTAGGGCAAAACAGAGGAAGGGGGATGGCTGTTTGTGGGGGTGTTAGGACAAGTTATGTCAAGTAAGGACCTGCAGCCGCACGCCCCTGCCTCGTCTTTTTAAGAAGCAGTAGCTGATTGCAGATCGTCAGTCACAATTTTTCAACAATGGGGAAGGTTGAGCACCGCGCAGTGATCAAATTTTTGACCAAGGAAGGCACGAATGCAAAAGAGATCCATGAAGGCATGGTTGCAGTGTACACCGACACCGCCCCTTCCTATGCAACCATTGCTCGCAGGAATAGCGAGTTCCGCCATGGTCGTGAGTCCTTTGAAGATGACCCCCGTCCAGGACGCCCTTCAGACGTGACCGACGAGGACAATGTGGCCCGTGTGGAGAGGATGATCCTCGAAAACCGACGGGTGAAGGTCGAAGAAATCGAGTGAGAACTTGGAATATCACAAGGAAGTGTTATCAACATCATCCACGACAATTTAACCATGACAAAGGTCTCTGCCCGTTGGGTCCCTAGAAACCTCACGGCCCATGATCGACTTCAACGTCGTCAAAGTCCACAAGGCCAGAGTTGCACAAGCTGCCCTGCGCGAGTGCGGATTCGAGGAGCTCAACCATCCCCCCTACAGTCCAGATCTGGCCCCTAGCGACTACTTTTTATTCCGTCAATTCAAGGCTGCACTACGTGGACGCCGGTTTGGGGGCGATGAAGATGTCCAGTTCGCCGTCCAGGAGTGGATTGAACAGCAGTCGGGAGATTTCTGGTTGTCGGGAATTCGAAGCCTCAGGGACAAGTGGCGCAAGTGCATTGAAGTCGAGGGTAGTTATATTGAAAAATAATAAAACACTTTTCCTCATATCTCGTTTCCTTATATCCGAATTTCAAAACTTATAGTTGCTAGTTGTATGAGCCCTTTCATGTGTATTGTATTTGTATGGGTGAAATTTCTTGGAAATGTAACTAATCCAATCTCTTCATGCTTAAAGAGTAGCTTTGTGTGGGTCGGTGGCTGCTGTTCCGACTCCTCTCACTGCTGCGGCCGCAATGCGCCGTGGCTGGGAATTGTCAGCGCCTCCAATTTCTTTGTTCCTCTGTGTTCTTCCGCGTTCTCGTCGCTCGCTGTGTTCATTGCTGTTGTTCTTCCTTGTTTGTTGAACACAGCTATTCTTACTCTAGGGATTTCTTCGACACTTCAAATGCCGCTTTCGTATGGTAATCCTCGCTTAAATAAAGGTTCAACTTTGCTTTTATTTCTTTCCCACTCGCTTCGCTGCTAAAACTTGAAACCATTTGAATTATGGTCTTTTATTTTTTTCCCCCTTCCTCGGTGTTCCTCTTTTGGGGCTTTTCTCCGTTTGCTCTTCTCTTTTTCTCTCATGGTTGACTTTCAAATTTCGAACCCTTCCCTTCCATTCTCGCTCGCCGCACTTTCCTCTCCCGCCCCTCCCCTCCCCTCATGGCCCCTCTTGGAAGGCAGTTTGTCCCAATATTTTCCAGGAGGCGGCCGTTAAGAGGGAGTTACGAGCGTCGTCGGTGACAGAAACGGAACATCCTTTGTCCGAAATTGCGATCCCCCGCCATTTCCTCTCTTCTTTTCAAGATTTTCTCTTTTTGGCTCCGCGCGCATGTTTTTCGCATTATGCATATTTTGGATCGAGAAAACGGGACGGAAGGGACAGATTCCTTGGCATCTTTCACCATTTTTCAAAGATTATCCTTTGAGAGATGCCATAAGTGGCTCCCCACGTCAGGTGGAAGGTGCCAATTTTAGGTCTTTGAGTTGAAGAAAGAAAACTCCAAGTGAGTAAAACTGCTCACCCGCTTACAAACAAATCAACCTTTCCTGTCTGGTCCTCTAAACTATTTGCCCCCTCTTTGTACCCACTTGACACAGGGCGAGTTCGTCCCTTCATACCTCAATTTGCATTGAACTAGACTCCTGGCATGAACTAGCAAACTACATTGTTGTGTCGGGCTTTGCTCGATAGCTCGGAGATAGTTGCAAATTATTCTACATTCTAAGGCTCGTTTTGCCCCAAGAAATATCTTTATCTTTTGTGAAGTCGTTCGGAATGGGTAGCTGGTGGGCGAAGAGCACAAACGAAGGCATTAAAATGTTTCCTTCTATAATGTTTGTTAAAAAATAAACATAGTGCGATTGTTTCATATACTTACCATTTGCCACTCGATAAATATACCGTCAAAAGTTTGGGATAAATGCTTCCATTAGTAAACTTGAAAAGACAATAGGCATTTTTCGTGCTTCTGTTTCTCTGCGATCTTGGACTTGGAAAAGTTTTGAGGCAGTTCATTAGAGTGATAAATTCAGAAGCACGTAAGTACTTTCTAAAGCATTCTCCCCTTTGCCAAGTTGAAAAAGAACGGGACGCACCAAAGGCTTGTATTTAATCTGAAAGTCCCATTTTCCACCCTTTTCCGGCCCCATGAATTTTGTTTTGATTTCGCTCTTTTAGGGGGAAGGATAGTGGTAATTACTAAACGGGAGGAAAAGTTGTTTTGTAGTAAAAGGAATGAGTGGTAAGAAGATGGAGGAAAACAGACAACAGATAGGACGCTAAAGTGGCAAGACTACACAAAAACTAATATTAATTTGCTTTCATCTAAGGCATACACCATGTGTAAACATTAGACTTTGTTCTTCTTGAAAAAAGGGTCGTGCTATCGGAAACATGGAAATTTAAACGAGTATGTGTGTGCGTGTGAATATTATTATTTAGCGAGCTGTGTAGTTTTCTTGTATATTTTCTGCATATGACGGACCAAACAGCTCGCTTGGAGGCAAAATTTAGTTCTCACCACGAAATGACCTTCCTCAAACTTGCTTAATCTGTTTGAATTACGTACTATTTTACTAAATGATGTATAATTAAAATCAGAATTTAACCAATATTTCTTATGTTTAGCTGAAATTTATAGCTATTTTCTATTCAATATCCTTCTCAATAAGCAATATCACTAAAATGAAAGAACTTACATAAGCACATAGAACGCAAATGAAGATTTAAGAGACATTTCACCTTGCTTGTTGTAGCATCTGTGGAGTATGGGACTTCTATCATAGTAAGGGGTGGTGCATGTTTTCACCAGGGCCAAGGGAGTTGTTTTATGTCAGGGAAGAATAAACTCCACTAATACCACAATTTTGTCACAGGTTTAAGAGCCATTTAGTCAGAAA
The DNA here is from genome assembly GCA_963969495.1 of Ceratothoa steindachneri. Classification (NCBI taxonomy): domain Eukaryota; kingdom Metazoa; phylum Arthropoda; class Malacostraca; order Isopoda; family Cymothoidae; genus Ceratothoa; species Ceratothoa steindachneri. Next base: position 30,039,789 of record OZ018322.1, read on the forward strand.
TTGTGTCCCACAACATCAAGAAATAGTTATATTTCAGCAGGACATTGACCCATCCCATACCATCCTAATACACAAAGGAATGGTTTGGATAAACAAGGATCATGCCTATGGACTGGCCACCACAGAGCCCAGGCTTAAATCCAAAATACCACAAGTACAAATAAAACAACTGTATGAAAAATTACAAGTCGCTGTGTGAAGAGAGCATCAGAAATTTGTGAAAATTTGGTGAAAACCATGCCACAATGAATTATGGCTGCAATTAAAGCAAAAAGGGCGCTAATTAAGTATTGAAATAAATATATTTATATATATATATATATATATATATATATATATATATATATATATATATATATATATATATATATATATATATATATATATATATATATATATTGTCCATCTTGTAGATGGAGAAGTTATCTACCATCTACAAGATGGACAAAAGAAGACAAATAAGAAAAATAGAAAGTTCCTAAAGAAAATTTATCAAGGCGAAATATACAATGGTCTTTAATTAAATCTGCATTCAAGAAAGACTGCTACCCATTTACACGAATATATATATATATATATATATATATATATATATATATATATATATATATATATATATATATATATATATATATATATATATATATATATATATATATATAATAATAATAATAACCTCGCAGGGAGGGGGGCCCTGTTGTGTAGCCTGTTGCACTTGGTACCCTGCCTCAGTACAAATTAGGTTGACCTGAACACTCTGATGGGACCTGGGAAAGTTGTTTAGTGCGCTTTCCCTCGTTCCCTCTCAGCACTTCTTTACCTTTTTATTATTAGCATCATTATTGTTATTATCATTCTCATTATTATTTATTACTATTTTGTAGCATTTATTAGTTATTTTATTATTATTTAGTATTATTAGTATTTATTCTTTATGTAGTAAAACTATATTATTATTACTGCATTATTATAATGGTATATTATTGTGTATTATTATATAGTATTATTTATTATTATTATTACAGCTATCCTCTCAATGTTTTCAACCTGCACTCTGGACCAAGAGTGTCGTTTTCCCATGTACAGAGTTTGATACTGTAGCATGCCATCCTGGGATCACCTAGCACCAGGGTATGGTAATAATAGTTGATCACCCACCCTACTGGTTAATAAACCTGCCTATCTCTACCTCTTTTTATTACATACCCTTCTACTCCTTTCCACATTTACCTTCCTATCCACATAGGTTCTGGCTGCCCAGCGCACTTTCGTCCTCTTATGAATACCGTGAGGTCCTCCTTACCTGCTGCGAGGGCCAAATGCCCGTTGGGCAGGGCAAGTATTAGGCAAGGGGTGTTTTGGGCCGTCGACTACGCTCACCTTCCTCCAGTAGACATCAAAGGTGGCATCGCCTGGACCATCCTTTATGGTTATAGCTTCAGGACAATGTTGCTTAAATGGTAGACCGGGTTGTCGAGGCCCATCAATCCTCGACCCGTGAACCGAGTATGTGTAAATAATCACATTCTGGAATTTTCTGCTCATATGGAGACTTTTTCTCATAACCTCGTTAAAGTCATTTTGGGGATTCACAGTATCTAGTTTCCATGTGCCCTTTTTCCTTTTCGACAAATATGGTTAGAATAGAAGGTAAGAGTGGGACTGCGCATGGGGATTCCCTCTCCAAGCGCGGCTTCTCCCTCCCTATATGTCTGGGAGGAAGAACGAGGTAATACGAGACATCCATTCGTCCTTTTCCTGACCTGATCGTCGAGCTGGAGATAGGTGTCTTAAATGTGGATAAGTTTACGCATCATCTTTGCACTCTACCCAGATGCACAGCCTTATTTTGGATGGGGTGTAGTCGATGACCTCCATGGTAGTGATCACTTTCCCATTCAAATATCATTTTCTGGAGCGCTGCCGCCTGAGAGCTCCCCCACCCCCCATCCCCATCTGGTCTGCACATTTCAGGAAATAACTGATTTCTATCCCAGTCGAGGAGTTTAGGTCGGTGGATGAGGCCGTTAAGTTCTCCGGCAACCTTATCGCCGTGGGCCTAACTACTCTTCCTAGAACGTCTGGCCGCTTTCCATGCCGACCGCTTCCGTGGTGGTCAGCCAAGTATGAGACGGCCCTCATACAGAAACGCCATTCCTACATGCGCTATTAGCGCCGCCCGAACGATTTCACTGTCGGTGAATTTCGTCGAGCTAGGGCTAAGTTCCGGTATGTTTCGAAGCACGCCCGCCGCTCTTGTTGCTGGGCCTACGTGTCTTCACTTAACGGGGAAAACCCCTTGAGCAGAAGTGTGGAAGCTAGTCAAAAGGATTGGGGCGAGTTCTCGCAGGACCTCCCTCCCGTTCTCAAGGAGAATGGGACCGCAATCTTGGACCCCGTTTCCGTGGCGGTATCATTCGCGACCGCTTTCTCCCCATTCTCTAGGCGGGATGCATTCACTGCACGTTGTGATGTCGCTGAAGGCCGGCGACTGGACTTTACCTCCAGAGGCCGAGAACCGTTCAATGATAGGTTTAAATTGAGTGAGTTGTTACGCTCTAGCTTCGTGCGCGGACACCGCCCCGGGTCCGGATGATTTCCCGTATGCCATATTTCGTTACCTTGATGAGCGAGGTATGGCCTTTCTGTTAGATTTATTGGACGGGATCTGTACTGAGGGTATCCAGCCAGGCTCCTAGCGAATGGCTATTGTGATCGCTTTTCGCAAACTGCAGATGGCCAGCCTCGATTCGGCGTCTCTTTTTCGTTGTCCCGACCTTTAGTAGGCTACAATAAATTGCAGAAATAAATAGAAAGATAACGAAGAAAGGAAAATAGACCTCATTGGTGTGGGATGTCCCCTGCGCAGCCATGCTCCACCCGATTTGAGGTCTAGGTCTAGCCTTCCCTCCGGGCCCAAACTCACGAAGGGCATCTGTCTTAATAGTGCGAATTGTGCAACCCCCACTTCCCCCTCCGTTAGCGAGTGCTCCAAATATTTCCTTTTTAGACCATTCGGACTTCCAGACATCTTCAGTTCACCCATCTTCAATACTTTCTTTTCGAATCTATACTCGCAAACTTTTCTGGCCGATTCCCTTGTCAGGTTTAGTTAGATTTAAAAATAAATAACAGCAAATCCATCCAGATACACATACAGAGCATCATAACAAAAACCCAGGCGCTAACATCCACACAACAAATATTCAACTAGATCACCTAAAATACCTGAGCCCCAAATCTCTCCCAGCCTGAACAAACGCCTTCAATTCCCACTGGCTACACACATCACTATCCCTACTATCGGAGAAAAAGTTAACCATGTCTTCATTCTCAAAGCCAACAAAGCCTCCTAACGAACCATCAACACTAATTCAAAACAGATAAATAATACGAAAAAGAATTTCACACTAATAAAACATAAGAAAACATAAGAAAAGAAGGAGACTGCAAAAGACCATTCATGGCCTACACTTGGCAGCTCCCATCACAGCATGGTTCCGTAAAATCACACCCCGCAACAATTTTATCCATAAACCTAACGCAACACACATGAGGTGGTTTTAACCAAAAAACCCAACCTCAAAGAACCATTCTATTAGACATATGTCACAGTCCCCCCATGACATATCCTTGGACAAAAGATACTAGTAACATTATTCACCTCACACAGGCACTATCCAACCACCACCCTAACACCACAATATAAATTCACTGCATTCCACTAAATAAAACTCGTATAATATTCGTCCTCACCTCCGGTGCACACATGACCTTCCTACATTACAGGATGTGGTGGGCAATTTGAAAGATTGCTGTACTATTCATTTTATTCAATGAAATCACCGTCGGCCTCGACCACGGCCTCCAGGCTTCGACGGTACCCTTGCTTTTAACCTGGCAAAAAGTGTGGTGATCCTAAACCTAAGCTCCACCTTGGTGGTGCATGGGGACTTGTTGGTTGGCCGCTCTCTCAACCCCGACTCGGACCAAGCTACCACTCAAAGCTGCAATACAACAAGCAACATATGTATACACCATGCCCGAACTTTGATTTTTTTAATGGCGCTCATCTAGCCTAGCGACTGCCACCAAGTGCATAAGTCGCTGTAACTAATTATTTAGCTTATTATTAGGCTACCTTAAAAGACAATACACACTACAAAAAACAAAAACAAACAAAAGCACATCAAAACCAAACAACAAGCAGGCAAAGGAAAAGAAAGAAGTAGGCACGCTCCGGCGTTGTGGGTAGCCCCTCCTCCCCACAGCATCGGAACATGCGACCATCGCCAGAAAGTGAAATAAAATCTCCATCCTCTTCCAGAAAGTCTGTGTGCACGAATCCGTTCCGAGTACAAGGGATAGGCGGTAACGACCCCGCTAGTCCCAGTACGGGGACAGGTAATGTGCGCGGAGATCCCCCGGACTGGGTGAGACATTCAAGAAGAATGCGCCGAACAGTGTGGAGGACAACGCAGTCGTGGCAGTAATGTGCATGGGAACGCTCCATCAAATGGCTGTGAGTCCTGCGAAGACGACAGAAGCCTTCGCGGCATTGGCTCCACAAATGAGAGGCGATTCCTTTAGAGGTCAACCCGCAGTGCAAATTATCTGCTGTGCCACATCAGAAAAAGATAATTGTCTTCTAAATCATCTACATTCGTCGTACAGACGTCACGATCTTTCTGAACACCTGATAAAAAGCCCAATAATGAATCGACGCGTGTGTAGGATGAACGAGCGACACCAATAAACCTGACTTCCTGCACCTGTAACAGAAAACTCTAATCCTCGAAGACACAAAACTTGGCCTGGAGCGGATAAACTGTCTACCTTGAAAGGCCATCGAGCAAGAGCTCGGAGGCGGGAAAGGGAAAACTAAACCCTAGAGGATATTTCCGAACTTAAGGAACAAGCCTGTGTAAAAAAAAGGAAACTGTACACCTTTCTCTCCTGTCTTCATTCCTTCGACGTTCTTCTTCCTTTTGAGCGGAAAATCTTGCGAAGCGATGGACGAACATTAAATAAATGCCTCTAAAAGCTCAATTTCACTGTAATATGTTTTCCGAGACCTGTTGAATTGGTCGGTGCCAGGGACTTGACCATATTTACGTGGCCGCCATCCAGTTTGCCTTCTCCTAGGGGGTGTCATCTCATTGGTTTCCCCGCTGCTACTCCACAGAGGTGGAAGATCCTGAATCCTGATTGGAACCCTGTAAAATATGTCTCTTTCTTGCATTGAGCAACACGCCATCGTATTGCATTCAAATGAGGCACATTATTGTTGAATGTCACAGTCTGGGCGATCTTCGCGCCCGTTACCTGTCCCGGATTGATTTTCCACCACTCAAAACTTTGTACTCGCTTTGTAACTCAAATGCTTGTACAAGCAGATTTCTGCAACTCCACGTTGTATTATTTCTATGAGGTACCGTTTCAATCATCTTTTTCAGTAAGTGCATAGACATCTAAATTTGGTTTCCTTCCATGTTTCGAACGCTTTCAACTTTACCTATTGGAAAATATCCGACCCCGATTCGACTCCACAAAAGACGGTGATAAGTTCTAATACTTTCACACGTTCTTCAAGTAAAATTATTTGTCTGTAAAAAAAAAGAAGTCTTATTTGCCCCAAACTGACCTTTGTGATCCCCTAAGTTGTATGTATCTTGCACTGTATCTTGCACATTTGTTGACTGGGAAGATCACAATTGATCTCCGGATACATTTAGACAAATATGGTTACCACTTGATGACTTATTTATGAAACTGTTGTTTTGTAAGGCTGGTTTATGAGAATAAACATTAGATTGTAACAATATTTCCAATTTGAATACCATTTGGTGTAATGTAACAGCAATACTTATTTTTATATTCAATTAAATCTCATTGTTTTTTGTATAAGTTAATCCGAAATTGGAATCTGAGTTGAATGTATCTTATCGAATCCCACTCCAACCTGAAATGGTCCACTCACACCCCCCACAGCGGGACCTCCGTGTAAATAATACATTTGATTACATGGAAACGCGGCACACCCACAGACACGCCCGCAGTGCCCCCAGCAGTCTCCAATTAGATTGAGACTACCTGGGATCTATTCCTATACGAATATTTCCATTTTGCCCTCTTCTACCGCCTTTACAAGCTTCTCATTTAATTTTCTGGGTCGGTGGCTGATATCGTAGGCTAGTCGCCAACCTGCTTTCGTTCATTAGGCCTTGGCATTGTCCTCTGGGTAATTTTTTTGCCTTGTTTTCTTGAAAATTTACTAAACTCTTAAGTTTATTATTACATTGTCGCATTATTTTCTCTCAAATTCAACAAACTTTAAACTTATTGTCAGTCATTAATACATATATCTCTTTATGTATTCTAAGCTTGCTTGCTTTCATATTATTTGACTTCATTATAGGCTGATGATACATAGCTAATGTTCGAAACGTTCCAAATTATATATGTTCCGAATACTGGTTCTGGCTTTAGCATACATACTAAAATCGAGGTTTCCGAAGGATGACCCAATTTCTGCATATATATATATATATATATATATATATATATATATATATATATATATATATATATATATATATATATATATATATATATATATATATATATATATATATATATATATATATATATATATATATATATATATATATATATATATATATATATAGTTGGTGTGTATTCGGATCATGTTTGTTTTTCCTTTATTTTAATATTCAATTAAGGTTTGCGGAAAAATGCGGATTGAAAAATACGCCATTTAGATTGTGGAAGGTAAATTTGTATATAGGTTCCAAGAGGGTGTCAGCGGGTGTTTGCGTGTTCGGGTCTGGGCAAACAGATGGCATTGGCGATGCGAGCTGGGAAGGAGGTTTCCCCGATAAGACACGCTCTCACATTAAGAAAGTCGCCTCGCGGAAACAAACAGCACATCCGAGACGTCCCTCTAAGCGATTGGAATGGTCCTTTCCCCTACCCTCCTTTTCCTTCCGTGGTGGGGGAGGGGGGGGTCGTTAGTGTCGAAAATCGCGATCCTAGCGTCATTGATGCCGCGAATGAACACTTAATTTGTTTCTCCTCGCCCTCTTCTCCCTCTTCGTCAGCAGCGTCGCTAATGCTGAGGCCGTCAAGTCCAAGTGAGCGATGGGCTCCGATGAATCTCGTGTTTCGTACGTCATTTTGGAATAGTAGAGCTCCGGTCTTTCGGGTCTTGGCCCCCGTGTCGGGGAGAAAGGCTTGGGACAAAGGAGAAGTGGCTGCTCCGCTGTGGCTGATGGCCAGGTTATGTTGTGAGGGGCTGGCGACGGTGGTGGTTTTTCTCGATTCTACCAAGGACACCCTTTTATACTGACGAGGGAATCGTCAGTATAAAGAGTCACCAACTGTCTGTCAAGGCCATTGCTTATTAGTACCATGACAGTTTTTGCAGAAATATGGACTGTAGTGTTTGGATCATTGCTGGATGTGCCTCTGCTCTGTCATGGTTATTGCCTTTGGATCGAATCCCAATTGAGCATAAAGTCACTGTCGAGATGTGTGTCATGCAAGTGTATACGCTTGAGTCAGTCGTGGGACTTTCCGGTCCCACCAACTCTGCTCGCCTTGAGCAGAAAGGGAGCGAACCCCTCCAATGTCTCATTGCAAGGTTATAAACTCGTCACTGTACATTCCTTTCAAGAACACTCCATCTTTTACTGACCACATTTCGGTGTTTGTTTTAGGGTTGTATGTCCAAACTCATTCGAGCGGGTGAATTCAAGGTTCGATCTTGTCGACTTCAGTGACAACCCGACATGTGTACTTTTATAAATGATGGGGCGCTTTAAATCAGAATCCAGAATCTAAAAAAAAACCCCGCATTTTCTCCAGAAATAGGAATTGAGAAGAGAAGTTCTATCATGATTCCCGTTTCTTAAAACGATTCTTTAATATTTAATGACTAAATTATGTAATTATCTTTTGTGCGCCATGTAGATGAAACTGGTAACGCTAAACAGAATATCATAAATTAAAGACGATTACAAAATTTATTTCTATGTATTATGTACGGTTGCCACAATTAGTCATCTGACAATTTAATATATTATTATTTGATGAAAGATGGTGTTATAAATTAACTAGATAGGACATTTACCAATAAATTAAGTGAACTATTTCCATTATTGCGGTATTTCGAGCAGTATTGTCAACATTTGTAAACAAGGTTTTGTTTCAAAATAATGTGCCAAATTTCTCCTAATTTTTCATTTTCCCACCTTAATTAACTTTATATTTAATTAATCTTTAATTTGTACTCATCAATATCAACGTATTCGCATTAACATTTGGCTATTTTTTTATTTTTATCCTTATAATTAAATTTTCAACTTGACCTGTTCTGAAAAATGTTATTACTATGGCAACGCAGTACAGCAAATACAGTAAATACAAAAGTATTCGAGGATTTATAGAACATAAAAATAATTATATCATAATTAATTTACCTTTGGCGGCAACATTTTTAAAAAATTTGACGTAACTAATTTGACAACTGAACATTAAAACATTTATGTATATTCACGAAGTGTAATTAAATGCTTTTTTTTTCAAGGCTATTTTACAGAATGATTACAATTGCCTTTTATTTTATACCAAGTTATTATATTAAATTACTTATACACCAATGTATAAAAAAAAACTATTGGGAATCGGAACCGAGACTTTTGAGTAGTATCGGAATCGTTAAAAATGTTGGTATTGTTTCCTCACAACCATGTTGGTCGCGTAGTTCCTCCCATACTCAAACCTTCCAGATTCCACACCAAACACTTTCCTCATCATATCTTTTTGACCCGGAGTAGATCACTCATTCTTTTACACTCGCCTTCTCTTCTTTGCCCAGTTCTCGTGTACTTATAGACATGTGTGTGTTGAAAGTGTTGCTGCGGTTGCCATCTGGAGGAGTATGTACCACCCCTGCCCCTATGTCTTCCACACATGTTCCTTCCCCGAGAGATGCCCTCGCTGCTATTTTGCTTTAATTCGAGGGAAAAGTACTGAAAGAACTTGTTTGCCACCATTTCCAAGTCATTCCAGAACCCCACTCATTCTCACCCTCACTTCAATCATTGCAGTAGCATACACTACAGCCACGCGCAGTAACATCCTTGCAATATCAACTTCACCCACGAAATTCTCAACCTTAAAAGTTCACACCAAGCCATTGCAACGTGTCACTTCAACACAACCATTACCTTACTTAATATTAGCCCACCCCCCACTAGTCATCGCATTTTATTCCATAGGAGCTCCTCTTTTACCTACATGTTTCTCTCTCACACTGCATCTTTAGTCCCCCTCTTTTCAACGCATTCACCACTTCTACCCTCATCACATGTGCCCCTCACTTTGTACACACACTTGATTTACACATTGACGCGGATTAGCCGGTTTGAGGTGACGTGGTCCGTAACTGCCTCGCGCAGTATCGCCGCTCATAGTCGCGGCGTAACAGAAAAGCACCCCCTCCCCCGCTTTAAATAATGCTAGTCTAAGGATTTAAATACCCCACCGGAAAAAGAAAAATGCATTCAGAATGGTTGAAAAAAAATATCCTTCCATAGCTTTCGTTGATTTATGTGGCATTGCCTCATGATTTATGACGCATGAATTGATATTTCACACTCCTCTTCAGTCCATTTTATTATTTATGATCGTGTACGTGCCTTTGTGTGCGCGCTCGCGTACACACATCTGATAACGGGGTATTTACCGCGGGAGGCTCGTCCAAGAAAACCTGTTTTCATCATTAATACCCGCAAGGGGGTATTAATGGAGAAGTGGCCCGCCCTAGGGTGTGTACCCTGCAAGGAAATGTTAGGTGTAGCACGGACCAACATGCTGCAGCTGTCATCTGAAGAATTGCGTGTCCCGGTCACAATACAGCGGTAAGATCGGCGGCTATATATCTTGCGCACTCTTTCACTTTCTCTTAACTTCAACACTTTATTTACAGATCTGTCATTACCATTATAATAATAAAATAGGCTCTGGGAGCATGTCGAAAATAGTATAAAAAAAATTCCCTAAAATCAAGGCAGTTTTCCGTTCAGATAAATTTAATTAAAAATAATTGGTTCCTGCGCCCTAAACGTTGCACCAGCAGCATCAAATAAATACTGAAAATATAACATCAATGATAGAGATAAAGAGTAATTCCTGAACGAAATATAGACAATTAATAAAAGAACTGTGAAACCATAACTTTACATTTACTAAGTGAGGGTATTAATTAGCGCAAGTTGAAGGTGGAAAGAGGAGGAGGAGGAAGAAGAAGGGGAAGAACCATTTTTTGGAATCGATTTATCCCCTTCGAATTTAAAGCCAAGTACCAAGGAGGTCGTCTCCCGCGGAAAGCTGGTAAATAAGAGCTCTCTAAATAAATTTGGTGATGTTAGAGGAATTGGAAATCTAGGGAAGGTATATAATCGCAGATCCTCCAGCAGGTTTTGGGGGTTTCTGGGGGAGGTATACTGCAGGCGTTGGGCCCGGGAGGAAACACGATTCTCGAGATGTCAGCCGCTTCAAGATTGTCCATGCTACACCTAACGTTTCCTTGCTGGGAGGTAAACGGATAGATAAGGAAATGATGGGGTGGGGGCAGTGGAAAGAGAACGGAAGGGAGAGGGGGGGGGGAGGCATGTTAAAAAAAACCCCGGAAACAAGAGGCAGGGGTATTGCCCCTCCCCCTTACCGGCTCCGACCAGGGATGAATGGGCCAAGGATGGTCGGCGAATGATCATGCAAAATTAGCCCCCGGTCAAGAAAATAAATGGAAAGAGGGCAAAGTGAAAGTGTGAAGAAGGAATAACGCCCAGGTTGTCTGTCTACCTTAAGAATACCGGGGCCGTGGGGGCGTGTTGCTCACTTAGGTGTAACTCGACACATGGGCCTCGCTAGCAGGGCTTTGGAAGCGAGTCACATTTCATAAAAAAAACAGGAAATTTAAGATTGGTGGTCTTAGAAAAGAACCTGCCCGTTGCCATCTGTTTGTCCTTACTTTTTAATAATACTTCTGAAAGAACCAATCACATTTTGATTGAGAGAGTTAATGGTTTCACTCACCACAGCAATAACTTAACACATGAGTGTGTTATTAGCTTCGATGTGTTGGTCTCAAGATGTAAAGGAAAGGGAGAATCAGAGATGAATCTCTCTTGAATCGGCGAGAAAGGGAATAGGTGAGAATGCTTGAAAGAAGGGCAGAGAGAAGTATAAACATAAGCATACACAAATGTGCTTTAATTTTCTGAACCTTAAGGTGGATAATGTAAAGTTTGCAAGTGGATGTGTTAGATCTAGAAAGATAAAGTGGAGTGGTGATTTGGAACGTGTTGTAAGGAAGATTCGGATAAATACTGCGCAATGAAGCATTTGAGAGCGGGATGAACCAGGGCCCTGATTGAAACACGAATTTAGTGTCCAAAGATGTGAAAAAGGTGAGGTACCAAGAGAAGGTACTTGTGAGCGATAGCGAGAGTACTACGAGTTGTGTAATGTAGGTTTGTAAGAGGAAGCGAATGTCATTATGATTGATTGGCTTGGAGGCGGGAGGGTCTTAACGGGTGTTGTATCAAAGTATGAAACAAATTGTATTTGTTTTGGGAGACGTCAGAAAAGTGAGAAACAAGATGGACTCGATAATATAGTGGTCCAGATTGCTAAAAGGTAGTGTGGTTATTATTTTGAAATAGGTTTGTTGGTTGTGTGCCGTAAAGCCTTTTAAAAGTGGAACATTGTCTAAGGACAGGAAGAATGCTGCGATAGTACCGGTGTATACGAGAGGGGGATATAAATGCAAGAACTGCAGGGGAACAAATCTCTTGGGTAGGTGTGTAAGAAGGATAATTTAGGGGAGTGAGATTTAAGTGGGAAGTTTGTGATGCTCATGTTTGCGCGGAGACAGATGGGTGTGAGGTGATGCTGGGCTTATAAATGAGGTGATTTTTTTGTTTTATTTAACCCGGTCATTATTCTTTTACAGAAGGGATAAACCTTCGCTACAATTTGTTAGAAGACTAGGTCGATTTAGTGAGCTCCGATTCTATAAATTTTTGAGAATTGTGAATGGAAAAAAAATTCAGTCTTTGACCATTTTGTATGCTGTATTTTTCTTTTAGTGTTTTATTCAATATTTTGCGAGTTTCCCCCATATAATATTTGTCGTAGTCTTTGATTTGTGTTTTATAAATGCCAACCGGTTTCTCTTTAGGAGTTTTTATGAGGAAACGCCCCTCTCCGCAGGTGGAAAAACAAAGTCTAGCCAATTCAGGAATGGTATTACAAAGTAGAGCGTTGTGGAGAGACACATACACAAACATAATCCTCTTCAATCTACATTGATATTATAAACAAGATCACGAGCCCTCTGCTTAATTCTAACCCCATCTTTTTCTACCTCAATATCAGTGTATACTTAGTTGTAAATATACATTAAAAGACCGAAAATACACACTATATTGGTGCCTACATTATGCATGTCAGGGTGCGAATTGTTCTATAAAAGTTTGAGTGGAAAAGTCATAAAACAAAGCAAAGTTTAATAACAATCAGTCAGATAGGCCAAAATAGAAACTCGGCAATTTATAGTCATTTAAATAATAGGAGGATGAAATGGGAAGTGGCCGTTTATCAGTAGAATGCAGTGTGTTTGCAGTTGAATATAATAAAAGCATATGTAATAGAAAAATTGTAAGCCACATAAACATTTCATCGAAGTCAGACATCGGGGATAGCCTGTTTATCACGTACTTATAATATAATTGCGTAGTGGTTTAATGTGAATTCCGCACCACGACTCTCTAAAGCGTAGAGCAGCTTGCCATGAAATAGACCCAAATCAAGACTATTCTGCGATTTACCACACACCCAATGTGGCTTAAATTCGTTGCCACCGAAACGGACTTTCATTGGTTGCCACCAGATTGTATCTGTAAAATGGAAAAAATAACTAACTAACCAGAATGGCGTTTTCTCTCTCTAGAAAGTTTCTCCTAGACATTTGCCACTGCGCATCTCCTGAAGGGTTTTAGTATAATTGATGTTTGACCGCTCGCTATTTCTTCAATCTCTTGTTCCCATCTCGCTCATGTATTTAAAATGGATGCGTTGTTACTGAAAATCACGTTATTCTTTGTCATTTTAGTCTCGATCTAGCGCCATCTTCCTGTTTTTCATTATTGGTTCGTTTCCACTATTTGCTGCCGTCTTCCAAATAAAGTTCTTGCTGTGTTTGCACTTTTGGCCAGCGGGCCACTGTTTCCAGGTTGGTTTCCTCTTTGATAACGATGAATGAAATTGAATATACCTATCATCCCGAGTGATGAAGCACCCCTTTCTCCTCGTTTAAATCCACTTTGCCCTTTTTGTAGCTGTTTGCCCACTTGGCCTTCGGGCGACCTGTGTTCGTTAGCTTCGCTCTCGAATTCGGTGGTATGGCGCGGCCTGCCTCGCGAGAGCTTTTAGGACTCCTACCAAGGGTTCCCCCGAGTCCTCTTTCACGAGCCAAGTTTAATGTTCTTTTTTTGCCTCCGTTCTCCGACATTTATTTTTCGTTTCCCACTTCTCTTTTTTTTTCTTGGGGAATTAGATTTTTATTGAACTTTTTCTTTGCATTTTGTCTTTAATGTTCAAAATCAGACTTAAAGAAGTGTGGCTACAAATGTCTTCAGTGCACTTTTAACCATTCCACATTTCGTCAACTAACGTCGTGGCAACTTTGTTGTTGTACACATCTTGTCAGTTGGAGAACAACCAGACCCGCGATTATACTCATCTTCCACGCATTTTCACTTCCTCGGATCTTCACTTTCTTTACCGATCTTCTCCTTACTTGTAAACTTTAAGCTAGAGACGCCCTCGTTGGTTTTCAGCTTAAATTTTAAAAAAAATGGAGGTATCCTTATGTTTGAAAGTTTAAGTACGAGTGACGCCGAATATAAACCTCGTTTCGTTCTTTTCCTCATCTAAAATAATACACCATTACCACTGTATAATTTGGAGCGGGAGTTTATTTACACGCCACTGGTGGCGATTTTTTAATTATTTTCTCAATTAATATTTTAATTTGGGTGATATAGTAAATGCTGGATATTCATTCTAAATGCACAGATCCAATCTAAAGCATTCCGGCCCCCGAAACCATTTATTTCAGTAAAATTACAAAAATTGAACATAAAACACAGGTTTACATAGACAGGAAAAATAGCAATTCTATTATCGCATACCCTTTGTTAGCAATTGCAGTGTCCTATCCTCGGCTCTTTCGGAGATGTAGCAGAAATTTGATTTCGTGTCATACTTTAAAAAAGTCCTTGAGAATCACAGTCTGTTAAAAAACCCTTAGCACGCTTTATTGCTAATAAAGTTTAATTTCAACTACGCATTTGCAGAAATTTAACATGTGTATATATACATCTGACTTGATGTATCTATGTGTCCATACTAATTCTGATACGTGATATATTTAACGGGAATAAATAGATACAATACCGGTTGTGCCACTGATCACGTGTCATATAATGTATAAAGCAGTTGGTAAAGAATTTTACGATTAGAAGTGCATGATGCAAACTACAAGATTTGGGCAATTTTGCTACGTCAGTTGAATGCTGTAGGCAATGTGTATGTAAATATTCCGATTAGGCGTGTAAGAAGGATAATTTACGGAAGTCGTTCTAAAGTGTGGGGGAGGGGGGCGCTTTGTCTCGATCAACTGGGATAAAAATTTAAGGTATGTGGTAAGCTTATTGGATATGTAGAATTTAATTTTGTATGAATACACCAATTTAAAGTGGAGGTGTGTGGGGGGAGGTAGGGTTATCACTCCGAAGCCTGTCTACTACAATATTAAATGGGCTCTGGACAGGGGTGGGGCGTTGCTAATTAGTTCTCAACGTTAGTAAGGCTCCCAAACTAAACAGTAAATCGCGATAATAAACTTTATATCTAAAGCTGTGTATAGGTTCTGTATAAATGTTTAAGTCACACTTCAAAATTTGATCTGACGTATGTATGGTTGCAATAAATAACTATCTGGAGCTCCAAACTAGATTTTCGACTCACATTTGCATTAATTGTCAATTTCGTAATTAAACACTAAATAAAATAGCACCATTACATTCCTTGTTTTTTTAAAAAAATGGTTCTGAAGTTATTTAAATTTTATAAGTTCGTCTACCGTTTGGTTTCCTATAGCAAACAAATTAACAAGCTTCCTCTTTTATATATATTTAAATTAAATCACCTTCGTTTTGCAGGTGATAGATATAGTTTATTTGGCTTTAAGACCAAAAGACTTTGGGATGACAGAAGTGCCCCTAAATCCTTTTCAAAGTCGGACTTCAAAATGAACCCATTCAAAGGTTTCCTGAGGATAGAAAAATTTAGAATTGATGATCAAGTTTTGTCAGTTTATATCCTCTGATAGGAAATAGCACGGAATATACGTTTTGCAAAGGAACAAAATTAAGTTGGAAAGCAATATCGCTATTTCTGCGAAAAACGCGATGTATTTAACCAATAGATTTTATTATTTTTAACCTAAAGCAAGAAAAATTGGACACTAACTGCAAAAAGCAATTAGAGACTGCGAAAAACTCAGAAACAAAAGACTCCGTTTGGAATATCAATTAGAGACTAAAAAAGAAACAGAATTGAATGACATGGTATTCGTGCGTTAAAAGTAGCTGGGCGTTCTGAATTATTTTCCCTACGTTAATAAACCTCATCAAGTGATGATGATAAATTAATAGTTTATTAAGAAATTATAAATGAGGGAAATCGGCTGTAAAAGTGGAATTAGATGAAAGCGAAGAAGATTTCTATCTGCAGCTTGGATTTGAAATCAATTCAATTTAATATACGTTCTTGCAAGGTGTTCTTTAAGGCCGCTGACCAACAGGGGCGGGGGGAGTTCTGCAGACTGCTACGCCTTGTACGTGGAGGAGCAAATACGTCCTATCGGTCCGAGAAGCCTGGCACACTGAGTTGACTTGAACTCTTGGCCCAGGCTTGGGGAAACTAGTGCACCCCCTATCTCCCTCTATGTACCCTTTTATTTCTAATTATCTTCCCTCTTTATTTCCTACGTGACCAAGCTACCTCATGACGTGTCAGAAGAGAGTCTTAAGAACCTCTATAAATTATCCCCGTAGGTTGCAAGAGACCAGGGTTGATGAGTCATGGGCATTGCAACGCGCATAATAAGATCGGCTTTGCTCCAATAACCCCTTGCCTGCGCTTAATAGGATGACCAACTAACTCCCCGCGTCCCCTTTCGGGTGCATAAGGCCGTCTTACATATGAAGGCGGTCTTTACTGACTTGTTGGCTTCCAAGCCTATAAAAAGTCCTGGGGATCCCGTCTCTGTGTCTGTTACATGACAGATCTTCAGATCCTGTCCGTCTTGTTGGCTGACTACTGTAGTGATCACGTTGTCGCATCTGTCCCTCTGTCTGCTCATTTGTGACCTGTGGTCCTTGGGGAGCAACAGTTCTATGGCCAATTCCGGCTGGTGTGTTGCTTCTAACTGGTGGAACGGCTCCACTCCTACATCCTTCAATTGCTAAACTGGTTTTCCTTTGCCACTAACTGAGGCGCGCTCCCAATGCTATCTCACGGGAGAGTGTGTGGCCTTTTCAGGTGTTACATTTTTAGTCGCGGGCGACTCTACATCTCACTATGTCGTCGTTCCTCGTTTTGCTTTTTTTTGTTTTTGTAATAATATTTTAACTTCGCCTGATTCTAACGAAATTTGAAACCCTCATGTTGCTTTACATTCTCTTTCGATTGATATAATTGCCAAGGTCCTCCCATGAATTATTTGTTTTGGCAATAACATCAAAACTATTCTGCTGATTCTAACGAAATTTCAAACCCTTATGTTGTTTTACATTCTCTTTCGAATGGTATAACTTCCAGGGTCCTCATAAGGTCTGAATTATTGAAAGTTTTGAAGGTCATAAATCAGAATAATTGAGAGCACGTGACTTTTTGGTCAGCAGATCTTGTATTTAATCAGATAACTACGAAGTTTCAAAAGAGCCAGGAACTCTTTCCCTCTCTGGCTTATTGAGAACCCTTTTGTTTCTCCTACCTCTTTAGTTTCACCTTTCAAATTGAATTCTTAATCTATTAAGTATTTTTACCATTGTGTATGTGTGTTAACGGTATGCCAATTTAAGCTTGTATTGAGCGAACCAGGTGTGTTACTTTTATTTTGTTGAATTCTCCAATATCGTCAAATATAACCTAGCCTAACTTAACCCAACCTAATCTAGAATAGGCTAGATTAGTTAGGTTATTTTAGGGTCGAAAAAACGTCGGATGCTTACAAGATCCAAATTTTCAAATCTTTAGAAATAATTTTACTATTTACAAATCAAATGCCTTTATTATTATTATCACACCACTTCCCTTCCCCTAATTGCAAACGAGAGACTTGACGACCTGAAGCAAACCTCTCTTCCAAACACCCTAACTTAGATTATGACGCAAGTTGCCTTGATTAAATTTTTAGCACCTTAATTTTTAAACATTCGAGCTCATTCATACCTCATTAAATCTTCGATTCTTTCTTTTTAAACGTTCAAATAATTAAATCCCTTAGTTCTATAACTAACTACCTTCTAACTAATGGGTGAATTTGGGACTCAACTCGCCTCAAAGCATCTCTAGAGAAGAGGTTTAACTTTTGCAAAAAAGAAACAATCCGTCCCCTGCCTCCTTCACACAATTCATTCTCTATCACATTCGGATAAATAGAACCCACACCAAATCTGAAGAGCAAGTTGCCTTTCACACCTCCTTGTTGAAACCCACAGGAAAGTGTGCGTTAACGTTGTCAGCCTTTAGCCGATTTCACTTTAGCTGTTTGCTCATTTTCAACTCTCTATTCATTTGTGAAAATCTCGAGTTGAGTTTTCCGAGAAAAGTTCAAATTTGTAGTTACAAACAATGTGTTTACGCCTCATTTCTCCCTTCATTTGTGTCAGATTTATTGTGCTTTATGTGAATTATAAAATAACTGATTTCATTTATCTCTTTCTAGGTGAGTTTTGAGCCCTTGCCACATACTCCATCCACCGGTAGTGAGCCACATGTACGTCCGTCCGTGTGCCCTTTCAGGATCCGCGGTAGGTGGGCGATAATGTTTTCGGGGACCAAGTGAGGAACTGCAGCGGTTGACGGGGCCGAATAATGCGAACCACCTGGGAGCTTTGTTTGAATCTAGGATTGCAAAGTGAAGATCGGGCCTTTCCTAGGAGAGTGCACTAAACAAAAGGCTGACTCCGCATTTTGGCACTGTTCCGATAATTTCGTTATTTTCCATCCTGGAGCTTTCTTCTTTACTTCGCTTTTGAACTACCTTCACCTCGCCATCGGATATATTGTTTGTAGGTTATCTCGTTTCGGCGCTTTTTGTCTTGTTATTACTGTTTACAAATATTCTCTGGTCCACGAAGAACGCCATTTTACTCGACAAATTAAATTCATAATTTTTTTAAACTATTTTGTGGTGGAGAAACACATACATATGCCCATAATTTAAAGCAAACACTTGATTTGGTGGGAGTTGCATTTTCCATACCCTAACTTATCCGATGCAGGAAGAGGTAGAAAATTGCGGGGAGGTGGGAAGTGATTTTTGAACGTCGAAGCAAAAATGCCAATTTGGCGGGGCAGCAGGAGAGTCATATTTTGCCCCCCCTCCCCCCCAAAAAATGCGAACGTTGCTTGAATTTATTCGTACGAGATATAAGTTTTCTAACTTCTAATTCAAATTCGGTTTCTGTTTTTTTTATGGTGATTTTGTAATGCGCCGTTTCACAACCAGTATTTTTTGCCACTGCGATTATTCAATTACTTTTTAGTCTTTCTTTTTACCTGCGGAGAAGTGCCAGGTCTAGGCGTCGCTTTTTTTTTCAAAAGGAGTAAAGTTCAACTGTACCCATTTAGAGCCATGAAATGAACTATATGACCATGGGACATGTGGTTATTCACCCTGGAGATTTCAAAACTGCCATCGGATTTGGCGCTAGGTGACGCCATCTAGTGGCAGAAGACTCAGTTAGCCATGGGAAACTGTCAATGCAATAACCATTTATCATCTTATCACAAAACGCCACAGGTCATTCATTGGAGGGACTTTTCCCAAATGGGACTTTCTAAGGCGTACTTTTGGGTGAGTAGGTCCTGCGTAAAAGATGGATTAATTGTGTGAGGGAATGTTTAAGAGAGAGGACTGCCTGAAAGAAAAGTGGGATGGTAATGTGCATAGAGTGTGTTTGTGAAATGTCATGCTCGTAGATGAAGCCTGCAGAGACGTGCTGTTTGAGCACAATACGCCCCATTGTTATTAAGGGCCAATGGTGTGAAAACAAATGATGGCTAGCTTTGTGTATATATTAACCCTTTCAAGGGAAGTGGTTCAAATAATGTACCACCTGTTTGGCTACATTTGATGCGTGGTGATGCAAAAAAGAGTACCACTTAAAAAAAAAAGCATTTCCCGAATTGAGCACCTTCATAAATGCACCGTCTGAAGCTTCTGGAGGCATTTGGCTACAAATTCGGATGCCAAAATTATTTACCCTCATTGTGCTGAACCGTTGAAGGAGAATGCGGCGTCATCGTATTCCCTAATTGAAATTAGTAGAAATTTCAGTTTATCGTAAGGTAAATATAATTATTTTGATATACTTTTGCTTCCTAGATAGGATTAAAGTATTTATGTTGATATTATCAAATATATCATACACTCGCTCAAGTAATTCGAAAAAAGAAGGTGGTACGTTATCTGTACCACCGCACAAGTGTATTATAGATGTTTATATTGGCCTACGCATTTCCAACCTATTTTCGCCGGATATATAGATATATGTTGCCTCACATAAATAGGCTTTCACATATGTGCTTCATATATTAATTGTTGAGATAATTAGGGCTTATATATATATATATATATATATATATATATATATATATATATATATATATATATATATATATATATATATATATATATATATATATATATATATATATCATTTTCATTCTTCAAGATGGCTAGCCAAAAGCGAAAATTATCAGAAAAAAAGTTACAAGATGTGGCCTGGGACAATATTCCTTCGGAAACATCAGTTAACAAACACTTCAGATGTTGATGAAGAGCTTGAAGATAGTGAAGAGAATATAGTATCTCCTATTGAAGAATATTCACAATTGTCGTCGTCAGAGAGTGATTTAGACGATGTACCATTATCTACAATTCGCTCTTCTGCTCAACCGACTGAACCGAAATGGAGAAAAAATTATTTACTGGAAGGAGGAACAAATTTTAAAAGTCATTTGGGGCAAGTGATGCTCTAAGACACGTAGATGAAGCTACCCCCTACAAAATATTTCTTGAACTTTTTTCAAATCAAATTATTGACTATTGACCATATTGTTTCTCACACAAATTTATATGCTCATCAGTCAGGAAAGAAGTTTGTCTCAGTTAGCAATGATGAAATGAAATGTTTTCTTGCGATTAATTTGCTTATAGGAATTAAAATATTCCCCAGTTACAGGGATCACTGGAGTTGTGATTCAAAATTGAATGATTCCTTCATTTCCAATTTGATGCCTGTAAAAAGATTTGATTGGATCTTAGGCAAATTACATTTGAATGTTAATGCATTCATGCCTCAAAAAGATTCCACAGACTTCGACAAGCTTTATAAAATGAGGCCTTTACTTCAAATGCTTAGTGGAAATTTCAAAAAGGTTTTCTGCCTAGCGAAATAGTTGCTCTTGATGAGTCACTGGTCAGATTCAAAGGTCGCAGTACCCTAATGCTTTATAATCCGATGAAACCAATTAAAAGAGGTTATAAAGTATGGGTTCTAGCTGACAAGTCAGGTTATTTTCTTGATGGGGGGGAAATATACATTGTTAGGGTGCAAGGAAATGTTACTAAAGATTTAGGAGGTAGTGTTGTTCAGAAGCTTACGCACCACTTCAAGGGAGAAATCATAAAGGTTTTTTTGACAATTATTTCACTAGTTACGATTTAGTTAAAGATCTGAAAGAGTATTCTCTGTATTCATGTGGTACAGTAAACCAAAATAGGAAAAAATGTCCATCTAATTTCAAAGAAGACAAAAGCATGAAGCGAGAAGTATATGACTAGTATGTAAGTGAAGATGGAATATCTGTGTACAAATGGAAAGATAGACGTATGATGCGTGTTACATCTAGCTATTATTGCCCAACTGCCTTAGTACAAATTTCAAGAAAAGAAAGAGATGGAAGTACTAGTCCTGAAGCTATTAAAGATTATAACAAACATATGAATTGTGTAGATATATTTGACCAGCTAAGGGCGTTATATGAAAGAGATCGAAAAAGCCACAAATGATGGCACAGAATATTTTTCTATTTCCTCGATGCAGCCGTTGTAAATGCCTTTATAATCTCTAAGGGTATATTACCTGAAAAGATGAATATGAAAAACTTTCGTTTGAAAATTGCTGACGGACTTGTTTCAGCAACTTATGTCACAAAGCTAAGAGAGAAAGGCCCATCCTTTAAAATAAATAAGCATAAACCTCAGATGCCACTTGAAATCAAGTAGCAAGAATCAACTCATCAACCAAGAAGAGGAATAAGAAGAAGATGTGGCTTATCAGCACAAAAGCAAAACCATCCAGAACAGAGTGGGAATGCTCGGTTTGCAAAGTGGCCTTTTGCCTTGGAAAAAATAAAACCTGCTTTCATGAATAAACATACTACTCATGGATGTTACAAAATAAAAAAATTATCAAAAAGGAATTAAATTTATAGAAGTTAAAAGGAAATTAAAGATTTTTTTTGTCTTCATTTTTGTTTGTTTTGGCGGGGGAAAATTTTACTATGGAAATTTGGGCGGTGGTACACTATGAGTACCACCTTAATAATTAGTTAATTAGTTATAATTTTTCAAAAATAATAGTGAAATATAATTTTGGGGAAGATTTATTGTCAATATCAAACAAAATATATTTTATTTTATTTCAACAAATAAACCTTTGCCCTCCTAGAGCTTTTTTTAGCCTAATAATTTTGCCCCTCAAAGGGTTAAAGCAAATTGGGGGCGTACCTTTAGAGGCATTGGTACATGCAGAACCTTCCTTCTGAGAAAACAGTTGGTGGTCATTTTATTTTGTGGTCTTTTTTTTGGTCGAGATTAAAAAAGATGGATCTTCATTCCTTTCCACGTATTTTTTGTCCGTAAGATTGTTACGATAGTACGAGTGTCTAGAGGCAGAGGAGGATAGGGTTTTTGTTGTGTTTCTCTTATCTCTAACGATTGTTTTATATCTACAAACTTATGTTTAAGCTTGGTAAATGTTGTTTAGTCGTCTGCTCTTTTATTTCACTAAGATTTTACGGATCAATTGAAGAATGGGTTCCTCATGAACAAATGAAGAATGCGTTCATTTCGGGCTTTGGGTGCGAATTCTTCAATCGATCCTTCCTCCCCCCCAAGGGTTAGCAAACTAAAGGGCGGGCGGAGGTTATCGAGTTATTCCTTTCCATCGGCCGCGCTTCCCTTCTCGAGATGTTCACGGAAAAGCCGCTCGCTATTGAAGTTCAATTGGTTGCTTCTCGATGGCCGTCGTTGCCTTGATCCCAGCACCCCTGGACAAGCACTCTCCTCCTCCTTACACTTCATGTAACATAGACCGGGGACGCTGGGCCTGACTCGACTCGTCGTTCTTTGCACGATGCGACTCGGTCACCATCACTGCCTGCCTCCCTCCCGCCTGCTGCTTCCTCCTCCGCTCGTTCGCTTCACCACCGAATCAGATTCCCGCTCCGTTGCGTTTTCGCTTCTCAATATTACTCATTGCTGAAAAGTAAGAAGCGAAAACAAACGAGGGCATCTCTCCCCGAAAATTTGTGATGTGAAGAAAGGTGCGGAAGTCTGTTAGCACAGTACCCCCAAAAGACGACTACTTGGCGCGTTTTGGCTCGAAAGGCCGCGCAACTCACCAGGACCTCCCCAATGTTAATTGCAACACGGTAATGAACCTCTCAATAATCAGTTCAAACCAGTCCTTCCATCCTTTGATGGCAGCTTCCATAGTATTGCGCCCTCTCCCTCTTACCCCCGCACAATGGCTAGCTGTTGTTTCATCTTTATAAAGATCGGGCCCAGTGCCCGCAAATGTGTACCCTCGCGACCTCAACAATACCAGGAGAAGGACCTGCGACTATATATCTTACTCATTTTCACTACTATAACAACCACTTTCCTTACAAACGTTCTACGTGTTGAGGCCTTGCTGCTATCGCTCTTTAAATTCGAGTAAGAAAAAAAAAACCTTTATGAACCTTTTTAAAAAGTGGGGCCGCAGATTCTCCTATTAGATTAAATTATTTTTACCCAGTTTTGGGATCTAATTTGTACACGTTCCCCAACATGGCTGCTGTGCCCGCCCTCGACCCCCAGCATCACAAGGGGGTTATTTATGCATGGAGAAGTGCCCTTGTATTGGGATGTCTCTACTTGGTGCCATTTGACGTCTACAGGCTGCCATTTGTTGGCTCCTATAATTTTTTTTTTCTCTAGAATTGAGCCTCTCAGTCCTTCCACGAAGAAGCGAAAAATACGCAGATGAGTTATGCTTAACGGAGTTTGTCCATTTTCAAACCCCGATCCCCCCCCCCCCTCCTAGCCCATTTTGACTGACTTTACACAAATTGTCACAACGGCTTATATATATATATATATATATATATATATATATATATATATATATATATATATATATATATATATATATATATATATATATATATATATATATATATATATATATATATATATATATATATATATATATATATATATATATATATATATTCTAATTATTTTAATACTTAGACAAAAATCTTGCCTTAATTATGGACATGGTTCTTCTTGATATGTATTTCACCAAATTTTCACACATGTCTGACTCTCTTTGGTAATTCTTATTGCTTTTTCCAAGCACTTCCCCCCGCCCCTACAAGTGGGCTATGTGGTGGCCACTCCATAATGATGATCCCCATCTATCCAAACTATTCTTGTTGTGAGATGCAATTTCTGGATAGATGGCTCTAAAACTTGTGACAAAATGGTGGTGTAAGTTGTGTTCATTCATTCTCCCCAAATAAAAACACCACTCCTGCCCCTGACGAAGACATACAGTCCCATACCATGATAGAACCACCTCCATGCTTCATTTGTTACCCCACAAGCAGTGACCAAATGTCTCTCCAACTCTTTCTTCGTCTCACAAAGGTATCTCCCAAATTGTCACCAAAAGGTTACATTTTTAAATAATTTTCTTTCAAAATATTTAAATAGAATTACATAAATTCCATGTAAAACAGCAATACAAGAGTCTTTCTTACATAATTCATAATTACTTTCATCTGACCAGATAAACTTTCTAATAATTGTTTACGTGTCCAAATTTGAGACCTTTTTTTCTGCTTATCTCAGATATCCATGGCTTCTTATATGTATGGTATCTTTTTATTCCTTGATGTTTTAAATTTTTTAACTGTTGTGACTGATATTTGTGAACTTGAATCTTCATTAAATTCTCCAGCTAGTTCAGATGTTTTTTTTGCGGTTCTTTAGTGAAGTCCGAATGATAGATCTCTATCTTCTCTAGGACCATGGTTTAAGACGTTTTCTGCCACTTCTCTTGATACAAAGCTCTTGATATCGTTTATCGTGGTTTGGACACCATATCTTGAACATTTTATTTTTTTAGCAATTTGTACTTGTGATAGATAACCCTTGCCTATAGAGTTTCTTTTGTCATATTCCGTATTTAGAATGATATTGAATAAACCATAGCTATTTTATTTAAGCTGAAACATAAGAAATATTGGTTATATTCTGATTTTAAAAAGCACTATTTTACTAATTAATAAAATTTACTAAGATACTAAAGAATTGAAACTTATTAACAAAATATTCCAACATATTAGCAAAATACATATTTATACATATTTAAGAATAATATGATTAATTATAAAAAGTTAGATTAAATATTTTATATAACAGCATGTCTACTAGTTTTGGAGAGCTAGAACAAGGCTTCTCTTTTTTCAAACCCTTGAAAAGAGAGAATTGCTGAAATTATTTAACGGGTTCAATCACTTATTTATTTATTTTTTAACTATAACACCAAGCGAGGCAAGAACAATGGTACTCCCTGCCATCTGCAAGCTGTTCAACAATTACATATTGCACTGAACCAATGAAAACGAAATACACCTATGTGACAATTGGAGGCGATGAAGAATCCTTCAATTCAGCTCTGAGGAAATAAGGAACTAACAAGTTGCAATGATATGTCCATATAAAATAACATCAAGGAGACAAAATCTCTCCCAAACTATTTACAGCAGTGCTAAGGGGCAACTATGGACTGTGGACAAAAGTCACTTATAATTACTGGGGATATTTAAAGCCACTTTCTCTTTGCTGATGACATCTTTTCTGAAATCCATTTATCAGCAAACCAATCTGGTAGTAGGACTAGAAATTAACTTTAGGAAAATAAATAAAACGACTAGAATTGACGGTTATATTTTTTAGATCAGATACAAGAATACATTTTCCTTTTAGTGATTTGGTGGCAACATGGAGAAGGAAATTACCCAGGCAAAATTAAGCTGGCGGGCAGTAGGAAATTCTTAGCTATAGATTCAGAAGCGACATGTACATTTATTTGTATGGATGTTTTAAAAGTAAATTATTCAACCGTTGCGTCTTACTAGATTCAACAGAATTGATATTTGGACGCCGAATGCAAAAAGCCCTCAGAAACTGAGGATATATCAATGAAAAAAATAATACTAAGAATAAGCTTCATGGCTCCCTCTGTAATACTTGGATCAGAAGACAAACACTGGTGCCGGATTTAGTAAAATGATGATAATGTTCTGAATTGAAAATAGGAAGAGCACATTGCCACAAGAAGTTACGTAAGTGAACGAAAGCAATTCTAAACTGGTTACTATTGTACATAAAAAAGAGACCCAGAAAAATTGCTCACTTGTAGGAATATTGTGGAAAAGACATGCGATCTGGACCATGGGCGGTGGAGAAGCCTTGGCCCAGCTATGTGAGGGGGGCGTGATGGCACTACCACACTAATTGGGACCCAGACCCTTTACATGGACAAAATATTCCTCTATCATCCACATAAATCCTCATTCATTTCCACAGAAGTAATTACTCGAAAGGCATCGAGAATTGACTTTTATAATGATTTATTAATAAGACATTCATAAAAATAAGAAATAACGGATTTATTTGGGGACTGGTGTGCTTGTTCTCGTTGAATAAACACTCAAAAGGTTGGTAATTCTACAGGTTAACAACTCCCAACTTTTTTTTTTTAATACATTCAATCTATTCTACAGGCATATCTGAATAGTCAGTTGCCATTTTTCGGTGCACAAATCACTAGTTTCGAGTTATTTAGCATTTAAAAATAGTATTTTCCAATACATAAATCTATTATTTACTGTTGCATTGACGTCATAAACCTCGTGAAAAAGATGTTTAATTGCTCCGATTCAAGAAATAGATATAAAATGATGATGTAAATTTAACTACGATATAGGGTTTTTTTGTTGGGGGGGGGGGGTTAGGTTATTTAAGCACCTTTAGTTTTAAGTGAATTTTAAAGTTGATTCCAACCAGTTACATTTTCTGGGTTTTGGGGTTTGTTTTTTTTTGTCTTTGAATCTTCAAATTTAGCTGCATCTCCATATTATTTTCGTTAAATCTAATTTAGCCTTACTCCTGCACCGTTCACAAACGTTCTTTACGGGTTAGGTTTTTTTGTTGTTGTTTGGTTTAGGCACTCACCCCGAAAGCATAGCCTAATGTAACCAATTTTTTTTATAGAATATTTAAGAGTACGACCAAACACTTCAAAAGTCACTGTAAAAATGTGTAAACGTTTAAATTATTGGAAATTAAAACCAATGAAATGGTTAACGGCCGTGCTTTTGACAAAAATCAATTATAGTTTCGAAACGACCATAATATTCACGGGAGAACGCAAGAACAGTTATTTCACAACCATTACAGAGAACAGACACTTTAAATGATTATAGGCTATGCCACGCCGTCACAAGAATAGTCTTCTTCTTTGGTTCCTTTCTGGCGAAAAAAATAGAAAAAAAATAATAACACCCCTCCCCTCCCTCCAAAATGAACATAACCTTAAAAAACTAAAGATAACTAACCTACCTAACCCCCCAACTTCCCATTCTTTTTGGTGCTTCAAAACAAGTTATCAATCACAAGATGGCGGCTGCCAATCTCTCTTTTGTCATAACATCATAATTAGAAATTTGCGCGCATTCGACTGCGTTGGAGTTAGCTACATTATACTAAAGTTCTAATGACATCATCTATACCAGTGGTTCTCAACCTTTTTTTTTGCCAGCGGCACCTAGCTAAATATAAATTAAAAATATTTGAATGTTGCAAAATAAAAACAGCAATACATAGACGGTATATAACTGTAGACTGCTATTGTGCCAGTGCACAGACTGGTCATAGACTCATAGAATGACTAAAACTAAATTAAGGATATGAACTTACTTTATGGCAGTGTTTCGAAATTGATCAGTCAAAATGGTCAGCTTCTTTAACTAAGAAATTTGTGCCTGGCTTTTCCTCATAATTTCCTCAATGTTTGGTCGAATATGAGACAGAAGGATCCTCATTTCTTCTTCAGTCGTACATAATCTCTCACGCTTATTGTTTTTAATGTTAGTTTATTGTTGAGAAGCCTATTTCGCATATATAAGTTGAAAATTGTAATAAAATTGCTAAAGCTCTTTTAGATAATGAGGGATACTCAATTGAAATCCAAAATGTATCAATGGGCAGAGTCGAATGTTTTAATTTTAGCCCTCGATCACTAGAAAGGGTGGCTAATTCTTCTTCTTCATGTAACTCAAGTTCAATATTAGAAGAAAGATTTATGAAAGGAATAAAGGAAACATCAAGATTGCTATGATTGCTATATTTTTCCAAAACATTTTTTTTTTTTAGAGCAACTAACTTGTCTGTTAAAGTGAGAATATTTTCGTTTTCACCTTGCATGCTACCGTTTGTTTTATTTAGCTAACTAAATATTTCTGTTAAGTATTCCATTTTAGACATCCAAAATTCGCAACTAAGGTTTTCACAGAATTTCTCCTGTTTTTCCTGGACAAAAAAATGATAGTAATTCGTTAACACGATTTAATACTTGCCTGCCTTTCGACAGCCATCGAACATCATTAATAATTTAACATGCTGAAAGTCCATTTCTTTGCACAGTTGTTCAAATAATTGTGACTTCAATGGCCTATGGTTTATCAACGTCACAGGACCAATAAAATCCAAATAATTATCGGAATATTGTCGATTAATGTTTCTCTTTTTGACACTGGAGGTTGATGGTTGTTCGCCTCTGGACTTATAATCGTCACTAACATCTTTCCTTTTCAAATATCCATTGTGAAAGGGGTCATAAAATATCAACTACACTTACTGCTGTCTAATAATACAGACTCAAATTAAAGACGTTCTGAAATATTTACTTGTGTAGCCAAATACTTCGTTCCATCTTGTTGCCAATATAGGCAATCATAAATTTATTTATATAGCAAATATCTATATTGTGTTAAATTAATATTGTTTTATATATAATTTAAAAGCTAAATTATATACAAAATAAGATTAGTTAAATTTTAACTTACGACAAGTATTAACCAACCTCCAGTCACATGATCAATATTAATGACCAAGGAAAAAAAAAATGTAGAATTGTTAGCATTGCGACATTTGGAAACATTTTGCTCGTCCCTAAATGAACAAAGTTAAAGTGGTGCAACATATTACAGGTGGGATCACGTGGATTCTTGCATTTTCTTAGTGTGGCGTTCAAAATTTCACGGCACACTCGAGAAGATCTCGCGGCACACCGGTGTGCCTTGGCACATTCATTGGTTGAGAACCACTAAACTATACCAATCCCGTCTAAGAGAACATAAAATAAGATAATCAGTTCCTGTCCTCAGGATTTACAATTTATTTGGTTGAGGTCATAAGTAATTTCCGGCTTTTTTAGATAACTGAACAATTAAATAATTATCATCAATAGTATACACACCATTTTTTTCAATCACCTCTTGCCATTTAGCAGGTAGCTTATTAATTCCTCTAAAGTAAAATTCATCCGGTTTTGAGTTAAGAAATTTGGCGACAAACATTTTTATCTGGTCTATTTCAGGAATCCTTTTTACTATTCAAAGCATTTTGCAGGGAATGAAAAAGATGGAAAACACTCTCAAGGTCTGGTGAATATGGTGGGTAGGGTAGGACAGACCAGCCTAAGTCAAATTTTTTTCCCTGAGATATTCATTTTCATCAAAGTCTGATGATCGTCCTGGTTTTGGTTCATCTGTTAATGAATGATCCTCAGAACGAAACTTTAAAAAACAATTTCTGACTTTGTGATC
This sequence comes from Ceratothoa steindachneri, assembly GCA_963969495.1. NCBI lineage: Eukaryota > Metazoa > Arthropoda > Malacostraca > Isopoda > Cymothoidae > Ceratothoa > Ceratothoa steindachneri. Next base: position 30,069,408 of record OZ018322.1, read on the forward strand.
AAATAATGGCACCTTGGCCATAAACATCATAATTTTTTTTTCTGATGCATTTTGGTTATTCTTAAACTCCCACAGCATCACATGTCGAATATGCACTTTCACATCCTCCATTTTAGGGCGTAAAATTGTAGTTTAAATTATGATGCACACTTGTTCACTGCTGATGTAACAAACACCGTCGAATTGTGTTTCTAAACGGGTAATTTTCGTTAAAGATTTGAACACTGCATTTGCTTCGTAAAAACGGAAATTACTTATGACTCAACCCAATGACATTCAAAGTGTCCCGAGTTAAATATGTAACTTAAACCATCTAAAATAGAATCAGTTTTCGATTCTTCTTGCATTTGCATTTGCATCAGTCAAGAATGTCATTTCGCTTGTCCTTAGGTGTAATGTTCTGCAATTTTATGGATTTGGATTCTTACTAAAAATTTTATTTAAGAAATGGTCTTTTACGTATTTTTTCACAATTTAAATAATTTCATTCTGCCCACCAAAGTACTTTAAGTTAATTTTATTATATGTATGTTTTCCGAGAAACAAGAAGATGGTGTGGCCACGGGCGAAAAAAGAAATTAATAAAGGGATTGGGATGCAAGTTTCTCCTTTTAATTATAATCATTGAACTGAGTAGAGTTCGAAAGTATTTGTTATTCGTGTTCCTTATTTTCTATGGGACAGTTTTGCAACTATCCTCTGATACTTCCACTTGTTCTTCCACGAATGACCTCACAAAGGGCATCTAAAACCTTCGCAGCAAATTCTACTAATCTGTCGCCATTTACGTCTTCTGAAACGTCAACTATTGAAAATCGTAGTCGTAGTCGCCTATCTTTATATATCATATGTGTATGTTCACGAGTACTAATAGAAATTCTCCATTGTGTTCTAGATACACAGACGGCGATTATTTGGAAGGAATTCTTGTTATCCTATTTTGCTATGTTTACCTTCCTTTCTCTTATGATGCCATGGATAAGTGAATCCCGCCTACACCATTAGTGCGTGTGCCGTTTCTTTCCTTATTTGACAGTATGTTACAATTCATGATCGTCTTACCTGTCATTGATAATTTTCATAATTTTCCCCTAAAGTTTCATTGTTCCGCTCTCGTTTAATAATGAAAAAAAGATTGAGGGAAATGCCGCTCGTCTACCAACTACTTACTTTCTATCTTCCAGGGAAGATAGAAATAAGTCGGCTTTGTAAGACATTATGGATATCTTCGAGTCGCGTTGTATTATTTTACTTTTCATTATTATTTAGTATTGCTACACCTTTGAGAAAGACACTCCTCTGGTCCTTGCGAAGAGGTGTCAAGTGTAACATGGGCCAACTTGCTGCAATCCTTCATGGTTCCAAATACCTGCAGGTGCCCCTTTGGCAGTTTATCTTGTACACATTTTTCCTTCATCCATCATCGCAGGTTTCTTTGCATTTCTATCCTTACAAACTTTCCTTTTGGAGATGCCTCATTGGTATTCAGTTTAAATTTTAAAAAATTCACTCTGCTTTAGGATGGATGCCCAAGTTAAACTCTAAGCCGTCTTTTGTTTCTTATTTTACTGCAACCTCTCCCCTCCCCATTCTCTCTTCCGTTCGCGTTATTCCCTTTGTGCGCCTTGCATGCATTGCCCTCAACGGGGCAATCGGTCCTATTGTATCTTATAAGCGCCATGGAACTGTCAATCCCTTAGTGCTATGAATTAAGGAATGCTCCGACGCTGTCGTTACCATCCAAACCGATTCCATTATATTGAAAACTAATGAAATGATACGCGCAGTTTATAAAGCGAGTGGTAATATTTCGCGAAATTGTGTATTCTTTTCCATTTTGCCTAATTATATGGCTCGGGCCGGGTGCATCCTCCACAGAAGATAAAGAGAAATAAAAAGACATGTTTAAGGGGCACCAGCCAGGTGATCGCAGGTTAACGAGCCTTAGCGGTGGCGCACCGCCCCCTCGAGGCTTAAATAGGCAATTTTCTGAATGATTTCCCGCCGATAAACCATCCCTGCTTCGGGAGCCATTTGGAGGATAGGCGCAATGAGGCCGCCCCGTTTCGCCTTTTGTTCTTGCCTCTTTAGCAAATGGAGGGCGAGAGAGGCGGTGAAATATCTGCCCCATGCGGGCGGGAAACAGGCTGGCAGTCTGATACTGAATGGAAATTCGGTGCTGGGGAGCGAGGCGAAGCAAAGCGTGCCAGCGAACGAGGATTATCGAAAAGTCCCGTCACCTACCTCGTTTACGGCCTTTTAAAATTGTTTGCCGTCAGTTCTTCCAAAACGGGGGTGTGGCAGAGGAAGCATATTCCTATCGGCGGCGTCATCAAAGTCGGTGCCACTTCAAAAATTGCCATCCCCCTCCCCCCCACTCTACTGCGTTTCGGGGTATTTCTTCGGAAAATATCTCGTTCACGGAAGTTTTTATCGTCTCGCGCGATTCAGTGATAACGGAAACTAAACTTGGGGCCGGAATTTATGACTCGGATACAAAACATGCGTGCACGCCAACGCGTGTCCGCAAAAGAGCCGTAAACCGCTAGTTCTCTCATGTTAGTAGACGCTTCTTTCGATCCTCCCCTGTTGCTACGTGTCAACTAGGCGGTGGCCTTGTCAGTGCTGTATCAAAGTTTCGATTATTTGGCTGCTTTGATTGCGAACTGTGGGTTGAACTGGCCCTCTGGGTGGGCTGCGTTTCCTCGCGAAACGTGCGCTGGCGACGGGCCTCTCGCCCCTCCCCTAGCAGTTTTCTCCAAACCCGCTCGCTATCCATCCACCCAACAGTATAAAAGTAGTTTATAGCTCTGTCCTGCATTTGTGACTTATCAGAGGAGTAAACGGGACGGGCCATTTCGTTACCAAAATCGAAGTTAAAAGGAATGTAAAATTCTTTTTTGCCAAACGAAACCACCTCTTAAAACACTTTAGCACTCTTTCGCACCGTAGGCTGTAGGCGTAAATCATTAGAACTCGCTCGTAAACTTGCATTTATTCGTGTAAAACCTCCAACCGCTATTCATAGTGGTTGAAAAACATAAGGTTTTATTGGTTGATTCTTGCATCATTCCCCATATCTCGCACTTTGTAATTTGTTTTTATGTCTTTTCTATATCCGCGGCTCTTCTGAATACATTTTAGAAGCGCTGTCGTTGAGACAAATGGAAGGAGGCATTCGGGTCTTGTTCGAACCCCTGGTTTGATTTGAAAGTGCATCCACTTCTCGGTCTTGTAGTTACAAATTACTAGGACAAAGACGGCCGAGTATCAACGTGCGTGGAGCAACCTGCTTCTGTCTCCATTCCCCAACACTACAACTACATGCACCCAAGCACATTTGACTTCTTCCCTCATCAATTTATGTCGTCTCCAGATTCGGCCTATTTAAAGCGGCCGAGCCATTATTATATCTTGTGAAGTTTAAATTAGATAAAGGGTATGCATACGGAACAGACACCGGCCTGGTTATTAAGGCCCTGCTTATTTAGGTATGCTGTAATAAAGGAGTCGCGTGAAGCATCTGTGCGATGCCCCCCCTCTTGCATCTTCCACGTTAGCCCTGTCGGAGCTCGTATCTCGAACCCCTTCCCCCCGCGTTCGAAATTTATTTGAAGAATATCCGAGCCCTTTAAATCAGCCGTAATGGCGCGAGGCCTTCGCTATCTGAGCGCTCATTATCTATCAAGACAAACATCGGCTAATGACCCAATTAGACGGCCCCGCAGCCATGTTGCTCGTTAGAGAGAGTCGGTCGAAGAAAGAGGAGGAGACAATGGCGAGAGAAGAGGAAGAAGCACGTCTCTGGACATCAACGTCCGTCACATTTGGGAAACAGGACGTGGATATCTTTGTCCTCATAAATGGCACTCCATTTGAACGGAATGAAGATCTGGATCAGCAACCTGAAATTTTCGTTTGAAGTTGAACACTAGAAGGCTGCTGTTGAGCCCTCGAAGCGGAGGGATCCCCACGGAACTCTAGCGAGCAACCGGCGGGAAAGCACGGCCACACATGCCCCTGCCCCTGAGTGGGGCACGCCTCTGGTAGAGCGAAGGTGAGAGAGAGTGGTAATCCACTACCATCGACCTATATTAGTGACGGCGAGATTGGATTGAAATCCCGTCGGCTTCCGCTAGGCTACGATACCCCCTGCGTTGGCGGCCAATATCGCCCTCAAAAACTTCTCAACAATGTTTCATCTATCCTCAGCCGAGCATTAAAAAACAACAACAACGAAGTCATCTTGACGAAAGGTGGGTTTTGTTTTGTTTTTTAAGTTCGTAAAGAAATTATTGAAGTTGTGGGATGTGAAAATGGGGAGATTCGCCCAAGTTGACCCCTTGAACACGAAAGACTGGCAAGGCTCGGTACTCCCCGTCATTTATGGGTGAAGATTGTTTCTCTCTCTCTCCAAGATCTTTAATCCTTGATATTAATCCGGTAAATTAGTTTTTAATGAAGATAAAATTATCCGCGGATATCTGAAAACATCAAAGGAGATGAGAGAGGGGAGGTGGGGTTAAAATCGTCTCTCTATTGTTAATTTGGCTTATTGTACTGTAGTTTTCGTTGTCATTTTTAAACCTATTTCCTCTGCTCTTCAGTAAAATCCAGAGCTGCAACGTTCATTCACAAGTGGGAAAGAATTCAAAGAAAATACAGCAAACTGCAAAGTTGGATATGTGATGAGATTTACCACTAAATATGATTTATGCATTTAAAATAAATTGTAGGGAAGCAACGGGGGCATTTCTGATAGGGAGGTTTTTGAGAAGAGGTACGCAAAAAAGGTAGTAAAATTAAGGGAAAATGCGATTAAGTAAAGATAGTGCCTCCTATTTTACCAAGTAAAGAACATCCCTCCCAAAGTTACACTAGTAAAGCTAATCCCTCCCAAGCATAAAGAAATAAAAAATAACTTTAAAAAATTATTTAGCAACATATTTGTTAGAAAGTTTATTTTAAAACAATTAAAAATTGTAAACTTTGCAGAACTAGAAATTAAATTTTAATAACTTAATTAAAATGGTATTGGCTGGAAATCGTATCGCAAAAACCATTGAAAACAACGTATTTTTGTCTTTCAAGCCACATAAATTCCTGTAGATAAGAGTTTAGCATTTCTCTCTTACATCCTTGCATGAGCTTTTCTCTCTTACATCCTAGCATGAGCTTTTCTCTCTTACATCCTAGCATGAGCTTTTCTCTCTTACATCCTAGCATGAGCTTTTCTCTCTTACATCCTAGCATGAGCTTTTCTCTCTTACATCCTAGCATGAGCTTTTCTCTCTTACATCCTAGCTTGAGCTTTTCTCTCTTACATCCTAGCATGAGCTTTTCTCTTACATCCTAGCATGAGCTTTTCTCTCTTACATCCTAGCATGAGCTTTTCTCTCTTACATCCTAGCATGAGCTTTTCTCTCTTACATCCTAGCATGAGCATTTCTCTCCTACATCCTCGCATGTGTTTAATTCTTAGTTTATGCTTATTCCAGTAGCTTTAAAATGACCATGTCATCACCTCGTATACCTCCCATTTTACCGAGTAGAGCTCCTCCCTTCCCCAATTAACCAAGTCAAGTTAATCCCTCCTTTCTGTCTTAGGAGGGACTATCTTTAATTGAATCGGAAAATTATAAAGTTTGAACGATTTGTCTTGACACCGGGAGGGCGGGCAAAACCTGAGCATGCTCCTGCTTTGAAACGGGTACCGTCCTCAACCCTCTTGGCCCCAATCGAACTCCCTGCTCTTCTTTCACTTTCCCTTCAATTCCAAAGCTTTTTTTTTCAAGAATGGAGTTGGAAAAGCGTGTGGAGTGGCACATCTCCGTCTTGCCTCCGTCTTGCTCACCTCCCTCTTGTCAACATGACGTACGTCCTTGTATCGGTGAACGGCGCATAGGGATATTGGACAGTTTTCTTTCCACCAATCTGTTGTATTTTGATTTCCCCTCATTTTTAACACGGTTAATTTTGAAGTTATGATGAGTCATTCCTCACCAACGAGTTTTTGCTAGCGCGTGTTATACGTGGGAATGGCATGGATCAAATCAGCGAGGCCAAACTGCACCAAACATCGGGAAGGCAAAACAAACCTTAAAAAAATAATTGGTTGGACGCAGGTAGGCATCGGAAAGTCGAAGATTACGGTGAATGCTGCCCCCAGCACTGCCATAATTCATTTCAAAGGCTTCTGCAATAATTCATACAATAAATTACAATGATTCTAATACATAAATACCCCACTGCTAAAAAGGATCACTCCCCCTTCTAATATAAAGCGAAATACGAACGAGGGCGTATCCCGCACAAAGTTTGGAAAGAAAAAGTGGTGAAGCTAAAGGAAGAGGAAATGTGTAGAAGATATACAACCGCATTTCCTCTAAAAGGGGGATGTTCATTCTAGTCATCTGCATTTTTTTGGGCTTGTGTGTGGAGGGGGGGGGGATTTATACTTCAACCAAGTCAATGTACTTGTTGACCTTTGAAGTCACGGTGATTGTCAGGCCTCTACTCAAAATAATCATTCTCTTTCTTTAGATTTCACAGAATACGGTATAGTTTGGAAAAAAAAAGTTATTCGAGTCCCACTACTTTCTGGTTATTGGCTTGTACCCCCTCCCCCCCATGCATCGCACCCGAAATAATGGCACAATCACGCTGATAGAAGCTTAGGGTGAGGTTTTTTATTTTTTTTAAATATACGAACTTTTACCTTTTACTAACCAAACCAGATCATAAACTCCCAAAGATAATTTCTATACTAAAAAAGGTCTACAAAAACGCCCAAATGCAACACGAACTGTAGCTACTATTAGTGAACTAACCAGTATATGATCTGGTTATGTTAGTTAAAGGTAAAAGTTTGTATATTTTTAAACCACACTCGCAAACTTCTCAGCTTGCCATTCTCTTGGAGCGCCAAGCGTCTGCAGGGAATGTGAGCCTATAACGAGAAAGACTTTTTAAATGCAAAGATACCATGCAAATGGATTGTGTAATTTTCACTTTGGCGTGATGTATAAGATCAATCAATTTATGTCATTTACTGCTAACCCTTCTATTTTTAGCTATTTGGGGAAAATAAACATTAGGATCGTGTAAATTTCGTGTCACATTCGTCAGTGTCTGTTCGGAAAATCTCTTTTTGTAATAATTGTAAAAATCATGCTTTTCTTCTTCCCATTGGAATGAGGGCGTGAAATCATTGCGTTTTAGCCTGGCTCGGAAAACTGCCAGCCGTTGAGAGTAATCACTCTGCGGAGGGCTTCCGTTTGAGCGCCTCTATTGTCATTCGGTGACAGCTTCCTTGGGAAGGGGTGGGCCGGAGAAACAGCAGCAGCAAATCCAGACACCGCTTGGAAACACGCTCGCTTCGACCTCTATTTATGGCATTTGAATGCGACGGCACAGTATAATAAAAGATGGCGGAACTCTTCCTTCTTTTGAAGGGTCGTCTGTCCCCAGGGAACGTATTGAGGAGACTAAATTTTGTCTTTTATCCTTTCAAATAACTCTCTTCTTGTGAAAAGGATTTGATTGACGTTCCTTTTGCACATTCAACACGTTCCTCCTCCTGCAGTAAATTTTAAAACCCAATTGCCTCGTATGTTAAGAGTGGCTGATGACTCGACGCAAAGAATTATTTAAGTCGCAATTTAGTTTTCGTTTTATGTCGTTGGGTATAGTTCTAGTTTGGGTGGCCTCAGTTGACCCGGCTGTTTTATGCTGACGACCATAACTTGCATTGGGAATCGTGTTGCCGCCAGACATTTCCTCCCCATCTCATTCTGGGCAAACGATCCCCGCCGGGGTTGTGCTGCTAAAAAGGCTAAGGCGCTCTCGGTCTGATTCAGAGTCAACGACATTTTGTTTGGAGTTGTGCCCCCAAATAGACCATAGTTGTTCCCCTTGACTTCCTTCAAGGTTTGATTGACTTATACTTTCCTATCTTACTTTTAAAACCACTCGACAAACGTAAGCTCCAGGTCCCATTAGTCAAACGATTGAGGTGGAACTTATGTTTTTAAAGGTAAGAAATGCGTTAATTCTCATTCCAGTTTGGAGATTCGATCTTCGATTCGTTTGAAGAGAAATTTATAGACTGAATGACGTATATTCCCGTTTCCTACTTAATATATGCCTTAAAAAATGTGGATGCTTAGGGGAAATTCAATTTAACTTATCGGAGTCACCCGTCCTACATTCCTACACCGTTGATTCTTCCATAAACTTGTGCTTACTTTCATTTGCGCGCGACTCTGCGCCAAGACTGCGAAAAGTTCCCAAAGGCGGTTGAGTGAATTTCCGTGTTGGCATGGCAACGCGTCGTCCGCATGGTCACCTGTCTAAAACGAAGGAGGAGGGGGGAGGGGGAGGGGGGCACGTTCAATTTTAATAAGAATTGAAGGAACCTGGGGAAGGAGGGGGTGGGGCAGTTTGGAGGGATGAATGATCCTCTCGTCGTACTTAGTCCCGATTGCCTGCGTTTCGAGAGAGACCCACGACATGCATCCCCTATCTTCACGCCTCCCCCCCCTCCCCGCCTCCATTTGTCGGACCGGTCGCTTATTTTGCGGTCGTGGCGAATCACGATAAATATTACAATTATAGTCTTTGGCCGTGGCTCGGAGCTCGACAGAAACATTCGCGGTTCGTAATCGCCGATTTGAACCGATTCTTGTTATTTAATAGTACTAGAGAGGGGGCGTGAACGAAGTAGATGTATAGATAGATAGATACTTTGGGCCCGAGAGACCCCAGATAAACGCTCGCTTAAATGATACCGGACGATTGTCTCAGATTTTAGAAGATAACACAAATTATAATTTTCACTTCCTATAATTACTTGAAGTATTTGGGTATTTATTATGTAAATTGAGGTATATATATATATATATATATATATATATATATATATATATATATATATATATATATATATATATATATATATATATATATATATTGGAAGGAGGACCTTTCCCCTCAAGTGATAATCATTCATTTGTCGTAAATTGGAAAAAATTCTCTCAAGAAGCTGAACAATGCTTCCTTGGATGTAGATTTTAACCATATATATATATATATATATATATATATATATATATATATATATATATATATATATATATATATATATATAGAGAGAGAGAGAGAGAGAGAGAGAGGGAAGAAATGTGGATGACCGCATAATACTGTAACCCGAAGTTTTAAAGGCAATATTGGAACAAAAGCAAGAAGCGCAAGAGAAAGATCATTGAAGGCAATGGATACATACTGGAGAAGACTGGAATCACGGTCCCGTGGGAAAAATTATACATATATCCTGGAGATAAAGACATTGGTTACGTGGCGTCTATGGGTAGATTTGAAATGCTGTGCCTGGTAGCGTACTGGTACAGCAACCCCACCGGCATTTGGAATACACGTATTCGAATCCCGGCCAGGATATATAGTTTGCAACTACTGTCTCTCTTCACTTCTCCAAAAGAGTTAAAAAACAGAGATGATAAATAGCGAAAACCCTGTTTTAGTCGTTCACTACACGGATGCCTGTTGTTTCTTCTTGTGTGCAATATATATAATATGTGGTGAGAGAAGGTGGCTCTCTTCGATCGGGGCGGGGGCACCACTTCCATATAGGAACAAAAAGGAGCTTTGTTGTTCCGCAGGAACAAATTGGTCTTCTCTTGTGTATAAATCCAAATTAGGGATTAGAGTTCGTTTCTGAGTGTTCACAAAACAAAATCTTATTTGGATTTATAAGCAATTTAATAAAATAACTTTATTTTCCACTTGACGTTTGGTAAGATGAATGAGTGGACTCGATGCGTTTAAGTCCTTATTGGTGGAAGGAGTTAGTGTAAACGCGGAAGAAAAAAAAGACGTCTTTCCTGATGTCATACCGAGTTATCAACTCTGAAAATCCCTTCCAAGATCTGCCTTAAGAAGTGAATGGTTGGACTTTAGTAAAGTTAAACGTCCTTTCTCGGTGGATGGAGCACAATGCAAACTCGAATGGAAGAAACTTGTGCTTCCTGAAGTGATATGACGGACTGTGGGTGTCACCGTTTTTGAGTACCAATCGGTTTTCTCGGGAGGGGCTTTGTCTGAAAGTGAATGTTTTTGGTGTGTCTTCAAGAAAGAAAGAGAGCAGAAATTAACTATTCCTTAAGAATTTATATGTGAGCAGAGATAACTGCTGAGAAAAGGATTGGTCTTTGTCTAGAAGAAGTTCGAGAAAAATGCTTTAAAGGATTTCATGTCTACCAGGTTGATGTTAATAAAGAAATTTTTAAAAAAATGGCGAGGCTGCTGTGATTTGGAAACAAGAATTTAACAAGGGAAACAAGTAAATCTATATGGTCAGTTAGAAGATTAGTGCCTACTAAAATCCCGTGTAGTAAAGCTTGTGTGTATGATCGTATAAATGAATTATGTAGTCTTGCTATATATATGTGTGTGTTAAAGACCAGGTTATATTTTGACTTCAAAATACAGGGTAACCCCCCAAAAATGGGCGTGCACACACCTTTTGTGACATATCCTTCATTCATTCACTAATCATCCTTACTTTGCAGGACATGACAGAAGCAACGCTTGTGAACACAACTAGATCTCAATGGGAGCTCCAGCAAAGAATATACTGCGTCAAACATTACTAAAAGACAGGCTCATTCAAGAAAGTGCAGGGCACTTTCGTGCATCAGTTCGAATTTGAAAAAGCCCCCTCCAAAAACAGAATTCAGGACTGAGTGGACCACTTCAAGAACTGGGACAGTGGAGAACCTCAATGCAGACAGTGACAACTGTCTAAGCTATTCAGGACGCCTCAGGAAGCGTACAGCTGAGCTGGTCGAGAGAGTGAAAGAGTTCAGCCGAGTCCAAAATGCTCTGTGCGCAAGCGAAGTCAGTCCCTGGTTATATCCCGTGAGACTTTCAGGAGAGTGCTAGTAATGGATGTAAAGGCCTACCCATACAGAATACAGACGAAGCAGACCCTTACAGCCTCAGACAAGGAACAGAGAAAGGCTATGGCAGTCAAGATAGTGGAGAAGATTCAGGAGACCCCAACTTTCCTTAACCTCCTTTGGACCTCAGATGAAGCTCACTTCCATCCTGAAGGAAAGGTAGCCACCAAGCCCATGCACTACCCTCAGTGCAATCTCAGCCAGAGGCATCATCGGACCATTCTTCTTCGAGGAATCTGGTGCGACAGTGACAGTCACCAAGGAGCGAGATGTTGAGGTCCCCAAAACCTTCAAGAGGGAGCTGCAAACCCTGTTCCAATCGCTTATGGGGAAGCTTTGTTTCCAGCAAGATCGAGCAAGCTCTCACACTTCAAACCTGTCCCGAGATTGGGTGAAAGAGAACTTTGGTGGCCGTGTGATCAGTCTCAAGACTGATTTTGAGTGGACAGCTCACAGCCCAGATCTTAGCCCCCCACCAGATTTATTTCTCTGGCGCTACCTTAAAAACAGAGTGTATGCAGGGAGACCCAGGACCATCACGGAACTCAAGGAAGCCATCAGGGAGGAGATCAGAGCCATTAGTCGGACGGTTTGTTAGGACATCATGGACAACTTTGTGCTGCGCCTCAAGAAATGCGCAAAGCTAAATGGAGGTTATCTCGAACACGTGATTTAGAATAAATAAAAAAGGTCCAAAGACCCTCATGTTTTGATATGATGTTTTTAAACACAATAAACTAGTTATCACCAAAGTTTCATTCAACCAGCCATGGTTTGATGAATCCTGTAGAAGAGCCTACCATGATAAGCAAACAAAATTTAATGTATGGAGGCGTAATCGGATGCGAGAAAACTTCGAGATCTTTGTTCAGTCTCGGCGTACTGCCAATAGAGTTTACCATCGGGCTGATAGATTATATAATGATAATGTGAAGAGTAAGTTGGCAGATATCAGACAGCCTCATTTGTGGTGGACTAAATTATAATCTGCTATTTTGACTCTAACACTTCTACCATTCCACCACTACATTTGCCAAATGGAAAGCTAAAAACTAGTGCAAAAGAAAAGGCAGAGTTACTCCATCAAGCTTTAGAAGCCAAGCAGTCAGTTGAAGAAGTTCCTCTCCCTGACACTTGCCATCCTGAGCCTCGTTTGACTGGGTTTGTTTTTCGTGCAAGGGATGTTAAAAAGATACTTGACAGTCTTGACAGCTGGGGCGGAGTCGATCCCGACAACTTTTTCCCTTCATTTTTTTAAAAGATATCTACTGATATAGCACCTAAGTTAAGTAGATTATATAGATTTTTATTTAGACGCAGCGCCTTTCCTGATAATCGTAAATGAGCAATGTTGTGCCTATTCCTAAGGGCATGTTATCTGCCGATTGTAGTCAATACAGGCCTATTTCAATACTTCCTGTGCTCTGTAAGGTTGCTGAGAAGCTGATATCTAGGCCCTTGTATAAATTCCTGGAGTCGAATGGCTTACTGGCTAGAAGTCAGTATGCATATAGGAGGCAGTTAGTTACTTGTGATGCCCTTTTAGATTTGACTTGTAGTATGCAAGATAATCTTGCCAAGGGTTTTGAATCTAGATTAGTTCAGATTGATTTTAGGGCTGCTTTTGATCGTGTTAACCATAAAGCACTTGTTTTTAAACTACAAAACCTTGGAATAGGTGGCTACATCCTAGGACTACTTAACGACTTTTTAATAGATCGGCAACAACGTGTTGTCGTAGATGGAGTTTTTAGTGAACCTAGACGTGTTGTGTCTGGAGTTCCACAAGGCAGTGTTCTTGGGCCTTTGTTGTTTTTAGTATACACAAGTGATTTGGTACAAGGTCTTGAAAACAAGGTTATTCAGCATGCAGATGATACTACACTTGTTGGAGTAGTCAGGTCTCCAGCAATGAGAAACCGAGTTTCTATGAGTCTAAATCGTGACTTAGAAAAAAATTAGGAAATGGTGTGATCGTTGGGGTATGAAGCTTAATTCAAGTAAAACTAAGACCCTCTTGGTTAGTAGATCTCGTACCAATGAGCCGCCTCATCCTCCACTCTGTGTTGGAGATACACTTCTTGCTGAGTCGGAATCCCTAACGATCCTTGGCATTACCTATGATTCTCACCTGACTTTTGAGAAGCATCTTTTAAATGTATCTGCTAATGCTGCCCGAAAACGTAAGGCCTCATATATCTATAATAATGAAGATATTAATGCCACTTGTTTCAGGTCCTTTGTTCTCCCTCTTCTTGAGTATTGTTCTCCAGTTTGGATATCCGCATCTGCCAGAGGTCTGTCTCTCTCGTGGAGGCAGATTCCTTTTTCCTGATGGGGTAAGCTATGACTTGGATCATCGACGGATGATTTCATGTTTGTCGATATTCCATAAATATTACTTCAGTATACTTCAGTAGGGAATTGCCACTATCATTTTTAATTCCTGAGCCCCTGCCTCTTGATAGAGCAACAAGGTTTGCGGATGGACAACATCCACATGCACTATGCATTACCCGCTGCTGCACTTGTCAGTTTCAGCGTTGCTTTTTGCCAAGTATGGTAAAGCATTGGAATGATCTTCCTGCACAAGTTATGCAGGAAGATGTTAATATCTTCAAACGAGGTTGCAATACTAGATTAAGGGTGGGTGCTACTGCCTCATAATTTTAATCTTGATTTGATTTTAATAATTTTAAACTTATTTATTTATTTATTTACACATTTCAATTTCTTTCTTCTAGCATTCATTCTTTCTTACTTGACATATGGACACTGTGTTCTGTGGGACCTTGTTTTCAAGTTGATGCCTTCTAGGCTTTTCCCACAAGAATTTTCTATTCATTATCTCAAATAATAATAATACATGCCCCCCGTCCTCTTTTCCTCAACAGATGCCTGTTCGCCGGCATTATAAGGTAAAAAAAAACCTCGAATGGGATCTCTGATGTCTGGGGGGGGGGGGCACATGGACCCCCCCACCCCCCGAGATGGACTTGGTCCCTAAGGTGACCCAGACCCATATTGTAGGACCTTTCATTGGGTCGAACCTGGGCTCGGTGCCAACCATTGAACCCGAGTCCGCCCCTGTGCAAGGACCTCCCCAGACCTCTCGGCACCCCGAGGACTTGCAAGGAGAGGAGAGATCTCCTCCCCCGGCTGGCGCCCCTTTGACAGTCAAGACCTCCATTTCAGAGAAGGATCTTGCTGAGGGCGGTCCATCTGTCCTGGGGACTCCTGCCGGCAGAGGGGAGAAGCGGCCCCATTCCCCGCCCTCATCTCCCCAGAAAAAAATATACAAAAAACGCTAGGGACTTCTCTTCCTCCGCGAGAACGGACGGGGGCCTCTGCCGTTTCGGTATGCGGTCAAGCCAAGATCGGCACGTCCGGCTCCGGTGCTCCCCCGGATGGGAAGTCCCAGACAAGACCAAAAGTATGCAGAGCGGAGCCTCGATTACGACAGGGCCCCTCATTCAGTGGTTACCTGGCGATTTCGAGTCAGCCGGCTTCAAACTCTTCCGCATTATTCGCTCCACTGATGGCAGCATGTTAGTTAAGGGCAACATGATCCATCAGAGGAGAGCTTTAGCAAGCGTGATTGGTAGAGAGCCGAAGGTGACCCATTTCTTGGACGAGAGCTTTCTGGCAAATGCGTCGAATCCTTCCGAGGCGGCCATGATTAGGGCCCTTCGGACACTTAATGTCACGCCGGTGAGTTTGACGCCGCACTCTACCATGAACTTTGTGAAAGGAGTAGTTTATGCGAGGGAACTCGTTGACTACTCCATAGAGGACATCACCTTAGAGCTGGCCGACCATGGGGCGGTCAAGGTCGAACGTGTGATGAGAAAACTGGGAGGGGCCTCGAATGTGACACGCGCCCAGAGTTGGTGAGTGCCGGTTGGTATCGCTACCGCTTGAAGGCGTTCGTTCCACTACCCCAGAGGTGCTACTACTGCTACAGCTTCGGCCATACAAATCGCTCATGTAGACGTGCAAAGTCGGGGTTACCCGAAGTCTGTAAGTTGCTCCAAGGCCGCACACGATAAGTCCAAATCGTCTGTAGCCAAGTGTGTCAATTTCGGAGAGCTGCACCCCGCTTCTTCGAAGCAATGTGGTGTGAATCTCCTTGGAAAAGAAACCTTGGCCATTCAGACCCAGGGTCGCTCTTATTTCGCGAGGCTAAGGAATTGGTCCTGCGCCTAGCGCTGCCTGGTTCAATGTTAAGAAAGACTGTCTGCTTCTGGCCCCTCCTGGCCTAGGAACTGGGCGTTTCCCCCTGCCCATCCTCCCAGGTTATAAGGGCTTTGCGCCCCTGTCACCACGGGATGGGGGCCGGGCAGGAGGATGCACGATTTACACCTGGCATGATGTGTCTGTTCTCTTTGCTCTAGATACCTCCTTTCAGGCAGTAGCTCTGCAGCTGCTCCTGGATAGGAGGTACCTATTCCACGTACATTTCACCGTCAGCCGACTTCAACATGGAGGACTTAGTCGCATCGTGGTACGGTTGCCGAAGCCCTTTCTCTTGCTCGGAGATCTGAACGGTAGACACCCCGCCCCCAAATTCCCCAGTTCACCGTTTACCGCTCTAAATTCGTCTGCCCTATATACTGCGAAAAATGAAACAATGGAAAGACCATTAAGGAGGCATCGCGACCTAAGGCACTTAAGGAAGTCTGTTGGCGATGAATCTCTTCCCGTCTAGATAATTTCGGAGTATATATTCGACACTTCGAAGTTCATAGGCAGATTGTGTCTGAAACCGCCGTCCAGTTCGTTAGCCGTAACGTCTTCGTTAGTCGAGAGGGAATCGACTACATTCTCTTCCAGACAAGAATTGAGTGATTGTCGAAGAGCAAAGGAAGAGCTAGTCGTCGCTCAGTGTTGTTCCTGGAGATAGGCGCGCTTCAACCCTTCTCACCACGTCTTGGGATTTCAAGGATCGGAAAAGCTATTCCCGAAGCACCCTCCGTTTGCCTCTTAAGGATAAAAAGTCCCCCAACTTCAGTTTCCCGAAGTTGAATTGAGCATCCCGTGAGACGCCCACAAGTTCAATGTCGAACTTACCTACCTGATCCTACTCGCCGCACATCAAGGTAAAAGAGATTTAACCTCCGCTTCGCCACGCTCCTCCCCACCTTTACCGCGTTGAACCTCAAAGATCCCCTTTGCTCTAGAACTTGCATAATTGTAAAATCATTACTTAATTAATTTTCCCTCGGTTCAAACTGAATTGATAGTGTTAATCATCTTAGCAGTGAACCGTCAATATTTAATTGCATTGCCATTTAACTTGCCCTATATGTATATGTAATCTTTAGTCCTATTAAAGTATATTTTTATAGCCGTGTTTGAATAATCCTTGGCCTAGCAACTGTGTATTTAAAGCACTCTTAGAACTATTCCCAGGTGGAGCCTTAATTTCGGTCGGCCAGTAGGCCAGTGTGCGTATGACCGCATACACCTGGTCATACCACGACACACATCCTCAGAGGAGACTACTCGATTAATCCCAGGGGCCAAGTTCTTACCGACCTGATCGACGAGCTAGAGATAGGTGTCCCCGAATGTGGATGAGTTTACGCACCACTGCCCGAGAACAGCTTCATTTTCCTGCTTCGATCTATCTTTGTGCTCTCTGGATGCACAGCCTGATTTGGGGTGGGGGCAGGGTTGGCAAAAAAAAAAAAAAATGAAAAAGACAAAAAAACCCTGGGTTTTATTGTTGTTTTTTTTTCAAATCTCGATTTAAAAAAAAACACTACAAGCATTAGAATAACATGTAAAAAAGAATATCTCTATTTTTTTTATAATATTAATAATTAATTAGTTTAATAATTATATTAAGGTAAGAACAGATCACTGATTGAGAATTGTGGGTACCCATGATAGCCATAACCTGTAAAAGGAGAGATAAATTATGAGTTAGTATCATAGAAATAACCTTAATTTGATAGATATTTGTTGAAATCTTAAACATAAATATGCATTTTGAATAAAAGAATCAGTAGCGTTCATTTCTTGGAAAAACAAAAACAAACGCGGGGTTTTTCAAATTTCACTTGAAAAGGCACAAAAAAACCGGTAATAAACGTTATTTTTAGGGCTGAGTTTTTTGATTTGCTAACTCTGGGTGGGGGGTAGCCGATGACCGCCACGGTAGTAATCCATTCAAATATCAAGCGCCGCCCGATTTCGCTGTCGGTGAACTTCGTCGAGCTAGGGCTAGGTTCCGGTATGTTTCGAAGCACGCCTGCCTCTCTTGGCGGGCATACGTGTCTTCACCTAACGGCAAAACCCCTCTAGCAAAGGTGTGGAAGCGAGTGTCAAAAGAATTCGGGGAGGGTTCTCGCAGGACTCCCCCCTCCTCCTCCCGTTCTCAGGACAATGGGACCGCAATCTTGGACCCCGCGTCCATAGTGGAATCCTTCGCGCTCGCTTTCTCCGCATCCTCTAGCCGGGATGCTGCTCCCACAGCTTTCAATGTGCGTCGTTATGTCGCAGAAGGCCGCCGACTAGACTTTACCTCCAGTGGCGGATAACCCTTCAACGACAGGTTTACTTTGAGCGAGTTGCGAGGTATGTCCTTTCTGTTAGATTTGTTCAGCAGGATCTGTATAGAGGGTATTCTACCAGACTCCTGGCGAATCGCTATTGTGCTCGCTTGTCGCAAACGAACGCGGGGTCCGAGGTTGCGGTCTCATTCTCCTGGAGAACGGGAGAGGAGTCCTGCGAGAACTTGACTCGCTTGCACACCTCTGCTACAGGGGTCTTCCCGTTAAGTGAAGACACGTGTGCACGCCAAGTAGAGCGGTGGGCGTGCTTCGAAATATACCGGAACCTACCCCTAGCTCGACGAAATTCACCGACAGTGAAGAAGTTCGGGTGGCGCTTATAGCGCATGTAGGCATAACGCTTCTGTTTGAAGGCCGTCTCACACTTGGCTGACCACCACGGCAGCGGTCGGCGTGCAAAACGGCCACACGTTCTGGGAATTATTCATTTCCTGAAATGCGAGCCACTGCGCCAAGCACCGCCGGGGCGGGTTCTCGGCCGGCAGCTGCCCTGAAAATGATATTTGAATGGGAAAGTGATCACTACCATGGAGGTCATCGACCACCTCCCAATAAAAATCAGGCTCTGCATTCGGAGAGCACAAAGATAAATCGAGTGCAGAAAATGTAGCGGTTCTCGGGCAGTGATGCGTAAACTCATCTACATTTAGGACACCTATGTCTAGCTCGTCGATCAGGTCGGCAAGGACTTGACCCCTGTGATTAATAGAGTAGTCTACCCAGAGGGGAGGGGGGGTCTACCGTTCAGATCTCCGAGCAAGAGAAGGGCCTCGGTAACCGTGCCACGACGCGGCGGAAGTCCCCCGCGTCCAAGTCGGCTGACGGTGGAATGTACGCGGAAATAACAGTATACCTTCTATCCAGGTGCAGCTGCACAGCTACTGCCTGAAAGGAGGTGTCTAAAGCGAAGAGAAGAACCGTGACATCATGCCGAGTGTAAATCGCCCATCCTCCCGCCCTTTCCTCATCCCGTGGTGGTGGGGTCGCAAAACTCTTATACCCGCGAGGGTGGGTAGTGGGCACGCGCCCAGCATGGTCTCCTGCAAAAAGAGAGCTAACGCGGAACCTGAGAAGACGAGCCTCCGCAGCTCCTCACAGTTGGCCCGGAGTCCGCGGCAATTCCATTGAAGGAATATGCCCGCCAGGCCTAGCTCGGAGGAGATGTGGGAGCCCACTTCGGAGAGAAGACCCTCACGGGAATGGCCGTAAGTTTCGGAGACGGGGGGGGGGGAGGTCCCTCTTTTGGAGGATCCACCGTCTCCGAGCCACCTAGTGTACCACTGGGTGTGGGCGAAGGAGTCGAAGCTCCTTTAGTGCTGACCTCTAGGGGGCAAGTTTTAGGAACCCCTATAGATGGCCTCACGACCCTCTTCAGGGGATGTTGCCTCGTATGAATCTAACGACTCGGTGTAGGCGCGCGGCCGTTTCGCCTTACGCGAACCGTTCACGCTGGGGAGGGGGGGGGACCCTAGTTTTACCCGGGGTTGGGTGTGAACCCTTTGTGCTGCCAGCTCTTCCAGGGCAGCGCCCGGACTGGGTAGAACCCGCAGAATAGTTCCGAATGGACTCCGAAACAACCGTGCTCGTAGGCCTGGAGGGACTAGGAGCAGAGGGTGTCTTTCTCAACATTGAAGCATAGGACTTCCCAGCCAGCGCCGACTGCGCCAGGACTAAGTCCTTAGCCTCGCGAAATGAGAGTCGATCCTGGGCCTGAACAGCCAGGATTACCTTCTCAAGGAGATACGCACCAATTGCTTCGAAGAAGCGGTGTGCGGCTCTCCGCAATCGGAACACTCCAAGAGGCATTGAACCACATCGCTCGTTATGTCGAAGAACACAGATTTAGCTTTCCTCGGCTTTATCCCGACCCGGACTGGTTCCTATACGTGGCTCGCCTGGGAGTGGTAGAATCTCAGTTTATTTGGTCTTGGTTATGACCGACGCCTCTAGTGAGAAGTCCATATTCACAGCCTTAGAATCTCTTGTGCTCGAGCCATGGGCATTCTGCGTTCCTTGACGTTTAGTACTTTGGGTGGTGATAGCGCTACTCCTTTACTTTTCTACCAAGATTCGTTCGAAGCTTGACTACGGATGTGTGTTTTACGCATCATCAGTCGAGCATGTATTGCGGAAAGTGGACTCTATCCACTACACGGGTCTCCGCCTGGCGTCCGGTGCCCTCAGCAGTTCCTCGATTGAGAGCCTACTTGTCGACCCGGAGAGATGCCACTCGCTTTGCGATGAACCGGTGCCTCCCTCACTTCCCAACGGCTCTCACTGTATCCACAGTCTATCTCGATGGTGCATATGCCACCAAGAGACTCTAGTGATACCCTAAGCCATTTGGGTTTAGGGCTAGGAATAGCTCTCGTGCCGGTCGCGCCTCTGTGCTGGCCTCCTTCACTTTATTTGACTCTTTGTTGTATGGCCACATGTTTCTGCACTGGGGGAAGGTGGGGGCTACCCCCGACGCTGGAGCGCGCTTCCTTGTTGCTTTTTTGTTTATCTTGTTTTTGTTTTTATTTGTTGTTTTTTAGCTGTAGCGTGATTACAGCGAATTTTGCCGTAGTAGGCAGTCGCCAGATGGGCTCTTAAAATTTAAAAAAACCTGTCACTGGCCACTACGCCATCCTGGATCTTTGACTATTTGTCGCAGCGCCGGGAGTATTGCGTTCGGCCTTTAGGGGCACACTCTTTATCACGCTCGAACCCTGCCAGTGTATAAGGATGGCTTCAAGTCCCAAGAGGGGGTCGGCTTCCACGCCGTATCCCACCGGTTTCAAGTCAGCGTGCCTCTACTTGGCGTTACGTCTGCCTTCACGGCTGAAATGATAGCAATACTCGTACATCGCTCGGTACCGGGTTTAACGCATCGTGCCCGGTTTGGAGACCGGATTGTGATCTTTAGCAACTCACAATGCGCCTTGAGTGCTCTCGTGGCATTGGAATCTCCACCATCCTTGGTTCGCAGTATCCGTGACTCCACGAATACGAAAAGTAGTAAATTCGAGCCTAAACAATTATGAGAAATGAATAACCACAAATTGAACCGTTGTGCGCTTCCTTCGAAAGTAGCCGAATCTACCTTGACTCGTCACCTACTCTTCGTGCTACGGGTCGGCTTAGCCGACTGGAAACACTGATTTTAGCCAAGTTGAGTCACATCAAAGCTGGTGAATCACCGGATGGACACCGAATAGGTTAGCCTTCACGGTTATAAATACCCGTGGTTCCAGATCCCCCTTTAAACTGTAGATCTCTACTAAAGGGCTTCTAAAATTACTCTACATTGGCGGTAGAACCCCTAGCATTTTTTTTTTTTGTAACTTCCTCTTGCACCTGGGTACATTTGGTCCACGGGCCAGAATATTTGCATCACTTCTTTAAAAGTGATCCCTCCCCCGTCCCCGCTACGAATATGGTGGTTTCAAAATTGTATTGACAATGCAGAAATGAGTGGAAGCAGAATCGGCGATTCAATTCTAATAAGACTGTCATTATGATAATCTCGAAGGAGAATTTTACGAGCATAATCAAATAAAATCGAAGGAAGGGTGAGGGGGGGGGGGCGATTTGTAGCTTAGGTGGTGGGAGGGTATTTCAACAATCGTGCAGAGTGCGATATTCAGATTGGCTTAGTACTTGCTTTCTAAATGTTGCATATTGTGAACAGAAAGATGGATAGCATTTTCAGCTGGTAACTTTTTTTCCCCGATTCCCAAATAAGGAAAGATCCTCTCTCTCTGCCTCCAATTTCGACCTACTCGTTCACGACTAAAATGCGTCCAGCTAAGTAAAAGATAGGTGCTGTGAACGTTTTAATTGCATCCCACGAGAGGCTGATGGACTCTATTCCTTGTCGCTACTTCTCCCATGCCGTTTTTGACGTTGTGGAAGACATGAGTGACGCAACAGATGAGGCGGAGCGGCCTAAGCTCGCTCGTAAACGGCCGATCTTTGCACGAAGGTGTCTTTATGCGCTTGACGGCGGCCCGGAGTCGCCGGCGAACGACTTTCCGCTTTTAACTCTCTAATACTTGACGCTATTTTACCCCATTTTCAGCCCCCCGTCAAGTCCGTGCGCGCACGTCTCGGGGAAAAATATATTTTTGGTAGGCTCCTTTCGCTTTCCCTTTTTTTTTCCTAGTGGGTGTCTACGTTTTTAGCGTTTAGGCTTGTTTATGTTGATGGGTATTGCTCGTTACTATTCTTTTACCCTCTTTAAGTAGCATTAGTGTGAATTAATTGACGAGTTGCCTTTCGCTTATGACGACGAGGCTGGGGGAGGGGGGGGGTGATTTCTCGTTGTTTTCCCTGTCCTGTTTTTTCAATTATGTCATCAATTTGATTCCGTTGTATCATATCCCATCCATTGTGGTAGTCTGCGATTACTATGGTTCGGGAAAAAGGCTTTACTTAAATCTTGGATCAGAGCCCCCAGTAGTCTCTTCCTTATGTTACTCGGTCGATGCACCTTCCTCACACTTTACCCGAATCGAGCACACTCGCGGGACTCAACGCGATCTTATGGAGCGCTCCTTGGAACCTCATTGTGATGACTGCTTGATCCCCCAGATTGCCCGTCCGACACATTCTTGCAGAATATCCCAGTATTGGCGATCTTCGGGACAGGTTCGTGCTTTCCCAAATGTGGATTAATAGAGTTTCTGGGGGAGACGGGCCTCCTCCATACTATTTAGGTGTTGGGCGCACGCTCAGGCACCAGAGGAAGGTGGGCCTCTTTTCTAGTGTTGGCCTTTTGTTTATGTTCTTGCTTTTTGTTTTGTTTTTTAATCTAAAGAATCTAAAAATAGGCTTGACTAATATCGGCGACTAGGCCTTTTCAGGTAGTCGCCAGGTGAGACTTCTTTAAATATAAAAAAGTCATTTTCACCTTTTAGCTTACACCACTTTCCCTGCAAACATCTTATGAAATTTTCTGGCTAGGTTTCTTATTGTATTATTCCCTTTCTTTTCGATCATTCTCTTTTCCTTCTTTAATCTGTTTCTCGATTCATTCTTTTTTTTCCCAATGGCTAAAAATGCACTCCTTGGTTACACCCTCATTTTTTTCCCTCGGTTGAATTTATTCCATTGCTCTTGCATCTGACTGCTTGGCAAAGAAGATGAGAGACGGTCGAAGGGAACTTAAACTTGCGTGCCATTGCGCCGCGACTGTTCCCATGGACCTATCCCCCAATTCCGCGACGGCTTCAGGTCGCTTTCTGTCATCTCCGAATCGGACACACTCGTGTGACTCATCGCTATTTGATGGAGCGCTCGCTTGCGCCGTAATTGTGACGACCGCGTCGTCCCCCAGACTGTTCGGCACATTCTTGTCGAATGTCCCAGTCTGGGTGATCTTCGTGCACGTTACCTGTCCCGGTACCGGGATGGGCGGGGTCGCTACCGTCTGTCCCTTTACTTGGGACGAGTTCGTGCACATTGACTTTTGGGGGAAGGCCGGGCTTCTCCCCTTTATTTAAGTAGGTTCTATCCTGCACCGGGGTGAGGGGGCCCTCCCCCCGACGCCGGAGATTGCTTCTTAATTGTTAAGTTTTTCCAATTTTTATCATTGTAATGTTTTCATATTCTTATTTTAAAGTAGCCTAGTTCTAGGCTGACGTGTTTCCGGCGACTTATGCTCAAGTGGGCAGTCGCCAGATGGGCTCTTAAAAAAAAAAGCAAAAAAAAAGCACTTGCATCCAGAAATGTCATGGTTGTTTTTGCTGTTGTGTTGCCTTATTTTTTCGTTGCTCTTCTCAAAATCTCGCGTTAACCATTCTTGTTATATATTTCCACCTTTCCTAATCACTGCTCGCCTCCCTATTTGTATTTGTCGAATGTAACGTTATGTTGTTGTTCAAGAACTTGTTAACGACTTGTTGTTCAAGAGCTCTCATTGTTGACGTCATGTTGTTCAAGAACTCTTCTTGTATTGCTTTGTTGTTCAAAGATTCTTCTTGTTAACGTCAGACGAGGTGGCAAGGTTGGCACAGAACCCCCACAAAAGAGGGGATCCCGTCCCAAACCCGCCCCACCCGCCAAAGTTTCCGAGGCAGAGGAGGGAGAAAAGTACTAACTTCGCCAAGCCAACCTCTCCCAGTAAGTCCTCGAAGGCATTATCTAACGGAGTTCTGCCTACGGGAAGCCTACGGCCATTCCCGCATATCCTCCTAGTTAGAGACAACTGGGAGGAGCTGGATAGGCTCGTTTCTTCTCTTTCTCCGTTTGCCGTCTACATGACACTATGCTGGGTGCGTAGCCCCCGGCCTACCATCCCTGGGTATAATGGTTTTGTGACACCACCTCCACGAAATGGCACCGTACAGGATGATGCGCGATGTTTACACTGCATGAGGTATTCCTTCTACTCGCAATAAATGCCTCCTTTCAGGCAGTAACATTGTTGTTAGATCTGGATAGGAGGTATACTGTTATTTGGCGTACATCCCACCGTGGGTTGCTTGTGGCTCATTGTGGCACAGTTTCCGAGGCCCTTTCTCCTCCGGGGATTTCAAGGGAAGGTACTCCCTCTGGGTGGACTACATGAATCCCAGGGTCAGGTTGTTACCGACTTAATAGAAGATTTGGGGATAGGTGTCGTGACCTTGGGTGAGTTTACGCATCACTGCCTTATAATTGCTTCATTTTCTTCTCTTGATATGTTCCTGTGCTTTCTGGATGCACATCTTGATTCGGGGAGGGGAGTTGGTCGATGGCCATGGTATTGATAACTTTCCGATTCGAATGACTTTCTGAGAAACCACCTGAGTGATGCTTGGAGCCTTATGCGGTGGTCTGCAATTCAGAAAATGACTAATTCCTTTGTCCCAGTCGATGAGTTTAGGTCGGTTGATGAGGCCGTGAGTTAATATCCGGCACCCTTTTCTCCGTGCGCCTAACTACTACTCTTAGAACGTCTAGCCCCTTTTACACCCCGTCCGTTTCTTTGGTGGTCTGCCGAAGGTGAGACGCCCAGAGACAGGAAGGGGATATGCTTTCATACACTAAGAGCCGACCGAACGATTTCACCGTCAGTGAATTTCCTAAGGTTAGACTCCGATATGTTTCGAAGAAAGCCCGCCGCTCTTCCTGCCGGGCTGCATGTGTTCTTAAAGGGAAGATTCATTTCATAGGTGTGGAAGCGAGTTAAAAGGATCCTGGGCAAGTTCTCGCACGACCCCCCTCCGTTCTCCAAGATTATTTCTGAATTTTAAAGAGAGCGTCGATTCCGTCTACGGATGAGGGGAGCCTTCTGGCTCAATGGAGCAGGAAGAGGGTACCCCGCAGTCTCGCAGGGAAGTGTCCTCAGTGTCGCACTCTCTGCCCTGGGCATCAACGGTATCACCTCAGTGCTGACGGAAGATATTCTCGTTACGTTCTATGTAAGATATCCTTTCGATCTATTTTGATGCGGCCCAACTGACAACTCTGGAGCTTCGACTCAAACAGGCATGCACGGCCCGGCCCCGACCCGGATTTGTTCCTAAAGGTAGTTCTGTAAGTGGTGAATTCGCACTTTATCATTTCTCTTGTTTTCGAAAGGCCTCTTGGAATACCAATATACCCGTACCATGCACATCTTTATTCCGTGATGCTGATAAGACTACCGGCTTGTTTTTTTTATCGTTTCCTTGTTCGCTCAAACATTGACTACAAATGCTAGTTTCACTCTGCAGCCGAGCGTGAATTGCGGAAGGTGATCGCGATCTATCACACTGGTCTCCATCTGACCACCAGTGCTTTCTTCATATTACCTATTGAGACCCTGTTTATCGATGTCGGTGAGATAGCACATGTTCTACGCACGGGTCTGGCGTCTCCCTCAGCTGCCACGCCGAAAGACGCCTCTGCTCCCAAAGCTTCTACAGCCCCAGGACTATTGCTTTTGACCTTTTTGGAGTACACTTCTTGCCACTCTGGATCCGTGCCAGCGTGTACGAATGGTTCCAAATCGGAAAAGGGGGTCGGCTTCCACGCTTATCTCCGTTTGAAGTCAGGCGCGACATCTATTTTAAAGTTGCGCGCCATCGCCCCCCCCCCCAAAAAAAAAAGAAGCCTCAGCGGCTTCAGTTTGCTTTTAGTCATCTCTGAATTGGGTACACTCGCAGAACGCACCGCCACTTAATAGGGTGTTCGCCTCCACCTTACCTCGAAGAGTGCGTTGTCACCCAGTCTCTTCGATACATTATCGTTGTGTGTCCCAGTCTGGGTGATCTTGGCGCACGTTACCTGTTCCGATATCGGCACCAAATGTCCCCTGTGCTCGGGACGAGTTCTTGTACTCCTGACTCTGACCTAAATGATGGGTGGGGGGGGTGCATGCTCCCACGCAAGAAGGACCCGAGTCTTCCATCGAAACCGGAGCGTGCATTTTTCTTGTTTTCTATTTTGTTTTCGTTTTTAATGTAGCCTAAATTGCTTCTTGGCGACTATGCCTATGGAGGTTGTCGCTAGATGAGCGCATTTTAAAGAAAAAAGATCAATGTATCCCCCAATGGGCGACCAACTCATAACGCCGCCGAAAGTTTTGTCTCCGCGCTCTCTGGAATCGACCTTGTGCCACGATGGTAGAAATTTGACGCTGTATCCATTATCCACGATTGGTCATGGTTCTCGTGTCCTTCGGCCCTTCCTTAATTTGTTCCTTTCTCCGAAAGCTTTCAAGTGGACCCACATTGTCCCCATTGTTCAGACATGATATTTTTTCCGTAGCCCTCCCCCCCCCCCACACACTCCCCTTATATTTCCTTCTTTGCCATGTATGGCCGCTCCGAGTTTTTAATTCACCATGGAGCCTTGTATTTATATGTGGGGGCTCTTAGACTGCTCATGTCCTGAAATGGGTTTCCTATCCACCCCCCTATCCACAGAAATAGTCAGAAGAATAAAAACATGAGCTAATGAACAGAAAAACCACATGCGAGGTGTTTCTAAAACTAAGTAACTTATCAGGTTTTTTATCTTCGAATTCGTCTTTATAAATTATTGCAAGAATTGTATCTCTTCCAGATCCTTCCTTTGTTCATCAAATAAGATCATCAAATAGCCTGTTTTCATTGGGATCCATATGCTACCTCTGGCCCTCAGGAAATAATCTGATTGCTGTCGTGTATTTCTCATTACGGTACCAACCCATTTTCCCTCCCTAGGACGAGTCTAGCAGCGGAACAAGAAACTACCCTGTTTCTTAATTAATTTACGCGAGAAGTTCTGTCTAGAGCCATCTGATAGAGATGGCCTAAGCCCCTTTGCCATTAGGAGAAACCGAACCACCATGCGTATTAAGCCTGAATTCTTCGATCGGGTATTACGTGACGCGACACCGAGAGTTGGCGTGCTTCCGTTCGCTTGTGAAGGCGTTTTTCCTCTCTGTTGGAAACCAGAGACCCCTGCCCTCTCTTGATGCTGCTGGCTTTCATGAAGTTGATTGGGCCGACGTTCTCAGCGCACTCCACATAATGAAACTGTTAAAGAAATGGTGAGGTTCAGGGAAGGGAAGGGAATTGAAAATGCGTGGATGTAAGCCAAAAGAGACTACTTTGGGCCCTCAGGACCGGGAATGCGCGCAACTCAACTTGCTTTAACCCCCTCAGTCCGGAGGCTGGTTCCAAGGGGTGTCTTGTTGCCCGGACGCTTCTTCGCCTCTTGCCGATCAAGCTAATGCTCCCGTCTCGCCCCGGCTTGTTAAGCTATGGGTCTTCTTACAACTTTCTCATCCTTGCTTTCTTTTGCTATTTTATATCTATCCTTTTTGATATCTCTGTCGAGAGAAAATTTTGATGGTGGATTACACCTGTGTTCATTTTGCTATAAATATCTCTCCACGCCCTTGTTAGTGACTGCCAAGGAAAATGTCTCTTTGTATATAACCCTTTCTTTTTGTTCGTGGAAAATCAGTTCCCTGTTTATCTTGTATATGCGCCGATTTCAATTAAGGAAATTCGAAGTTTCTGAGTAAATGTCGCAATAAATGCAAATAAATAAGAGGGGAGACCCTTTTTTTCTGAACGTTTTGTCTCTACTTTCATATAATGCCATGAATTTAAAGTAGTTGGAAAGTTATAATAAGTTGGCAGTTTATTTTTTTTATTTTTTCTTCGTCCGCTGTGAATAAATGGCGGAAGATTGCGTGCGCATTCGCTTTTGATCAGTTTGAGATAAAAGAAACCTTTAATTTACTGGGAATCTGGCGCCCGGCTCGTCCCCCCTTGTTCCATCTCTGGAGGTTGTTTCGTCTCTGCCTCCTCTTGACCTACTCCAGTTCTCGCTAATAATTTAATAATTCTGATAGTAATAATGATGGCGTAATAATAATAAGGATAGTAGTCCCGCAGTGGGCGGGTACTCGTTGGCTGCTGTGCTCTTCATTTGCATCTCCGGCTCATAAATAGGGAATTTGTCTCCCTCTTCAACTGATCCTGCTTTTGTTGGCGTCTTGTGGAGAGGGGGGGGGTTGCAGCCCCGGTATGGGTGGCGCCTTTATGCTGGGGGCTTCTGCGCCCGCGAATAGAGCGAGGCGGGGGGAACACCCCACATTAGCCGGGTAACCGATCGGAACATTGTGGAGAGAGTGAGACAATCGGTTCCCCTGGTGCAACGAGTGGTCGTGGAATGGTGCTTTCAGGAGCTGCTGCCCGAGGGGCGCCACTTCGACCACTCGAAAAGAGATGATGACAAGATGGTTGACATGGCACGCACTATAGGCTTGATGTCACAGCGAGTCCCTTGCGCAGAGGACCACTCTTATTTTGGCACGGTGCCACCACCGACCGTGCTGACGGGTGGCTAAAATATTGCCCCCCGTTCCACGCCCATAATCGCTCGCAACTCTCCAGGCCATTCCCAGATGGAGCTGAATTCGAATTTTAATTTATTTTTCTACTTGGAAACCGTTAGAATGTGCCTCGCAGATTTATTTTTATCGGAGTCTCGATAGCTGTGGGACTGAGGGCGGCTGCCCTTTTCCCTTCTCGCTGATGGGCGAGGCGACTCGTCGTGTTGGCCCCGGTGCATATGGTCGCAAGAGCCCGCCCCTTTCCCCTTGTCCACCTCCTCCTACCTTGCAAATTTAGTTCGTCGGACCGAGAAAGGCGAGCGTTTGTTTACCTTTCAGCAATGCACTTAGTGGCCGCCTCCTCCTCCTCCTCCTCGATCTCCAAAGCCCTAGCTCCTCCTCTACCGATTTCTCTCCACTTTACCCCGCCACTGCATTCCCCTCTTTCCCAGCTCCCTTTTTGCATTCGCCCCGTGACTAACCTGTCGTGATGAGGTCTTTTGTCAGATCCGGTGTTCCCAATGGGGCCTAAAACTCTGCGCTTATTGTCGACATTTTTTTTCAGCCGCTAACTATTTTTTTTTGTTCCGTCCAGTGGCTTTTGGGACAGGGTTCGCCGTGGAAGGGGCTCTTTTTAACCTCACCCAAAGAAGCAACGCTCGAGCTCCCGTCATCTCTTCCTACCCTCCCTTGTTCGGTTAAATTGGAACGAAAAAAAATCTTCGGACGCTGCCACTCTTCTCGTGTGTGGGTGTATGTTTGTGTCTTTGGAATGTGGATTGCCAAGTGGACAGCCTGTTTGAACTGAGGAGTTTTCTCTCTGAATCCACGTGGCTCCTCGTGCCCACTGTAGGAGAGGGCACGAGTAATATCGCTCGAGGTAGAGGAGGCGGGCCATTGTTGGGCCCGGATCAATACTTGACGAGTGAAGCCGAGGCCGCATCCCGCCTGGAACTTTCCCGCCGTCCGCCTTCCCCTCGCGTCTTTTTCCCTTTCCCAACACCCCCTTTCCCCTTCTCTATCCCCTTCTTTCTCTCTCCCTCTGGGAACTAAATGGCGTTTTGACCCCTCATTTTTCATCTTCAGATAACGAAAAACTGAGTACGATTGGGGCGTTTAGCGCGAGTACGTGTCACCATCGAATGCTATGGTTGTTCGGGTGTTTGGTAGTGTTCTGTGGCTGGCACCCCTCTCACTCCCTGCTTCTTCCTCCTCCTCCTCCTCCTCCTCCTCCTCCTCCTCCTCCTCCTCCTCCTTCTCTTCCTCCTCTGAAGGTTGTCTTGGAAGAGTGTGGTGGAGGTAGGCTTCCTGAGGTTTCCTCCGTGTCTCTTGTCTCCCCCCGCATCTCCATCGCTGGAGGGGTACCAGGACGCCCGCATTCAGCGCTCGTTTTCGCTTTTCGGCTCCCTCTTCTCTGTCTGTCATGTGCCCCTCCCCCTTCAAATGCCTTCTTCATAAATCTCTGTAAGAGGTCGACTTTTTCTTCCAATTTGACGTTAATGACTACGCTAATGGCTCGACCTATCTATGAAGATTTACTTTTATTTATTAATTAGTATATTAGGTATTCACTCAAGTTTAATATCGAAAATGCAACGTCGCCACCATTAAATTTCAAAGTCCTTTTGAGGACTGAAATAGCGAATGTTAAAAAGAAAACCCCCTCTCCTAAGACGCGCCACCCCTTTTCCTCATTTACATATGCAGCGCGTGCGTGCCAATGTGTGCGTATTCTTGCGCACGCACTTGAGTGCGCCCCCAATAAAATGAGCTACAAAAATGTACTTGGAAGAGGTCAGAAGTTTCAAAGGAGAAAGAAGACATAAAAGAAATAGGAAAACTATTCGCCTTGTCCCTTATTTATGACGCCGGAAAGATCGAGCCGTAATAAAGAGAAGGCGAAAAAAGTCAGGAGGGGAGAAGAAATTAGTGGAAAAGATTTGGATTCGAAGGATCGCCTTGGGCCAAAGTTGAGAGTGCGCCTTCTCCTCACTCGCGGGTGGGTCTTCGCGAGGAAGCAGAAGAGATGGCACCCAAATTGTGAGGTTGAGCTTGAATATTGTCTCCATTGCGGAGTTTCTTGTCACTGAGTCGTCGGATGTAGTTCGATTCCTCATAGTTTAAGAGGCATAGGTGACATTTCGTTACACGGGGCCGCGGCTTCCCGAGCGGAAATTTGTAAGCGACCAGCGTGGGCGCTGTTTTTCTAGTGTACGCGGGTGTTTGTGGAGGAACCGACTGTGATTTGCTAGGAAGGTACTACTTCCTTCCATCTCCCCTGTCAACGCGATCCTCCCTGACAGCTCAATCAGTCACTGGACGCCCTAATAAAAAAAAATTAGCCGCCTAATTCTGTTCCCCAGTGGAATATCATTTAACTCATTTTGACTTCATTATCCGGGAGTCATATATTGAATTAACCTCAAAAGTAATTGTTTATTGCTTTTTATTACCATTTAGTGGACGCATTTGTTAAAGTAATAAGGCTTCATTATTTCTGTAAATTAGTCCATTATAGAAATTAATATTCTGCCATTATGCCACAAGATATAAAATTTGTAACGGATGCTCTACAACTCGGGGAGGGAGGGAGGGCGGAGAAATGTCTCTGGGGAGCGATATAAATACTCATCTTGCTCTTCTCCGGTAGTGTAATTTGGACTTTAGCTCAGTAGGGAAGCGTTTATTTACCCACGACTGGTATTTTTTCTTGTTGAAACTTTGGGATTTGGATTTCTGTCGCGTCGGCAATCAAGTGGGGAGTTAATCTTGAGCCCCATTTCCCAAACCCCTCGCATAAAGCCTCTTGGGGGGGAGGAGGTTCTTCTTTTTTGTCTATGTGTGTTCTGTGTGGGAATATGTTATAGGAGGGTTGTGAATTGCACTGTCCCCGTGCTAGCGTCTAGGGGTTGTTAGTGTATAGTTCTTGTCGTCCTTTCTTTTTCACTACACCTATTCACTCTTTTCTTTTTGCGAGCTGCAGCCTAACCTAGTAGTAATATTCCTTCTTATTTCAGCGACGGTAAGCGACATCGGGTGTAGTAAGTCACCGTACGAGTATGTAGTCCTAATTCGAGTCACCATCGTACTTTAAACTATGTCTCCACTGAAAAATAAAATCTTCCAAGAAGTCCAAAGATCAGTGCGAAACGCCTGCCTTTCTTTTCTTCTTTTTCTCGCTAAGAAAACTTACCTCAATCAATTACCTAAGTTTATTTTGCCCTAAATATTAAAAAACAAAACAAAAACAAACCCTGGTGTTTGTGTTAATTGCCGCCACTTTATTCCTACGCCCCGCCCCATCTGTCAGTACTTGAAAATACTGGGCCCATGTTCCTTACTTTACTTGGGATCATGGAATGCAAGGAGTGCTGAGTAGGGGTCCTTTGACGGAACACAGCACATTTCGTGTGATGGTGTCCTTCACGTAATAAAATGGTCTGTTACGAACCTTCATTGAATTGTGAAACGGCCTCCGTAACTGGAGGAAAATACATCTAGATCTCATTCGCCCTCCTTAATGACACCAATGTGCAAAACAGTGATTTAAAATCGACAAATCTTAACTTGGGTAACTTCTCGGTTCCATTTACCGACACTTAAATATCTAAACACGACTTTCGATAGTCAACTATCACTCAAAAATAATGAATCTCTCCGCTTCCTCCTTAATCTTGACCCTATCCGCTTCCAATTCACGATAGTTCAGAGACCCCCACGCACATTTTCGCTACATTTCACCTCGACTAATGTAACTCACTTCTCATTGAATCCCACGGCTCCCTTCTTCGACCTCTTCAACTTGCTTAAAACTTTGCAGCCCGTATTCTTTTTCTCCCCAGGCATGTTTCTAGCCAGTACCTTTGAACGGAATTGGCTACCCATCAGATCCCATCCCCTACGCAAGGGAGAAGTACGAAAAGGAACTGGCATCGCCATCCAAACAGAGCCAACCGCTTTTATTAATGGGTTAATATCGTAATCCATCGGTCCTTTGGTTGTTTTTGAGTAACCCCCTGGTCACTACTAAAGGCATTAATGAACCATTTTGAACGTCTTTACGGTCTAAGACACGATAAATTTACCAAGAATTACCGATGTAATTAATTTGATGTTTTCATTTTAATTAATATAACCGAGAATCAAATAAATCGGAGTACTGACAAAACCGCTTTTTTTTACCATTTTTAACAAATTACTCAATGAAAATGCGCCTACGATTTAAAAAAAAAGACAGACATTAAGGGTAATCCCGACAATTTCAGGCTATATTCAGAGAATCAAATTGTAGAGAATTTTAAAGTTCAAAACAACTTCCGCAGTTGTGCAGCGTATATTTCACATGTTTTTGTCGTTAAATAATCAGATTCGCAATGGAAGTTCCTTTGATAAGGACCGACTCGAACCGAGACTTGAATAGGTAGTGTTATAGACCAATTAAAAAAAAAATGAGTAAGGTTGATGGAGTCTCGGTGATGTGGTCCTCATCGAGACGCTGATAGGCGTTATCGAGCCCGCCGACTTCAAGCGTTTCCTGATTATTTGTTCTACTGATGGGGGCATGCTGTCCAAAGGACACATAATCCATTAACCTCGGCTATGGTTCTCGGTAAGGAACCCATTTCTTGGACCTTATGGTGAATGTTGTTGACGGTGCCCACTCAGCCCTTTTGAATTCTCTTTAGACACTCGATGGTTTGCCAGTACAAGTTACACCTCACTCTACTATTAATTTAGTAAAAGTAAATTCATGCGACGGAACTCGTTAATATGGAATATATCACAGAATAGCGGTCAAGATCGAATGTGTCACGTTCGATCGTGACAGGCTCCATGAGTCGGTGGAGCCGGTTGGTATCGCTACCTAGTCAAAGTATTCGCGCTATTCCCGGGGAGGTGTTACCACTGCCAACGCCACCGCCCTGGCTATACATATCGAGCGTCCAGTCGTGCTAAGTCAAGTCAATCTGAAATCTACAAACTTCCCAAAAGCCTTACATGATAAATCTGTATTGTTCAAGGCCAAGTCTGTGAAATGCGGATAGTCACACCCTACTTCCGAGAGGGCAATGTGTCTCGTCTCTTTTCAAGAAGATGCTGACTGGCTTTTCAGGCTGCGGACCGAATCTCTTTCAGAGGCAATGTAATTTTCCTGTCGCAACCTGTGACTTCCTACGGCTCTTAATTTACGAACGTGCTCTCTGCTCCTTGTTCCTCCATGCCTACGAGTACGTTAGCTCACGCGCTCAGTTCGAACCCCCCTCTACTGGTTTTACTTCCTCCGGGGGCCACCTCCCAAAAGCTGGCGCCAATACTGGCTCGTGCCCCCACCCACGAGACCTCGCAAGAGCAGCGGTCGCCCTTCTCCACCGAGTGGTTTGACTGACTCACAGGAGTCGAATCCACGGAGGGTGGTCGTGAGGCTCTGTCCGAGGCTGAACGAAACGCTTTCGAAAGACGGGAACTCCTAAAGGAAGAGGGACACCTTCCCCAAAGCCGCCATACCCGCTAAACGTTTCGAGGCAGGATGTGAAGGGCATTTTCCTTCAATGGAATTGCCGTGAACTTCTTGTTAACTGGGAGGAACTACGAAGGCTCGTCCATTCCTACTCTTATTAGTTATTTGCCTTCAGGAGACCATGTTTTGCACTTACCCCCTGTCCACCCTCACGAGATATAAGTGTTTCTTACCCCCACCACCACGGGATGGGAGCATGGCAGGTAGGTGGATGCTTCATTTACACCCTTCATGAAGTCTCTGTTCTCTTGCTATACTTATATACCGCCTTTGGGGCAGTAGGAGTGCAGCTTCACTTCAAATGAGGTATATTTTTTCATTTCAGTGTATATTCCACCGCCAGCTGACTTCGATGCGCGGTCAAGTTCCGCAGCTTCGTGGCACGGTTTCTGACACTTCTGTGAGGACTACACGATCAATCCCATGGACGAGGTCCTTGATGACCTAATCGAAAAGCTGCAAATTAGTGTCCTAAATATGGATGAATCTCTTTCTACGCCACTACCACCTAGAAACAATCTCGGTAGTGCTTGAAGCGGGTGCAGTAGTACGCATTTCAGTAAATTTCTAAAATCTCATCTCATTCGACGTTTAGGTCGGATGATGAGGCTGTTGAGTTCTTATCTGGCGTT
This sequence comes from Ceratothoa steindachneri, assembly GCA_963969495.1. Classification (NCBI taxonomy): domain Eukaryota; kingdom Metazoa; phylum Arthropoda; class Malacostraca; order Isopoda; family Cymothoidae; genus Ceratothoa; species Ceratothoa steindachneri. The sequence goes on from OZ018322.1 coordinate 30,103,892, forward strand.
TTCATCGCCGTGAGCCTGACAACTATTCCTAGAACGTCAAGCCTTTTACTCGCCGCTCGCGTCCCCGGTGCTCAGCCCATTGAGAAAGCCTTTAGAGAGAAGCGATATGCGCTACAAGCGCCGCCGCAAAGCTTTCACTATTTGCGAATTTCGTCGAGCGAGAGCTAGTTTCCGGTATATTTCGAAGTACGCATGCCGCTCTTCTTAGCGTGCATAAATGTCTTCACTTAATGGGTGGTGTGGGGGTAGCTCTCCGGCCAAGAGAGAAAAGGGAGTCTCGCAGTGAGGTGTCCTCATTCTCGGTATCACCTCGCTACGCTCTACGTACAGGACATTTCGTTCTTTTTGGTGCGGGCCAGATCCCTACTATGGAGCGTCGACTCCATCAGACTCTGAACCGCCTCTCTCACAATGCCGAAGAGTACGGGTTTCCGTTATCTATTACCAAGACTAAGGTGGTGCACTTCTGTCGCCATCCAAAGTTTCACCTCTACCCGAACTTGTTCGTAAAAAGGGCTTGTCTGGATGTCGTAGAGTCGCATCGTTTCCTTTGTCTTGTTTTTGACAGGCGCCTTACCTGAGAGGACATATTCACAGCCTTACGGTCTTATGTACATCATTCGTTCCGTGAGGTTCAGTACCTGGGGTGCTGAAGGGTCATGCACTCTTTTATCCGTACCCGAGCGTGAATGCGAAAGGTTGACTCGACCCATAACACTACTCTCTGTTTTGCCACGGGGGCCTTCCGCAACGCGCTCTAAAGAGAGCCTCTTTCTCGATGTCGAGTCGAGGAGATGCAGGCAGACGCCTTGTCACGTATGAACCGTGCCAGTGTACACGGCTGCAATTCCAATTGGGTCCCGAAGGGTACGCAATCCTCCAGGTATCCACCGCATTAGATTTTAGGGCATTAGTAACATCTGTCATTATTGAGTAACATCTCTCACTATTAAGTAACATCTCTATGTTTTCAACGGGGTATTCACCTTGCCTTCAGTTTGCGCATCCCTACTACTGGAGTGAAACGTGGCGGCCAAATATAAAAACTGTGAGAACAGAACGCACAGGAAGGTAATAAAATGCAGAGACCATAAAAGCAATTTTCAAGACTTGTCAACATCTAACACTTTCCCCACTAAATGTGTGGTCGGCGCGACTCAATGCTACTAAAACTATCTTCCCTCCTGTCCTCCCACCTTATGCTTTATTATACACAAGTCCATCCTATTACTTTCTTTACCCTGTAGGCCTTTCATAGTGATGTGGGGGGGGAGGGGGTACTATGTTATGTAGCATGTCCATTCAGGCTCCATCCCTGGGCAGAAAGTCCCAAGCACACACGCCCCCTTACAGACCACATGTCCTCCTTCCTCCTTGTTCAGCTCTCGTCCCTCTTTCCTTCATCCCTCCATATGTGCTTCTCTAAGTACTCCATCCCTATTAAACAGCATGACGACACCACACAACCTTGTTTTACAACCGCAAGTTCTCTCATCATTCACACTATTTAGCATTTGCTTTTACGTCTCCTTTTTGCCTTCTACACGCTTTACTTAGTCATTCCACCATTCAGTACCAATTCCACTTCTGATTGGGATTGACCATAAGGACTCTTAAAGCTATTTGAATGAAAAAGTAACCATGAAGACCACCTCATAGGATGTAGGATGGTGAAATTCAACCAGGGTCTGACTACCATAACAGAGTTTGTGGTCATTGATGGAAGCCTTGCTCAGTAGGGTGACGAGAGATCATTAGTTGATCCAAGATATAACTCATGCCTCACTGGATAACATTAGAATAGGACCTTCCGTTAACTCAAGTGATACTCCACATTAATATTTTTACGTAAAAACAACCTATAACAAAATATGAAAAGGTTTCTCAATTCTTTTAAAACAACTAACCCAATTCATTTCACTCTTTTTTTGTCCATAATCACCCTTTTTCAATGCATTTCATTTCCCGAATTTGTGTGCCTTACTTTGGTTCAGCATCAGTTTCAATTTATGATTTCTCTTATTACAAAGTCTTATCCACATTGCGGTGATTAAAAAGTAACTTTGGTTGCCTCGCTTTAGTCAAATAAGTAAAATATTTGGTTCTAGTCCGGAGGTGGGTTCTAGATTTAGTCAACATTAATTTTAATAAAATGAGAAAATCTTCCTCCTACTTATTCTCTCTTCCGAGAAGAACACCTCCCCCCCCCTTCCTGTTAATTCACTGGTGTCTGTCTCCCTTTGATCGATATATACGTATAATGAAGCGATTGAGATTAAGATACCTGGTGAATTTATTTCTTTTCTCTCCTGCCGCTTGAGTAAGTTCCCAGAAGGGCTTCCTTCAATCGAGCGAGAAGTTTTATTTGGCTCCGAAGAGAACTACTCCTCTCTTTTTTTAAGACGTTAATATAGTAATAAATTGAAATTGACCGCAACTGATTTTATTGGATCCCCATTTTGGCTCTATCTCATCTACATACGAGTATGTACCTAGCTTGTCGATATTCGCTTATTTTTCATTCCATGCAAGTTTCTTTCGTTGCCCCCCTTTTATTGGCACGCACTTTGTTTTAGTTATGTGCGTATTAGAGTGCACCCTTATTACATCAATGGTACTTCTAAAAGATTATTTGTTCAAACTGTTATTATTCTTGGCCGTCTCGCTGCTCTTAGATTGAGTTCAGTGAATTAAAAAGGGAGGTTTTTTTCTTGCAACTTCCGCATATTTGGAAACTAATAGTTTAAAATATAAATATATATATATATATATATATATATATATATATATATATATATATATATATATATATATATATATATATATATATATATATATATATATATATATATATATATTCCTTTTATCAATACTATGGGGACGATGGGACTCCTCCCAATATTTCTTTCTCAGTTTTAATATGATAAGGCAGGAAGAGGGCATCATCGCTCTTTGGCTTGAGCATCAACAGTAGCCTACTTTTCTATCTCTTTGTGGTGCAGCCCAGATGCCTACCTTGGAGCGATAACTCCAACGGGCTCTAAACCTCATTTCTCGCTATGTCAAATTGCACGGCCTTATCCCGATGCGGTCCTGTTCCTAAATGGGGCTCGCGTGTTTGTGGTAAAATCGCCCCCTTTTCTTGGTCTTTGTTTTTACCAAAACCTCACCTGGAAGACACAAATTCGCAGCCTTAGGGTCTCTTGCACTCGTGCTATGGACATGCTTCTCCATAGGATTACTTTATTTTTTTCACACCTACTTTGTCCGTTCTAAGCTAGCCTACGGATGCGAGTACTACGCATCCGCAACCGAACATGAATTGCGGAAGGTGGCCTTGATCCACCACACTGGTCTCCGCCTGACGACAGGCGCCTTTCCCACGTCCCTGCCTCCAAATAAGAAAACCAAAAGCTAATATAAATTGCCTATCACTTCCATTTTACCCATTACTCAAATGATTAAACAAGAGTCCTATGCACCATTCCTACTACCTTTAAATACCCTTCGACCATTAAAAATATTTTCTTTGCACTAAAAACAAAGAGTTACTAATGAACAGCTGTCTACTTGATCCCATGTAGGCCACTAATTGCCCCTTGTTCTAACAAGGTAAAACTGAAAGGTGTTTGGAAAGGAGGATGTATGAGCCCAAAGGCGATGCTAGGCGAGCCACTCCTAGTCCTAACCATGTAATAGATTTTCATCAGGCCTAAATAATTTACTCGTGTAACGATTTTCGTAAAAAAAAGAATGTATAGAATCATCATAGGTTAACGAAATGTCAAGTGATGTGTGATCGAAGAAATTTTCCGGCTGATGTGTCAGGGCGCAGTCTGCTGCCACACGTAAGGCCTCCATGCATCTACCTGGTCGATCCAGGACTTCACTACCTCGCTCAGAACACGGATGTAGCCGTAGGTGTTCAGCCTGAGGCCCTCAGGGAAGAAGTGGAGTGGCATGATGTTACATTGACTGCTGACTAAGGCCATGATTGCCGCTGGAAATTTCCTCTGCATGACTATAGGCACCTCCTTGGGTGCGACGGCGAGCCACCTGTTGTTCTGATAGATGATCTTGTGTTCTTGGCAGAAATTCTCCTCATAATAGAATAACCACAGCAGTGGCTCCAAGGGGTCTTTCAACTTGTTGATCAGCTTCTTGGTGTGCTTGACTCGCTTTTCCTGCATCGTTTTGGGCAGAAATGTTCCTTTTTTCACCTTGTAGTAAAAGTACCGAATGTTCTTATGCACCACCAACCTGATGAACTTTTCATCCACAGCTTTCTCACTTGCAATGACACGCATCCACTTTCTGAAATCATTGTTGATGACCTCCTGGATTTCAGCGACGAATTCCCGCGTTCTGATGGCGTCAGATCGGAGTTCAGGGTTTTCCAACCTGCTGTCGCCTCGTATTCGAACCATGAATCTTCAGTCTCCTTTTTTCACCAACCTTCTGCTGACGTTGAGGAACTCTGAAACTTCTTGTTTGTCCTTCCGGCGCTGATTCCAAAAAGGACACCATGCCTCTTCACAAATTTGCTGGTTCAAAAATTTTCAGTCAATTATTCCGTCCCCCAAAATAAGGCAACAATGGTTATTTTTAAAAAAGAAAGACCGACAATGAAGGTAAAAAAAATATTCGGAAAATTAGCATTTTAAAATTGCGAACGAATACCATTCGCACCCTGTTGGCCCACTAAATTGAACAATTAAATAGCAGCATCAGTTGATATGAATCTTGTCAGATATTGACTTCTTTAAAATAAATGTTGGTGCATTGCTGCTCCTCTCCATAGCCATATTTCGTGGTTTGGATTGTTTAGGATGTCTCGTTGTTTAGGATGATGTGATTGATTTATTCCCCCATCTTGTAAAACTGTCCTACTCAAACAAAGGAGGGAAGTTATCACGTTAGTTCTCCTGAACAAATGGCATGATGTAACCAAGGTTCTTTTTTTTTCTTTCCTATTTTGGGTAGGTTTGTTAGCATCCTGAATTCCCTTTATCCAAGTTTGAGGGCGATCACGAGTTTTCATTTTCTCGATTCAATGAGGGGAGAAAAGGTCGTTCGGAATTGAACACGTGTGATGCGTGAGATTAGTAAGGCCATGAAAGGACAATGTATTGGACTCGAATGAATCGCATTAGTAACCTACCGCGTCCTACGTTGAAATGTCGAAACTTTGGTTACAGATATTAGCCACACAGAGCAAACTTCATCGTGCCCCCCCCCCCCTCTCCTGTTGCAGCGAGCCACTTTTTGACGAATGGCTGACATGCCCAGGACGGTGGATGAGCCCCCCTTTCCCTATTTTAGAAGCACTCATGATCAAAGCGTGACCTGCCTTGAATTCACTGAGTTTTGTCTCGCGAGTGAGCAAGTTCACTCCTTTTCCTGTCGGGCACATGTAGATGTGTGGAAACGTGTTACAATGATTCAGGGCCCCTCCTTACAAGATCACCCCCGTTTGCCAGGAAGAAAAAAAAACCGGTCATTTCACACCCGTATCTATGACAGAGCTTTGCAACCGCCTTCTCCACACTAATTCTTGAAGTCGCGTTGACAGCATTTAATGATCGTTGAAACCGGTCATGTTTAGACTTTAACTTTCATAGGTATTGGGGGGGGGGGGCTATACAACCTTTGGTCTTCGGATTCATCATTCGCAGCACATATTTATACCCTTTGGATAAGTAAACTTACCAGCTGTAATATAAGCTGGAACGTACATAGAAACAGTATATGTTGGTAAACATATCGGCTGCATTTCGTGTGCCGTACATGACTTAGCCAAGAATCTCTGTGGCGTTGCGAATAGACATCTGTTGGATGAGCTAGTCAAAAACAAGAGGAAGCGTGTGACGACAAGTTTCGCTACGTTCTCCGTTCTCGCCACCTGCAAGGATACCTCCCTCACTGACCCCGACGATATCCAATCCGCCAGTTTTCGACACCTGGAGGATTTGTTCATCAAAATTTGGCTGGAAGGTTCTTTCACAGATTCCTGGTTCATGACCGTTTCTGGGAGATTTCGCTTTACCCTGGTAGGTTTTCTTCTTACAGTTGTTTGAATTTGGTGGAGAAATTGGTCAATCTTAGATCATTTAGGGGGAAGGGGTCCTCGGAGGTCACTGACGCGTGATTCAGCGTCTCTTTGAGTCCACAATGACTCTTCTTTCCCTCGAGATCTCCATCGTGTACATGCCACCGATATATGTGCATACCGCCCTAGAAACTGTCTTAGTTGCCCGTAAGGGCCGATGGTTCTGCCCAAGACATCTCCCTAGAGTGTGTCTACATTGGCCTGGCTCTGCGCCCTCTCCGGCGCGAAGTTTTCGAGATTAACCTAGCACTGCATTGCAGCATCCTTAACCCCTTTGTTCCTCTCCCCCACCCTTTCCTTTCATGTCTTCCATTAGAGTTTGTTTTTCTATAACTACACAAACGACCTTTTTAGTTGCCCCTCCCTTCCCCTATAGCCCCGAGGTAATCTCTTACACATTCTACTCCCCTTAGTTTAATATTCTTTACGCATTTCTTGTCGAACGCCTTCTTTATTTAAAAAATAATATAATTCCTTTTCTAAAGTTCCTTTTAGGCCTCCTTCATTATTTGGTGCTCGCCCTAATTTAGGAGTGACTTGAACCACTTATCTGGAGTTTGTTTTCGTATTCGCGCCCATGTATCTTTAACCCCTGGTGTCCCTCCCCTCGGTACCAATGCTTCGTCGCAGCGACGCATCAGGGCGCGCAGTTCCCCCTGCGTTGGGTCGTATTCGTCTGAGTCGGAGAAACGGTTCCGTCCGGGCGCTCTGACCGCTAATTCACCGCCGTGTTGCCTGTCAGGCTCAGTGTCGAGCTCCGAAGGGGCAAGATGGATCGACTGCTCCCCTTGTCTACTCCTTCGTCTCGAACGATTCTCCCCTCGCTCCTGGAGAAGCTCTTGATGAACCCCCCCCCCCGCCTCCTTGGCTTTCGCGGGCACTCTCTACTTGTTCGCCTCTCGCAAAAGAAGTCCAAGTGTGCGTTCCTTGCACGAACGCCTTTCCCTCAATTCTCGCTGCTTTACTCCCTTTCGAAATTTTGTATGGGTGTTTTTTGTACGACTATTTCTGGAGCTCAATGTTTTCCTTTCGGTCCCAGTATTTTGGGTTAAAATTTGCAATTGCATCCTCTCATCTTTATTAACCTTTCGCATCATTACTGTTCTTTCTCGTAATCCACCTTTTTCTTCCCCTTTAATCCCTTGCCCTTCTCTTCATTCTTTTTTTTTAACCTGTATGGAAATGTCTGCATCGTTTACACCACCTTCAATTTTTACATGCAAAAAAAAAATATCTTGCATTCTTTCATCGTGCGATTAAGGTGTCCTCATTCATTTACAGTTGCAATTTTCCCCTCCCTAATAATATTGACATTTCGCTTTATTGTTAAAAAGATTCTCGGGTCTTTATGACGAAAATGCGAGTAATTTGCAAGGATTAAGTTACAGTAAACAGCATACTATTTCTATGATACTCAAAGTTAGCCCTAGAACCACCATGGACAGGCTTTGCGTATCTTAGGACTACTGCTACTGGATTTGCCGATCCTAAAAAGACCCAAACAATCACTTTCAACGGTGTAAATCTTCAGGTCGGTTGAAAGTTCTCATTTCTTGGAAATGGAATCTAGGATTAATTGGGAAATTTATTTAGAGAAAAATGGTAAAGCTAAATTGCTCTTAAATATAATCGTTAGAGTTGGTTTGATGATGTATTTACATTTGAATTAGTCATTTCCCTAAGCTGTCAAAATAATCTTGACACCTGTCTTTCAAGGTTCGCCTGAGCAGTACTCATCCCGAGTATAGCATTCGATTTCTAACAGATTTCAAGATGGAATAGATTTCTGGATATAGGTCTTGTAACATATAGCCTCAACCCTCTTAGTCCCACTGCACTTGGAAAGAAGTGCGAATGTTTTAGCTTGAAAGAAAACTATGCTCTTTAATGTCTATAAATGACAGATAATTTTAAAAAGGCAAAACAAAGTTGACCAATTAGTTTCACAGCACTTAGATCCCCCCAAAATCCCCAAATCCAGTGTTATTGTTAAATCTACTGGAGGCTAGTAAGAAAAATGCTGCAGAACCTCCCAAGAAGGGTGGAAGAGGAGCTCAAATTTCTCTTTCTCAACTCCAGCGGTGACATACCCTAGCAGACAATGGAAGAGACCAAATTCGCGCGCATTAGGACATGCTTACTTAGTACGCGGGAGCTCTAAAAGATCTCGTAAGTTGATCCTTCAACCTAAATGAAGAAAATATAGCCGATGAAACCTTGCTGATTATTTCCCATCCTTATTAACTAAATCATTTATTCGGTTAACAAAAAAAAAGAAGCATTTCCCACCTCTTGGGAAAGCATTGGCCGTTTTCTTATAACAAGTTCGTCGTAAAAGAATGGTGAAAATGGTATGGAAGGACACACACAACCCAAGTATTCTTAGAGAGAGAGGAGAGGGATTACTTACAGGGCCACCCATCACTACCCTACGGCCGTTTTTGGTCAGAATGGAGCGCTTGTAATCCTCAAGATATCGGCCCCGGCATGGCGGCCCATGGTACACCTGTCCCGCCTTGTGCAGGCAAAGAAAGTGTTGGCTGAACGCAGTAGCCAAGGGTTTTTATTGGCGCCTGTGAAATCTTTCAGCTACAATTCTATTTGAGACAAAGGGAAAATCAACGGGAGCTTCCAGACTCGAAATTAGTTAAATATGACAATGAAAATGCGAGGAAGTATAAATGGATAGCCCTAGTGGATAAAGGATGAAAATACCTGTGGTTGTGGGTTGTGTAGTTCTCCCGAATCTGCCTCTTTTCCGCCTGTTGAGGTATTTGGGCCCCAAGTATGCTTTGCGTCCCAAAAGTAAAGGGTAAACAAAATTCTGGCCTGCGTAACGCAGCCCATACTCGGATGTTCCCCGGATCTTCGCGCTTTCGTTCTTTTAATTGTTACTCGGAGTTTCGCAGAGTTGATCGCGTGTGTTTGAGGATAATAAGTGGTTGCGTTGTCTTCTTCGGATCGGTGTTATGAAGTAAGTCACGCGACTGTGCCCGTATTCTGGGTTTGAACGCGAGGGTGGTTAATGTACAATTGAATAATGACCTCACAATTCCTGACATTGGATTGCTACTTCATGTTGTGTCGGTTCAAGTGTTCTCAGAACCAGTTGTGTAAAATTATTAGTTCGGCGTTGATGCTGCATCCCTCCCCCCCCCCCTCTTTTTTTTCCAATTTTTGTTTCCAATTCCCTTGATAAGCCATTTCAATCCTACTGCGAGTTGATGCTCGATCTATAGCATTCTGTTATGGAGGGCAAAGAGTTTTTTACACTTGTATATAACCAGTCCGTGCAAAATAATGGGCAACTAACGAAGAAATATTCCATAATTCTTTTTTTTTCTTGTTAGTTTCCAAACAATAATGGCATTTTAAAATTATTTTGGGAGCGCTTCGTTTCAGAACTCAGTTTCTCCCGAAGTAAATAAATATGAACTTTTGTTTCAAACCATCTGTAGCGTTAGGTACTTTCCCCATGGTAGTTCGCTTAACTTCGAGGAAGTTTTTGAGGAGTTGGGGATCGCTTCGAGGAGTAGCGACCATCGCTGCGAAAAATCACCGGCGCTTGACCGGCCTAGCGAATCATTCTTATTTTGGAGATTTTGTGTGTGGTTTGCGAGGCCCCGGGACATCACTTCGTATACAACAGCCTAGAGGAGTTGAAAGAAGATTGATTTTTAAGAATGATTTGAAAGATTTTAAACCACCAACCGGTTTGCCCCCCCCCCTACCCCTAACCCAAAGGTTTTCGAAAAGAGATCTGCACAGAAAGTGGTGAATGAGGTTAAAGGAAGAAAAAATGTGTGAAAGATTCCTATCCCGAGTAGCTTGGAGCCCATCTGAACATTAAAGACTAACTCTAGGTTCGGGAGAGTTGTGCCCAAAATTAGTCTCTTTTGACCTCTGTCGATGTACCTTCCTCCACACATTCACTTCCCTTATTTCACCGCTTTCTGAACTTTCAAAAAATGCTGGCGCATATGCTCGCGTTGGTTTTCACACGCAAGCGTTGAAAGGGACCGAGTGCATATTTGTACAGGTAACACAGTACTTTAAATTACGAATGTTCCGTCCCTCTGTGCGAGGGGCTGATGTTAAGTATCACTCCAACTGAGGTCCTCCTCGAGGAAAAATAAATAGATGGTTATGCTTGTCATGTAGTGGTTATGAAAGAAAGCAAGGGCAGATGATGGCATCTTTTTTTTCCCCTACCGAGAGTATAAATTCGTTATTTACCCTTATATGCACCCTTGAACCTAGCAACTAGCTCGTATGTGCCCATTCCTCACTAGCAGCAGTGATGATACGAATCCCCTTCGGAGGCCTTGTTATTCTTCCTTTGATTCTCGATCGAAACACTCGGTTTAATCGGCCGCTCCGTTGTCCCGTCCTATTCACCCGATAGCATTCGTATTTATGATTTTGAGATTTTAAATCTCTTTATTGGATGTGAGATTTTTGTTTTCCAAATTATCTTCCGATCTGTATTATAGGGTCTTAGGCATTCTTCGTTTTTTATGGCTTCACCCGTGCAACTCATTCGTTTTAACGACTTCTTTGCAAAAGGAATCTTGAAGTCATTATCGGGAGTGAAAATCGTGCAGTCGCTTTCAAATACGAGTGCCTTTCTTTAGCGTTAGACGTGTGAATAAAGCAATTATGAATTTACATCGTTGCTACGTACTCATCACATACATGGTCGTATTTTTTTAATGAACGCTATTTTTAGTTGCTACCAGCCAGCGTTTTTCGAATAAAATTGAAAAGGGGGGTTTATGTCATTTGCCATCATCGCTGCCAGTCCTTTTTTCGCGATTCAAACTCAAAAGTGGGTGTTATCTGGAGGGTTGTGTGCCTTCCCCGGCTCGAACATCCGCAATTGGCTCTCCCGGCAAACATACTTAATGAGGATCTTCCGGGGAGGTCCCGGTGCCTGACGGGTACCCTAACAACTTGGCAGATGATCATGGTATGCCTCGGCATACCCTCGAGCGGAGAGGACAAACCCCAACAGACACAACAAAGGTGAGCGGAGCTTCGATGACGTCGGGGTCCCTCATTGAGAGGTTACCCGGCGTTTAGAGGCTGTCGGCTTCAAACGCTTCCTCATGATTCGTTCTACTGATGGCAGTATGCTGTCCAAAAGGACATGCTGAGGTCACTCGATGATTCGCCTGTTCAGCTGACACACCGCACTCTACTGTCAAATTCTTAAAAGGAGTAGTCTATGCGAGGTAATTCGTGAGCAATGTAGCTCGTACCTCTTCGAAAGAGAGGTCCTGTACGTTAAGTCTAGGGGCTGAATCTCTTTCAGAGAGGCCAAGTGTGAGCTGGAAGTTCCTACGGCTCTCAAGTTAAGAAAGCACCTTCTGCTACTGGTCCCTCCGGGACTGCAAACACGGTAGCCACAGTGCCCATTTGGAAGGAACCCTTATGCAGCTTCTACCTCTGTTGAACGCCACCCTTGTAGAGCTGGCGCCAAAACGGGCTCGCCCTTACCCAGCCCCCCCCCCCTACCTTCTACACGCGACCCTTTGCAAAAGGTGAAGAGGATGCACTCCTTCACCGAGTCGATAAAATCGCAGGAGACAGCCCGCGGAAGGTGGTCGTGAGGCAATTCCCGGGCTTCCTAATTCTGCCCCCCCGAAAGGATGGTAGCAACCAGGGCTGAAGCTCCCTGCTCCCTGCTCCCTGCTCCCTGCCCCCTGGCCATGAGTGGGCGAGGCTCCTTGGAGAGTCTGGGCCCACCATAAGGTGAGGGTCACCGAGTCCAAAGCCTCCCGCCCGTCAAAGATTTCGAGGTAGAAGGAGGAGGAAGAGAAGACACGAACGCCGTGCCAAACCTCCCTTAGTAATCCCGCGACGGCAGCAGCGCCTTCTACGGGCAACATCTCCCGGAGTTCTGCTTCCGGGAATTTTTCTGCCATTTCCGTGTGGGTATCTACATCAAAGATGGTCCCAATCATCTCCTTCCAGATAGTCCTAGAGGAGATTTCCCTGCAATGGAATTGCCTTGGACTCCGGGCTAACTAGGAGGAACTGCGGAGACCACTTCTCGCTCTCTAGCTGTTTGTCTATGCCCACTCTCCCGGGCTATAATGGTTCTTCAACATACCACGGGAATTTCCGGGATGTGGATCCGCTATTTACACCCCCAAGTTCTCCGTTCTCCTTCTGGTTTTTAATGCCTCCATGCTGGAGTGCCAGTGCAGCCACACCTGGATAAGAAGTAGAATATTCTTTCAGTGTACATTCCACTGTCAGCCGACTTAGATGTAACGGTCTTCCGCCACGTCATCGCACGGTTGCCGAGGCCCTTTATCTTCTTCGGCGATCTGAACGCTAGGCACTCCGTCTGGTTGGACTACACGATCAATTCCTGAGCCCATTTCCTTGTGCCGACCTAATTGAAGAGCTGGATGGAGATTGGTGTCTAAATGGGGATGAATGAATTCACGCATCATTTTGTTCCCTAGATTTTAGGTGTGAGGGGTGTTGACAACGTTCATGTTATTGATCACTTGCCCACCCAAATAACTTTGACTGGGCCGCTTGTCGCCTTTGTTGTGCTTGGAGCGGGTGCGGTTGTCTCATGTGAGAACCTCATATTCGCAGCCTTAGGGTCTCTTGTACACCCACCATGGACATTTTTGGTTCGGTGCATTCAGCACTTGGGGTACTACTAGGGTTCACACTTTAGTTTTTCACCCCTACTTTATTTGCTTCAAGCTAGAGTCAGGATGCGAGTTTTACAAATCAGCAGTCGAACATGAATTCCTGAAGTTGAATTCGATCCGCCACCTTTGTCTCCCTTTGGCGAGCGGTGCCTCCCGCACACCCCTTATAGAGAGCCTCCTTGTCGATGCTGAAGAGATGTCTCTCGTCTTGCACCGGTGACTATGCCGTTGCGAGACTCCAATCATCCCTAAGCCTTTCGAGTTTAGGACAAGATAACTGCCAGAGCACTATGTACCTCTCGTGCCGCTAAATCTTCTGGTTCTGCCTATGACGAGACCCCGGAGGGTACTACGTAGGAACATTTGTCGCAAGGCCTCTGCTCCCAAAGCTTCTACAGCGCCAGGAGTACACGCCGGTGTTGTTTAACGCCGGGGGCGTGCCTGTGCACATATGGCTGCAATCCGAGGAAGAGGTCGACTTTCATGCCGTTTCCCCTCTAGCGGGCACTGCGTGTCTTGGCTGGTCTTAATACACAGCTCGCTTCGCAGAGCGGTTGAGATATGTAGCGACTCACAGAGCTCCCTAAATGCCAATGAGGCATTGGAATCTCCGCAGCGGATAGTTCGCGGTATCCTTGCCTTTACGGGCTGCCTCGAGCCTGTGGGATGTCGAGATTATCTTCTGCTGGGGTTCTGGAAATGCATTGTGGGGAATGGGGGCGCCAAACAGTCTGCAAGGAGTGGGCGACCACACTAGTTAGTCCTTTAGGATCTATGGCAAATTAGATTGCTGATGAGAACCTATTTGCGTGTCATTGCGGTTCTACTTTTTTTTGTAGACATACCCCCCCTCCCTTTTCCCCGACGAGTTCAGCGCGTTTTCTGTCACCTACGAATCGGGTACACTCGCAAAATGGAACACTCCCTATGTACTTTACTGCGACGACTTCTTGGTCCCTCAGACTGTCCGGCACATTGTTGAATGACCCAATCTGGGGAATATTCGCACACGTTATATGGTCTGGCACTGTGACGAACGAGGTCGCTACTCCTTATCCATTATACCCTGGACGAGTTCGTCCACTGTCCGAGTTTGGGGAGGAAGGAGGCAGGCCTCAATACATTTTATAGTTTTGTGGTGTTTAGGTGGACGTCGGGCTTCTAAGGTAGCGCGCCTCCATCCATCACCTGACCATTCTTTTCTTTTTTGTTTTCGTATTTTGTTTTGTCGTGTTAAATTGTGGTTTGTTTTTGTTCATTGTTAAATATACTATTTTAGCCTATATTTCGGTGGCTATGTCCTTGCTTGCTGTTGCCAGTGTTGACCCTTCAATACAAAAAGTCGTTACCCCAACTTCACCACTTCACTTACAGATCGTTCCTTACAAACTTTCAACGTGATACGTCCTCGTTGGTATTATCTTTAAATTCGAAAGAAGAAAATAACTACTCAACTTTCAAGTTTATATCAGATTCCTGAAGAAAGAGCCTTGCTGTTTACCCCCTCCCCATTTTCGTGGGGGTTGGGGGGGGGCTTCGATGTTTAGCCTCGCCTATTCCTTATTTTTCTATGAATTTCGAACCGTCTATTTTACACTCGTATTTTCCGTTCAGTCCTTGCAATCGTTATCTCCCCAGTGATGGAAAAAAAAGGGCTCTTTCAAGCCAAGTTACGAGGGCATTGAATTTTTGGAAGCTACATTCCTTCGCCAAGATATCTCATTTGAATTCTGGATTGACTGGTGTGTTACTCTTTTTGTGATTGCTTCTGATAGCTTTGGAGGAGGCAAGCCTTCCCACACATTTTGCGTTACAAACTTTGCCACACTTGAGAGAGAGAGAGCATGGGGTGGTTGTGCGCTTGAATGTTTTCTACTGCTTTTTCGAAGATTGTTGTATTCGTGTGCGCGCCTGCGTGTTTTAGGCCTCGGAAGTAAAAAATGAAGAATAATAATTTTAAATCGTGATTGACGCCAGAAGGGTTCGAAAGAGGGATTTTTGCGAATAGTAGGATTTATATTTTTGAATGTTTTACTTGATTATTTTTCTTGAAGGAAGGATTTCGTGACTTCGGGATAGATTTATGGTGATGAAAACCTTATTTATTTTCATATCCCGTTTTCGAGCGTTGCTCCTCGCGTGATTCGTTTAGTCGCGCTCTTGCGGCAAGAATGCGAGCGGAGGCGAGAAGAGAAAACCTGGTCGAGAAATTGCAATCAAGGTCCGTAAGGGGCACGGCGATGTGTTTTCCTGGTCGCCGTGCTGACGAGACTAGGTTTGCGTCTCCTCCCCCCCCCCTACCGGGTATTGCAAAAGTCCTGTTACACTCGTGACAAAGCTCTCAACAAAGGACAGTGATAATTTTGATGAAGTTAGATACGTTTTTATTGTTTTAACATATAAATGTTTATAAATTGTAATAATTAATGTGGCCGCCCTCGGCTGTGAGCACGTGCCCCAGGAGACTTGAAGACCGCGCACAGGTTGCGGACGAAGTCCTTCCTCATGCTGGCCCACAGGTTTTGCCGGAGGACTTCAGCTCGTCGACATTGCCGTTTCGGACCTCGCAGGCCTTGGCCCTAGACAGGCACCCACCTGCTGTAGTCGAGGGGATTGAGGTCGGGCAACTAAAAGTCCATCGACCAGAAGTTTATGTTCCCCCCCAACTACTCTTGCACGGTTTTTGCCGTGTGGGCCCCGGGGGCACTGTTTTGCTGAAAAATTAGTCCGCTTTCTCCGTGATCTTTCTCAACCAAGGCAGGACTTTCGTGGGCAAGATGTTCCTGAATTAGCCACGGTGAGCCTGTTAACCGGGCGTGAACCACGACGCCGCGCATCACCCTGGAGGCCGAGTGCTTGGTGGTGGACAGGTAGCGGACCTCGGAGACGTCCTGGCCGAAGCTTACCACGAGGTCGTTCATCTTGTTGATGGCCACATCGCCCATGAAGGTTTTGTGGTCAGACAAAAATGAGAATTGAATTCGATTGGCATAACTCCTGAAGTCGTTGAGAAGGCGACGACATCGCTCCTCACGTTGTTCATGAATATGGCCGGTGAAGAAAGGCCTTTCCATGCACCTCAAGCTCTTTACGGCCCTGGCCACTGGAATCTCTCGGAAGATAAAAAAAAACCCTGTACCTCTTTTAGTACAAACTCTCACCTTGCCTTCGTCCTGCCATGGACTCCCTTTTTACTCCATCACTTTCTCTACCCTTTCATCGGCCCCTTCTACTGTCACCATAAGGGGCAGGCACGGCGATGTTTTACCTGACCGCCGTGTCGACGACTCGGCGCCCCGTCTGGCTACAGTTTCTTAACAATTCTCTTCCTCTCCCTGGCAGCATTTGGTTCGACCAGACAGAGCTGCTCTCTCTGAGCCCCAGACTGTTCGGCACAATCCTGTTGAATGTCCCAGTCTGGCTTATCTTCACGCATGTTACCTGAGCGGGGTTCCCTTGTACTCGGAATGGTTCGTGCACACAGACTTATGGACTATTTGACTTTTGCAGGGAGGCTGACTTCTTCCATTTTATTTGACTTTCTCTGCTGTAGGTCGCATGTTCCTATGGCGAGGGAGCCCCACCCCCGACCCCGGAACATGCTTCCTTGTTTTTTTGTTCTCCTCTTTCTTTTTGGTCTTTAGTTTTGCGAATTTTAGAATAGCCTAACACTGGGCTTAGAATCTTAATTGCGTTGACTTATGCCGTTAAATGCAGTCGTCAGATGGGCGCTTAAAATATAATCCGAGCAAAATAAGAGAACGATACTTAAATACCCTAATATGACGTGTGAAGCCTTTGTTTTCTATTCGGCTCAACAACGACCACAGACTTCACCAGTTTCTTGCAAAATTCTTCGTGTTATTTCGTTCCATTCTTGCTCAATTTTCGTCCATAAATCCGTCACAGTTGAAGTCTAGTTGTCTTGAACTTTGTCTTCAATGATCTTCCAGAGGTTCTCAATTGGGTTCAGGTCCGGGCACTGAGCAGTCCAGTTCATTACTTAGATATCTTCTTGTTCGAAATAGTATTTTACTCGTTTTGCAGTATGGTGTGGCGCTTTGTCCTGCATCAATACTGCTAGCTGGTTCAGAGATGCTCGGAGTGAAGGTATAACATGTTGTACGAGGTTTAGCTACACCTTTCCATTTACCGTTCCAATTATTCCCACTAGCGAACCAATTTTTGCAGACGAAAATATCCCCCATACCATGACACTGCCTCCTCCATGCTTAGCAGAATTTTAACACATTTAGGGTTAAGTCTGTTACGTGCAGCGCGCCTATCAAAGAGTATGCCATCAGATCCAACTAAATTAAATTTACTTTCGTCGCTGAAATGAATTCTCTGCCAATCTCCATCTCTCCAAACAACATGAGCTTCAGCATATTCGAATATCGCCTTCTGGTTCTTCTTACTGATGATTGGTTTGGTTGCTGGAGAACGAGTTTTTAAACCAGATGTATTGAGGCGGCGGGGGACCCTGAAACGGCTCACTTCTTTCTCATTATTGGGGTTAATTTTTCGAGAAATTTCTGCTGCATTCTCGAAGAGATCCTTCATAGGGAAGCGCCTATCAGCTCTGTCTTCTCGGACGGTGGTTATGCAGGGTCGACTGACTTTTGCAGGAGATTTTTAGGTTTTGTTTCCATCGTATAACTTCAGACTGACCTACCTTTCTTGAAATCGCAGTCTCTTCCCCCAAATCCTTAAGTGAAACATTTTCTGACAGAGCTCAGGAGTCGCTTCTCACGTGTGGTGGCATCTCTGCAGAGTACGTATGGCAACAATGGCTGTTGTACAGTTCTTAGCTATTGACCAAAATATTGCCATATGATTTCAAGAAACTTCTAGAATGTTCCTGTAAAAAAATGTCTTTATTTTATTTTGTTAGTTTATTCAGTATAATTTAAATATACGATTGTATCATATGAAATCTTCATAAAATATGTTGAATACATGCCTTTATATGCCATGGAAATTTAATTTATCTACTCATATTTGTGAAAATATTTTAATAAAGAAAAATCGTTCTCTTATTTTGCTCCGTAGTGTATTATTTTCTTGCTATTTTAGGATGACTATTTTTGCTACCCCACTTTTGCATACCTTTGCCACCATTCAATCTATTTATCCACCTTTTTTCCTCATCTGTATGTCCATCTCCGCACACTATTCTCTATTGAGTAAAAATGTTTTTTCCTGAACCCCCATCCCGAAAGAAATGTTATATTTATACCGAGAAGCGTACACGAAATTACTCTTATTCGTGTAATAGAGTATCTGTTTTGCTTTTCTCGTTAAAGACCCACTTTGAAGAGATTTAAGTGATTGATCGGCTGCTTCACTACCAATAGACTCCTATCGGATTTCAAATTCCCCGTTTGCCCATTAATTTAACTAGTTGCATTTTCAGAACTAATGATAGCAATGATGATTCGCTGCTCTCTGCCTGTCCGTTATTATTTGGGAAATGGTTAATAGATACCAGTTGTTGCGGGAGATTAGACTGGAATGTGCTGTTGTTGGGTCTCCCGTTCTAAAATGGGACGATACTCAAATCAATCCAGTAATGATGATGATCAGGCAAGTTTGTCGTGAACATCGGCTTTGCCGTTGATTTCGAAAGCCTCGTTCATGTTATAAAGCGATACCAAATTGTTGAGAGTAGCTCGTTCTTAATTTCCTTTTAGCAAGGAAAAATGATGTGTGATAGATTTTATTAATTTAATGTCAAGTATTACTGGTATGGACAGAAAATTATTCGAATACCACTGTGAGCTTAATGAATGGTGGATATGTTTACAGTAATTTACTATATATATATGGTGCGTTCTTCATTATCACGCTATTAGAAGTAATAGCGAAGATTATGGAAAGGCTAATAAACAGAAGATTGGTCCGACACTTACAAGAAAACAAACTTGATACCAAAGTGCCAATTTGGATTTAGGAGAGGAAGAGGCACGGAGATGGCGCTGGCCCTATTAGTAGAAACTTTGGCAAAGGCGAAGTATGAGAAAAATTATCCAGATCTCATACTCAAGATGTCAAAAAAGCGTTTGATAAGGTGTGGAGATGCGGACTAAAATTCAAATTAAAGAAACTATGATTACCAGCCATTATGACCAAATGCCTGTGCGACTACATTACAGATTGAAAGCTTATATAGAATTCGAAGAACATCAGGGTCCAGAATTTGAGCTTAGACAAGGAGTCCCTCAAGTGCGGTGCCTGAGCCCCACACTATACACAATCTATACGAGGGACCTGCCAGATCCAGTCTTTGATTCAACACTATACTTACAGTTCGTGGACGATATCTCGATAGTAACAAACAGCCAATATAAACATCCACCAACAATGACTAGAGTGTCTGCGGCTGAAATTAAAAACATAAACGATTATGAGAGAAAATGGAAAATCTGCACGAACACTGACAACTTTACAATTATACCTGTGGGAAGAAAAAAGACTTCAAGAATAATAGTCGACGACGAAGTTTATAAATCCCACACATAAGGAAAGGTCCTAGGAATGATAATTCCAGGAAATGGTTGCAGCACGCAAGTAAGTCAGAGAATAAGCTCTGCTTAGGCAAACCTAACTAAATTGCTCCAACTTAGGAACTTTTGTAGGAATAATAAAATTAAATTATACAATATATTATGCAAATCTATACTGTTGTATCCCACTAAACAGACTGCACAAAACGAACATCATAAGACTTCAGAAAGTCCAGAATAGTGGAGTATTGATAATTACCAATACGAGAAGAAGCGAAAGACGTGGACAGAGACACCTACATGGAGAAATAGATATGGAACTGTTTAGCATGGTATACATGGATAGATTAGAGGAAATAATCAACGAGGAGGAGAGGAGAAAAATAGTCATACCGTTAGAGTATAGAAGGAGAAGTAGAGGAAACTTCCGAAATGGAAAACCATTCGAAGAACCAGTACCATTATATAGATAGAGATTATTGTACATATAACGAAAGAAGAAATGATACAAACTCAACTGCAAAGAGAACCAAATAGTAAACAAGTTAAAACAAAAGAAAAATAGAGGCGTGAGAGCCTTTAATAATATTACCAATTAGGAAGATCGGATCAACTGGAGAATCCGCCGCCCAGATGTCTTGGGCGGCGGATTCTCCGGTTGGAACATTTGTGACAAATATCGGATCAACTGGATTCTCCAGTTGATCCTATATTTGTCATATCAGTTATATCTTATCAGTTAGTCACTAAGATAAGACAAAAGATACGATTTGAAATCATAAAAGTTGGAAATACAAATATGTAGTTGATAATAGGCCTCGAAATCTCTATAAATATAAGATCTCTGAGAATTTAGAGCCGATAAGTAGTATACTAGTGAATAAGGTGACTGAGTATTTTTTGCTCATAATTTTGAACCCATGGCAGCTAATAACTTTTACTGAGATACACTCATGCCATTATTAGTCCACGAAGATGCCATACCCACCATAGTATTTAGTCAAAATAAAGGCATTCTCAAGAGCCAAATGAACTGTATTTACTGCAACGAGCAGTTAAATTTGTGTAAGCGTAAATCTTTGAAAGACGGCTATCAGTGTCGTTGTTACAATCGACAGTGCCAAAAGTATAAAACATGTGTTACTTCAATCAGAAAAGGATCTTTTTTCGAGAAGTCTCATTTGAAATTAAGTGTTGGTTACACATAATGTATATGTGGTGCATCCAAGAAAGTGTACAAAATGCAGTTAATATGGTGTCAATTTGCGAAAAAACTGCCATCGACATTTTCAATTTTTTTCGTGAAGTGTGTCAAAAGTACTTTGAGAGGCATCCAATTGAACTGAGAGGACCTGGAATCATTGTTCAAGCCGATGAATCCTGCTTTGCCCATAAAGTAAAGCACCACAGAGGACGAGGAAATGAAAAACCTATTTGGGTTTTTGGACTAGTGGACACTAGTTTCACTCCAGCTGTTGGCTACATGGAAATTGTAGAACGCAGAGAATTCCATTACGCTCCTTGGAATAATCGATGCTGTTGTACGACCCTGTTCTGTTATTCACACGGATGAATGGAAATCTTATCGCCATATTCAATGAGATCTTGGACTTAAGCACAGGACAGTAAATCATAGCATTAACTTTGTAGATCCTCACACGGGTGTGCATACCCAAGCTATTGAGTCATATTGGAATAAACAGAAACAGAAAATTAAACAAATGCGAGGTTGTCGAAGAAATTTATTAGCAACCCATTTAAGTGAAATGATGTGGCGAGATAGGTTTGGAACCAATGCTTTCCAGTATTTATGCGAACATATAAGCGATCTATATTCATGATGAATTTTTACTCTATAAAAAGTAAAATCATTCAATCTTGTATAATTATTTACTGTTTATTATGTTAAGTTACATATTTAATTTGTGTATAATAAAGATAAACATTATTTGCTTTTAGCTATTCTATGCCTTTAAATTATCTATATAAGCTCGGGTGGCAGATTCTCCAGTCGAGTAATTCTGGGCGGCGGATTCTCCAGTTGAGTAATTCTGGGCGGCGGATTCTCCAGTTGAGTAATTCTGGGTGGCGGATTCTCCAGCTGAGTAATTCTGGGTGGCAGATTCTCCAGTTGAGTAATTCTGGGCGGCGGATTCTCCAGTTGATCCGGAAGATTTGAACGACGCAAAAGAAGAAACTCCAGAGATGGCGGCTGGTCACCTAGCGACTACATAAACACTGACCGTTTTCATTTTCACCACTTTGCCTAACAAATTATATCCACTCTATTACTACTTTATACTTTATTTTCTAACTCTATTAAGACGTAAGACGTGTGCTGTAACCCCCCTCACAGCTCTACCCCATTCGCTTCATCTCTCTTCAATTTCGTTCGACCTGCCGCAAATCGATGCTTCGATCGCATTTTTTCAGCGAAGTCTGGGTCGAGTTGTCATCAAGAGAAAGACTGGCAAGGATTTTAATTCTGTGCTTTGTTTGTTCTTGGAGTCCGAATAATGTCCCTGGTTCCATACTTCAGGATAACTGACTGGTTCAACTACGTTCTTAGCTTCTATTTTAAGGATCCGCAAATGTCAATAATAACTAATTTACTGATCCGTGTGCATCTTTTAAGAACACTATTTCGAGTTGGGTTTAAAAGGACACTTGAAAGAAATGTTCCATGAAATGAATGGTCCTAAAAACATGCCCATAAATACCGAACAACTCGCTATTGCTCAATACGGATGGTTTCTGAGGCAAAGTTTCCCTTCTTCGTGTTTTCTTGCGCCGCCTCTGCTCGGCCGCTCTCTTCCCTGGGCGACACTCAACACCGAGAAGGAAGGAAGCCGCGACGACGCCGATATCGGGCTTCTTGACACCGCGGACAAAACCCGCGAAATTAATCGTCTCTCGACCCATTTCACTCTAAAGCACGATAAGGATTCTCCACCATCACTATTCCTAATGGCATCTGTCTGTCACGATTTTTGGCATCGCACTCCCCTTTTTGCTTTCCTTCTGATTCAATTCTTCTTTTTCATATACCCTTCACGTACATGCACAGGGCACGTTTAGTGAGTGAGGAATAAATTGAGTGTGAATTTATTTCGCTCGCTGTTTTCGATTTTTTTTTTTATTTTATGTATGGACCCTCGAGTTTGGGGCGGCCGATTATATTTATTGACCTGAAGTGATTACCTAAAGAATTTGCGTGTACAGGAGGACCCTATGGTGTTTGATGGCGCGGCAGTCGTCCCTTCACATTTGCGCGTACAACCTACATCAAGGTGAGATGCAGAAAGTTAAGACGAACCCGCCGTCGTCAAACTACTGCAAGGATATAACCTCTTTTGAGCAAAGACCACCTGAAAATACTGTCGGTTTGATTGTTATGCGTCATTCTTTTATTCACTCCTGGAAGTTTACATAACTGTTTGCTACCTTCGTAGTTATAAAAACAGCTGAATGTTGATGATGTTCACGCTCTCATCATCCTGAGTATCTCGCTTCTCTCCTGTAGATTGTCAGTTCTACTTATCGGAGTACTCTTATCGCTCTATCTCTATCTCTCTCTCCCTTCGCTTTTGTTGACGGCCCGATCACCATTCAGTGTGCGCCAAGGCACTTGTAACCAACCATCCAATCTCCCTTTGGTCTCCGCTCTCATTTTTAGAGATACCCATGAGCAAAGATGAGAATTTATATGTAGCCGTTATTTTTGTGCCCGCGTAATGCGAGGTGTGATTGTATCGTTTCAGGGATATGGGAACAACCGCTGATCTTTCCTTTGCCATTATATATATATATATATATATATATATATATATATATATATATATATATATATATATATATATATATATATATATAATTTGCCTATTTTCATCAAAAATGCGCAGATTATAACACCTTGTATATGTATAATCTCAGCTCATGTTACTCCATTAGGGACTAAACTAAAGAAGACCAAGGAACATTACCCAACTGCTGTGATGATTCGCGCTCTAACTAAAGGTGAATGAATTTTTCCCACTTTCGGCGAGGTCACAATCATAACCAGGAGTTATTACATGGTCGGGCTTTTATCTTTTCTTCTGCCGTCTGACCTCCCTCGTGTGTGCTGCTTTTCTTCATCGCCTGAGGGAGGACCTTCCAATGAATAGGTTACGACCCTTTAATCATCCCCCTCCTATCACCTACCGCCTTAAACCTTTCTGTTCGGCAGTTTCTTATCGTTAATCTTATGCCATTGTTAATCTTAGTGTATTTTTACTATTAGTGCCAATCTACCAATTCCATCTCCGTCATAATGGGTTAGATTGCACTCATTTTTACCCATTCACATAAATATTCTTCGTCGCGCCAAATAACGAGTTGCGTTATTTGTGGCTACGTTAACTTTGTACTAAACATTTCCTTATTGCGTTTAAATCTTGAATAGTTATATTTTGTCACGTGCATCATTAAATTAGTGATGTATCACTATAGAGAGAGCAATCATGCTTTCCCTCTGATATCATTATTTAGTTGTGTTGGATTTAATCTGAATTTTTTTTAGTGCGATATGTTGTTTGTCGGTGGGGTTTAAGGTGGAGGTGGAGGTGGTCAGGTATATATTTCTACATTTTAATATTAAATAGTCTAGTGTATTTTACTTCGTAGATCCGCTTGTTACGGGCAATCCCGGAGAACAGAGGAGGAGAATAGCAGACAGATTTGGATTGGCGCACAAAATCATCTCCTCTCCAGGTGGTCGCATTCTATTATTCTTTTTCACCAACTTTAATAAATCAAGTTGTCTTAGAAAAAGAAATGCAATGATATTAAATAAAACGCGGGGACAAGGGGGCATACGCGAAAATCTCGAAAGCGATCAGTTGTCCCCTTTTCCCAAGAATTTGCTTTAATGCCAATATTTTGGTGGGTTTCTACTTTGGTCACCTTTGACCATTATTTCCTGGCTGTGTGTTGCAAGGTTTGGGCAATCTAGGAGTAGGTGTTCGATGTCATCTGGGCTTTGATTGCATTTGGTGCAGGTTTGTGTCGAGGCAAGGTTTATTGGAACAATGTCCTTGTCCAAGAACATTAGTGAAAATGATGGCTCTCGTCCCCCATGCACACGATAATATTAACTCAGACATAGAACAAGATCCATTAATTTCTTGTACAATTAGTTAAAGTTTGAGATTAAAATAGTTGGTAGAACTTTTGTCAATTATCTCGTTCATCTCCAAACTTGGTACCATAAGCTAGAGTGAAGGCAATGTTCTCGGGTTGTTATTGGTGACCGACCTCCTTCATTGCCTTGAAAGGAGCATGGCTCTTCTCCTTGCCCCATTTAGCGTAACTGAGGATCCTCTGGCAAATGCTTTGACGAAGGGCAAAACTTTACAAAGACAGCAGAAAACAGCAAAGGGACGTTTTCGAAGCGATTAATTGCGCCGCTCTCTTTACGACTACATTTTAATTACAGATAGCAACGTCGATGGATTTGCTTCGGTTAAAGGGTGAGTGGGGGGGGGGCGTCTTAGTGGTGGTGGCCTTCACGCCCCGAATCCACCATAAATTCGGAGGGCCGTTAATTTGGCAAAGAGCGGCGTTGCGCGCTCAGCGAGACACATGGCCGCAATTACGAGGAGCCCTACATCCATTCCACGCTTTATGGTGGTGTGTCTTGGATCCTCCATTATAAAACTACATAATGGAAAATTATTGATATCCATCGGCTATTAAGGAACGTGTTGACAGATTCCTGCGCGATTTATGATGTTTACTTTTTTCTATTAGCCCATGGCGCCGCATATTTTGCGACAATTTTCTCTCCTAAGAAACTTCGTACACGGAGACTTAATAACGTGTGCGTCATTCATTGCAAGAAGCAGGGTGTAGTGTGGGAGTGCCTATCGATGGGCTACTCCCCTTTTGGGCCCACCCATATTTTTGCCCGGACTAATAAACATCGCACTAATAAATGTCGCGTGTGAAGGTTTTGGGAGCTTTATTAGATATAATTTACGCGAATGCTGGAAATCAGGGACTTAATTTTCTTTCGGGTCAAAAGAGCGGAGCTTTCAAAGTGGGGTTTCAGAAGGGTTGACTAATAATTAAATCCACTCAAAGAGAAAATTCCATATAATTTACGCGTGTTAATTGGTTCCTTTAGTATTTTTTGTTGTAGTTATTAAAAGAATTAAAATTTCATCACTCGCGCTTCATTTTGAGGAAGCTTTATGCGTTTTTTTGCGATGGGACCGATCTAATTCAAGGTTTTTCATCGTTTTCTCGTTGGATTACTCGGAAGTTCTTGGCCATCTTATGTTTCAGAGTGTCGATTTTATGCAATTTGTTTACGATTTTTAGCATTTTTTTTTTTATATATCATCTTTCTATCTTGTTTTTGGTCTTCTTTACGGGCGTCTTTTATCATTAGGAGGAGTCCAATCGGTAATTTGTATGGTCCATCTATCGTCTTGGAATCTTACATGGCCTGCCCAGCTCCATCTCAGGTTTCTTATAGTTTCAACTATATCCTGATGTTTGGTTTGTTCAGGTATCTAAATGGCTGATTTTCTGTCGCGCCAAGTTATCACCATCATAATATGGGTTCTTTGTGTTTGAATTTTTTGGGGTCGGGTTCTAAGTTTCTGGTTGTAAATGTAGACTTTTCTTTCCAAGCACATTTAAAGGCGTTGTTTTCCTTTTCAAATGTGATTGTGCATTGAATTTACTCATCTTTTCATGTTTTATTGTAATCTGTTGACCCAGATAGATATATTTCTCTGCAATTTCAACTTGCTCGTTATCAATTGTGATGTCTATCATGTCGACTGCTGGTTGGTTTGTCATCACTTTTGTCTTTCGAAGATTTATTTTTGGCAGACTTTTTTGCTTTCATGGCTAAGTACTTGAAGCATTGTTTGAATCTTTTCTATGTCATCAGCTATGAGTCCAATATCATCTGCGAATCTCGGGTGATTGAGGTAATCCATATATATATATATATATATATATATATATATATATATATATATATATATATATATATATATATATATATATATATATATATATATATATATTATACATATATATACACAAGGGTGGCCAAAAGTGCCCCAGCAGTAAATCAAAACCATTTAATTCCAAGATTTATTTATGTTTAACAACTGAATGAATTTTATAAAAGCATCTAAATATGAAAAATCATAAAAATTGTTCAAACTGATCTCCTTCTTGAGCGTTTATCCATTCTTCACGGACTCTGTGCATTACCATATTTGTTGTATTTTTCATTAACAAAGATTCTCTGTTGCAGAGTCGGTTTGCTCCTATTTTTGGGCTTGAAAAACTCAGAATACTCATTTCTGTATGAATTCCATCTAATCTGACGAAATACTGAAGGCTCTTAAATATTTTTGTTTTTATACTAGCTATATTGCACCACACTTAAATATTTGGTCCCTAAAAGTGTGGTCGTTTGTTTTATTTATAGACAGAAGATTTTAATCACTTAATGACGACGGTTCAATGTTGTTTTTAATGACGCGATAATTGACACAGATTGTTGATGGAAACTTTTGTCTTTGCAGTTCTCTCTCTCCGCAACACTCAAGAAGAGGAGCCACCGGATCCACAACTAATGCGACTTGATAATATGCTAATCGCGGAAGGTGTCGCAGGCCCCGAGAAGGGTGGGGGCGCTGGGGCCGCAGCCAACGCCTCTGCTGCGACCGGGGCCGGAGACTCTGCCATTGAACATTCAGATTACCGTGCTAAGCTGGCGCAAATTAGGCAGATTTATCACCAAGAACTCGAGAAGTATGAACAGGTAAGTGGCGATGCGTTCATCATTCATTACTACGATATTTCTTTCTTTTTTGGTATGGGGGGGAGGGTTCTTCCCCTGCTTCTCTCCTCTCCGAAGCTCAGAGTAGAAATTCAAAGTGGTATCAGCTGCCATTACTGCATTGGTTTCATGAATCATCGATCGGTTAAACGAGCCAGGGCAAGCGCGTTGTCACCCCACGTGCAAAGGCGTTCTTGCATGTCCCATGGCAAAGGTCATGGTCGTGCATGTAGCTCCGCTCCCCCCACCCCCGTCCTTCTCATTATCGTTGGCGTAATCTGGCATTTTAATTCTGGGCTGATCGTCCATCATTAGACCAGACTCGCGCTGATGAATGGACCTGCGCCAGGGGTTGACTCGCACCGATGCAGCTTTGTTTGAGAGGTGTCGAGGCGGCAGCTCGCCCGTCACCAAAGCAAACCTTCCTAATTTATGAATCCTCCTTGATAAATGACCTCTTGGGTAGGAGAGAAGAAGCCGATGAAGAGAAGCAGGCAGGAGTTCCCCACCGACTGTTCGGCACAAGCTCAATTTAGGGTTTCTGTACCCCTTCCCCCCTCTTGTTTTATCCTCCTGCCGCCCCTGAATTAGCACAATTTTTTTTTTAATTATCACTGAATGAGGACATACCGGTAAGAGAACTGATCAAAAGGTGAATACAGAAAGTACTAATTGCTTGGAGTGACGCCCCTATCTATCGAGTGGTTAGAATTTTAATGAATATCAATGATCCCTCGGCACTCGTTCGCACAGGGCACAGAAGATGCCTTGGTATCCATAAATATCCAGTCTGGAGCTTCAGAGTTAAAGTTGAAACCTTGTTTTACTCAATTTATGGCCAGCTTCCCAAACTTCAGTTATTTTTACGAGCGGAGAAAATTTGCTCGAAGCGATGATCCAGATTGTTTGTCGTGCGAAATCTTAATGAAACATCCAGATAAGAATCCAGAAAAATCCGAAGACTTTTTAGCAAATGAATCCAATGGTGACATATTTGACAGCTGAACGGAGTTTCATTTCTGACTGTCAGATCTTCAGCGTCGGAAAATGAAATGTGTCCACCTTTTATTTTTCCATTAGGCTCCTCCCCCTTTTTTCTTTTATTTTTTTAATAAAGGAGGGAAGTTCACCAAGATTTATTTCTTTGCTACGTCTCTATATTTCCATTGATTGCTCTCATTTTGCATTATCTTTTCGTTTTTTTTTAATGATTTTTTCTCTACTCCCATCTCATTGTGGGGGTTAGACTGGTTGCCCGCCCTCCCTTTCCTCTCTCTTTCTGGTGGCGACTAGGTGGCAGATTTTTTATTCCTAATTCCACTGATCCTCTTGTTAATCTCGAAGGAGCGGAGGACCCAGAACGCCACCCTGATGCTTGAAATCCGTGGGTAAAATTGAAATGAAGCTTATTCGCAGTTATCTCCCGACGCTCGCGTAAACCCCACCATTCATTCCACCTGTCTACACATCTTTTTCTCTCTATCGCTCTCCCTCTTCGTCCGAGTCTGTCTGTGAGACGAGAGTTTGGGATTAATGCTCTCAATATGGTTATGGTTGCCCTAAGGAATCCATGGTTGGAAGAGCACAATTCAGGTAAGAGAAAGCTAGACTTTAGCTGGCTCAGTCTTGACCTCTGCGAACGGCGAAGGTGCCGCTGCCGCTTCCAGTTGGCTCCGGTTCAAAGGGCAGCAGTTCATGGATCAACAAGGTATGGGCGTGCCCATCAAGACTGAAAGCCACTAACCTACACCCGAATGGTTTAGTCCGGTGATCGCGACCACCATCAAGTATAAGTGGCGGGTTTTTTTTATTCAAAGTGAACACCAACGAAGACATCTTCCGCAGAAAGTTATAAGGATAGATCTGTAGAGAAAGGGGTGAGGATAGAGGAAGTGAAAATGTATGGAAGGTTTATAGGTAGGAGTCGGTAGGGTATGCAATCTAACTGATATCAGTGGAATAGGAAATCTTAAAAGGAAGTGGACGCAACGTGCATGACCTTGAGAGGTAGGTTGAGGAATGCCGAAAAGTAAAAGGCTTGGTTTGGAAGACCAAATTTGACGAGAAGTTCCTTGTAGCATCTGTAAAGAGAACTCCAAGGAGTTCCTGCGCGTAAACAGCAAAAGCCATTTGGCAGCATGTACGCCCGCCTGCTCAAGGACGGTAGAGGCGTGGTGCGGGATTCGGCCCTTGACATTGCCAGTCACTAAGGATTCCCTTTCCTCAGTGTTTAAGAGGGTAAGTGATTGTAAGACATCGAGGACGAACCTGAGACTTGGTGACAGTTTAGACGATTAGACCGAACGCAGGTAAAGTAGTAAAAAAAGCTGGAACTCCTACAATGGCCATGGCCTGGGGGTTTCTTGCCATGAGTCCTTCGGGAGTCCGCACTTAACCTATCCGTGATCTTCAACGCCCGCCTGGACGTTGACTAGGTTACACTGGACCCTGCTGATGGCTAATGTTACTCAGATCTATAAGAAGAGGTACCAAACCTTTGCGGGTAACTGCCGGTCGATAAGCCGGACTTCAGGAGTGGGAAGATGTTCTCACTAGGCTCTACGTGGACAAGCTTTCGATCTCTTTTGGTGTAGCCCAGAACTGAATCGTTGACTCAAAAAGGCATTGAACCACATCTCTTACCTATGGCGAAGCGCACAGGTTTTCCTTGGCCGAGACTAAGGTGGTGCACTTCTACCGGCATCCACGGTTCCACTCCCACCCGGACTTTTCCCCGGAAGTGTTTGGTTCGCTCCGTTTCCACGGTCTTGTTTTCGACCGACGCCTCACTCGGAGGGCTCTTATTCCGTAGCCGGACATTCCTAGTTCCGTGACGTTCAGCACCTGGGCTGCCGATACGGCTGCTGCCTTGCTTTTGTACCGATCCTTTGTTCGTTCGTATCTTGATTACGTCCCCCATTGAGCGCCTACGTGTCGATGCTGGGGAGATGCCAATCGCTCTGCGCCGTGCACAGTGCATTGTTCGCCTGTACGCGCGTGTCCGGCGCCTCCCTCAGTCGCCAACAGCTCTCAATGCATCAGCAGCTGATCTCGACGGTGCTTATGCCACCGAGAGACGCCAGTCATACCCTAAGCCCTTTGGGTCTAGGGCTAGGGAAGTCCTTCAAGAGCTCGGTGTAGCTCTCGGGCCGGTGCCGCCCCTGATTCTGCCAAGCAGTCACCCTAAAGGGTAACTACCACCTTTGACTATTTGTCACCACGCCTCTGCCCCCAAAGCTTCCACAGCGCCTGGAGTATTGCGATCAGCATTTTGGGAACATACTTCATGTCACGCTGGATCCGTGCCAGTGTATACCGATGGCTCCAAGTCCCAGGAGGGTGTCGGTTTTCGCGCCGTATCCTCACTGTTTGAAGACAGCGTGGCTCTACTAGGCGCTTCGCCTATCTTCAGGCGGAGACCAGATTGTGATCTATAGCCACTCACAAAATATATATATATATATATATATATATATATATATATATATATATATATATATATATATATATATATATATATATACATACATACATACACACACACATCATATCAGTGCAACGTTTTTTACTTTTCATGGGATATGGGTCAAGAAGACATACCAAAATGACTCTCTTAACACGACGATAGGGGATAGCGCCGCCACTGGGCTCGTCACCTCACTAATTGGACCCTGGAAGACTGGCAGCATGTGGCATGGTCCGTTGAGTCACGATTCCAGTCCTTTCTGTTCTGGATTTTTGGTTGAGTTTGGGTGCGTAGCATGCCTTATGAGGCTATATACACCATTTGTCAACACGGCCCCGTGCAGGCTCCGAACCACCGTAGTATGGGGTTTGTTCACATGACATTGGTTGGATCTGCTGGTCCGCCATAACACGTCATCGGCCGGTCACAGCTACGTTGCATTACCTGGTCACCATTTACACTCGGGCTTAATTGAGCCCAATTAGGCTGGGGATAATCCAGCAGAATAATGCGCCGTATCACGGTTCGAGGAACATTCTGGATAGATCCGATGAAGGGTCTGGCCCCGCTTTCACCCGACATGAAACCAACCGAGCATTTATCGGACCTAGTGGCTGTCTATTCGTAGCCAAGATCTGGGACCTACAAATAATTGGGAACTTTAGGGGTTCTACATAATACCAAGTACCTATCTTATGACATTTGGTACTTTAGTGTATATATTGCGCCGCGCTCGCCAAAAATACGGCGTTCAGATTCAATCCACGGAAGCAGAGTACTTTTCATGTCACTCGTCTGCCATCACTAAACGACGCATCCTGGCCCCTATCTAGCCCCATCCATCCCTCGTGATGAACTCTTGCTCACAGTCAAGTTCCACTCATGAAATTAGCAGTTGAAAGAACGCAATAATGTTTCTTCCCGTTCATAGAAATGCGAAACCATCCAACTCTGCCCGACTCAAACTATCATGGAAGAATATGAAATTCTTTGATGGCAGTTAAAAATATGTACATAATACAAAATTCAGAATAAATGCTAATTTATCTGTACCATATTTACTTTGTATAACGAAGGAAATAATATTTTAAAACTTGAAGACTTGGTTTTGTTTCTCTGTAAATTAATGGAGCAATTCACCTTGTTGTGGGACCTAATTTGATCATGCAATGGACTTGGCCAAATTTAAGCGGTTTCGTTTTTCCGATCCAAAATTGTTTAAAATTACTCTGGTCGTCAAGACATTCAAACCCCTCTCTATTTATTTTCACAGCTATATATATATATATATATATATATGTTTTTTATCACAAAAAAAATGAACACGAGAATCATTTTCCATGATCACTGCCGAACCAAGTTAAACAAACTAAAGGTTCGTTAGTTTCGCAATGCTGAAAGGCTAGTTAGTTCTCTTTGGGTATCGTGTCATCGCCTTGCTCCCCTTGGCCTCTAACTGGTGCTGGTCAAAATAGTAGCATAAAATAACCAAACAACCGCTTTCAAATTGTTACCACTTCTTCTATCCTCTCTCGCCCTTCTCAAATATTGATTTACGGCGGTGCATTCGTGCGTATAGGTGATTTATGGAAAATAACAGTTGCTCCTTCCTTTTTCTTTTCTTTTTAACGATGAATACCGTTGTTTTTCTTTTCTTTTTTTAAACTGCAATTAAAGCAAGCGTCTTATGTTTTTATTCCGGTAAATCCTTGAAAACCATACGTTTGAGTACCTTTCTCAATGATACTTTTAAGCCTTAAAGTCCTGTGTGCTAACATGTCGGGAATGGAAGTTTGGATTGAAGTAAAGTTGAATAAACCTTCTATTGCCGACCTTTGGGTAATTATTTAAATCGAAAATACATTGCATTAGACTCATTTTGATGATGTGCTTAATTCAAACCTGATTTGTTTGTTTTCCAAATGCTTCAAATTGAATTAGAACTAATTTATGCTTGAAATAAATCTAAAGAATTTACACAACAAAGGAGTATGATATTTGGATTAGGTCAAAATGAACCTAATGATTTTTTTCTTCATAAAACCCAATCTAATCAAATTCAACAAAAGCCGGGGAAATTCTGGATGCGCTCACTGCCGATAATTTTTTCTTAT
The DNA here is from genome assembly GCA_963969495.1 of Ceratothoa steindachneri. Classification (NCBI taxonomy): domain Eukaryota; kingdom Metazoa; phylum Arthropoda; class Malacostraca; order Isopoda; family Cymothoidae; genus Ceratothoa; species Ceratothoa steindachneri. The sequence continues at coordinate 30,136,613 of OZ018322.1, forward strand.
GTCGTCCTCTCGAAAGCTCTGAAATAAGAAAGGAAAATCCACTAACGTGTAACTTGAAAATTCTCGGTGTGGTACTGATTTTATTTTGTTTACTTTCGCGAAACCTGAAAATTTCTAATGGGTATAACGAAGTATTTCAATAAAATATATAAAAACTAACCACCCTTTACTTAATCCCCATAACCTCCACTAAACACCATTTTATTTTAACTTCTAACCTCCTACCGTTGAAAAGCTGTTTCCCCCATCGCGTTTGTATAAACAAAAATAATTACTGCCCCGTTTTTCACTCAAAACGACTTTTCGCGCTGAATAAAGCCAGCAATTCTCCCTCCCTCGCAAACTCGATAAATGTCTGCAAGATCTGAACAGTTCTTCTTCATCAACCAATGTCAACAGATTAAAAAAAAAAAAAAGATTCAGGAAAACTCGCAAACATTTTCAGAAAAGTTAAACAAATTGTTAGAAAATAGCTTATAAATGGTAAAAAATAGTAAAAAGTAGCCACCTGACAAAAGGAGTAACGAGGCTCTAGGAATTAGCCCGATCTGGCAGCTCCGGTTCGAGTTGTAGAAATATAATGACCATTTTGAGCGGAGGCGCTGTGTATAGCCGCCAGGCATTGAGGCTCGGAGGGAACGCAATTCTCCAGATGTCAGTTGCAGCATGCTATCCCACTCTACATCTGACACCCCTTGGCGCTGTGTTGGCACTGATGCCGGGAATGGAGTACTATTCCGTCTGGTTTCGAAGTTAAAGGAGGGAATTTACCCATGTTACCACTTGCAGCCCCTTGCCGGTGGTATTCACAGGAGGGCGAAAGAGCCACTAAGAAGCCAAAGTCAGGCATCGTGGACTCCCTCAAGGCCAAAATAAACAAGAAACCGACACGACACCCATGTGCAAGCTGGGCGCAGAGCCGAAGTTGGTCCCCAAGACCGGCATGATGAGCATGCACTCCAACCATGGCTTCATTTCGTACACCAAGACCCTGAGGCACTCCCTCATGGATGCTAGGGAGCTAGAGAGGCCCAAGAAAGTTATCAAATACCATAAACAGCATCTGTGTACCATTCTGAGAACTTTTTCTGCTGGTATGTCCATAGTAGATGGAGCTTTTGACCCCGAAACGACCGGTACACCGCAGTCAATAGCCGGTGTGAATCTCCTTCAGAAGCAAGCGTCCGACCCATGTCATGGTCTTGGGTGTCGGGGCCCTCAAAGGCAGGAAGATCCCCCCCCCCTCAAGAGGGACAAAGATGGTGAGCGCCGATGCCTACTCCAAAGTTCATAGGGACCGTGTTTTCATTCACGGGGAGGGGAGGCAGCCCTACGTCCAAGAAGGTGCATGCCTTTTGCGAAGCCAACTATGCTGACCTTTGACACTCGTCCTGCCCCGACCTGAACCAGCTGGCTTAATCCATTTGGGGCATTTTGGAGCGGACCAGCAACAAGACCGCACACCGTTGAAGCCCACAAAGGTGCCATCAGATAAATCTTGACTAAGATATCCTAGGACTTCATGTTAAAGATCTGCATTCAATGCTGAGGCAGTCATTACGAATAAGGGAGGCCAATTAAATCAAATTGTTTCAGGTTACAACTACAATGTATCAATATCTATATTTCCGAATTGTGGAGATCGGGGCAATTTTCCAAGTTTTGCTTCATTCCCTGTTAAAATATACTGCCGAGGACATGCAATAAAGCACTACGCCTCCCCACGAAATAGATTCACAACACGACAAATCGTCTACCCTCCGGAACAAAGGTAGTGTTTATAAAACAACACATATACCTCCGTAGAGAGTATTTTTTCAAGTCTATATGACCTTTGTCATATAGCGCAATAAATACTCCAAGGATACATCACTCCAAAGCCCCCCCCACCCGATAACCAGCTTCCGATAACGTACAAAACAGCCCCCACACGTACACTTATTATTACAGTAGTCATTTTAATATCTAGGTCCTAACTTTCCCTTAAACGCCATTGCAATAAAGATCGACCCAGAAGAAAGAAACACCCTTCCCACACCGCAATCACCCTCCCTGCCTTGGAAAAGGGGGCGATGCAGTTTTCACTCAAAACTGTTCCAAACACTGCATCTACCCGCCCAACACACGCTGCCTGCCTCTATAAATCTAATACGGTTCAGCATATATTCACAACACTTGTACAACGACAAAACACATATACCCAGAGTGCTGGATAGTTGGGGGAACCCGTCCGGTCCTGAGTGTTTGACTACTATTAATGGAAAGAGAGTGTTTTCCCCCAAATCCCCAGTAAGAGGTGCAGGCACCTAGGGAGTCAGGCATGCCTATGGTTCAACGGCTACTCTGCTCTCACTCGATCTTTGCCCGCAAGACTTTCAGAATGAATCATCATTCTTCGTTCGTCATCTTCTCCATTGCAAGAACTCACCAACCTACAGAGCTGGGCGTTGCGGCAACGAGTTGCGACTTTGCAACACTATGAATTTCGAAGTCTCAAAGTCGAAAGTAGCAAACGTTTTGAAAAAGTCAGACTAAGCAAAGTCGCACCGCCAATTTGCCGCGGCTGTTTTATGTGTTTTTCTGCCTTATAAAAGCATGTTTCTGTTATCGCGCTAAAGTTTACTTTGTAATTAAGCGGAGTCGCACCGGGGGGAAAAAAGTCGTAGTCGCAAGTCGTACTGGGATGTCAAAAATAGAATCGCAAATTCGCAGTCGCACCAGATCCGGCGGCAAAGTCGCAAAGTCAAAGTCGCGCCCAGCTCTGCCAACCTAATCCACCTTTGTATACCACCTAAGTGATGAATCCCCCCCTCCCCCTTTTCCAGGCGTTTTCTCACACGGCAAAAGCTTACTTGTTTAATCTTTCTTAGCCTTAGTCGTATTGCTTGCTCTTGGAGCTATTCCGGACTTCATTCCATAGCCAGGTGTGATTAATTGCTGGCTCAAATGCATTATTCTTTCAATCAATTCGTGGGTCGTTGTTATTAACTGTGATAAATTGCAGTTCCTCGCATTCAATTTTATGTACCTCGCTTGAGTCTTCTTTTTTTTCATTAACTGCAAATTTTAACTCGCGTTTATTAAAGTCATTCCTATTAGTTCCATTTTGCCTCATTCTTCACTTCTAGAGTTAGTTGTTACTTAAAACTAGAAAGCAAAACCCAACGAGCCTGAAAAGACGGAAATGAAAATATGTGAAAGAGAGAACTGTAAATTCTCCTGCGGCTTCAGGGACCTGAAAGGCACCCAATTCTCAGATGTTATCTACGTTATTTTCAATTTTACACCTGATACCCCCTTGTGCAACCTAGAGTGTGTGCGACGCCCCCTCGTTTGTTATTCCTTTGATGGTATCAATTTAAATCCTTAGGAGTTATTTTCGCTGTTAGCCTCACTTCTCCTAACAGCTCCACTGAAAACCCTTCCGGATTAACATTTGGTTAGTTATACATAATTAACCGAAGTTCCTTTAAAAAAACAAAAAACAAATGGGGGCATTCTATCAAGGGCGGCTTTGTGGAGAAATAAGTGAAAATCCAAATCTTGGTTGAACAATGATTGTTCCCCTTCTTTGCGTTCATGCCGTACCCGGGACTCGGGCAGCTTGAGGAGAGACATGCACACCAGCAGCTGATCCCCTCTAGTTCTTGGTGGCATTTTCACCATTTGCTCAACATTTTATTAAAGACTTTGGGGCGAATAATCTCCCCGTGGGCAGGGTGATATACCTGATGCCGCATTTTTCCCTGATTACGACACTTTTAACCGCTTAATGGATTTTAGGTCATATATGACCCGGTATATAAAATTATTTTTATTTCTCTAACTGAAACCTTTTTTCACAGGATCTGACTCTATATCTATTCCATTGGGTCTGTTCTTTTATTTATATATTGTACGAAACAAAACAAGAAGATTTTGGGAGGGGGGGGGGGTTCTAACTTAGGACCATGCTATGATCAAGGTAAGAATTGTATGCAACTTTTTCTTTGTTTTGGGGGCAGCAGACATCGTAGTTTTATTCAAAGTGTACTTTTTCAATTTTTTTATTCTATAAAGTAGAGGTTTTTGTTCTTTCTAACGAGGCAAAATAAAATAGATCTTTATGATAACAACGTTAATTATTCTGGGTCATATATGACTCTAAATCCATCAATGGCGACCTTACTTGTAACTATTCACCTGTTTACTAGCCGAAAATGTTTTGAAATTTTAAAATTATTATTTTATATTTTTTTCAGAATTATTTGTTTTCAATTCACAGATATGGCAACCTCTGGTAGAAATACAAGACTGTTTCATGTTGCGGACCACAGCGATGAAGAAGACCACCACCGTTTAGACCAAGAAGATCAAGATTTTCTTGAAGGTGATGCAGATTTTGTTGGCGAAGAAGTATATATTGAACCTCCAAATGACAATATAGTGGGAATAGAAGTTGATACAAATGATGTTGGTCCATCTTCTAGCTCCTAAGCTGTGGGAGATCCAGCCTTTAGGTGGAAAAGAACATGTCCTCCCATTCGAAAACTGACTTAAAATCAGCCATTAGTTACCTCATTTGACCAGTGTGAATCCCCTCCAACAGCACTAGACATATTCATAGCTGTTACAGGATTAGATATCCTTATAAATTAAATGATATACTAATTGCCCAGTCTCAGCTTTATATGGAGCAAAAGGATATTCCATTTTCCACAAGCTATGAGAAAATGAGTACATTCCTCCGTCTAAGTTTTAGAATGGCCTACCATCCTTTGCTTCGAATTAGGGATTACTGGAGTAAAGAGGCTGATTTGCTTGTCGCATGTGTTACGAATCATATGGCTGGAAGAATATATGAAGAGAGAAGGTCAGCACTTCATTATTTTTTGTAACAATACAAAAGCTCTTGATAGAAATCACCTTATGTATGATAGAGCGTTCAAAGTTAGAGCACATTTTGATCTTGAATAATCATTTTCAACCAACACTAAAACCAACATAAAAACAATCAATCGATGAACACATGATCAAATTCAAAGGGCGTAATGTAATGAGGCAATATGTAAAATGCAAACCTATAGAATGGGGCTTCAAAATGTGGTGCCGATGTGATGCCCCATCAGGGTACCTTTTTGAAGCTGACCTCTACCCTGGGAAAAAGCAACAGCCAGAACATGATCTTGGAGAAACTGTTGTTTTGCAGCTTACTCAAGGTTCGTACAACCTAGGAGTTGAAATTTTATTGACATTTTTTTCAACACTCGGTTGCAGCACATTTTGAAAACGAGGCATCAACTGTTTTGGCACCGTTCGTCCAAACAGGAAACTTATGCCAAAACTCTTGAAAGATGAAAAATCAATGAAGCGAGGAGATACTGATAGGGTTTCTGCTGATGGTGTAAGCTGCATAAAATGGAAAGATAACAAATCCATCATGCTTCTCTCTAACTACCCTTCTCCAATGCCCATGTCAGAAGTCACAAGAAGAGAAAAAACTAAAGATAACTTTCAAAGGATAAAAATACCACAACCAGAAATTGTCAGAATCTACAATATGAACATGAGTAGCGTTGACCTAATGGGACAAAAGAAAGTGACATATTAAATTGATAGAAAGAGCAGTGAAATTCTACTTAACCTTTTTGATCTCATGGATATTGCTGTGAACAATGTAGAGTTTATCTACTAAACAGTAATGAAGACCAAATTCCTAATGAAAGAATCAAGGATTCCTTTTAATTTAGAAGGGCTGTAGCCTACAGCTTTGATAGGTGACTACACAAGTAGACAAAGGAGGGTTCCAGTTCAGCATCCTACTAGATTACAAGCTTTTGTTCCCCTCGCCCTCAAGCCCGTCTCATCAGATGTTCAAAAAGGATGAGCTCAGAAGATGCCTTGTGTGCACTCGCAGCAAAAGAGACATCAAACCTAATAACTATTGCTGTAGATGTCAAGTGCTCTTATTTTTAACCAATAACCGTAATTGCTTTGCAGAATACCATACATAAGCATGAGTAAAGCCTATGTATAGTATGCCCAGTGGTGATTTTCTTCTTCTTTTTTTTTGCATTTTTCTTTCAATTTTGTAATTGAAAAAATAAACAGTATTTTCTTTTTTGTGGTTATGGTAATAAAATGTGCATTATATATTGTTTGATAACCTAAAGATTTAATGTATAATTATGAGCGTATGATAGGAATTTAAAGCTGAAATATAACCGTTGATGGATTTGGCGTCGCCTGTGTCCCATTATATAACTCAAAAGTATAATTTTATGACAAAAAGGAATATTATTTTTTAATTTAGGGGTCTTTTTTTTTACCATAGAAACGCTATATCTAATTAAAAAAATTGAAAAAAAAATCTTAAATCCATTAAGGAGTTAAGGTTTCAGATCCGAAGAAAATTTCAAGGTTGTTTTTCCTTTTCCTCCCAAAAACTCGTTCAAAGGAAACGCATCCATGCTGGAACTTATAGTGGGCGCTTTGTGTAGGTACCTGTTGTTTCCTCTTTCATCACTTAGCAATCTTAATTAAGATGTGAATACCGCATGCCACGTGACTTGTACCTAGTGTAGTGTCCTCGCTCAAAAGAGATTGGCACACACCACACACAGTGGACCTCGGGGTGGGGGTTCGAATATCCCTTTTGGTTTTATTCTCTTTGGATCGTCGAAATCGAGCGAAAAAACAACAAAAACAAACCCCTCCTTTTCCTCCTCACCCAGCAGCCTGACCAGGAGGATTTTAGGTGGGTAGCGTAGACAACTATTCTCTACTGGCTACGGGGGATTGCGTGCACCCCTGTCCCCTTTTCAACGCCATCAGAAGAAGGATCGGCCTCGTCAACCCAGCGCTCCTGGTGTTCTCCCCTTTACACTACTCGAGCGATCTTTCACCCAATCCTTACTTGCTCCATCTCCGACCTCCGCTCACATGATCCTGCGGGAAATGGCCTAGTTTCCCATTGCCCCTTACCTCCTTGAATTGACCAGGGGCTGCTCCGATGAAGCCCCAGGAATCCACCACGGGATTCCCGCAAGAAGACTTGCGGTTATATATCTTCCTCCATCTCCACAAAAATCTTTACACATCTATCCTTACTAACTGCGCGATGCAGCCTCGTTGCTATTGCGCTTCGAAAAAGTATCTGTAGGACTTGTTACATTACGTAATTGTTGTGATGATTCCTAGTGGCTATAGGAGCATATATCTGTTTCGGTCAAGCTAGGATGGTGCTGATGTTAAGTTTTGGGTGGTGACCGCATCGAAGCATTCCAGACAGACCCCGAGTGTCGGGGGTGGAGGTAGAGTGGTTGAGGGCTCTTCTGGGTTGATGTCTCGTGATGATCCAGGAAATTGGAAGACTTGGCCTAATGTGTGTGTAGGGTAGGGGTGGGGGACTCTCCCAGTATCTTGGTTCACTATTATCCTGGGACTTTTAGGCATGTTTGGTGGAATATTTTCTGGGCCATGCATGTAATGGCCGAGTGTCGCAAGGTTGGTGAGGTGGTGTTGAAAGTGCGCAACGCAGAGGTTTATCTGTCGGTGTTTTATCATTGTACTTCAAAGTAACCCCCCGAGTGATGCATGGTGTCTGGGTTGTCTTTTGTAGTGTGATAGGGTTTAGATGCAGGAACTCATGCTATAATGGCATAGGCGGATGTACTGTGGGTAGATGTGGGAGATAGATTCCTTGTATTGCTTTGCGTGTTTTGTTGTCCGAATCTTAGTCACATGATATCAAGAAATGTTAAGATTTTTTTTGTCAAAGTGAAATGGGTGATTGGTATAGGATGGTGTGTATGTGACGATTATGCTCCATGCTGTAGGAGGTGAAGAGAGTGACAAGATTTTGAAGTGGAGACGGTCATCAAGTTCATTTACAGCCAGAGTTCGAGTCTGGTAACGTATTGATGGGATTTGGGGGAATTCTATCTTTGAGTAAGAGGTTGAATAAGAAGGGAGATATTACAGATCCCTGGGGGAGACGGTTGTGTATCTGGTGTGTTCGTGAATCGTGGCGTGTGAAGAAGCCAATTTTTTTAAGTGGTGTCTAGTACGGTAATGAATATTTTGTTAATATGTTAAGTGGTTGTTCATTGAAAACTTATTAAATAGATGACGTTGTTGAATAGAGTGGGGAATCCATGTTGGGTCGATTTTGTAGAGTAATACGGGTATTATGTAGACATTTCCATAACGTTAAAATGAAGTTATGGGAAATAGAATAACTGAAGATGTGTGTGAGCTGATTGATGTATCTGGAACCTAAATGTTTTCAGTCGTATTTTTGTCAACGGCGGAGGAGAGAGAATTTTTCGCCTGTCGTACAGCCTAGCATATCATTTCTGCAGTGAATTTTGGTGGAATATCTTGGTTGTCCGTTGTGAGGAGTGTATTTATGGTTCTGCTCGTAAGCTCAGGTGTTGTGTTGTTAATTTCATCGTAATTTTGCATGGGACCGTTTGCCTGTCTAGTAAAGTTTAGCTCGGTTGCGTTTAAAAGGGCGGCTTCGTAGGTGTCTTTCGCTGTTGTTTGACTTCTCAAATATTTTGATTGTTTTCCACTTTTTCCTTCTCTTTTATGATTTGATGTGTGTAGGAAAAGGTCTTGCTACCAGTGCCGCTTCTGTTTTTGCTGTTATTGTTGTCACTTATCTTGAGCTCGCATTTGTAGTGGTTGGGGGCGTATTTTGAACCCTGTAATTACGAAAAATATTGAAAAGTGGAAATCTGAACCCATCGTGGGATCTGTGCCCACTTATTGGCAAACGGGAATGGGCTGGGGTCGCGAGAATAGTTTCCAGATGAGGAAGGACCTGCAGGGATCCTCAAGCCGGCCGGGCCCGCTTTTCACGGTAATTTGATTCATGCACGAACACTCAGAAATGGTCCACCTTTCCCCTTCCCTCCTAATTCGTTAATCTTTCGTTTTTCGTGTTTTGTTATCCTCGCTCTCAAAAAAACTTTACGCCGCTGACGGTGGATCAAACATTGTAATTTATGTTTGATCTACTCTTTTTCTTATTCAGCTCAAATAACTCTGCCACTCTTTAAACTCTCAACAATAATTTGATTAATTAACTTATTTTCTCCTTACATTTACTTTAATGTGTGCATTAAAATCCCCTTCTATAATGTTTGACTCGCGGTAACGCGTTTTTCTTAAACATCCTTACAGCGTTTACAACTATTTTCTTGTTTGCCAATGGAGGCCTAATTTTTATTTGTATCGCGGATAAATTATATAATATAGCGACCTGCTTTGGTCAGCTACAATTCAAATGAATGAAGATTACGATCGAGGGTTAAAAACCCTGTCTTGTCTCAAAAGAGGGACATAAGTTGTATTCCGAAATAATTTTCTGTATGTTTCTGAATCAGTATTTTCATATGAGATATCAAATGTGAGCTCTTGATTAATCTCAGTCTACTAAAAAGTTTGGCTGTCTCACCTACAGACCAATGGTACTGTTAGTTCTATTGACCCCCGAAGTAAGGAGCAGGACCAGCTTACTGGTGCGAAATGTGAAGTTTGAAATAGAGTTCAGTTGAGGAATTTATTGGATCTCTCAGAAAATCCCTGAAAAACGGGAGGGAGGGGGAGTTATGAAGGCTCATTGGTAACCTGAATTAGTGTTTGGAATTTGAATTTGAGTGGTTAGAAAGCAGAAAAGGGCGTTTGAGATAGAGCTTGAAATTGGAAAAGGAACTTGAAGTTGACTAATAACTTATTTACCCCTTCTTACCTCACCGATGAGAATTCCTAGAACACCTACCAGAAAAAACACACCCTAATAAATTAAGCGCAAAGGCGAAAGTCGTGAATAGCGAGGCAAGGAGTTCGAATGGGAAGGATGGGGTGAAAGAGTAACTTTTGATACAAACGAGTGGATAAGGAAAGGAGATGAATGGTTTGACCTGTTCGCCGAGTTCAAGACGTTCTGATGTGCACGAGAGAAAACGGCCCCTCTCCAAATAGAGTAAAAGGCCATCCCCCCCCCTCCCTACCTCATAGGAGGGCGTTATAAACTCATCTCAAACCCAAGCTATTGCCCAGGGGTTCGTTTCGGTTCGCCAACCTTCCTTTATACCCGACTGGATAATGAAATGGACATAAATGTCAGTATGACAATCGCTGGTGAGCCCGATGGCACCAAGGGTCGGTCCTCTTTGGGAAGAGGTGCCAGGAAGTATTGTTTTGACACCAAACAGCGTTCAGGTGGAACCTTCGTCGTCCCTGGGCAGGGGGACCTGTTCCGTGTCAGAGGTATGCGGATATAGATACCCATCTGCAGGATTCCTTGGAACAGAAAGAGTGTGTGTGTTGTGCTGCGAAGACGGGAGAGGAAAGAAAGCTGTGTTGTAATTGGTTATGTGTGTGATGAGAAGTGTAAGATCTACCCACCCCAGAGTTCAAAGGGGGGAGGGGTGCTCATCCATCCACCGCAGGTCCAGGGAATAATACACTTCAATGCAGCCCTCTGACAAAGTTTGAAAAATAATGACATAAACCGGCGGTCAACAGCTCAAGTTATTCAAACTTGAAGCCATGCTAAAATAAAGGGTAGATAGACGAAAGGGGAGGAAATCTATCAGTTTGATAATAGAAGCTAAAGGGAAAAAGGCTGTTCACTGAAGGAACAAGTTTCACCTTGATGCGACTTTTCTACGGGGGATGGCACAGAACGGATGGAGCCAAGAAGCGGTAATTTGAAACGATCCCAACTACTCAATAGCGCCATACGTAACACCATCGCACTCATTCGCGCAGGGGTAAATAATACATCTACAAAAGTACGAAACAACATACAAATGTTACAGGACATAGATATGCCTGTGTGCGTGCGTGTGTCGGTGGCGTGTGAGAGGAAGAAAGGGGGATGAGAACCCCATTGTAATTTCGGGCGTGAACGCTGCTAACAAAAGCGGGTGATGGACGTTCGCCTCGCCATTCCAAACTGGAATTGCCTCGGTGAAATACTCGCGCTTGGGGGACGTGGATAGCATAGGAGCCTTCTCGTCGACAGGGGGTGAGGGGAGAATTGGGGGAGTGAGGGGGAAGCGGCACGAACGTTAGGAGAAACACCAGAAATGAAGTAAGCGAGGATTTTGGGGAGAATTCGAAGCACAGAAAAAAAAGAAAGGAGTGTGTGTGCGCGCGCGCGGGTGTGTGTACTGTTTGCACTCAAAAGCACAACCCCGACCCCCGTGGAAGAGAAAGAAGAAAGAAAACTGCCCCTGAGAACAAAAAACGACGCTAAAGCCCAATGGGACGATAGAGGCTCACAAGAGAGAAATGAGAGATTAGAAGTTAGGGGTAACTGAGGGTCAGGTCAAACAAGAGAGAGACAAAGGCAATGGACGATGATGATGAGTACCACTTGATCCTCCAGAAAACCCGGGAGTTGGGGGCAGGGCATTAGAGACCACGAATGAAACTAATCTTTTTTATGACAATGATCTGTTTTATTCATTTTCCCTCGCTCCATCTCCTTTTCTCACCGATACATCGGCAATAAATTTTCTGTTTTCCCACAAGTCGAACCGTCATCAAGCAGAAGTTAGGGCGAAGACAAGATATTAAATAATACCAGCCAGACACGTGGAAAAGGTTACCCCAACTCAAAAGTTCCCATTTAAGCTTCACCCCCTTCAAACCAGGTTGCGTTGTCAAGCCGCCAACAACCGTTCGGCAGCCTCTCGAGGACCTCACACCGCAGATTAACTGAAGAACGTGACCCTGAATACAGAATCAGGCAAATTATCCAATTTCAAGAGAAATTCGACCCAAAGAAGGAATCAATAATGATAGTAGCGCAGGAGTCATCCTTGCACACGTGACAAATGTGGTAATGGGAATGAAATGGCAATAAAGATTATGCTTTGCAATTAGCTAAGAGCAGTAAGTAGTCAGAGTATTACATATTGAGGTTCATTTAGGGGGGAAGAGGGATACGATACAGCGTTTCGGAAGATAAGATTGGGTCACAAATGGAGAAAGGTAGTCGATCGCTGACCCCGAACGAGCAGTTCGATGCTCAATAAGGAATGACCTCCGAATTGACGCATCGAAAAAAAGGGGGAAAAAATACAAACTAGTCAAGAACGTGTACTAGGAAAGGTCGAGATAAACAATCGCTGCTGTTGTTTTCTTCAAACTAGGGAGCGCAAATAAACTAGGGTATCTCCCCAGAAAGTTTTTGAGGAGAGAGAGAGGAGGTCCTCAAGAAAGAAGTAGAAGAGGTTGGGTGGTAAATGGCACAAGGAATTAACAGAAGAGTACTTCGAGGCTCAACAACCGAAGGGTTCGCATCTCCAGAACCTGCTAAACCCACATAATTAAGGTGATTTCCCTGTATGCGATGAGGCCGGGAGGGTATGATTGCCCATACACCGCACTTGACAACCCTTTCGGGGTAAAAGCTAGTGAGGGGAAAGGTGAAATCAAAACCGCCACGGCGACTCGGATATATCATATCACACCCAGCATCCAGGGCGGGAAGGGGGGGGGGGTGCAGAGCTCTTTACTTGACGAGAAAGTGGAAAGAGGCAAAATGAGTCGTTAAAAGCCTAAAAATGTAACAAAGATGAGGAAAATAAGGCGATAATGCGTGATTTACACACTATTCTACGAACGACACTCGCTTGCATTCGTGCGCTCCCAAACTTTAGAAACAAGTAGAAGAGCGAAAACTTTGCGTCTTTTTTTCGGTTTGCGAGGCGCTTCTGTGGGAGAGAACGAACCAAACGCGCAAAGTTTGCAACTGGAGCGCCATTACGAGACATTCCTGCGAGCCAAACACAAAGTTTGCGCCGTAAGTAACAAGCGGCACTGCAAGGGGACTTGGGTGTGATGCCGACGGGCAGGCAGGCGCGAACAGACGGTACCGACGAGCACCCAACGCTTACCACACGATACAAGCGCGAGCCCCGCACACACACAATTGCGGTCAAAATGGATCACGACTGCAGATATATCGGCGCGACGTCAGCAAATTACTGCAAAACGGCGACGAAGAAATAACAGCGTCGAACTTCCCAACTTCTAGAGAAGGAAGCAAATGGAACAATGCTACAACGATCATTCTTCTCCCTCCAATCAGCTTGATCCCTCAAGGGGTGTCAACATTGTACTTTAGTGGCCCATTTCTTTTTAAAAATATGTCCCTTAAATGGTTGGAATGTACTCCTAACGTGCGGCCCCCTCCCCCATTTGGGTATGCAAGAAGCGTGGTTTCTGTACGTATGTTCGTTGGGGCTTACACACATGCTTTCCATTTTAATTTCACTACATAATAAAATCTTGCATTACCACAAGTATGATCTATTCTACCGAGTCGCAGCTTCTGCCAATTTGGGTATTTTTAAAATTTATAGACACTTTATATTTATTTCCGGTTTACTCGTTTGATTAAAGCATATTTTTAATTTAAATTTGAAACGAAAGCCAACGAGGGCATCTCTCGCAGAAATATTGTTATGAGAGATCGATAAAGAAAGTGGCGAATTACAGAATTACGAACTAGCAAATAATCTAAGATCCACTGGAAGCTAAGGCGAGAAAGAGACGTTATGAAGATTCGGGGCTTAAACTAACTCTAGTATTCATTATTTTGCTAATGATGATTATAATCAGTGTTTCCCGAGCTTATTTAAAAAAAAAAATCTGACAGCGATTTGGGGCGGTGGGGTGGATATTTTCTATTTACGAGAAGGGGAAAAATGAGGAAATAGATTTTTATCTAAAAATAGGTAAAATTTAGGACATTCTTGTCAGGTATTCAGTGTAATTACCACAATTTAAAAATTAACCGCGATGATTTTCAATTTTCTCACTTTAATCGCCTCCGCGTTGATGCGCCACGACACCACTGCGGCCAAAAATGGTTTTCGTTGAGGATTTCCGCCTTGTCTCGTCCTCACTCAGTCAGGCTCAGAAGAGTTGCGCCCTCTATGTTCCTGGTGCATAAACCTTCATCGTGCTTTTCGAATCGCTCTCTACCGGCTAAAGCCACCCTTGGGCCCTTGGAACATTGCCTAGAGAAACTGGTCTCCTCTCTCAGGTCTTCATTTGCACTTCCTTAACACTTCCTACTATCGATCTAGTACTAAATGGTCAGTTCCAACCACGTACGACGTGCAACAAAGTCAATCAAAACATCGCCCTCTTCCCTCTCTCCTTCCTTGACACGGAACGCTTCATCTTCCGTCCCAGAACCCATGGCAAATGCGATGGAGAGCGGGTTGTGAGCGGTTTCATGGGTCAGGAGTCCAGAGAGCCAAGCATGCCCCATTGATTTTCTGAAGGACCCCCTTAGCTTAGATATTTTTTTTCATTCGGTTGATTTTTTGTTTATTTCAAGCTTACTATGTCTATCATGCCCAAATTTCACTAGTTCTTTATTAAAACCAACCATTTAGAATGTATCCTCACAAATTAGCACAGCAATATCCTACTAAACTTAATTGTGTAGAGTTGCAAAGTTCTACAGTAGTATCATCAGAAAGATCTTGAGGATCTTGTTAGCCAAGTGGGGTCATTTTCAGACTCTCAGAAGGTTTTCCCTAAGATTTCTTTGTAACAAAAATGTTCAATATATTCCCTTGATATGCCAGTAACTTTTATTGGCTCTAAAAACTTAGTCAAGTAACACCTCGTTGCATTAACTGTTTGTGTTCATCTTTGCTTCGTATGAAGCCTCTGATCATTGTTGTGCACAGGTTATAAATCATTTGTGTGAGTTTACCAGTGGTTTTATTCAGATATGCTGAGATCAGCCATTCTGTTCAATTATGCTTTCATACTCGTACACCAAAACATATTTTTCTGAAAAGAAGGGAAAAAAAAATTAAAATTTCATGTTCTTTGTTAAAAAGATTTCCGGAGAAATTGGAGGGTGCTAAATAATGACTAAAGGAGTCGACGTCATTGAAATTCCGGCTTTTGAAGAATGGGTGGATGATACCATTATACGACACCCGTGCCCATGAAATCTATGGGTCTGTTTAATGTATCGACAAGCTACATTTTTTTTTATTACGTTCGGTTATTGATGGATTTAGGTTTCGTCTCCAACGTCCCCCTATTCTCTGCACACAAAATTCTCTTCCTTAGCTTCAAAAGATCGACAGAAAGATCTAAGTTGTAACTCCATTCACCAGAATGGAGTAAGGAGGAAGTCGACGGTATCCTTTTCCAAGTAAGGCTGAGCAGCAGCAATGTTGCCCTCATTAATTCAGGTTGATAGTCTCCTTTTCAGTAGGTTATCATTAACATCCATTCGTCGCTTTTCTTTTTTCCTTTTCCTTATAAACAATAGTGTTTTCTCTCATTCTGCTGCGAGTGTCTTAACTTGAGATCGTACTTATTCGCCCTTCCGAGGCAATGCTACAATTCACAAATCGCGTTCTTCAAGTGGGAACCAACTGCCATCATAAAATTGTAGCTTTCTGACCAAGAAGTTCCAAGGGGCGGGGTCACGATGCCAACAAAATTTGGTGTAGCCTTGTAATCTTTGTTCTGAGGGAAACTTCTCCTTGATTAAGTGGTGGCCGTTTCCTTTCAACTGCCGACACTCGTATCGCCATCGAAGATAACTCCTCAGAATAACACGTCGATCATTATTAGTAAGACGAAAATGAAAGTTGTCCATAAATAACCAAGAGGCATTCCATATTTGAACAGTTTTTAAGTATAATTTTGACCATAATGTTGCTGTGCGAACGAGGTTCATAGTTGTCCCCTGTTTTTCTAAATCATTTAGTCATAAATAAGTGTTCCGAAGTTTACCTTCTGTCTTGTGGTGTTTATGATATTTCTTGGTATCACCGCATTATTCCCCTTGAGGAGCGAGCTTTTTCCCCCGGTATTAGTTACCTCCCTTTTCTGTCTCAATCGAGTCGGCGAAGGAAGGAAATGTTATAGGCCTACACCTTTGCGGCCTTCATTTAATAATGAATGTTTTGTTTTGTTGCTTCCCCGCGCGAGGAAGTTAAACGCAAGAAAGGAAGCTCCATTTGGACACACAGAGCACAATCTCGCGTGCACTGGTTCAAATAAGACTACTCGGACAAAAAGTGACCTCAGCATCTCTCAAGCGACCCCGTCATTAATTCAGCTCTAGATTTACAAATTATTACCACTGATTTTGAAACGACCACCACCGATCTTTCCCGTTTAAATAAGTAACCGAATTCGAAAAATTTATAACATGCTTTTATTTATCAGGTATTTTTTTCGTATCTCAAAATCAAAAACCACTTGTGTTTCTTCCTACAATGTAGAATAGCCAACTAGTAGTACCTTTGAATATGTAACTATGATATTCTTTCCACTTGTTTGGTTTCAACCAACTTTACCCTGCTGCTATACTTTTTATTTTCTATTTGTTTTCCTGTTCCCTGTACTTCTCTTGTGGCGATGACCTATCTAGTTGGTGAGGGGGTTCTATCCAAAATGCGGTGTCCCCTCGCTTAGCCTTTGTGTGCCGAAATTCGCTCGTCTTTTATTTTTTCATGTCCTCTCTCTCGACTTACTAAGTCGACTCGTGAGCGCCTCATTCCCCGCCTCCTACATTCACATTCGTTATTCACGTTTCAAATTGTTCCATTTTCTCCCCTTTCCTCGTTTGGGGCGTCCCCTCGACCGCCTGTCAGTCACTGTTGCATTACCGAGGCAGCACCTTTTCAATTACGGTCTTTCCCCTCTTCTCTGCGCAGTCCCTTTGTTCGCTTCCATTTCTGTATTATGTGGTGTCCCCTCGCTTAGCCTTTTCCATTTACTCCCTTTTCTGTCCCCTTATTTATAATATATATATATATATATATATATATATATATATATATATATAGTGATATAAGCTGATCCCATTTTTTTTATCTAAAACATTTGTCTCTCTCTTTATCTCTCTAGAAATATTGTCAGTATTAACAGACATAAAAAAAATATACAAAAGATTAAAATATGTACGAATTAGTCAAGCATAAAAAAAATAATATTTTCAAAGGGGAATGAAAATAAATTATTAGTCGAAGGCAACCTCTATGTTGGATTGAGCTTGATACTGTCTGCTTCTCTTCTCTTATTTCTGGCATTGCCAATCTTTCAAGATGCAGACGAAACTGTTGGTGCATTCAAAATATATGAGGTGCGTTTGTTTCTGCTTAGATTACGACAACCGACGATCCAGCCCATTTTCCAGTATGCGTGTGCCTATGCCATAGGTGCTTACTAAACATCCAAATGAGGGGCCCATGCTCGTTACCCCTTCACAAACCTGTTGAATATTTCATATTGGATAAGAAATGAAAATGTATAAACCTTCAAGGATACTGCGCTCATCTAAATTGAGTTTTTGGTGTCTATAAAAATTTTATAGGAGTTTGGAAGATGACGGTTTCGTTATTCAAGATTGCATTGCAACCTTCACTAGTAACTGGCCCCCGCACAATAGTCTTTCCCCTGTAAGCGACAAGTCAACGATTGGACGTGGCAGACGCGTCTCCCGTGTTAATTTAGTCATTGACTCGTTGTTTTCCTCGAAATGTTCGTATTAGGGAAAGATGAAAAATAATTTTGAAATTTTAGGATCGTTGCATAGTTGTTATACTCAGTATAACGAAGTAGGGAGCCCCCCCTCCCCCACACTAAATGCAAGGCGGAAACCAAAAGGGGTACGGTGGCAAGGTAAATCAAATTATTTGATCAAAAAGCAACTGAAACAGTATGTATTTCCAAAACTAGTTCATAATATAGTGCACCCTAATATATTAGTTGTTTTCTACTAAAAAAACAAAAGAACAAAGATAACGGACTTGTATTATCTCGCAAGGGTCGGATCATTGGTGCAGATTACTTCGTAGTACACGACTGACCTCGTTCATTGGAGCGCAAAACTTGAGGCCCGCGGGCTCTAAATAGGGCATCAAAGATCTTTTAAAAAAAATCCCCTTTGAGTAGACATTTGCTAACGTTCCTCGTCATATTCATCGATAAAGGAAGATAAAAATACTATCTTATTGAGTAATTAACAGTCATTAACTTGTTACATCCCGCAGCTGGGTAAAGGCTTCTCCAAGAAATATAAAGCACCTCCCAGCGTTCGAATCTGTCATGTTAGACCTACCATTGAGAGAATTTCATCCTTCCACCTTCTGCGAGGTCGTCTTTGGAGTCTAGCGCGATCACCGTGCAGTTTGCGCCAAGGCACCTTTTTTCCGGGTCTCTTTATATATAAATATGTCTAGCTTAGACTTTTATTTTCTTGGCAAAAGGGAATTCAGTATAAGATTCTTTGGCTGGGACTAAGTGAAGACTTGATAATTAATTTTCTGTGACTCTTGTCAGGGAGAGATCTGCGTACATAAGGATCGGCGAATTTGATGGCCCGAAATTTGATCATAGGGCAGGGCTTCTACTAGGTGGAGGTCCCTAATAAACCCGTTACTCTCTGTACGCAGATATGAGTCAAATAATACATTGCCCCTATGTAAGTTCGTATGACTGTCGCAGAGATAATAATACTCGAAAGGTATTTGCTATCATATGTAGAGGTGGAGCATAGCCGCTACCCATACGCCACAGAGTGTAATGTCGAGATGAAGATTATTTCGAATGGGCACAGAAAACACATCGCAGTAAGAATTTCAAAGGAATCAGCGACAGGCAGAACTATATACCTTCGGGAACCTCAAAGAAAACAAGAGAAGTTGCATGTTGCTTTACCCAGCTTCGACGCTCCTTTATGCCCCCAAAACACGGAAGCAGAATCTACAAAAAGTGCAGAACAAGTGTTCTTACTTAATTACACGTACACACAGTCAAAGAAGAAAACAAGAGAACTTGCACGGGACGGCGGGGGATAGAGCCTTTAAATACATTTATAGGAGAGGCTAAGAAAATAAAAGACAAAATGATAGTAGAGCTTAATGAGGACCTCAGGCAACTAAACATGAAAGAAAAAACAACACAGGACGCGAAAAAAATATTACCATACAAGAACACAATAACATTTCACAAAACAAATGCTTGGACGCCAACAAAGCAGAACAAACTCAAAACAACCTAAAATAAGAGATAAATGATAAGCCTGATTAAATATTTGCACACCTTGCTTTCTTCTCATTTCGCCACAATTTCTCCTTAAGCTTTCCTTACTTGACTATGTTTTTCTTTTCCCTACACTTACCTTAATACTTTTATTTGATTGAAATCTTTTATTTATTTATTTTTTTTTTTTGGGGGGGGGGCATCTAGTGTCGTTTCTTCTAGCAATGTCTCCTGTCCATTTCCACTTAGGGCCTATTCTTTTTACGATATCTGCCATCCGTGTGTCTATCTTCTTATCCATGTACCCAAAGTTAAAACTTTAATATACATTAATTAAATACTTTACGACTAGCTAAGCTTTCCTACCGCCGCTATCCAGCCTAATGTTGTTGTTCTACTGATTTCCTTTCACAGGTCCCCATCAGGAGTCAAACTGTTCTGGTTATACGTATTGTTGTACTTCCTTCTACAAAAACTATGGATCATTAGTTTTGAAAAGTTCATTATTGTCCTCCCCTCGAAAACTGGTGGCTTCTGATAATTCTATTATCATTGAATGTCATTAGTCTGAATTCGAGCCAAATAATACGATTGCATCAGCAAAACGTAGACTTTTAAAATTTAAGACAAAAACCAATGAGGGCATAGTCAGAAAATTTATAAGAAATTGTAGAAGATAAGGGCAGTAAAAATGTATATAATTAGGAGCGTATGTCACTTTCAATTATTGGTAAATTCATTGTTTGTGTAGTTCGTGCAGATGTATTTTCATATTCATTCGTCTTCTCAATTAATTGTGGAACATCGTTCAGATAATCATAAGTACTATAGTTAGTTCTGAAACCGGCTTCTTCCAGTGGTTGATCGTTTTCGAGTGTTTGTGGGACCTTTTCACTACCACGGGCGAATTGCAATTAAATAAATCAACAATTTAAATTTTTTTTTTTTAATGGCGGTGGGTTTTACCACCGACCTGCGCTCATTTAAGACGCCTTTATTTCACATCGGGGACCTACTAATTAACGTAGGATCCGAACCAACCGCCGTGAAGGCGACCCGAAACGGGACTCAATCCGACGACTAGCCACACTATTTGACTTAACTTTGCTAAAATCGGAAGCGGTGTTTCCACTCGGTTAAGCCGCAGCCCATTAAAATTATGTATATATCGCGTAATAAGTAGAATCGTAAGAGATAACCCACCTTGATATATATATATATATATATATATATATATATATATATATATATATATATATATATATATATATATATATATATTGATTGAAAATCACATAAAACGTGATATATAATAAACGTATTTAAAGGCCCAAAGAAATGAAAGCTGATATCACAACAAGAAAAACGCTAATGGTAATATTACGTGAACCATTGAAAGATTAAGAAAGAAAATGGGAGATATAGAAACTGATAAAATAGGGAAAACTATTTTTAACCGTTATATGAAAATGAATAAAGGGATTCGAACCTGTGTCAATAAGCGCTAATCACTATTATGACCACGACGCTTTCAATGGTTCACGTAATATTTTCCTTATCGTTTTTCTTTTCAGGGTCGTGATACCAGTTTTCATTTCTTTAGGCCATATATATATATATATATATATATATATATATATATATATATATATATATATATATATATATATATATATATATATATATATATATATATATATATATATATATATATATATATATATATCGCCTGCCTTTAATGAAACCGCTTAAAGTTCGTCCCTAGAGGAAATATTCGCTTAAAATATCTAAATTTATTCTATGTTAACATTTTTTTTCAGAAATGGGGAAAGCGTAAACGAGAGTAACAATCGCCATTTGCCTTCTAAGTACATTTGGTTATTTGTTGTCCCCAAAGTTACTAAAAATCACCCCACCGGAGGGTCATAAGAAGGAGGCCGGGTTCTGTACGGTTGATATTCCCCGTCGGAAAATAGAAAATAAGGTAGCTCTGGAACATCTGAGGGGGCGAAGGATGAATTAGATCTTGTGATGCAAGACAACCAAAGACTCCGGCCACAAACGGACTTACCACGCCATAAGTGAACATTAGATATCTCGCAGACATCGGTTTAGATTAAAAGGACATATTACGCACGTTGGCATTTTCCTTGTTTAGAAAATGTCGTCCTTATCGATGTTATTCCGGGAAAAATTATAATACTTTCGTGTCTTCTTTAATTTGGCATTATTGGTATTGCTCAAGGTCGCTGGCTGCGTTTGTTGAACTCGTCCGTTTCGAATCCTGGGGGGGGGCTCCGGTACCATGGAACGACGCCGACTTTTTCCCCTTTCGCTCCTCCAAGAGCAGCAACCCGCTTCCCAACCATAAAAGTAAAGAAGTAGAAGTGAGCGAAATTAGAGAATAATTAATGAAATATGAAGACCCATTTTACAAATCCTTTAAGCTCTCGATTCCAGCGTATAAATGAACACACGGGTACCTCGGATCTTTAGAGGCATTTTCTTCCCCGCCCCCCATCCCTCTTCCCTTTTACTGATAGTTCCTCAAATCGATATTTTTTTAACGAAAGGCGCTCTTTTTGTCTCCCCCTCCCCTTTCCATTTACGTTTCTTCTAATCGATGGGGGTCAAAAGGTCCTTAGTGAGTGCTTGAGCTCATTGCCACCAACTTGTTCCTTCGCGTTTTTTCTATTATTGAATTCATACGCCTGTCGCACCATCTCCGTCATTCTGTTTTCCACCGCTCAATCACATCTCGACTATTCTCCTTGCCCTGGTCCTTGTAAATTTTAAAATTTGCCATGACTTCAGGAGCCACAAAAAACATTCCTCCAGGACCACACGCTATTTTTTACCGTTTAGGGAACCCTCCTCACTTTCTGGTTTACTTTGTTCAACAACTCTCTCCGAAGAGGTGAACTGATCTTGGTTTTCCCCTTTTGTTTTCTCTAGGCATGTAACGAATTCACGACGCACGTAATGAATCTTCTGCGGGAGCAGTCTCGCACTCGCCCAATCACACCAAAGGAGATCGAGCGAATGGTGCAGATCATCCACAAGAAGTTCTCCTTGATCCAAATGCAGCTGAAGCAATCCACATGCGAGGCAGTCATGATCCTTAGGTCACGCTTCTTGGACGCCAGGTAAGGATCGGCGGCTTACATCTCATTACGGGAGACATGCGGCTCTGCCCCTCCGTATTGAACTCTGGCAGAAGGTGCAATTAATGTGACACCCGCCGTAGAATGCTTAATTAAAAGAGGGGGAGGGCCGCTTAACGTCCGCGCTTACCGAATTCGAGAGTGAGGGGAAACTCGAATCCCCCTCCCTATCCATTTTTTCTGTTTTCCCCAGCCTCACCTTTTTTCTCCCCACCCCTAAATAAAATAAAATAATGGCCGGAGAAACAAAGTAGGCCCAATATTTTTCTTTACTTGTAAATGAGATTCGCGTGAAGCGAGTTAGGTAGTTAGAGCTGCCACCATGCCACTCCTTTAAATTCAGTTAAAAAGCCTTCCACAGCCTGTTCGTTTTGCCCCGACTCTTCTGATACCAAAAAAAAAAAAGTTCTTTTTGAGGCTAAAAATAAATTCACAATAAGCGGCTCGTAATGTGCGCCCGTTGTAAGATCCCCAGCTCGAGGCGGCGCCGATAAGCTTTACGGAGCGCATATTGAGATAGGTTTAGATTGGTAGTCGGTAGGCGGAAAATTAAGTGGAGAAATATCTGCGAAATAACTACCATCTAAATCTGCGCAACTGGAGAAGAGTGTTTGAGAAGCCCAACGTTATCTATTTTAATCTCTTGATATATATATAAGCCCCGAGTGGGACAGTTGATAGAATGGGTGCTTGTTGATTGAGAGTTGGCATCGAATCCCACGGAGTCCTTTGACTGGCAAGACCTAAAAGATGGGGGGGAGCGCAAACTCTGAACAAGAGTCGCGGAAGGCCGCCCCCTTCCTTTCTCCCTTCCCGCCCAAGATGGCTCTGAGTTGAATTGTTCGCCTTATCCAGGATTGTGTGCACATAAGCGCTGTAATTTCGGGGTGTCTCTCTTCGAATATAAATAGCACTCTCAGACTCAGGTGGCGGTTGAAGCTTCGTTCTCAGACTGGTGAGTGGCGCCCGCGCTCAAGGGGAGAGTTCTGAGAAGACAAGGCTGTAATTTTTTAAAAACGTAACACTTTCATGAATGGCTTATTTGAACCCGTTACCCAAGCAAGAGGTTTATTTAATACTAGCTATTAATGTTTCACACAGCTTATATAAAATCAACGCGTTAGAATCAAAATAATGAGATTAATCAAAAACTAAGTTAATAAGCTTATAAAGTTGGTTACAATCATGACATTTCCTCAGGATGTGTCTAGGAGGCAACTCGAACATGTAACAAAGTCTGTCCTGGGCAAACAAAATTCACTTGATTGATTATTCTCTTTAAACCAATCAATTCCAAATATTTTCCCTTAAAGAGGGCAGCGTTTGATTCTCTGTCTCCCATAACCATTAAATGTAAGGTTTCAATACAAAAGAAAATTTGAACTTAATTTGCGCTCTACTAGGATTATTACTTTGGTTAAAGGTGAGTTGAAGTTTAGGAGCATTTTAACTTTATGTAGATTTAAATGCGAAATATTAGTTATAACTCGCGCCCTTTCCTCAGTGGTGTCTTCTTCATGGACGCTGTTGACTTTTCCCCGTTTGGGATAGTTCAGCCGGCTCTGCTAACTTGAGGCGAGCATGCAACAAACGGGATTGCGATCAAGTGGGAAAATTATAATATTATCGATAGTAAAGAGAAAGGAAAGGTATCAAGAATTAGAAAAAGTGCCAAAATGGACTTATAGGTGAAAGTGAATTTCATTTTAACGATTAACGTTCTGAAATTCAATTGATCCATACTTTTTTCTATTATCAAACCAATAATAACATTAAATATTGTTGTCCGTTGTTTACTGCGCGGATACACTTCTATTTAAAAAGGAAATAATACTTGAAAACTCCCGTGCGTTCGCAAATTTGGCTTTGGTTATATAAAATGTGGTGATTTTCAAAGAAATTAAGCAACTTTTTTAGATAAGTAATTTCATAAACCTACTAGTTAATAGTTCATATAATAATGATAATTAGCCAGTAAATTTATTTCAACTGCTATGATCCACTTATCAATTTCAACTGTATTCATGTTAAGTAACCGAAGTTTGTGGCTTAATTGCGCTATCAAGTTTTAATATTAATAAGTAACTGTTGCGAGTAAATTAAGTAGAATTTTTCCCGCACGAACATAACTACCCGTTATCATCGCGAGATCCATCTAATGCCCCCCAAATAAAAATGTCCATATTCTCAAGAATATTTGAAATATAGATTCATGCTAACGATTATGAAGCATGTGTAATTGACCTTCAGTAATGATTCATCGAAGCCTTCAAAAGAAGAAAGGCCATTTCATTAATTTGGTTCCATTCTAATAAAAGCGTAAAAAGCCTCGTGTGGAGAATCTATGGTACGTGTGCCCAAAATGGTACGCCGGTATTTTCTTTTTCATCACGAAGCTCCGGGTAGCCTTCAGGAATTTGAACCCGAAAGTCATCTTAAGGCTCATGGTTTCGTGTGAATGAAATGCATTTTATTATGGCGAGATGTACCAATGAAAATATGCTAAAAAAAACAAAACAGAACGTCCATACGTGCTCATTAACCACGACTGCTAACGTACAGCACCAGTATGTTATATTCTTGTCACGCTGTTGTCACCTGAAATTTGTAAAAAATAATATTTTATTCCACATCACGAAGGAGTATTTTTCAAAGCTTCTATGCCAGCCTCACCCACAAAATATACAACACAAAAAGATGGCGGCTGGCCAGCTATTTGACGTATACACGGTTTCCCCAATAGTCCCTATTGTCCCTCTCCTCGACCTCTACATTACATGCATGACATACACACCAGATACGCATATCTTCATGCACACGCTGTAAACTCTCAAAATAGCCTTAACTATAAACGCCCCCCTCCCCCACACGAAATACTTGGCGTAACATACAATGGCGTCAATGACATTCAAATAGCATGTCACAAATATAAAAACAAACAAATGTACAGTGTGCACCAAAAATAAAGAAAACAATCACAATTTTTAAATTCGTAAACTCATTAATTGTCTATGCAAGCCCAGTTTGGCCCCCTAACCTCCCCCAAAGATCCATCGACACACAGCCGTTTCCTACAAAACAGCCCCAAGAACAATCATAGTCTGTAGGGGTACTGAACCCACAAACCACCCACACAACACTCAAACCAAAGTGTTAGGGATCTCCTCGACACGAGAGGCACACAATTACTAGCCGCAGCCTCCACAAACCCAGACCAGTCACTACACATGGCAAAAAAAACTCATTCCCACTCCCACGGGGAAACACCTGATTTATACTACATCAGAGATAAACTGTCAACTCTACTACCCTAAACCAGCTCCCTGAAACATATCCACACCCACTTCACTCATTGCTGTATCCATTCACTTTCACACAACACTCCGGTGCATGCATACAGCGGCAACAACGTATGGCAGCCGTCGTGAATTCCGACCCGAATCGAGATTCCATCCGGTCACTTACCACACGCGATGTTGCCTAACTTCGTCATAATCGGAAGCGGTGTTTACATTCGGCTAGAATGTAATCTGCCCACGAAGGAACAATAATGAATAAAAAATATCTATCTATAAAGGAAGTCATTAAAAAAGTAATACAAATCTGCATTATTAATATATTCGATTGAGTAAAAGTGCAATAAAACGTCATATTTAACGAGATGGCAAAGAATGTTGAGCATTAACTATAACTGTTACAAAACACTGTTATTCAACTAGGAGAATCTATAGTTGGTGACAAAAAAATTCTTGGATCTATACGAAATCAAATGCTAAATAACGAAATACAAAATAACCAAATTTATTGCATAATTCTAGTCTTAACATAGCCTAAATATTGTGTCTGTTTTTTCGCTTAGTCTACGTGTGTGTTAACCCGAGTCTGTCTTTGTGTACACCTTAGTTTCTGATCGGAAATGATGGAAGTCGCGCAGTTTACAAATTGCCAAGCACCTTTATAAAAGTATTCAATTTATATGCCCCAAACTTTATGTATGTACAATTGCCCAAATTAGTCCGGTCAAATTTTTTAAAATGTTTCCGACAAAAGTAAGTTAACTATGATATAGTTGTTTTATGTCTACAGGCCATCCATCCATTTTTATGTAGTCAAATCCAATTTGGACTAGTTGTGTTTTTGTGGAGTAATCAATCAGTCATTTAGTAATTTCAAACTGTTTTCAGAACATAGCTGTTAAATGTGCCGATGTGAGCTCCTTGGTGGTGGTGGTGGTGTGTGTGTGTGGGGGGAGGGGTATCATAGCCCAAAGCACAATTTAGGTTTGAGTAATTACCCTATTTTATATAATTGATTAGATTGTAAAAAGCTTTCAACCTTTCCTCCTTGTCTAACTACACAGGTACCCAATCACTTTCCATTTCCCTCCAAGTCATATTCATTTAAATATTTAGTGGTGTTTAAAGTAAGTAATAGTTACAGTCAATTCTTGTGCAAACGTGCGTCTCGAAGCGTAAACCCAGCACACTTTTAAACCAAAAGTGGAGAGAGAGGAGTTAAATAGCCCGCCTTTACAGCCAGCGACAGCCATTTCACTCTTCATATCCTCGTCACCGTTGACTCCTCGATCTTCAAGAGCGAGCATCCCTTTTTCATCCCTTGTTGGCGGAGCTGCGGCCCCCGTTCCCGCTCTCTGCCTCCTTCCCTAAGAGTCCAAAGGCTCACCCGCAGTGTCATTTCAGGAGACGTCGGCGCAATTTCAGCAAGCAGGCCTCTGAAATTCTCAATGAGTATTTCTATTCAAACCTGTCCAACCCTTATCCGTCTGAGGAAGAGAAAGAGGCTTTGGCGCGCCGCTGCGGAATTACGGTCAATCAGGTACTCGTAGCGGAGCACCTTCCATTAATATCCCCCCTCCCCTCCCCTTCCATTACCTAAATCCTCCTTTACTGCCACTTTTATTTGCTGTGACTTTTAACACATACCCAAAATGCTGACTTCTAATGTTAGAGTTAACTGACTTAAAACGGACGAGCAGTGATGTTATGCTTTGGAGCTGAAATGTTTATAAAGACTGTTTTTATTTTTGTTTTGTCGCATTGACCGCACCTTTTAGTCTTTAAAACCAGTGTCTGTAGTTTAGATATTTTTGGTTTTGACTCTTATTCCATGTTTATCCTACCTTTAGTTGAGCGAAATAAACCAACCAATCCGATTGCCCGTTCGCGCCAATTCAATCTCATCTCGTTTGGGACCGAATCTTTGCGATACATGCAAATCTCCCTCCTCTGAACTGGTGCTACCGCACGTTTTATGTTTACCGCGATTCGCGTATTCCGACGTTGAAAGTGATTCCAGTCCTTAGTAGAATTCGATCAGCTCTGAAGTAGTCTCTTTACTGCATTGATTGGTGAGGGGTTTTAAAAAGGAGCGATCCTGAAAATAAAATGACGAGTATTTGGACAAACACTAACCATTATCTGACACGGTTGTGAGGCCCCTGCTCGTCAGTAGCCCTTTCTTGCGAGTCGACACAAATATAAGGGCAACGAGGATTAACGCTTGGTGGACGGTGGTTGTTGTGTGCGCTTGGGTAAACCTTCTGGCCTCATCGTTCAAGGAAGGTCAAGGTGCTCTTACGGGTATTTTCTTTCAGACGCAAAAGACGCAACTTTTCCAAACAAGCTACAGAGATTTTAAATGAGTACTTTTACTCCCATCTTAGTAACCCATACCCTAGTGAGGAGGCCAAGGAGGAACTGGCCAGGAAAGCGAATATAACAATGGCTCAGGTAATCACTGTAACACGTTGGTTTGTTGCAGGAGACGAAGGAGAAACTTTACTAAACAGGCTTCCGAGGTGCTCAATGAGTACTTCTATGCCCATTTGTCGAATCCTTACCCGAGCGAAGAGGCCAAGGAGGAAATGGCGAGAAGATGTGGCATCACGGTCCAGCAGGTAAAGGCCTCCACACAGACGGACTGCCGATCACCCGTGGAAGGCCCCTTCACAAACGGTTTAGTTTGGCCCTCCTTATATCTGGGCATTTTCTCAGTGCAACCCTCTATTGCAATATACGGGTAGAGATCGGCAGTCCACCAGGCCACGACAACAGTTTTCAATCTCTGCTCTCCTCTTGAGTCCTACTAGCTGCAACCAATAACTCTTGACGGTTAAAAGACTCCCTCCAGTGTCATATGATCACTGTTTTCCTACTTTTCTTAGCTGAGCTGTTGTGCACCTGTCGTGTCGTTCCCTCGGAACGACTCGTCCTGCCCAGGGCGAGTCATGCCGAGGGAAAGGAGGTCTGGGCGAGGGAATGGTCTAAGGCGCTGCCGAGGCTCTCAAACAAATGCGGTTCCTGAGAAATCCCTCGTCATTACTCTGCCATTCGTGATGCTACGATTGTGGTCGAGGCGTGCCGCTCTTTCCCCCACACTAACTCTCAACTAACCCTCGGCACGCTCGTCCTGCGCCTACTCCTCCAGATCGTCAGCCCTTCGTGACACCTCTTTCGGATGAAGGAAGCGTCTACATTTTCTCACTCACGAGTCTGTCTGTCAGCCGCGAATCACTAACTCTGTAATGTCGAAGCCCTCTCACAACTTTAATATTTTAATCGATTCGAAGACGTATTTCGTTCCCAAAGAAACTTCACGGAAGGGCTGCCTCTTTGCGTTCGATGACTATGGCCTGAATGTGTCCTCCTCCAATCATGCCGCTATTCTCTCTAACCTTGTTCACTACTAGCTCGGAGCTGTGTTTGAGGCCGTCCCTTCGGAGACGCCTAAAGGCTCGTCATAAACGCTTTTCTCAGTTGTACAAAAGTAAATTGATTCAATTCAAAGAGTACGTGACTTGCTGTTCATTTGTATAGCTTATTGAAATAACTGCCCTGTTCATGAATTTTGTTGAGCTTAAGTATTTCATAGGGTTGCTGCTATATATATATATATATATATATATATATATATATATATATATATATATATATATATATATATATATATATATATATATATATATATATATATATACATATATATATATATATATATATATATATATAATGACAAGTAAATTATAAATCCCTGCTGATTCTGGTCAGTTCTTATTGATCTCTAAAACGGGGTGTATGTACATTGTGTAATTATAAAAGAAAGAAATCTCTGTAGGTTGATTTTGCCTCCATACAACCAGACCTTAATTTGCATGATGAGTTGCCATAAGCTGCGCCTCAGTTCCTCCGCAAGCACTCGCTCTTGTCATCTGGAATTTCAGAAATGAAGAATTGATCAAGTTGTTTATTCTTAAATCAATCTAACAACTTAAGATATTCTACATCTTCAAATTTCAGTCTTACCTTCCCTTCTATTGCATGTTTGATCTTCGCTCGCTGTCTTCTGCTGATTATTTTTTTTTTTTTGCTTCTGCAAACGACGCCATTCGACTGTATCAAAGGCTTCACCTTACTAACCCTTGTTCTTTTGGTATCTAGGATCTAATCAAATAATTTACATTTTCAATACCCGTCACCAATCCTCCCTTCCATCACCAATGTTATCTTGCCAATCATTTCAAATCACAAAGTTTCTTATGATAGTGTAGTAAAATAAAAAAAATAATGCTCCCATAGCCTTCCACTGCCGCCCATCAATTGTCCCCTTTCTCCCTTTATCGTGTAAACATCTCGCATTTTACAAGAGTACAATGTCACGAAGCTCTATTTTCCAGGTTTCCAATTGGTTTGGAAATAAAAGGATTCGGTACAAGAAGAATATAGGAAAAGCTCAGGAGGAAGCCAACCTCTACGCAGCCAAGAAAGCAGCGGGTAAGTCTCGTCTTCTTCCAAACACCAAATTCCCTTCCAATGACTTGAGCTCAGCCATCTTCCGTTATTTCATTTAATTTTCAGCAAAAATTTAAATTTGGTAATTAATTTTTTTTAATCGTTGCTTTTATATTTCAGGAGTAGTTAACTGTAGTGTTGAATTTATTTATAGTTTAATAAATTTCCTCCAATCATACAAATATTCGTCACTTTTTTTCCATAAAATATATATATATATATATATATATATATATATATATATATATATATATATATATATATATATATATATATATATATATATATATATATATATATATATATTAAGGTATGCTACCATGTGTAGTGCGCTTAAAAAAATATATACGAGTCCTACCTTGTCTAAATGCCCAAGAAGTTCAAATAGAAAAAGTGTAAGCACCCTCATTACTTTGAATCTGGAGACTTGAACCCATAGCAGCCAGTCATTATATTAAGCAAAACTCCAGCAATGAATCTTGCAGCACTAAATGAAAAATCTAGCCTTTGAATTTTATTCTTTGCAAGGAGTTTTTGCACACAAATTTTCTTATAGGAATGATCTAAATTGAACTTGTTCCTATGCTAGTGTTGAATAAACAAGCACTTGATTGGTGTCTTAATATTATCCGTCACTTTCCACTTACGAAGTGAGCGATTGTTTCACTTTTGCTGTATTGCCGGAATCTCCTTGGTACGGTATGTGCTTGTCTTAGCTAAAATCGTGTTGCAATGACCCAATAGTTACTTCATATCTAGCACCCACTTTCGCCCAGTGGGATAAAGGCCCCCACTTCACTGGTAGGTGCTCACAACATTTCTGCATCGCCATCATTCTCAGCACTGGCCGGCGAAACAATTAATCTGGAAATAAAAGGATTCGGTACAAGAATCCAGACGCTTGCCGCCATGATGGGAGCTTAAAATTAGCTCACTCCTGACATTCTATGATTTGTCGCCACTTAGGAATGACCATTTTTATCGCGCATTTACTGGACCAATTTCTGCCCCCCTCCCTCCTTCCACGTCACGGCTTTTTTTTTCTACGACGTAGCCGCTACACTTTACTAGTCTGTCGCTGAGAGACGCCTTATCTGCAATTTCATTCCACGCACCGATTGCGAATATTCTATTGACGTTTAAATTGCGCAAGTTTTTATCCCAGTTACTTTGTCTCGACGAGCCACGCGGTAGCGTCAAAATATCACCGAGCGATCAACCCGATTCATTTTTTTTTAGCACAATCGTATTTTTTCATAAAACGTCCCAGAAATTGGATTGCTGTTAAAATCCTCTAATACATGCATACTCGTATGTCTATTTTCATTCTCTTTTTAAACCTAAAAATTCTTCCTTGTCTGAAAATTTCACCCATCCGCGAAACATACCCCATCTCCATCCAGGTTTGTATCAGGCCAGAGTATGCTTTATCCGCTGGAGAAATGCAGGCTTCACCCCGTCCAAAATCTTCGTGGCCGTAGGCATCAATCATTATATGCAGTGACATTTTATTTGATCGAACGAACTGTTCGAGCACTTCTAGGTAATTATAGGTGTTTGCATAAGTGATGCGATTCATTCAGTTTTGTATCTCTTCCATTCGTCCGAATTTGTGGGTTTAATCTCATTCCTTCATTCATACTCTTTTGTATAGTAAAACACTAAAATTTGGCACAATTCATTTCGCTTGTAAAAGTTGTTCCATTCATACGGCGATCGACTTTACACATATCATTTTAACATGAACACACACTACCCACACAACATTAAATGCAATGATCTTTCAACGAGGTTATTCTTCGTTTTAAAAAATTGGTCCCAACATTATTTGGCGGCCTGTTACAGTCTGTGTTACACATTGGCTTCGCCAACAAAGGAATTATGAGGTCTATTATTTGAAGCTCTCGTTATTATAAGTTTACAAAAGCCATCTTTCTGTTATTTTTCATGTATCTTTATTGTTTCCCCTTATTACTTTTTGTTTGTTCTCCACCCCCATCCCTTCTATCGTAATGACACGTTTGTTACCCCCATTTTTTTGTGTAAAATCTCATGGATTCATTTAGGTGCAGACTTTTACTTTATCCTTGTTCTTGGTCGGTTTCCGAACTTTACGTTTGTTTTTAAATAAATCATCACTTGAAATTGTAATTCACACCGCGAAAAAGTAGTATCGAGGTCTCACGACATTTTGCAAAATGCAGAAGGCAGGCAATCTAATCCACACTAAATCTTAAAGCTAGCATTTTATTTTCCCGCACGAGTTTTTTTTTCGTTAAAGATGTTTCATAAAATCAATATTACATTTGTCATTTGATTTCCAGTTCAACTGTGGCTCTTTTAATTTGTAAAATACTTCGCTTCTATCATATTTCTTCCATTCTAGTTTATTTCTATCATTGGGCGCGTTTTTATCGCGATCTTATAACTCTTAGTTCACACCAATACCCAAGGGGAGATCAGTTCTTGTTTTTCGCTCTTCATTTTCCCCAGGGCAGGTCAGTTTTGTTTTTAATTGTTCATTTTCCACAGGCGAGGCCAGTTCTTGGGTTTCATTGTTCATTTTCCCAGGGGAAGATCAGTTCTTGTTTTTCCACTGTTCATTTCCACAGGGGCAGATCAGTTCTTGGTTTTCACTGTTCATTCAGTGAGGCCGTTTTATTTTTCAAATTGGAATAGATTCCTTCTCTATTGGTCCTGGCTGCATCTGCCGCTGAACCTTTCAAAGCCTCGCTCGAATGGTCGCCAAGCACACGACCCAACCAACCCTTCTTAAAGGTTCGCGAGAGTTGCGCGGCATGTGTACCTTTTATGCATTTTTCATTTCCCTTAACAGCACCACTCTACAGAATGAATCACAAAAAGTATACCAGATTTAAATCTAAATACCTCGCAAATTGAGATATTTGGAAACTTTTTTTTGTTTAGTGTATAAAATATTCCTACTTTACACCGTAAATGACTTGCAGGCAAACATGAGAGTATTTAAAGTTAAAGTTCGCTGGTTTCAGTTCTCCTATCAAGCTGCTGTGTTGCCGCTTATCAGGTGGACATCACCCAGGGCAAGCCCCAACTTCCCACCCTGATGCCCAGTCGATGGTAACCTCCCTTAGTAAATAGTCAGCTCAAAAAGAATCCGGACGCAGATTCGAACTGCCGACCCATCGATCGCCGGGCAAGCGCGCTAACCACTATACTGTATTTGAATTAAAGGATATACCAAAGCTTTTTTAGCTCAATTTTATTCAATGAGACAACAATATTTGTAATGATTTAATAGTAAAAAAAACTAATATCACAAAATAATCAATCCTTAATAACAGTCAACATTTTCTTTATTGTTCATTGTAAATTTTAAAACATGACGGCCATTTCTCTTTATACAGACGTAGACTCTATCTCTCATCGCCCTCATCACTTTTGATAACATCTGCTTTTTCCTTTAAGATGTTTATTTCATTTGCGATGTGATTCCTCAAGTCATCTAAATTGAGAGGTAGTGTTGAATAAACTGCAATCTTCAAATGACCCCATAAAAAGAAATCACATGGGGTCAAATCAGGGCTTCTAGGTGGCCATTCCATCTTATGATCCACTCCAATTATTCGCTTTTGGAATACATCCTTTAATAATTATGTGTTCTGTGAGCAGGAGCGCCGTCTTGTATCCACCAAACGCGATTAAATCTCGCTCCATAAGCAACATGTAAATGTGGAATTACATCATGAATTAAAATTTCTAGTTAAGTTTTACCTTTTAAGTCCCCCCCCCCATTAATACAAATTGGACCAAATGACGATCATTTTCAAGGAGTTGGTGTTTAATAACGGGTTTAAATGTATAGAATTGCAAGTCTTTACGAACAATTCGCAGAAATGACGTTTGTGAAAGTCCAGTACCATTTCTTTTGGAGGATACTTTAGGATTTTCTACTAATAACTAACGAACAGACTCAATGTTGTCTTCGTGCCTTGTAATTTTCAGTGTTCCTGAATGTCCTTTATTTAAATTGAGAATAGGTCCCTTTTAAACTTTTCAACAGTTTTCTAAATAGTATGTTTAGTTGGAGTTGCTCTCTGGGGGAAATTCCTGATTGAAATAGTTCTGCACTTGCATTAAGCTTTTGGTTTCTAGATAATTCTTGACGATGTAGAGGCGCTTATCTTTTGTCAGCTGCATTCATATTAAGTCTCAATTCATAAATCTATCCAGGCAATGGCTTCGTCACTCCCCCGGGGAAGGCTTGCGCTTCACTATTAAGATTAAAATTTAAAATCTAAAAAAAAAAGCAGCTATGGTTAAATTTTTATAAATTTTCTGAACTTCGCCAATTACAATAATTTTAAAAAGGAACTCTAAACTAAATTTCCCCTTTTCAAAATATCACGTTGCTAAAATATAGAGTTATAGAAGATATATAAAAAGAAATTTTCTGAGCTTCACCATTTGTAATTCTTGGGTTTTAAAAAATTCACAAAATTTTGATACTTATTTATTTCTGAACTTCAATTTGTTTTTTTGATACTATAAAAGAATTATTAGAAATAACTGATAAAAAAGTAATAGGCAAACTAAGATGAAATTATTATTATAAAGTTAGTGAATAGAAGATATATAAAAATAAATTTTCTGAACTTCACCACTTGTAATTCTTGGGTTTTAAAAAATTCATAAAATTTTGATGCTTATTTATTTCTGAACTTCACCATTTTGTTTTTTGATATTATAAAAGAATTATTAGAAATAACTTTGATAAAAAAACATAAGTCATAACCAAACTAAGATGAAATTATTATTCAAATACTCAAAAAATTCCCTTCTTAAATTATAGAGTTAGTGATGAAAATTAACACATTTTAAAGACGTGATGCATTTACATAATCCCAAAATTAGATGCTACATTACAAAAAACAAACCTCTAAAATATCTCAATTTATGATAGTTTTTAGATTTAAAGCTGGTATAGTTTTTGTGATTCCCCGTGTATTGTCATTAAAAATTAAAACTAAGAAAGAAAAACCAACGAGGTCATTCTCTGACGGAAAGTTTGTTAGTTTATAAGGTAACAAAAATACGGAAGAGAAAAATGTATAGAAGTTTCATAGCCTGAGTAGGTTAAAGAGAAAATTACCGAGCTGGGTTGGCAGGGACGGTGCGGTGCGGTGCGGTGCATCACTTTCTGTATAAACATTTTCAAAAACCTTGTTTGAGATGTTCACTTTGATTTTGGCTTCTTAGTTCTGAGTAATCATTATTTTAATAAGGGGGATGTCCGTCTGTCACAGTATCGAAAGAATAAATTTCAGGTGTTTTTTTCCGGACTTCTTCCGACCCGTTTCTGTTAAATTCTATATATCTATAGGTAAAAAAAAAAGATCTGAAAGGGAGGCCCTACTTTCTTTTATCAATCCTTTTCCTTCCATTTGTTAGAAATGAGTCTAGGAAGTCAGGCTATTTGATTTACGTTTTTTTTCTTTTTTTTTGTACTTCTCTGTCTATTGGATATTTTAAATTGGGAAAGAAGATACTTGCTTTAGGTTATTCAATTTTTCATTTACCCATTTCTCCGCAGCGAGAAATGGACGATGGGGGTGCAGCAAACACCGTCACAGGCGCCCCCCGCCCCCACTCTTGCCATATCTCCACAGATCAGCTGCCCGCCTTCTCTCTTTCATCGTCCATTTCTCGCTGCGGCGAGTATAGTAATAATATAATGAACGCTTTCAATCCAACCATTTGAGTATCAACAAAAAAAGGTAAAGTCGATTCTCCCCAAATATGCGTCCGGTGTAAATTCAATACTGATTCTGGAACTGCAACTTTACACGAGTGATCTGACAACTTGAATCGCCAGATCCACTGCACCGCTCGAAGTATCCCTGGAAATAAATACCCTGTCCTCGCCCACTACTTAGACCCACAAGGGGCTGTCAGGTGTAGACTCGGCAACCGTTTCCCGGCAATATCGTGGATTGTGTGCCACCCAGTTTAAAATGGGGAAGTTGGTGATCCCGCTTCTTGGTCATATGTGGGCGAAGACACGGTTCCCGAAGCCTTTAATGAGACATCGCGATATTTTGATTTAAACCACTACTTGTTTTTTTTTTGTTTTTTACATTTATTGTCTCCTTGCTTTTAACTAGCACAACGTTCAATGGAAACACCACGAAAACCGATCTTTTTCTTCGCTTTGTCCGTCCATGGTCTACTGGGGGGACCTCCCCCCGACGCAGGCGCTTGCGTACTACTCGTTTCCTTTTCCCTTTTTTTTAATTTCTGTTGTTTTTTTGTGTTATTGCATTAGATTTTAAAGTAGCCTAGTACTAGGCAGTTTTTAATACGGCGACTAATGCCCAAATAGGCAGTCGCCAGATTAGCTCTTTAAAAAAAAAAAAAAAATCCGTCCATGGTCCGGTAGATGTCCCGTATGCCATGCTTGAACACGAGGTGAGCGAAGCATGGCTTATTTTTGTTATATTCAACAGGATTTGGACAGAGGGTATCCCCCCAGCATCCTGGCGAATGGATACTGTGTTCCCTTTTCGCAACCGGGGAAGAGATCATTCTACCCCGACCCAATCTCTCTAACTTCCTGCGTGTGCATGTCTTCACTTAACGGGAAGACCCCTCTGGCAGAGGTGTGGAAGCGAGTCAAAAGGATTCGGGGCAGGTTCTCGCAGGACCCCCCTCCCGTTCTCCAGGAGAATGGGACCGCAATCTCGGACCCCGCGTCCGTGGCGGAATCCTTCGCGACCGCTTTCTCCGCATTCTTTAGCCGGGATGCTTCTCCGCCAGCATTCAATGCACGTCGTGATGTTGCGGAAGGCCGCCGACTGGACTTTACCTCCAGAGGCGGAGAACCCTTCAACGACAGGTTTACTGTGAGTGAGTTGCGTTCTGCTCTTGCTTCGTGCGCGGACACCGCCCATGGTCCGGAGGATGTCCCGTACGCCATGCTTCGACACCTGGGTGAGCAAGGCATGGCCTTTCTGGTAGATTTGTTCAACAGGATCTGGGTGGAAGGTCTTCTCCCAGACTCCTGGCGAATCGCTACTGTGCTCGCCTTTCGCAAGCCGGGGAGAGATCACTCTACTCCGACCGGTTTCCGCCCAATCTCTCTAACCTCTTGCGTGTGCAAGTTGATGGAGAAATTGGTAAATGTTAGATTAGCCTATTTCCTGGACAGCGGAGGCCATCTGTCTTCTGCACAGTGCGGCTTCCATAAGTTCCACTCCACGTCGGATGCTCTGCTCCGACTGGAAAATGCCGTCTGCGAGGCCTTCCTTCGTAGACAGCACTACGCCACGGTGTTTTTCGATCTGGAGAAGGCCTATGATACCGCATGGCGATACGGTATCATGGAGACTCCACACGATGGGGGCGAGTGGACGCTCCCAATGTTTATATCTGAATTTTTGCGAGATCGTCGATTCCGCGTACGGGTGGGGGGAGCCCTCTCCGGCCCAAAGGAGCAGGAAGAGGGTGTCCCGCAGGGAAGTGTCCTCAGTGTCACACTATTTGCCCTGAGCATCAACGGCATCACCTCGGTGCTGCCGGAAGATGTTCTCGCTATGCTCTACGTGGATGACCTTTCGATCTCTTGGCGCGGCCCAGATGCCAACTCTGGAGCGTCGACTCCAACAAGCATTGAACCGCGTCTCTCGCTATGCCGAAGCGCACAGGTTTCGGTTTTCTTTGGCCAAGACTAAGGTGGTGCACTTCTGCCGCCATCCACGGCTTCACCCCGACCCTGATTTATTCCTAAACGGGGCTAGCCTGGAAGTATTGGATTCGCACCATTGCCTTAGTCCTGTTTTCGACGACGCCTAACCTCCGAGGCTCATATTCGCAGCCTTAGTCGGTGGTGGTGAAATGTCCTCGCTCTTCGCCGTGCACAGCGCATACATCCGCTTATATGCGCGGGCCCGACGGCTCACTGCTTCCGCGGACGACCTCGACGGTGCCTATGTCTCCAAGAGTCTCTCTTTATACCCTAAGCTCTTGGGGCCTTAGGGCTTGGCAACTACTGCGAGAGCTCGGTGTGACTCTCGGGTTCTGCCCAGGCCGCCACCCTGGAGGGTACCACCTTTGACTATTTGTCGACATGCTTCTACTCCCAAAGCTTCCACAGCGCCGGGAGTATTGCGTTCGACCTTTTTTGAGCACACTTGGCCAGTGTACACGGATGGCTCCAATTCTCAGGAGGGGCTCAGCTTCCACGTTGTATCCTCTCTGTTTTAAGTAAACGACTCTTTCAGGCACTGCGTCTGATTCACTGCCGAGATAGTTGCAATAGACCGCTCGGTATGGGTGATAACCTTTCTTGCTTGATTCTGAGACCCAATTGTGATCTTTAGCGACTCACAAAGTGTCATGAGTGTTGTCGGGGCATTGAAATGTTCACACACTGCTTTTCGCTCTCCGTGACACCACGGTTGTTTTTCCGATTTCGAGATTATCTTCTGCTGGGTTTCTGGACATGTAGGGAATGAGGGCGAAAAGTCTCTGATAACTGGGCGACCGAACCTGCGATTCGCCCTTCCTCTCACCGACATCATGGCAGCGCTCCGGTCTGCTTGACAAAGAAGATAGTTGCGTCCCATCGGTTCCCGTGGACCTACCCCCAACAATGCCGCAACGGCTTCATGTCGCTATCTCTCATCTTCGAATTGGGCGCATTCGTGGAACGTACCGTCATTTGTTGCAGCGCTACTCTGCACCTGACTGCGTTGTCCCCCAGACTGTTCGGCACATTCTTGTTGAATGTCCCAGCCTGGGTGATCTTCGTGAACGTTACCTGGAGTCGCTACCGCTTGTCCCTTGTACTCCGGACGGGTTCGTGTACACAGACTTGTGGAATATCTAACCTTTGAGAGAAGGCTGGCCTCCTCCATTGTATGTGACTCTTTGTGGTAGGTTGCATATTCCTGCGACGGGGAGAGGAGAGTCTGCCTTTGACGCTGAAGCGTGCTTCTTCTTCTTGCCTTTGTTATGGTTCCTATTTTTGGCGTTTTTTTTTTTATTCGGTTTGGTTTTGTGAATTTTAAAGTACCCCAGTACTAGGCTTAAATTTTAATGACACTTATGTCCTTGGTTGCAGTCGCCAGTTAGGCGCTGTTAAAGATATAAAGAATCTTCTCCTTTTCACTCGCCAGTGACCTATCCGCAACGGCACTCGTGTTTTTTTAGCGACACTCCTTAACAGGTAAACAAGCAAAGAAAAACGCGAAGCAACCATTTCTTCGTCTACACTCGCCTTATTTCATATCCATCGGTAATTATTGATTTTCATTAACTGGAAGTTCCTTTTATGATTCTTTACGCCCCAAAATAGATTATCAGATGATTTAAATACAAACACCCTTTGTAAGAAAGGAGTAATTATTTGTAACTTTGTTTCCCGCCTGTAGTTTTTCTGTAGTTCTAAACGTGTTTCATGCGCTCAGTCCAGAATGTGGGTCTCAAACATTTCTATTTCCATTTCGATCTTAAATTGTCTTTGAAAGATGAATATCATTTGAGTGGAAAGGTTAAAAAATTAAGCGAAACCGATTTGATTGGAAGTGGAGATTCGGAAAAATTTCTAGCAGTTGGGGTCTGCAAAAATTTCCCATTAAAGGAAGACGCTTCTTTACACTTTTTATGTCCCTTGTCAAGATAATGGACGTTTTCCTTACCCAATAGTTTCTTGACCCTACTTTAAATATATGTTCACCAGGCAATGGCTTCGCCACTCTCCCCTACAGGGGGAGCTTGGCGCCTCGCTACTAAGATTAATTTTTAAAAGGAACTCTAAACTAAATTTTCCCCCTTTCAAAATATCATGTTGCTAAAATATAGTTATAGAAGAAGATAGATAAAAATAAATTTTCTGAACTTCATCATTTGTAATTCTTTTGGTTTTAAAAAATTCACAAAATTTCGATACTTACGGCCGTATGCTAAAACAAATGTGAAATGCACATTTGAGCAAAAAACCTATTTTTTATATATATATTTTACATTTTAGCCTTTTACATATAATAAATTTATAAATAATTGTGAAGCTACACTAGATCTGATAAAAGTGCATTGCACATTTTTCTTAGCATACAGCCGTTGTATTTATTTCTGAACTTTGATAAAACAAAACATAATAAGTCCTAACCAAACTAAGATGAAATTATTATTTAAATACGCAACAAAATCCCCTTCTTAAATTATAGAGTTAGTGATGATGATGATTAACTCTAGTTGGCTGTGACGCACACGAAGTTCCTGTCTGGTCTATTTCGCCTCTGTCCTTCGCTCGTTATTTTTCTTCATTTTCATAGAGAAATTAAAGTGCGCTTTGCCTCTCTCTTCCCATTCCAAATTTTCTTACAGTCCCATCCTAATTCTTTCTCTCGACGTCCCCTACAATTTCGAACGAAAGATCACCGCAACCCCGTCTCGCACTGGGGTTAACCTCGTTCGAATCTGTCTATTCAAAACCATGATCCCAAGCCTCCGGGGTGGGAGTGTTTAGGAGTGTTTGGCAGCCCTCCCAGATCCGATTCTTTGTCGCTCTGATCAGCGATTATTGAAAACGTGCTGTTTATGGGCGAAGCGAATCGAACGAAAACTGAAGAACTCCTCCAGAACCCCCCCCCTCCTTCTCATCGAGGCCACTTTTGAAAACCACTCGAATAAAAATTCTCAGAAGAGCCATTTTGTCATTTTTCAGAAGCTCGTCAGTAAGCCCCAAAGTCTTTGGGGAGAAGTTTTTAATCTTCAGAAGCGGAAAAGTTCTACAATATTAAACCGATTTCTAATATATATATATATATATATATATATATATATATATATATATATATATACAGTGGGTGCAATAAATATCCAATACATGGTCAA
Organism: Ceratothoa steindachneri; assembly: GCA_963969495.1. NCBI lineage: Eukaryota > Metazoa > Arthropoda > Malacostraca > Isopoda > Cymothoidae > Ceratothoa > Ceratothoa steindachneri. Next base: position 30,177,498 of record OZ018322.1, read on the forward strand.
AAGTTTATTTACCATAGTTACATCTTATGTATTTTGTACGTTGAATACAAATTGGTATCATATTGCAAAAATAGTAAAACATTACTATGATTACGGCAAAAATATCAAACGAACGTTCCAAAAGGTATCCGATACATCAATGAAAACCAGTTAGTATTTGGTGATATGACCTTTCGTCGCTAGTACAGCTTCCAACCGTAACCGTTTGGGATATTTACTTGTGAGGTTCTTGCAAATATTTGTAGGTATCTTGGCCCATTCTTCTTGGCATATTCTTTTTAAATGTGTTAGATTTCTTTGGTCCCTTTTCTGAATCTTTAGTTTTAATTCTCGCCACAGGTTCTCGATAGGATTTAGGTCTGGCGACTGACTTGGCCATCCCATAACCTTTATTTTATTCTGCTGAAACCACGCTGCAGTGCCCTTGGCTGTATGTTTTGAATCGTTGTCCTGCTATAATGTCCATCCTCTTGGCAACTTCAAGTCGTCTGCAGGTCTTCCAGGACCTGCAGAAGAGAAGCAGCCTCATACCATTATGCTGCCTCCTCCAAACTTCATTGTTGGGATTGTATTTTTTAGGATCATGCGCTGAGTTTTTCTGCCTCCAAACTTGACTACACTATTCCGCCTAAATAACTCAATCTTCGTCTCGTCAGACCATAGTACAGCGTCCCCCAAACTTGCAGGCTTCTCTAACCCGTTCCTTGGCAAAATTCAGACGATTTCTGACATGTGCGAGAATGGAATCCCTCGTTCCTAAGAACTGCTCTAATTGTATTTTTGCATACATTTGTCCCAACTGCTTCCAAATCTTTCTGAAGTTCAGATCGAGTCACCCGAGGATTCTTCTTTACTTTACGGACTATATTATGTTTAACCGCACGGTTTGAAATTTTAGATGGACGCCCTGAACATGGTAGACTTGCAGTGGACTGATATGACTTAACTGGCAAATCGTGTCACCAATGGTTGAGATTGGTATTTTTAGCATAGATGAAATTTTTCTATAGCCCAAACCACTTTTATGTAACTGAACAATTAGTTCTCTGCTCCTTTTTGGCAATTCTTTAGTCTTCGCCATATTAGAATTAGTGTTGAACGATGACCACCTTCTCATGCATCTCTCAGACACTGACTGAGGTCCGCTGTTTCACGTGCACGAAGTAGATTATTTTTCTAGAACGTTCTCCAGCATTCTAGTCCCGTAAACCACTTTGGAATGTTCGAGAACTATTCGTTATCGCTTTGAAACTAATTTTGCGGGTTTGTTGGATACTTTTTGAGGCGATAATCTAACACTTGTCGATATAATATCAATGCTTTACTATTTGTGTATTCTAATACCGAATTTGTATTCAACGTGCAAAATACATAAGATGTTCAATTTTCGATTACTTTGCTCTTGTGTAATTATGGTAAATAAACTTTTGACCATGTATCGGATATTTATTCCATCCACTGTATATATATATATATATATATATATATATATATATATATATATATATATATATATATATATATATATATATATATATATATATATATATATATATATATATTATTTATTTATTCACAAAACTTCTAAAATATTTTAAATGAAAGTATACCCATCAAGGAAATGGCGGGGGTCGAACCTAGGCTCCTCTTTTCTGGGGTAACTGGCCCAAAAAAGAATACTTTGAAATAATGTTGTTGTTGTTGTTGTTGTTTTTAGCTGCCCAGGAGCAAGTGGCGTCTCTGCTCCCTCCGGTCGCCAACGGTACCACAATTAAGTCGGGGGGGCGCCTTCCGTGAAGCTGTCCTGAGGGGCCGGGTTAGCCTGGAGAGAGGCTGTTGAATGCTGTGGATATTTTATAGCGGTCCCTGCAACAGCTCGGCCATGGAAATTCATTGCAAGTTAACCTCACGAGGAATACATCCAAGTGAGGTGGTGCCACTACATGACTGCATCCAGGTGGTTGTGTCATCTCCACTTGGAAATGACGGACCACTCCAACTTTTTTTCTCTTCCCTGACCGGGTGGCTAGAATTAAGAAAACACAGCCTCGCCTGTTGGGCTTAGCCATTTACGCCGCGTTGACCCCCCTTGCCTGCATATAATGGGCTGACCACTTCCCTGCGACCGTTCTCGGGTACAAAGGCTGTACTGTCTTGTTGACCGCGGGGCCAACCCAAAGTCTTGGATCCCGCCGCTGGTTTTGTCAAATGACATCTTCATTTTTGGCCCTCTCGCGGCTCAGTTGGGAACTGCAGCCTTTGAAGATAGTTTCCCTCTCGCCTATTTTCCCCCGTTACCCAAGTTTCTTTGGGAACCGCCCCAAGCAAATCCCTATCTAATGCGAATATAGCGTCACCCATCCCCCTTCGTTTTGCTCTCTCCCCTCGTAAGACCAGGACCAGGTTTCGAAAGCTCGCTCACTCCCGTAGGGAGCTGTGAACACTAGCGGCGGATCTCTTCAAGAAGACGCTTGAAGAGGCCTGGGAAAGTTGTTGGTGCTCTTTTTCCTCGCCCCCGCTCGGCACTACTTTACCTATTTTATTATTATTGGTATTTATTATATTATTTATTTATTTATGTTATCATTATTATTTAATATTATTAAATTTATTATTATCATTATGGGTACCCCCTCAACCTTTTCTACCCGCACTTTGTACCACAAGGAGTTTCCACCGGTACAGAGCTCGATCCTGTAGCCTTGGTGGCCTGCATGCCATTCTGGGATCACCAAGTACCAGGGTATGGTAATAATAGGTGATCACCCACCCTACTCCTTAGTGGACCCGCTTATCTCTACTTCTCTTTATTACATATCCCCCTACCCCCTCCAACACGTGCTTTCCTATCCACAGAGGTTCTGGCTGCCCAGCGCACTTTCGTCCTCTTATGAACCTTGGTCAAGTCCCAGTGTATACCGTGAGGTCCCTACCTGCTGCGAGGGCCGAATGCCCGGGGTGTGCTGGGCCTTCGGCTCTGCTCACCTTCCTCCGGTAGACATAAAAGGTGGCATCGCCAGAACCATCCTTTATGGTTAAAGCCCCAGGACAATTTCTCCTAAATGGTGGGCCGGGTTGGCAAAGCCCATCAACGTTGGAGCGGGACCGATTATGTGTAAAGGATCACATTCTGGAATTTCTGATCCTACGAAGACTTTTCTCTTAACCTCCCAACGCATTGGGGGGAAGGGGGGGGTTCATAGTATTTATTTTTCATGTGTCATTTTATTTTTTTTTACTAATATGGGGACAATAGAAGGCAATAGTAGGACTTCGCATAGGAATCCCCCTCCTAACGTGACATCGACTTCTCTAGGTGTCGGGGAGGATAAGGTAACACGAGACACCCCTTCCACCGGTGGAGGGGCTCCCCTCTCACCCACATGTGGCAAAGGGGCTTTCTCTTTGCCATCTTTGGAGCCGATCTCGGGCAACTCCCACCTCTGAAAAGGACGTGCCCCACCCCTGTGCTTTCTGAGGGGACCCTCCAACCCTCTTCTACCGGAGTGCAGGGGTTTTCCCCCTCACCCCCTCCTATAGAGTCGCCCATAGATGACTCCACCTTTCCACAAATTGCAATCTCTCCCTCTTCTATCGCAGGGGATGCCCAAAATCGATCCCTCCTTAGGAAAAAAGGAAAAGCAGGGCGCATCGGGCCGTGCCCCTCGCAAGCATGCATTCTGACATGCGGGGGGGTCGGCGTGACTGCCCCTTCTTTTCCCCGATGGAGGTCGGTTCGCAGGCCAGAGACGACTCCGACGGAAGATGCCTCGATTGAGATCCGTGATACCTTGTTGGGAGGGACATCCTCTCCCGAATGGTGCCCCTTTGACAGCTAAGACCTTGTCCCTCTCGGAGGGGGGTGGGCTTGACCAAGACCAAAATCGCATGTGCGCTGAGCGGAGCCTCTTATTACTTTGGGCCCCTCATTCAGAGACTAACTGGCGTTATCAAGCCCGCTGGCTTCAAACACTTTCTGGTTATTCGCTCCACTGATGGCAGCATGTTGGCCAAGGGTAAATGATGCATCAGATGAGAGCACTAGCTAGCCTGATGGGTAGAGTGCAAAGGTGACCCGTTTCTTGAATGGGAGACTTCTGGCGAATACGTTGGATCCCTCCCAAGAGAGCCAGGATTACTGTCCGTTAAGGCTACGGATCGTCTCTTATTTCGCAAGGCTAAGGACTTGCGCCTCCGGTGCTGCCAGGGATGTCTCCCTCAATTTAAAAAATAAGACACCCTCTGCTCCTGCTCCCTCCACCCAGTCATTCAATTCACAGGAGACAACACCCCTGAAGGTGGTCGTGAGGCCGTCTTCCGAGGTTTATAAAGCTGCCCCCACACCAAAGCAGGTTCTGTTCCTACACCTCCACCCAGTGCTGGGCCGGGTGGATTGGAGATGGTGTATCCTCCCGCCTAAGGTTTCGAGGCAGAGCTGGAAAAAGACCCATGGCGAGCTTAACCTTTCCCGATAAGTCATCGAAGGCGACAACACCTTCAGCGCCTTGTTCAGCCAACAGTCGCCGCAGTTCTGCTTCCGAGAAGCTTGCCATTGCCGTGAGCGCCTTCTCTTCGAAGACGGCTCCGCATCTCCTCCGAACTAGGCCTGGAGTGCATAATTCTCCAATGAAATTGCCACGGATTCTTGGCCAACTGGTAGGAGCTGTGGATGCTCGTCTATTTCCTTTTTTTTGGTAGAGATCATG